>CM038052.1:148888853-149488853 GCA_021397845.1 Areca catechu | reverse complement strand
TCACCGCCCCATTCAGCCATTGCTGCCACCGTGAAGCCATTGCCGCGCCGTCTCGCTGCCGTAAGCCACCGCACGTTGCCGCCGAAGCAGTCCATCTCCGCCACGCTGTGCCCACCACCCGCTGCCGTAAGCTATCGCCATCTTGAAGCCGCTTGTCACTGCCCCTGCTGCCTCCGAGTTTCCTCTTGGTGACCGTCCCTTGCTGATTCATGATCATGGAGGAAGTTTGCTCAGACTTGGATCAAGGTGTCTGAAAACAAGGATAAGCATTGGAACGAGAAGAGTTGTTAGACGACGCTGGATGGACGCGGGTTGTGTGATAGGATTTTTGAGTTTGATTTTCAAGATGGAGATATAGTCGCAAAGGATATCAGATGAGGAGATAGCGCTGAGTTTGAGAAGCAGATTGGGATGAGAAAATCACCACGGTTCCCATACGGGCCCGACACAGTATTTTTCATCTATAAATATCTTGGTGATTCTCTTCTCTAAAAGAATTTTGGGGAGGCTCCACTTTATCATCATCCGTCATTCTAGTTCCTACTGTTACTATCACAAGAGTCAGATAAAAAGGGAGAAAGGGACCTTTGTTCCATACTTTTCTTTTATTTTCTCTGTGTACCCCAATTCTTATGCAATAAATGTTTATTTTGCTTTATATTAATCCATGCTTGTTTTTATTTGTTTTTATTTGAAGTAATACTGGAGTCATGTTGGATTAGTGTTTGAAGTAAGTCAAAGTGAATTAACTTTTGACTGACCTATACCTAAGGGATGGGCCATGATCCACGGGTACGGGCCGTACTCTTGAGATAGGTCATATCTGAGTTGCTTTCACGAGTTCGTTATTTACATCTATTTCTTGCATTAGTTCTAGTTTGTTTTAGTCTATTTTAAATCAAAAGAAAATTCTTTTTCAAAATAACCCGGAAGTCTCTGTGGGTTCGACCCTTACTCCCGCTATTCTATCTTTTAGAGTAGTGGATTTAAGGTTCTAAATCGGTGCGTTGTGACGCGCATCAGATTTTTGGCACTGTTGTCGGGGACTTTTGGCGTTATTCTAAAAAAAAATCAAAAATCAAAAAATTAAAAAAAATTAAATTTCAAAATTCAAAATTTGAAAATTAAAATAAAATTAAAAAAATTAAATTTCCAATCTTGAGTGCCCTGACATAAGGTTTCCCTGGCATAACTGGGAGGTTATGTTGAATGGTTGTCCTAGGGTACAAAAAGATTGAACAAAAAAATTTTATGCTTTTTGTTTTTCATTTTTAGATTCACTTAGGTAAATTTATTTTTTTTGCAAAATCCAAAAAAAATTTACCCAGACATTTCATAATTTATTAGGATCAGAGACTTAATCATCAAAATTTAAAAAAAATTAAGTTTAATTTTGTTTGTTTATAACTTTTATTTTGGACACCTTAGTTGTTGCATTTCATAATTCCATAATCAACTTAAAGGCACAACCCATTAATCAGATAAGGTGGGGAGACAATACCCTTCCTTATCCCACAAACCATCAACCCAGCATTTGCATTGACCCAAGCCTTTAATTTTAAAATCAATTAGATGTCAACCCTAAGGATTTCGAGCTCAATAGGACAAGGAAACCCTAGAGTTGGACCGAGTTCAGATCATTTAATTCCTTGGTGTCTAAGGAAAGTGGTTCAGGGACTAGAGCCCGAAGGGAGATGCGTTGGTTCCGCTTACCTGGCCAATTTTTAATTGGTGTCTAAGGCAGGCGATAAGGGAACCTTCACCAACCTTACACTTACCTGGCCGAGTCAGTTAATTGATCCTGGGCTTGGATTGCTCGAAGGTAACCTTGGATCAATTAGGAGCTATCTAGATCTAGGTTAACCCTAGGATAGTGATTTTGATTTGTTTCACTTGTTTGAAAAAAGAAAAAAAAAAAATTAAATTAACTCTCTTCTCTCTAGCTTAGGACTCTTTTAGGAACTTCTCCTTTAGACCTCTTCTCATTCTTCCACTTTTCATTCATTAATTAAAAAAAAAAGAAATCTTTGATTGCTGTTTGCTTTAGGAGGGTGTATGTTAGTGTATTCTAGGCGTCAACTTCGAGAACCTAAACATATATCCCTAGATCCAAAAATCGAAAGCTCCAGTAGAGCAACCAGCCCAAGTACTATGGATCCTAATCAAGGAAATCAAAGAATTGACCCTCCGCTGAAGGAGTACTTCACTCCTTCAAAATACACTTATTCACCTTGAATCCAAGTACCCCATGTAGATGATGTCCAGTACGAAATCAAGTCCAGTGTGATCCAGATGTTACCCTCTTTTTACGGACTTGCAACTGAAGATCCATATAAACACTTAGATGAATTTCTAGAAATCTGTTCCACTGTTAGGATACAAAATTTCTCCGACGATGCTTTAAGGCTTAAGTTATTCCCTTTTTTCCTGAAAGACAAAGCCAAATACTGGTTGAATTCCCTAGACACTGTGACAATTTCAACTTGGGATCAACTTCAGAGTGAGTTTTTTAAGAAATATTTTCCCATAGGAAAGACGAATCAAATCAGAAAAGCCATTACTAGTTTTTTCCAATTGGACGGAGAAATGTTTCATGGAACCTGGAAGAGATTGAAAGAGTTGATCAAAAAATGTCCTCACCATGCCATACCCAAATGGCAATTAGTCCAGTGCTTCTATGACGGTCTGTCAGAAAGGCACTGGTAAATGGCGGATGCCTCATGTGGAGGAACGTTCATGCTTAAAAATGAACATGAGGCATGGCAGTTGTTTGAAACCCTAAGTGAAAACTCCCTACATCATATGTTAGCTTCCCATAGAGATCCTCCCATAGGACTCGTAGGACCCAAGAGAGGAGGAATGTATGAAGTTGGTCATGCTGTAGACATCTACAGCAAGGTAGATGAGCTATCTCAGAAGCTCGACCAAATTTTGCAAGCTGGAAATAATTCCTCCTCATCTCATCACACTCAAGAAGTCTGTATTATCTGCTCAAGTCCCACCCACTCCTTAGGTGATTGTCCATCCACTTACCAATTTCCTGAGCTCTTTCAGGAGCAAGCCCATCAAGCCCAAACCCGAATGGCTCCTAGACCAGGAAACGATCCATACTCGAACACATACAATCCTGGCTGGCGCAATCACCCAAATTTTTCTTGGAAACCACAACCTGGAATCAATTCATCTATTAGGCCCAATTATCAGGAGACCAACTTTCAAAGCATGCCATTTCCACAGTACCAAAGTGCCCCACAGCCTCCACAACCTCTGCCAAGCAATCTTGATCATTCTCTTCAAGAGAAGGTGCTTCAAGCTTTGAAGGGGCCGGACATGAATACCCAAATCCTTCACTCCCACACCCAATCCATTGCCAAGATAGAGACCCAAATAGGTCAGCTAGCTACAGCTTTCAATCGGAGGGAAGAAGGTAAGTTGCCTAGCCAGCCCATTATCAATCCCAAAGGTCAATATATGGCTGAGAGCTCCACTGGACCTGAGAATTTTTCTGAACATGCTAAATCTGTCATATCCTTAAGACGTGGGAAAACATTGAACCAGCCTAAGCTAACCCAAGAGGTAGAAGTGGCTGAAGAGGAGAAGGAATCCATTGGTCAAGCACCTGTACCTAAGGCTCCATTCCCTAGTGCTTTGGAATCACCTTTACCATTGGATAAGAAGAATTTGAAAATGAATGAGATGCTTGAACTATTCAAGCAAGTCCAAATAAATTTACCTCTCCTCGATGCCATCAAGCAAGTTCTGGCTTATGCCAAATTTCTTAAGGATCTGTGCACACAGAAATGGAAATCTAAGGCATACATCCCTAAGAAAATCCAGTTAACTGAGCAAGCCAGCTCAGTTTTTCAGCAGATAGCTCCACCCAAACTTAAAGGCCCAGGTACCCTAATTATCTCTTGTGTCATAGGGGACCTCACAATCAAGAAAGTCTTGTTAGATTTGGGTGCGAGTATAAACCTTCTCCCAAGCTCAGTGTATGATTTGTTTAAATTCGGAGAATTAAAACCCATGATGGTGACTTTACAGTTAGCTGATCGATCGGTCAAGGTACCCTGTGGAATGCTTAAGGATGTGTTGGTGAAAGTAGATGAGTTCTACTTCCCGGTTGATTTTCTTGTTTTAGACATGGAATCAAGCGGTAACCCTAGTCAGATACCCATCATTCTTGGAAGACCTTTCTTAGCTACCGCTAATGCTTGCACAAATTGCAGAACAGGGGTTATGGATGTTTCTTTTGAAAACAAGAAAATGAGGTTGAATATTTTTAATGCATGCCAAGGACCTCCCACTTATGATCATAATGAAGTGAACATGATAGAAGAAGTACTAAATAAGAAACTTCCTGTGTTGCTTGATTCAGATCCTTTGCAAGCATGTTTGACACATTTTGGAACTGACAATTTTGATGTTGATGAATATACAAATGAAGTGAAGCTTTGTTAGAGCCACCCAAGTTTAGCACCATTCCTCCCTGGACTGTGAAATATGATTCATTACCGACTCAATCAAGCCCTTTAGTGCCATCCTTAGAAGCACCACCCAAGCTAGAATTGAAGCCTCTTCCTAACAAGTTGAAGTATTCTTTTCTTGGATCCAATGATACCCTTCCGGTAATCATTGCATCTACCTTGACCTCTGATAAAGAACAAAAATCGGTGGATGTACTCAAAGAACATAAAGAGGCAATAGGATGGACAATAGCTGATCTTAAGGGAATTGATCCTTTGTTTGCATGCACCATATTCACTATGAAGTAGAAGCTAAACCACATAGGGACATGCAACGGAGGCTAAATCCAAACATGTGGGAAATTGTCAAAAAAGAAATGGTAAAATGGTTGGATGCCGGCATTATTTACCCAATTTCTGATAGCCAATGGGTCAGTCCAACCCAGGTAGAACCTAAGAAGTCTGGTATTACTGTTATACAAAATGAAAAGGGCGAGTCAATTTCCACCCGAGCAACCACTAGTTGGAGAGTGTGTATAGATTACCGGAAACTGAATGCCATTACTAGGAAAGATCACTTCTCTCTGCCTTTTATCGATCAAATTCTAGAGCAGCTAGCAGGGCAAAGTTTCTTTTATTTTCTGGATGGATATTTATGATACAACCAGGTCCCAGTATTTCCTGCAGACCAAGAAAAGACCACCTTTACCTGCCCTTTTGGAACGTTTGCCTTCAGATGCATGCCTTTTGGTCTCTGTAATGCACCAGCCACCTTTCAACGATGTATGTTGGCCTTATTTTCCGACATGGTTGGTCACTTCCTTGAAGTGTTTATGGATGATTTTTCTGTCTTTGGATCTTCATTTGAGGACTGTCTCCATAATTTGGCTAAGGTATTAAAACGCTGTATAGAAACCAACTTAGTCTTATGTTGGGAGAAGAGCCATTTTATGGTTCGTTAGGGAATTGTGCTCAGACACATTATTTCTGAGCGAGGGATTGAGGTTGACAAACCTAAGGTTGAATTAATCTCGAAATTGCCTCCCCCGACCTCGGTTAGACAAGTACGATCCTTCCTTGGCCATGCTGGTTTTTATATATGCTTCTTCAAGGATTTCAGCAAAATCTCTCGACCATTGTGTAATTTACTTGCCAAAGACAAGTCCTTTGATTTTAGTAAAGAATGTCTGGCCACTTTTAACATTCTTCGAACTGCTTTGACCATTGCACCTATTATCAAGCCTCCATATTGGACTCTGCCATTTGAAATCATGTGTGATGCTTCTGATTATGTTGTAGGAGTTGTTTTAGGATAGAATCTTAATAGGGAATCCCGTGTAATTTACTATGCTAGTAAAACTCTTTCAGATGCATAAATGAACTATACCACTACTGAAAAAGAGTTACTAGCAGTTGTATTCGTCCTAGAAAAATTTTGATCATATTTATTAGGGTCTAAGGTCCTAGTTTACTCTGATCATGCAACATTAAGACATCTGCTATCCAAAAAGGATACAAAGCCTAGACTGATTCGATGGATCCTTTTGTTACAAGAATTTGACTTATAAATATTGGATAAGAAAGGTTCCAAAAATTTGGTAGCAGATCACATTTCTAGGATCTTAGTAGAATACATCAAGAAAATTATTGGAGATAGGTTTCCTGATGAGCAGCTATTCTCAATTTTTTCTAACAGCAATCTTCCCTGGTTTGCCCATATTATGAATTATCTGGTAACAGGGCATGTTCCTCCCTAGTGGTCACAACAAGAAAAAGATAGGTTCTTTTCACAAATCAAATATTACTTTTGGGAGGAACCTAAATTGTTTAAATACAGTTCAGATCAGGTGATTAGGCGATGTGTCCCTGAGAGTGAATTCAAGAGTATACTCAATTTTTGTTATTCTCTTGCATGTGGGGGACATTTTAGTGGGAGGAAAACTACAGCAAAGGTGCTGCAAAGTGAATTTTATTGGCCAACTCTTTTTAAAGATGCACACGAATTTGACCGCAATTATATTAAATATCAACAAACAGGGATATTTCATGAAAAGATATGATGCCCCTAAACCCCATTTTAGTTGTTGAAATTTTTGATGTTTGGGGTACTGACTTTATGGGGCCATTTCCTCCTTCCTTTGGATTTGAGTACATTTTGGTAGCAATGGATTATGTGTCGAAATGGATTGAAGCTGTGGCAACTCGAACCAATGATCACAAAGTTGTAATCAAGTTCATTCAGCATAACATCCTTAATCAGTTTGGGTGCCCAAGGGCCATTATTAGTGATGGGGGTGCGCATTTCACAAATAGACACTTTGAAGGACTGGTGAAAAAGTATGGAATTACCCATAAAGTAGCCACACCATATCATCCCCAGACTAGTAGTCAGGTTAAAGTTTCGAACAAAGAGATCAAACACATTCTTGAGAAAATGGTAAGAACCTATAGGAAAGATTGGTCAGAACATTTGGATGACATATTATGGGCTTATCGAACTACTTTCAAGACCCCTCTAGGAATGTCTCCATACCAGTTAGTGTTTGGAAAGGCTTGTCACCTACCTGTTGAATTGGAACACCGTGCATTTTGGGCCGTCAAGTAATTTAATTTTGACATGAAGAATGCAGGTTTCCATAGAAAACTTCAATTAAGTGAGTTGGAAGAGTTACGAAATGAGGCTTATGAGAGTTCAAAAATTTACAAGGCTCGAACAAAGGCTTATCATGACAAATTCATTAATAGAATGTCATTTGAGCCTAATCAAAAAGTATGGCTCTATAACTCTAGGTTACATCTTTTTCCCGAAAAACTCCACTCATGATGGGATGGACCTTTTGTAGTAACTCAAGTATTTTCCCATGGAGCTGTTGAACTTAAGGATCCTAAGCAAGGAAATGTTTTTAAGGTGAATGGCCAGCGTTTGAAACCGTATATTGAAGGAATCAGTGATGGAGAAGTTGTTGAAACTCTTGATCTTGTACACCCAGTGTTGCTGTGAAGATCAGCTTAGTCTGGCTGAAGACTATAAACTTAGCACTCCTGGGAGGCGGCCCAGCTCTTTCCTTAGTTCTTGTCTTAGTTCAGATTTTTAGTTTTAGCAACTTAGTTCATATTTTTAGTTTTAACTTCAAATTCTTTGTTTTTAGAATAAATCAAGAGGAGTAATATAAGAAGATTGCGAGAACATGGTGACAAAAGGACATCCAATTCCATACCCAACCAGGTTGTATCCTTCCATGCCATTACGTTATTAGTATCCTCTTCCATTGGGGACAATGGAAATTAAGTTGGGGGGGTAATCTAATTAAATTAATCTAATCCTCGAGTAAAATCTTAATTGGTTTTTGTGTACAAAATTTTATCTCGAATTAAAAATAATCAAGCTCGCTAAATGAGGAGTGATTAACGGTTTAGAAAATTTTAGAGATACTGAGGAAAGATTTATCAAGGAAATCCTATAAATGGTAGAGTGTAGTCCAGAAAATTTTAGAAGAGTAATTCCAGACCATTCGGCCTTTTGATCTTGATAATGAATCTTACTTATTTTGGTATAGGCATCATAAAAAGTCCCCAGTTAAAAAATTTCTGAGTTTAATAAAGGTTTTTAGCATCTCTCACTGAGTAACAGGGCCCCTTCGCCTAAGTAAGCGTTGTTGTTCGCATCAAAAGGTGCGGATGTAAAGAAATCTTTTGTAGAGTCAGTCTTGACTAAGCCTTTTTGACTTGAGTCAGTAGGCCTGAGGGGTGTTTTACACCTAATTCCCTAAAGCCAACTGGTTTGGGAGTCATTGGCTTAAAGCTCGCTACAAGGGTTAATTAGAAAGCAAGGTGTCAGGACATTACACTGACTTTACATTTTATCTAAAAAAAAAGAAAAAAAAAAAAAAAAGAAGAAGAAGGGAACTAAATAAATATTACACCTAAACCAAAGTAAGTTGGAAGATTTAGAGAGTGAGATAGAAAGTTAGGAAATGAACAACTCTTAGCATTTCTATGGACTTCACTCTACCACTAAATGGGTGAATTGGTAATCCAATGAAGTACCTTTTTAATGGTCTAGCCGGGTATCCTCTAATTTTAGGGTTAATAAGATAATTTTCATTTCACGGATCAAGTTAGTACACAAGACTAATTCATTTTCTTTATTGAGGATGAGCAAAGTTTAAGTTGGGGGGTGTGTTAAACATTAAAATAAGAAAAATTAACCCAACTTTATTTAGTTAAAAATTAATACTTTTTATGGCATTTTGTAGGAATTTACTCCATAAACATGTAGAGCTCGATTTTAGGAATCCAATGGCGCAAACGGCATGCAATTCGGGTTTCAAATGGGCCTGAAATGGAATTTAGAAGAATTTAGCATGAACTTCAAAGCCACACGATTTTTGGAGCAGTCCCTAAAACCTTTCAACCGGTTCACCCAAGACCAACGGTTTGGTCCATAGATCAGCGCCCAGTCCACCTGCAGCCATTGCTACCGGTCCACGGAGAGGACCGTGGACCATAGTGCTTCATTTGCTCCGGAACTCGTCGGAGAGCTTACCCCGGCACCGCCCAAGCCGCCGCCGACCTCACCGCCGGCCGGAGAGCCTTCAATGGCCAGAAAAATGCCAGAGATGGGGCTGCTATGCTTCATTTTCCTCGCTGCCCCATTCAGCCATTGCTACCACCGTGAAGCCATTGCCGTGCCGTCTCGCTACCGCAAGCCACCGCGCGTTGCCGCCGAAGCCGTCCAGCTCCGCCACGCTGTGCCCACCGCCCGCTGCCGCAAGTCGTCGCCGCCTTGAAGCTGCTTGTCACTGCCCCTACTTTCTCCCAGCTTCCTCTTGGTAACCGTCCTTTGCTGATTCGTGATCATGGAGGAAGTTTGCTCGGACTCGGATCAGGATGTCCGAAAATAAGGATAAGCATCAGAACGAGAAGAGTTATCGGATGACACTGGATGGACGCGGGTTGTGCGATAGGATTTTTGAGTTTGATTTTCAAGATGGAGATATGGTCGCAAAGGATATCAGATGAGGAGATAGCGCTGAGTTTGAGAAGCAGATTGGGATGAGGAAATCACCGCATTTCCCATAGGGCCCGACACGGTATTTTTCATCTATAAATATCTTGGTGATTCTCTTCTCTAAAAGAATTTTGGGGAGGCTCCACTTTATCATCGTCCGTAGTTCCAGTTCCTGCTGTTACTATCACAGAGAGTCAGATAAAAAGTTAGAAAGGGACCCTTGTTCCCATAGTTTTCTTTTATTTTCTCTGTGTACCCCAAATTCTTATGCAATAAATGTTTATTTTGCTTTATATTAATCCATGCTTGTTTCTATTTATTTTTATTTGAAGTAATACTGGAGTCATGTTGGATTAGCATTTGAGGTAAGTTGAAGTGAATTAACTTTTGACTGACCTATACCTAAAGGATGGGTCGTGATCCACGGGTACGGGCCGTACTCTTGAGATAGGTCATATATGAGTTGCTTTCACGAGTTCATTACCAACCTCACATCCAAAAGCCCCACCAATGCCAGTTCTGGCAAGGCCTCCCACTGCATCCACTATTGCCACCAACCACCATCAAGCCCCTCTGCCTCTCCCCTGGCCTCCTGCACCACCCACATAGTCTCTCACATGGTCTGACATCCTGACCACTACCGACATTCCTCTCCGATCACCTCATCAACTCCTCCCACTGTCGCTCCTATCAACATCAGTGATCAAATCCTTGCACTCGAGATGCTTGGTGCCCCACTGCCACTATGCCCCTAATCCCTAGAACCAAGCATCCATGCTATTGCATGTCTGCATCGATGAACCAATTTTTCTCTAGCCATGACAATCTCACTGCCTCTCCATCGAGCCCTGCCGAGCTCTAATCCCCCTAGCCCCTTGCTTGCATGAACATGAAAGCACCTTGATTCACATGATCATGAAAGCAAAGCTCAGCCCCCTTCCAACTTTAGGTTATTTTAAGAAAAGTTGGTGCTATTTATTTATCTGGTTCCTCTACCGTCACCCTATCGATCATCTCTTCTGAGCCCGGCTGATCTTTATTCCCTGGGCACCTTATTCACACAGTTGTGATGGCACCCACATGAATGTGGAATCTACATGCTTTTCAAAGCAAATCCAAAAACCCCTACCGATTTCTAATTTTGGGTTTATTGGGCTTAATTGAATTATGTTCCTATTTGGAATAATTTTGGACTACTATTATCTTGTGTTGGTAATCCAGGTTTGAAGGCTTTGACAAACTTGCCATCCAACCAGGATCACAACCTGGCTTGGAAAATGCCTCCTCTTCCAGATTCAACTACGAACATGATTGTGAACACCTTTTTATTTATCTAAAAATATATATATATTTAATTGATATTGAAAGTAATTAAGCATAACATTTTAATTTTATTAGATTTATATATTAATTACCTGTGTTGAGCCTAACCTTACGGGTAGTTTCTTAATTATCCATGATCCTAGTCTTATGATCTAGGATTTGTTTGTTGGTGCTTGTAGTTATTTAAAAAAAATTGCTTATAGCTTAATCCCTTCCATAATCATTAAAAAAATTGAATCAACTAATTTTGGTTTTATTTCCAATTTTTTGGTAATTAAAAATAAATAAATAAATAAATAAATAAAAATATGAAAGACAAATGTGGTGCGGGCACCAAGATCCGACAATGATTGCTCGACCCAATTGAATCTTGTAATACAAGTGAGCCAATTGAGTGTCGTAATAAAGTGGGACATGTGAGTCTATGTGAGTCCAGTTAAGTTCCTTGTCCAGTTGAGTTTGAGTCCAACTCAAGAGTCTTATAATTTTGCTTTCATCCAAGAGGAAGGTCACCAAGAGTCACCAGGCCCCTCCACCAGAGCATGAGATCAAGTACCTAGGCCCCTACTCTAGCCCCCAGCCTTGGCGCCCAAGAGATGGGCCCCTTCATGCCCCAAGCCTAGTGTAGGCTCCCCTCTAGATGGCGCCCTCCTTCAGCCCAGCTCCCTGCCAGGTCCACACCAGCTGGCACCCTCCTTCAAGCCCAAGACGCCTTGGCCCATCAAAAGAAGGCACCCATACCAGGCCTTGCCGCCCCCTCTAGGGTTTCATGATTGGTGCCCCAGTCCAAGCCCTCTCAAGCTGGCGCCCCAACCCAAGAAGAAGGCCTGCAGCTGACCTAGCCCACCAAAGTTTACTTGGCCCTCAAGAAATATAATTTAATTTGTTTTGGAGTCCAGGGACCTGGGTAACTCTATAAATACCCATCCCTCACCTCTTGTATGAATAACTTTTTTCATGAATACAAACCTTGATTGATTTCTATCAATTGTTCCTCCTTCTTGGAGTGGGTGTGAGACCCGTATGTGTGCAAACCCTAGCCGCCCTTGCTACTCTTACTCCTTCAAACCCTAATCGTCCTAACCTCCATCTCCAAGCCCTAATTTGCTAACCCTAAGGGCCCTCCAGGCCGCCACCTGTCTTCCATCTTCCATCCAACCCGCCACCATCCAAGTGCTCCAAGCCTTGACCGCCCCTTCCATTAACCTTCCAGGTAATCCCTGGCATCCAGGCCACCAAGCACCCATCCCAAGCACCCCTCTCTGCTGCCAGGCCACCCCTCATCCAAGCTTGGTGTCCTCTTCCCCACGCAGGCCACCAACTTCAGCAATAGCCATCAATATGTTTCTTGTTCGTATTTTTTCTTGACATCCTTGCATCTAAATCGTGACGTGTGCAGGATCCTTCTAGTGACCACCTCTAAGGAAGAAGCTTTCTTTGCCACCAGGACCAACTGAAGAAAAGCCTGCTGATCCATGGAGCAGACAACTAATCATCCAGGCACCAATCCAGATCATTGAGTGACCTCGTCTATGATAGGATCAAACATCATTGCGAGGTAAACACCCTACCCTCTCCTGAGTTCTGATTTTCTTGAAGGTAGAACTATCCTAACCAAGGGTTTCTCAATCCTTGAGGTCCTGTCCTTTATTATTTTGCATGATCCTATTTGCGGGTATCATAGAGTTGTCATTATCTCTTCTTCTGTTGAACTTTACTATTTTTTAGGATTTTAGCCTCTGAAATTAAATCTAAAAAAATTAATTTACCATTTTTCTGTATACATATCATCTTTAAAGTCATCCCGCATTAGTTTGGTATCAGAGTGGGTTTAGGACAGACATGCATCATTAAAAACACATCAAAAAAACCCTAAACAAAATTTTTGCATCCTATTATCTACATTAGGGGTCCGAGTTTAGGTCTGTTTCATCAACTTAGGTATTTTATTTTTTTTTGAAATTTGCACTGATTAATATTTGATTAGTTTTATTAATTATTATGATTTTTTCCATATTTTATAGAAATAAAAGAAATAAAAAAATCTGCATCCTAGAAACCCTAACCAAAAACTGGATTTTTCTGCACACAGTTAGAAACTCTAGGATTTGCAGCATTATTCCATTTGTTTTGCACAAAATTTGGTAGGACTCATCCTCACACATAACCCTCAGTCCTACATTTTTTAAAGAATTTTTCTACTCTGGAATCCATGCTAACCTTTGTATCAAAGTAGAATAAAAAAAAATTTCAATTTTTGTTGTCTTGCATACTTGACCTAATTAAACCTAATCACCAAACCCAACCCAACCCAAGCCAACTTTGATTGATCACTTAACCAACTTAAATTTAAGTTAGCCACATCATAAAAAAAGATAAAAATATTTTTTTTTCTATTTTGTTACTAGCTTGCATTAGGGTTCATTGATTGTGATCATCTCATCTAAACTAATCTTAAGGATAATTTTCCTCTATCAGATCAGGGTAGGATTTCATCACCTGTCCTAGGCCCAAAACCACCACCTTGCACACGTACCCAAATCCTAATTAAAATTAACTAGTAACTTAATTGATTTATGGACACCAATAGGTCGGGTCCGAGTTTGTGGGTACACTAGTGCACCAAACCCCTCATCTATTACTGGAAGCTGGTGTCTAAGGCCAGAGATCCAGTAGAAAATGTCCTAAGTGGACTGGTGGTTACTTAATTCAGACCCTGTTATAAGCAGGGGGAGCCTCCCACCATCCCACCTCTTACCTGCTAGTAGAAGGATTAGGTGTTCCGTTGAGTGTAAGTTGAGTTGACACATTCAACTTTGGCTCTAGGTCTAGCAAACTCTAAAACGTGCTAACCCTTGTATGCTTGACTACATCATAACCCCTTGATTGATTGATTGAGTGCATGTCCACTAGGTCAAGAGTCTAGTACCATCGATTTAAACCCCAACCTAGTTCAACCATGGAGCCCAATCTAGAGACTTTCATGAGAACCATTACTTAATAACTAGCCCGAATAGACGGTAGGTTTGACCAGGTAAAAAATCGATTAGGGACCCTAGAGAGAACCCAAGAGTCCAACACTAAACCTGATCCTGAGTCACCACTTCCCACACCCCCTAACCTTAGGAGAGCCAAATGCCATGACCCAATCCAAGAGCCCAACCCTAGGTGGCTCAATCAGGAGCTCCAGGACCAGGAAGAGAGACTTTTGAGGAGCGTTAGATAGTCGCACCCACCTTTGATGGCACCCTAGATTCCAAGGCCCATATAGATTGTGGTGCGGGCACCAGACTCAGAAGAAAACTTCAGGGCTCCATCTGGATCTCTAATTGACCTTGCCCAAGAATTAGGGTTTTCTTGTTTTGTAATGAGGGTTGACTTGGTCAACTCAATTTTAATCTTGAGTCTGTATTTCCCTACAATTTAAATTTTGTTGAGTCATGTTGACTCAGTACAAGTCCTAGTAGTGGTCTAGGTCTTCTCTAGGTTGGTGCCACTTTTTTTTCAGTCAAGTCAAGGTCCATGGTGCCACATTTTTTCTTCCAAGCCCAAGCAAGTGGGCACCACACTCCCAGCCACACGCCAGAGTCCAGGAGGCGCCACATCTCCATCCAGTGTCTTTGGTCCCTACACCACAAGAAGTAAGTTCCTTTTTTTTCTTGCACCACTTGGGAGAGAAATCCATCAAGATACCTCCATCCAAGGAGGAGCCAATTTCTTTCTAGATAAACCCAAGCCAGGATGGCAAGAATTTTTCTTGAAGAGAGGATCAAGGAGGTGCCCCACAATGTTCCATAAAAATCCAAGTTATAAAAGGGAAGAGAGCATGTCTTGGGGAGGAATTCAAGGAGGTTCCCAAAAGTTTCCAAAAGTGCCAAAGCCATGAAAGGAAGAAGCCTAAACTTGTGGAGCAAGACTAGGAGGTGTCCAAATGAGCCAAACCATGAAGGGAAAATCCTTGATTCATGGAGAGATACTAGGAGACACCCCCATAACCTACCATTTGGAGCTGATTTTCAAGTTTTCTTGGAGTTTTTGGGCTGCCCATTCATGGAAGGAGTCTTGGGAAGAGAATTTGATGCCTAAAGTGTGGGTTAGTCCTATTAGTCCCACTTGGAAAATGTATAAAATTTTATTTCTTTGTTATGTCTATATATTAAACTCTATGTAACTCTTGAATTTAATGATGAATGAAATCAATTTTTGTGTGAGCAACTTTGTGTTTCTCTCTTCCATACTTGTATTCAGGTGTTGAGCCCGTGAGGGAGTAAATCTGGGTTCCCAAGGAACCTTGAGGAGGTGTGAGAACGCCAACCCTAAAACCCTACCAAAACCTTAGGTTAGCCACTTCAATTCCAAACCCTAGCCGCCCATCATCTTCTTCATTCCACCAATCATCCAAACCCTAATCTACCTCATCATCTCATGGCCCCTCTCTTCCAAGTAGAGGCCGACCACCAGCATCCAGGTCTAGATCGGCTACTTCGAATATAAAGCAAATCCCAGAGGAAGTCAGATCAGCATCCAGGAGAGTCAGGATTTCAGCAACATCAATTTTTCAAGTTCTTCTTATCTGGTAAATCCTTTCTTTGAGTATCTGGTTCCTTAACTTGTTCTTCTTCTTTCCCAGATCCTGAGTTCAAGAGAAGCCAACTCTGCCAAAGGACCAGTATTGGAGGATCCATTACGAAGATATCCGAATCCGAGGATCCAACAATCTGCTCGAGAGAGTCCTTCCACCAAACTCTGTGAAGATCACTGCCTGGTATATAACCCTTCCCTTCTCTTTATTTCTGTCCTGTTGAAAGTTCAGAGTGAAACCCTAGGTCTGGGAGTTTCTCAACCCCAGCGATCCTTTACTTCTAAACTACTCTGATAATCTAGTTTCTTTGAATTGTGCTTTCAATTATTATATAGTTTCTTTCAATTTAGTTTAACTTTCATTTAAGTCAAAGCCGACTTCTGAAAATATATATAAAAAAAAAGTCTTAATTTACTTCCGCATCGCATCATCTCTTTTGTTCTGCATCAATTTTGGTATCAGAGTTTTCATTCTGCATCAATTTTGGTATCAGATCCCTGTCTAGGATTTCTGACTTGCTTTCATGTTTTGAGTGTCTCTCTTTTTTACTTTGTCTGCTCGAAGTAGACTCCCCAGGACGTCCGGTCCTAGGAACGAAGTGAGGTGCAAGCCTCCTCTTTCCATTCCATGGGGTGTTCCTAGGGCACGTAGGGGATCCGCTGGGTTACAACTTTGTAGCAGGAATTGTAAACGGGGGAAGCATTCTATTTTCAGTCTATAACTGCCATGTTGCATGAATTGTTTCTCATTGCAGGTAACTCCAAATTATGTGATTTTTATTTTGATGGAACCAATATAATTGAAAATATTTTACATAATTTCACTATAATTTATTGGTTTCTGTGAAATTTCTGAGAGTTAAATTACAGTAATTCTGTTTCTATGTTTCTGCAATTCAATTTTTTTTTTTGAGTGATCATCTCCTAATTCATCTTAAGGGCAATTGAGCATCTAAGATAAGGGGAGGAGTTGATAACCTCTCCTTAGCCTAAAACCACCACCCATTCATTCGATCCTAAGCCTAATTTTAAAATTTATTAGACTTAATTTGCCCTAGTGGACTAGGAACACCAACTGGTCAGGTCCAGCCTAGGGTTTAGTCAGTTTGTCTGGTTACTCTGTGTGTGCTTTGTACTCAGTGTCTAGAATGGTGATTCAGGGACTACATCCCGAAGGGCTTGTGTGCTGGTCTGCCTACCTTGCCAATCACTGATTGGTGTCTAGGATTGGCAATTAGGGACCTAACACTCTCCTTACACCTGCCTGGCTGAGTCCCGAGTTACTACAGGCTAGCTTGCCACTCTGATTGGGCATCTAGTTTGGGCTCTAGGTCTAGTTAGCCCATAGTCATTTCAGTCAAGTCTCATTTGGTGTGCTTGCTTGCATCATCTTGTCCACTCGGAACGGAATACCCTACCAACCTGGTCAAACCCAACCTGATTTAGAGGCCATGATTAGGACTCTTACCGAAAGTATGACCAAATTGAGTCAGGATATGACTGATACTGTTGCCCAGTTTAGAGACTGAGCTCAGGTACTTGAGGAGCCTAGGCACCGAAATTGGACCCCTGACTCAGAATTTGGTAGACCCCAACCTCACCCATACCCAGAGCCTAGGAGACCTTTATACAGGGATCCTGAACCTAATCATTGGAGGTTTGATCTAAGAGCCTATGACCATGATCTTGCCCCTGAGTCTAGTCCTAGGAGCCTATACCCATACTTGGTTGACTCAGAGAAGGGACCCGTTAGGAACACCGAACCTTATGCACCCACTTTTGATGGAAGACAAGAGACATATATTAAGTGGGAAGAACAAATGGATCGGTATTTTGAGTACACTAACATATCGGAATTAGGACAAGTTAGGTTGGCCAAAATCAAGTTCACCAAACATGCTAGGTCGCACTGATATGCTATTGAGCGTGAGTGTTATCAAAGAAAAGAGGAAATATATACTGGGAGAGATATGAGAAGTAAGTTGAGAGATAGGTACCTAGGTAGATCCTATGAGAAAAGACTTTTAGACCAATGGTACCAATTGCGACAAGGTAATAGGCCTATGTCTAAATATATCGAGGACTTCCAGTGGTATGACATGAAATGCAATACCATTAAGACTGAAGCTCAGATCACATCGAGGTTTAGGGTTGGGTTACACCCAGACATTTATAGGAAGCTATGCCTTGAAAAGACCAATAAGTTAGACCGAGCCTACCAAGAAGCCCAAGACTATGAGTGGTCTTTAAGATATAACCAATCAAGTACTTTGGACTTAAAGCCAACCTCTACCAACTTGAGTCAAGTTCCGATTGATCCGACATCCGTAGTGAACCAGACTTTTGTTTGTCAATTCCCACTTGTGTCACCTCTTGACCAGAAGGATAACACTGAGAAGGAGTTAGGCATGGCCATCCCAAAATTAGTTGACCCGACCAGAGCCGTACTTAAAGAGGAATCAAAGGAGAATAGATTAGAACCTTTCAGTGAGATTGACGAAGAAATATATGAGCCTGACATAAGTTTGATAGATAAATATGAAGAAGAAGAATTTGAGGATATCTCTCCCGATAATTCAATTAACCAACTCCTACCTAATGGGGTTATTGAGGGGACCCCTGCCACTCAAGGAATTCAGGAGCTAACCCTAAGAGAAGATCCTTTTGAGGAAGTTCAGGAAGAGGAAATTACACCAAATGAAAGTTTAAGTGAGAATACCCTTGAACTCATTGAGGAATCCAAAGAAGACACCCCTGAGTCAAATCTGGTAGAAAAGTGTGAAGAAGGAAGGGGTTCACAAGAATTGCCCATTGAGAAGGTCCAAGAACAAGAAAAAGACAGTAGCTTAGAGGACTTTCTAGATAAACATTCCAAAGACCTTCCTGATAACCTTCCACCTTCTAGGAGCACCCAGCCTATCCTAGAACTTGCACTTGTAGACCCTCCTAGAGCAAATCATGAGGTTTGGATGAGTGCACCTATAGAACAATGTCCTCATTTTAAGGTCGTCCTAAATAACCAAGGTTTGTTTCTTGTTTCCGAAAAGCCACCTCAAAACTCTGATTCTTATTTCCTACCCTTCCCTGAATCTTCTCATGTTTCTAGAGCTATGGGATTACACTTTACTGAGATCTCTAGGTTGCAAGACTCCTTAGAATCTATTAGGTTTGCCACCTACTTTTGGAAGACCTTATGGCACCTACTAGGCATTCATAATAAGTTTTCATGCTCTGCATGCCCTCCTCCAACCCAAGGTCAAACCTAGAGAGCCTTAGTTTGTTAGGTTTAGACCTAGGGTTCCTTTGGAATAAAGTCCATTCTTTAGGAGTGCGTCGTCAGTCTAGTTTAGTTTTTCTTGACCCTTTACTAGGCTTTGGCTCAGATTTTGGTTTGATTGAGAGCACCAGGAATTGGGATTTGTATTTTGTCCAGGGCTGAAATTGCATTCAATGTTTCGATCAATAGGTCTATAGGCTAGAGTCCCTTTGAAGTTATTCATGGATACAAGCCTCACACACCACTTGATCTGATTTCACTATTAGCCCACACACACAAGTCTCTTGATGCACTTGCATAGCATGTAAAGGACTTGCATAAAGAAATTCATGCCAAAATAACTTTAAGTAATGAAACTTATAAGAAGTTGGTTGATTCTCAAAGACGAGTCAAAACTTTTGTTGAGAGAGACTATGTAATGATTAGGTTAAGGCCTGAGCGATTTTTTCCTGGAACCGTTAGAAAGTTACATGCTAAAGGAGCTGGACCATTTAGAGTAGTGAAGAGAGTAGGATCCAATGCCTATGTGCTCGAGTTGCCTCCAAAACTAGGCAATAGCTCTACTATCAACATTACAGACTTAGTAGAGTATAGGGAGCTAGCTGTGATTCCTAGTAAGCCTTTGAAACCTAATCCTGTTATTGAGAGTGATCCCGACCCTGTGTGTCCACCAACAAACTGGCCTATGAGGAAAGAGCATATTGAAAAGATCCTGGATGATCAGGTTATCTCTACTCGTAATCGAGGATACCAAAGATACCTGGTCCGCTGGCAAGGAAGGCCAGATTCTGATGACTCTTGGATCTCCTGAGAAGAATTACAAGAATTGGACCCAGACCTCTTGGAGAGATACCAGAGTCAGCTTGATCCATACTCGACAGGGTCGAGTTCCTCCCACCCCGGGAGAATTGGTGCGGGCACCAGACTCAGAAGAAGACTTCAGGGCTTCATCTGGATCTCTGATTGACCTTGCCCGAAGAATTAGGATTTTCTGGTTTTGTAATAAGGGTTCACTTGATCAACTCAATTTTAGTCTTGAGTCTATATTTTCCTGCAATTTAAATTTTGTTGAGTCATGTTGACTCAGTACAAGTCCTAGTAGTGATCTAGGTCTTCTCCAGGTTGGTGCCACTTTTTTTTCAGTCAAGTCAAGGTCCAGGGTGCCACATTTTTTCTCCCAGGCCCAAACAAGTGGGCGCCACACTCCCAGCCACATGCCAGAGTCTAGGAGGCGCCACATCTCCATCCAGTGTCTTTGGTCCCTACACCACAAGAAGTAAGTTCCTTTTTTTTCTTGCACCACTTAGGAGAGAAATCCATCAAGATACCTCCATCCAAAGAGGAGCCAATTTCTTTCCAGATAAACCCAAGCCAGGATGGCAAGAATTTTTCTTGAAGAGAGGATCAAGGAGGTGCCCCACAATGTTCCATAAAAATCCAAGTTATAAAAGGGAAGAGAGCATGTCTTGGGGAGGAATTCAAGGAGGTTCCCAAAAGTTTCCAAAAGTGCCAAAGCCATGAAAGGAAGAAGCCTAAACTTGTGGAGCAAGACTAGGAGGTGTCCAAATGAGCCAAACCATAAAGGGAAAATCCTTGATTCATGGAGAGATACTAGGAGACACCCCCATAACCTACCATTTGGAGTTGATTTTCAAGTTTTCTTGGAGTTTTTGGGCTGCCCACTCATGGAAGGAGTCTTGGGAAGAGAATTTGATGCCTAAAGTGTGGGTTAGTCCTATTAGTCCCATATGGGAAATGTTTAAAATTTTATTTCTTTGTTATGTCTATTTATTCAACTCTATGTAACTCTTGAATTTAATGATGAATGAAATCAATTTCTGTGTGAGCAACTTTGTGTTTCTCTCTTCCGCACTTGTATTCAGGTGTTGAGCTCCGTGAGGGAGTAAATCCGGGTTCCCGAGGAACCTTGAGGAGGTGTGAGATCTCCAACCCCAAAACCCTACCAAAACCTTAGGTTAGCCACTTCAATTCCAAACCCTAGCCACCCATCATCTTCTTCATTCCACCAATCATCCAAACCCTAATCTACCTCATCATCTCATGGCCCCTCTCTTCCAAGTAGAGGCCGACCACCAGCATCCAGGTCCAGATCGGCTACTTCGAATACAGAGCAAATCCAAGAGGAAGCCAGATCAGCATCCAGGAGAATCAGGATTTCAGCAACATCAATTTTTCAAGTTTTTCTTATCTGGTAAATCCTTTCTTTGAGTATCTGGTTCCTTAACTTGTTCTTCTTCTTTCCCAGATCCTGAGTTCAGGAGAAGCCAACTCTGCCAAAGGACCAGTATTGGAGGATCCATTGTGAAGATATCCGAATCCGAGGATCCAACAATCTGCTCGAGAGAGTCCTTCCACCAAACTCTGTGAAGATCACTGCCTGGTATATAACCCTTCCCTTCTCTTTATTTCTATCCTGTTGAAAGTTCAGAGTGAAACCCTAGGTCTGGGAGTTTCTCAACCCCCAGCGATCCTTTACTTCTAAACTACTCTGATAACCTAGTTTCTTTGAATTGTGCTTTCAATTATTATATAGTTTCTTTTAATTTAGTTTAACTTTCATTTGAGTCAAAGCCGACTTCTGAAAATATTAAAAAAAAAAAGTCTTAATTTACTTCCGCATCGCATCATCTCTTTTGTTCTGCATCAATTTTGGTATCAGAGTTTTCGTTCTCCATCAGATTGGGAAGGAGGCATGGAATAATTTTTTGAATGGTATGACCTGAGTAAGAGAAAGAGGTGCAAATTTGCTAAACTTAGGTTAACCAGCCAGGCTAGGTTATACTGGAAAAATGTAAAATGCCTAATCCGACAGAAAAATGAAGCCCCCATAGATCCCTGGATGGCCATGAAGCTGAGACTTAAAGAGAAATATGTTTCCCTATTCTACCAACAGAGACTTCTAGACCAATGGCAAAGATTAAATCAGGAAAATAGGTCTGTGACAGAGTACATAGCCAAGTTTGATGAGTGTGCTATAAGATGTTGCCTAGACGAACCCTCATCAGTGACCCTATCTAGGTTTAGGGTTGGCCTTCATGAAGACATCCAGAGAGAATTATACTTAAGGGGAGTCACTGAACTAGATCAAGCCTACCAGGTAGTTGAGAATTATGAGAGGTTCCAGAAAGCACCCGTAGCCCATAAGCCTGAACACCTTAGGTTTAGTGCCCCTAGCTCTAGACCAAACCCAAACCAAGCATACCCAGGATGACCCAACCCTAACCCAACATACCTAGGCAACCCAAACCCAGCATACGCAGGCCGACCCAACCCTAACCCAAGTCGCCCTAACCCTAACCCACATCGTCCCAACCCTAGCCCGAGTCGACCCAGTTCTAGCAACCCAATACCCTATAGGGATGATAAGGGTAAGGCACCTGAAACCCAGAGAAATCTGAGTCCCAACCCAAATACCTATTTTAGATGTCATTAGACGGGACACTTTGCTAGCCAATGCCCAACCAGATCCCTGCATATAGGTGAAGTAGAGGAAGAGGAGTCTGAACCCAATGATGAGATTGGAGAGGAGATTTATGAAGCTGAGGAAAACCTGATAGATGAATATAAAGGAGATGAGGAGGTTCTTGACCAGTCTGCCCTACTAGGGATAGTTAGGTACATCCTAGCCCAGACTAAGATACAAGAGGATTGGTGTAGAACTAACATCTTATAAACTTTTATGAAATTAGGGGACAAGGTATGCAAAATCATTATAGATAGTGGGAGCTGTGTGAATGCCATTTCACTTAAGGCAATCAAAAACCTAGGCTTGAGCACAGTTCCCCACTGATAAAGACATAATTATACATTTTATTTCTCCTTATATTTAGTCTATTTGATATATTTATGTCCTCGTTGTGATGATTAATGCATAAGCTTATGTATGAGGATTAATTTTCATCATTGTATAATTTTATCCTTCTAGATTCTTGCAGGATTTTGATAATCTTAGCATCAGAATTGGAAGAAATGGTCTACAAGTTGTAGAGGACATCCTAAGCTTTCTAGAGATACATGGTACATTAAAATCTGAATTCATTTGGATCTCCAAACTGTGCCTCAAAGTGATGTCTAGAAACTAGAATGCCTCTCTGAAGACTGAAGGTTTGAAGGGGAATATCTTAAGCTTCCAAGGGCCAAATGATGTGATCCAAAGGCCTAAATTCAAGTGCATTCAATCAGCTACAAGTTTCATGAAGAGTCCAAGGCCTAAAAACGTGGCTATCATATTAAAAAAAATTGGTGAAAGCAAGTAAAACAGAGTGGCTGGTTGTTGGAATCAGTTTGGATTGGGCTTTTATGAACGACCGAAATAGAAGATGTGAGGCTTTGAAACTTGATCCTGAGAGTTACCAACTGAGAAGTAATTTTGTTGGAAGTATGAGAGGCCATTAAGGGTTGATTTGATTGGATGTTCAAGTGGATAAGGTCCAAGCCATCACAGAGCAGTCAAGAGTTGCTGGGATTCTTGAAATAGAGGGTATATATGGAACTGGATTTGAGCAAAGCATTGGAACATGATCGATGGCTATGAAGCTTGATAGGCTAACTATTGGGATTCATCACCAAACAAATCAGGATCTGGAGTCAAAACAGACATAGCTTTTTGAAGAGATTTTTGAACTAAAATAGAGTTCTATTGGATTGGGTTTTGTTTGCTGTTGGAGTCATTGCAGATTGGGATATGGAATGGGAAGTTTGAGGCAGTCATGGAACGGGAGTTTGTTGGGTTTGTTGGGAGACCTTGAAGAAGTTTTGGAGGGGCTGGACTCATGCTTCTAGAGGGGAGTTCGGTGGAGAACAGAAGAGGGAGCAGCAGCAAAAATTATAAGGAAAAGTTTTCTGCAGCAAGAACAGAGAAGAGAACGAGCATTTTTTTTCTGCTGGAAGAAGTGCCACGAGCTCTGTTTTTCTGCTACAACAGAGCATCTATTTTTTGCTGGAAGGAGAGTTCTTTGCAGCACTGGAGAACACAGCTGGAAGAGGAGTTCTGTTTTTTGCTGGAAGAAGAGGAGATTGCTACTATTGCTATTATTTCTGCTAGAAAGGAGAAGAAGAACGTGTTTTCTGCTATGAACAGGGAAGGAAATCAGATCAAACTTATGTTATTTCCTTTTTCCATGATTGAGTAGTTTTTTTGTTTTGATTCAAGGGATAACTAGCTATGTTAGCATGATTGTGAGGTTGTGATGTTAATTGATATTATTCTTTTGTTGAATATCTATGTTTCCTTGTTTTTATTATTGATTTATTATGTTGTTTAATTGATTAAGAGGCCTATTAATTGATTGTCTACATGATTAATTACTAAACTAAGTTCTTAATCTGTAATTGTTATGCAACTTGGTTAAAGTAGTACTTAGGCAAAATGATTATGATCCCAGTTTTCATCTTTGTCTAAAAGGAAACATAGAATGAATTAAATAATTTTGATGCTTGTCAAATTGTTGATCATTCTTAGCTCCACTATGTAATGCTATCAATGAATTCATGAGGATTGCTTAATACCAATTGGTTCATTGATAAGAATTTAATTTGGGCGCTTGACTTGAATTAATGAACTTGGGGATGATTAGATTTATCTAGCTCCTAAGTAAGTCCTCGGCTAAGTATTCAAAGAGGGAATGATATATTATATACCGGTGATCAATCTACAACTTAGCACTGAACCCCTTGAATTGAATATGAATCTGAACTTAAATTGAATTTGAATCAAATCTGAATTGAATTAGAGTTTTTCTTTATTTGCATAATTATTTAGTTGATTTCATAATTATTTAAAAACCCCCCATCTAATTGTTAATTTGGTCATCATATTCAGTCTCTAAGGTTCGACCTGGACTCACTAATACTACAAGAAAAATTACAAGAATTAGTAAAACAGTAATAAATTTTGGTGAATTTGACAAGCATCACCCACCCGAGCCCCTATAAGGTTTCTTGGATAGACTCCACATCCATACCCATTAAGTCTAGATGCCAAGTCCAGATCCAGCTTTAGTCCTACAAAGATAAAGTATGGTGTGATGTTATACCCATGGAAGTTAGTAGCATAATTCTAGGTGGACCCTGGCTTTATGACCATGATGCTATATATTAGATGTATACCTTGAAAGCCATGTTGGCTTGACACATTATAATTTTTAGGGCATTAACTTTGTACTTAATTCTTCTTTATTAAAAAAGGTTTCAGTTTCATTCATATTATTGTGTCTATGAATCGTCCATGGAGTTAATGGACAATGACACATATTCTCAATAGTTGAGAATCTGAGATATGTGTCTTTATAGATTAACTCCTAAAAGCTCCCGATTGTTGGAATATCACGAGGACAATGATTGATCCATTAAAATCGATGCACAAATCACTTCCCTTTTAGGGTAGATGAGTCTCTAACATATAGTGTGGTGACACTGAAGTGAGAGTGCAGGTAGTTGATAGAGATCAACGGTACTGAGCATGACCAAGTACATGAAATTATACAGATGACTACTCACTCATCGATAACTTCCTGATGCTGTAGTTGTGTGAATAGTTTCTTGACCTAAAGTATCTCGGTTACTCACAATAAGCTTGTTGTAGTTTGACAGTACAATTACATGGTTCCTATCCATACAGGACCTTGCGGTGTTCGTTGGCTGCAGTAAGTTTATTGTAGGAGTAGGGTGTTCACTTGTAGGGATCTATCAGCCTTAGTAGTAAGGTATAATCTTATGCAAGCTTAATGAGACTAAGTCCAGAAGTCTATGGTCATAGCAAGATGATAAAGAAAATGTGTTTTCATTAGTATCACAATTAGACTTGAGTCAATTAGGTTAAGCATATGACTGATGGGTTTGACGAGTATCCGTAACCAACATCATGTCGAGATTTTTATAGAGGAACCAAATCACATGGTAACTACACCTAGGGGTTCCAATCTTATTCTGCTAGGTTGCCACTACATACTGCTATGTATCACTGGTGGATTATGAGAGCCCGTTAGGATCATTCTCGAATTGATGATCCTAATTAGGGTTGAGCTAAAATTATTTCAGTCCATCGAAAGGAGTTTCGATGATGCATAATGGAGATTATAGCATGTCTCATTACCATACAGGATAGGATATGAGGGGTCACATACATTAAGAGCTCAAGTAACCAATCAGCAAATCAATTTGGACCTAATTATAATTGTTACAATTAATATTTGACCTAATTATAAATGTTACAATTAATTGATTATAGATTAATTATCAATTAAATTAAATTAGATTTAATTTAATTAAGTTAGACTCAATTAGTTAATCCTAATTGATTCGGGTCAATGTCCGCTTCGAAATGGTTTGATCGAATTTAAAATCGGCTTCAGTTTGACTGTAAAACCATTAAATTTGGACCAAGACCTAAAGTCCAGTTAGACTAGGACTCTCTCTCCTTGTCTCCCCCTCCCTCCACATGCCAACCTAGTGGGTCCCATTTATTTTGTGCGGCAAATAGTGGGACGTGAATATTAGGTGGGCGGTATAAGAGTTTACACGTGAGACAATAAGAGAAGAGGAAAAGTCCTTCTCTTCTACTACTTTTAAAAACCTAAACTAGATAAGTTCGAACTCCTTTTATTTTGGAGTGGAGAATTTTTATAAGACAAAAACTAAGAGGCTTATCCTTGGGGAGAATATTTGTACGACAAAAAGGAGGGCGTTAATATGGAGTTGGCATGAATTAATTAAGAGAGGGAAGAGTCCTTCTCTTCCACTCCTCTTAAATCCTAGCCAAATAAAATGAAACACTTGTGTTTTGTTTTGATGGGATGGGAGACTTAAATTTTAAATAAAGGAAGAAAGGTGGTCGACAGAAGAGATCTGATTTTGGGCATGAAGAATTATTCCTTCTCATCGTGAATTAACTTTGGGCGTCCTCTCTCTTCTTGGGCGCTATTACCTGAGGTTCTCTCTCCTAGCACCAAGTTCAATTCTTCCCTTTTATTTGTTTTCTCTCTTCTTCCTTGAGATCTTCAAGAGTGTTGAGAGGTCTTCTACATAAAAGAAAGAAGAGAGGAAAGGGTCCAAAAGTCTTGCACTCTAATTGCAAGACAGAAATCGAAAGCCGATTCGGATTCGAATCGGCACAGTTTTTAAAGTGGACGATTTGCTAAAAGAGGAGAGGGCTGCAAGGATCTAGCAGTCCAGTGCCCTCTACAACTCAGTTGCGAGAGCTTCATGTGGATACCGGCAGAGGCTGGACGATTGCACGGCTCCGACAAAATCCAGGCTTTTCAGTAGCGGATCTGCATGCTTTTCAGAGCAGGCCCGGATAGCGATCCAGGTAAGTATTTTATACTTGAAATAATTTTTATTTCAGATCTAATATTTTTCTCATGTTATGCAGTATGTTAGAAATTTATGATAAATAAATTAGATTTATTTATGAATTGCATAATTAGATATAAATTATTTTTATATCTGTTTTCGCTGCAACAGGCTGCTAATGCCTGTTTAATTGCAATTTCCTGTTCCTGGGAGAAAACCAACAGTGGTATCAGAGCCATGGTTCTCCTTTTAACATGCATGCATGAGAATTATATTTGAAAAATATTCAGATCAGTTTGAAAGATTATGATTTTTAGATCTATGTTGAACATGAGATTGTTTTAGCATAAAATTTTATGTTTTGAAAAATTATTTTCAAAATTAAAATCATAATTTTCAGATCTGAAATTAAATTTAATAATCTGAAATTAAATTGATCAAGGTTGCACAAAGTGACATAAGGTTATCCTGCTATAGGGTTTACCCCCTATAGTGCAATGGTTGTCCTACTTTGATGTATACTGATTTTGAAAAAGGGTTTTCAAAAGTTTTTGATCGATTTATGATTATGTATGTTGTTGTATAAGATGCACAAAATTAGGGTTTAGATCTTTATAAGATTTATGATCATAAGCCACTAATTTCATGCACTTAAACCTAATTTTAAAATTGATTTGATCAAGAAAATCAAATTAGGTGCATGAGGGTTTGGGTTGAACAAATTAGGTCTAGAGATTGGGCTACGTGATTAGGGATTGATTAGATCAACTAGTAACCCTAATATGATTTTGAGCAAGTAACTTAACTGATGATTTGGGTTAGGTCAAGTATGTTCAAAATTGGTTTTAGATGTAGTCTGGTCAGATCGATTCATTTGATAGTGAATCGATAAGTTAAGACCTAATTTGGCTCAGTGATGAGCCTAGATCATTAGATGATCTAATTGAATCTTGTCAGTCAATTGGTATCTAAGGAAGGTTTCGATCATGGTTTGCTAATTGAGACTAACTCTTTCTTAACCAACTAGTTTGGTGGAAAGATGGTATATTGGCAGAACCCTCTCATGGATCAAACTGACCTGGCCAATTTGGTTGATTAAGTTTTCAAAATGGTCACTTTTGATTTGAGTTCACCCATGCTGGTTATATTAAGTCAGACATGAGATTGTGCTGACCTAATATAATTTTAGTCAGACATGAGATTGTGCTGACTGAATGTAATTGGTTAGTCATGATTTGGCTGATCAATTTAGAAGAGACCTGAACCTAAGCTCCCAATAAATATTAAGTCATAGGTCTTCCACCATTGTAGGTGTGCGGGTGTCCTACTAGTGTTGATTATTCTCGGCTGGTTACAGTGGTCTAGTTGCATCAGGAAGACACAACTATCCTATTAGACATGAGATGTTGCTAGGCACTGATGGGGTTGGGCCCAATAAACAGGCACGTTGAGGGACTCAATGATGGCTTTGTCTAGCAGGAATGGTGGGTATGATTTAACTAATGATTGGACCAATAAACAGGCACGTTGAGGTTCCATGATTTAGAGACCAAGAGCTACAACTTGTATTAGATACATTGGACAAGAGTTGGCCACTTATTGGTGTAGCATGTTACCAATAACTGGATACAGTGAGGTGTCGCACATCGATGGGACCGTAGCACCCACTAGAAACCTAGAGTCACATGGTTTTCGCATCTTCACAGAAAGTGTGAGAGATCCGAGAAAATAGTGGGAGTTCTAAAATTATTTCTTAAAGACCCTAGAACAATTTTTATAATTAAGTATAAAGCATCTAATTTGAATCTTCTACTCTTGCAGCTAACCATGTCTACTTCAAATCCCTTAGTCCGTATTCTAGAGACAAACCGACTAGTTGGCCTCAATTTTAAAGATTGGTTAAGAAACTTCAAAATTGTTTTGAGTTCTGAGAAGTTGGGCTATGTGCTTGACCAGGAACCCCCTGTCTTACTTGACCATCCAAGTGCTCTCAGACGACTGCACATGAGAAATGGATGGTAGATGATAATAAGGTTAAGTGTTATATGTTGGCCTCAATGTCAAATGAATTACAGAGCCAACATGAGGATATGCCAATTACTAAATCGATTCTGATTCACCTACAAGAGTATATGGTGAACAAAGTTGGATTGCACGCTTCGAAGTGTCGAAAAGGCTTTTCAACAGCAAGATGCGTGAAGGGTAGTCAATGCATGATCATTGTTTGATAATGATCAAGGACATCGAACAGCTTGAGAAGCTGGGCATTCCTATTCACAAGGAGCTTCAGGTGGATTTGATCCTCCAGTCCTTGACTAGTTCATATGCTCAATTTGTTATGAATTATAATATGAACAAGTTGAACTACACTTTACCTGAATTGTTGAACATGCTGGTAAGCAATGAGGGGATCCTGAAGAGTTCAAGGGGCTCTGTTTACTTTATGGAGCAATCTTCCTCCAAAAGAAAGTCTACTTGGAAGAAGAAGAAACCTATAAAGAAGCAAAAGAAGGAAAGCAAACAGAAGAAGAAGGACACTCCCAAGAAAGCCAAGGTTATCAAAGGAAAATGTTTCCACTGCAACATAGATGGCCACTGGAAAAGGAATTGTCCTCTCTACCTGGAAAGCCTAAAGAAACAGAAAGAGGTTGCACCTTCTGAAGGTAAACCTATACTCGTTATTGAATCTAACCTAATGATTTCATCTACTTCCAGCTAGATTTTAGACTCTAACTCTAGTGCTTTTATATGCATTTCAATGCAGGGTCTGGAAATTAAGTAGAATGCTGAGAGAAGGTGAGATGGTCCTACATGTCGAAAATGGAGCAAAAGTTGCTGCTCAAGCTGTTGGATCATATTCTCTGGTGTTACCTTTAGGGTTTAGATTAGTTCTTAGTGACTGTTATTTTATGCCTGGAGCTAGTAGAAATTTGATTTCTATCTCTATGCTAGCACAGGAAGGATTTGAATTTATATTCAATAAAGACTTTTGTAGTATTTATTTGAAAAATAAATTTGTTGCAAAAGCTATTTTAATTGACAGTCTCTATCATTTGCATGCCGATGCATCTTTGAACATTAACGAGAATATTAAAGTGAATGCATAGGACATAAACATCCTAGAGATGACCTAAATGAAAAATACATGTGGCATCTAAAGATCGGTCATATAGGTGGGACGATCTATCGAGGTATGATTGCATCATTGTTATATCTTACTGCCAGTAGACCTGATATCTTGTATAGTGTATGTGTGTGTACTCATTTTCAATCAAATCCTAAGGAATCACACATGCTTGCTGTTAAAATAATTATCAAATATCTAAGAGGTACATGTAATTTAGGTCTTTGGTATTCTAAAGAATATTCTTTAAATTTAATTGATTTTTCGAATGATGACTATGCTGGATATAAAATTGATAGAAAGAACACTAGTGAAACATACCAATTTCTAGTGTTGAGTTTAATCTCATGGCACTATAAGAAGCAAAACTCCGTAGCATTGTCCACTGCTGAGGCAGAGTATGTTGCTGCTGGTAGTTGTTGTGCTCAAGTGCTTTGGATTAAACAATAGCTAGAAGATTTTGGTGTTACACAATCTAAAATTCCAATCAAATGTGATAACACAAGTGCTATAAATTTAACCAAGAATCCTGTTCAGCATTCAAGAACTAAGCATATTGAAATTAGGCACCATTTTATAAGAGATCAAGTTTTGAACAATGATATTGTACTTGAATTTGTGCCAACTGAAAACCAACTTGCTGATATTTTTACTAAACCTTTAAATTATGATAGGTTTGCAATGATTAGATGTGAACTAGGTTTGTGTGACTCTCTTTAGAAACCTCAACCTGATTTCCCTCAAACTTAAGGAAACATTATCTAGATAACCTCCACATTCTATTTCTATCTATGATTTTTCACTATGTAAAAAGTTTTGAGTAAGGCTTCAATTTATTTTTTTTGTGCTCCCTTTGCTCGAGCTGACTCGAGCAAAAGTCATGTTGGTTGAGCCAGCTCGAATGTCGGGCCGACTCTTTCTTAAGTTGAGCCATAGGGTTTTTTTTTTTCATTGCATTTCTTTCTTCGGCTCCTCGTCCCTTCCCTCCGAAACCTCTTTTCCAAAAACAATTCCCCTCCACATCACCTTGGATCACTGTGTCTTTGCGGGAATGGCTCCACGAAAAGCTGTTGGGAAGAGATCTCATTGAGAATCTGAGCAAGCTCCGCATGAAAGGCACTCCAAGTTCCGTGAAGATAGCTCATCATGGATTCTAGCTCAACCTGTTGAAGAATTAAGCTCCCCTTCTCCTCGATAGCAAATGTCCTTGGGAATGAGACCTGTCACGACAGGGTGATGGACTCTATTTGGATTTCTCAAAGAAATAGGGTTGGTTATCAGAGATTTGATTGAAAACCAAGGTTGGCATTATATATGTTCCTTAAATATTCTCACTTATCCAAACTTGGTCAAGGTATTTTATAAAAATTTAAGACTTGGAGAGCAGCATGTTGAATATGTTGTGAAAGGAAAAAGGATTATAATTTCTGAAGTAATTCTTGGCAACATGTTGGAAATGCCTTTTGAAGGGACTGGACACTTAGTTTTAAAAGACAGGGCAAAGACACTACAAACAGTGTTGGAACAGGCTGAAGTGAATGAAATTGGCATTTTAAAGGCTAGCTCCTTATTAGTGGAAATGCAACTCCTTCATAGTTTCATCAATCGAATTTTCTTCCTAGAACGGGATGGTTTGACTGGGTAAGTGAGAGGGATTTATGTTTTATAGAGCTTTTGATTCATGGAGACAAGATAAATCTTCCTGCAATCATGTTATCTCAAATGAAGGAAGCAATCAGAAAGGTAAAAGCTTGTTTGCCATATGGCATAATACTGACATTGTTCTTCTAAGCTACAAATGTAGATTTATCTGATGAAGATAGTAGATCACTTCTTCATACTGATACATACACTGCTAAAACTCTACAAAGAATGGGATATCTACTCTTTGAAGGCACCTGGAGGAAGAAATTTGATACTCCAGCTGATATTGAAGAACAAGAAGAGGAAGGTGAGATGCAGGCTGGTGAGGACACTTTAGTTCCTATTCTTGAGCCACAGCCAGACTCACCTATTTAGCCATCTTCTGATGCTCCTATGCCTGACTTTGCTCCTACTGCTACTCCTACACCCACTACTGTTCATCACATTGACATCTCAAAGTAGCTCAGTAAGTTTTCAGAAGAATTATTAAGTTCTTTTGGGTCTATGATAAGTGATCTTAAATTTAAAGTGGACCAAGAACTTAATAGTTTAGAGATGAATTAAATCAAGTAAAAATGAGAGTGGGAGCTATTGAGAAAAGATTGGAGAGAGAAGATAATTATACTGAAGACTTGGGCATACTAAGAGGAGAACTTGGAAGGCTGAGAGGCTCAGCAGAAGCTTATGCAAATGTTCAAGCTTCAGAAGTACTTTCACTACAAAAGGAGATTGGAGAGATCAAGGCTACAATGCAAAAGTTAACTTCTTCCAAGGATACAAAGAAGGTGGGAAGTGAGTTGAAGACCATCAATAATTTCCTGTGAAAGTTATTGACTAAGGTTGAAGAGCTTTAGGTAGCTCAGTGTGCACTTACTACAGGATCTTTTGATCCAACTCCCATTTCTTCTATTCCATCCAAAAGACCTCCTCCTCACATGCAAACTAGTTCTAGAAAACCTACAAAAGCTAAGGGAAAGTCAATTGATGTTATCTCTTCTTATTCTAGTGATAGTGACTAGAATCTTTCCTTTCTTTTTTTTTTCTAAACTATGCATATTTTAATATCATCTCAATGTACTGAACTTTGATGAAGGAAATGAATATCTTAATTTTGGGTACTTGTGTACTAGAGTTGTTATTTTTACTTTGATTGATTCTAATGCTACATTTTTTTTAATAGAATATCTTCATAATTTTGAGAAGGTTAAATTATTTCAAACAAATCTTAAAAACTTTCTCAATCTCTTTCAAAAATGAGCTTTATTGGCTTCACCTTTTTGATTTATGACAAAAAGGGGGAGAAATTTATGTGCTTGCATGAAAAGGATAAAATCTATATGCTTTTTTACATAATATGCTCTATTGATATGCTCAGATACATGAACATTAATCTTTCAGGATATGCTCTGATACATGAAAATTTTCTTAGTATATATGCTCTGATACATAAAATTTTCTTAGACACCTTGATACATGAGCTCTGATACATGAAATTTTTTTGAAAGACTCGAGAAATATACTTTATTAGTTATGTTATATTACATTGTCTTGCATGGAAAGTTTGTTAAAGCATGGAGTATCTTATTAAGGGGGAGATTATTTCTCACTACTCTGATTCTTTATCTCTCTCATTACCACTAACATGCTCTAATTTTCCTTCCATGATCTGACATTAATGATAGTTGACCATGTCATAAAAATGTATTGTTCAAAATTAGAGTCAATTCTTTCTATACTTGTTTATACCTTCTTGCAAATATAATTATATAAGTAAATGTAAAGTTTTATCTTATCTTTTCATGCCTGGTATTTTGTCATCATCAAAAAGGGAGAGATTGTTGACCCCTTGAGTGATTTTGATGATAACAAAACATTGGAGCATGTACATATATTACTAACTACTCTCAAGTGTTTCACAAGTTTTGTAGGATGATTCTTATTGATTATCAATTGCTCCTACTTTATTCTATTGAGTGTGCTAAGTAATATTGTATGAGTATTATGTAAAGAACCCCTTGAAAAATCTTTTAAAATCATGAAGCTGGGTTACTTCTATGAGTGTTGTGCTCTAGATTTAATTAGAGTTGGTTTGTATCGAATGTTTTAGAGTTTTAGTGAGAGTGTTCTCAAGTCTAATTGTAAAATTCCTAAAGAACTCACTCAAGCAGACCCAACCAGAAGAAGAGCCAACTCTATCTCGTGGCACACACTGAGGATTCTGGCACGCAGCAATCTGAGCCGACTCTAGTAAATCTGAGCCGACTCACCAGAGTCCAATTATGAAGTTTTTTTAGAATAAGCCAGGCAAGTCATCCCCAACAAGAATGAGCGACTCTGCCAGAATAAATTTTGAAGACCTGTAAATGTGAGCCAACCTAAAATACAACAAGCCGACTCCTCTAGAGTGAAGAATTCTGATTTTGGGAGTTTGAGTCGACCCAAGTAGAAGCAAGCCGACTCCTCCAGTATAATGATTTCAACGATGAGAGTTTGAGCTGACCCGAATGGAAATGAGCTGACTCGTCCAGAGTGTGGTTTCTACACCCTAAGACAAAGAGCCGACCTAGCTAAAGAAGTGGCGACTCGACCATTCGACTCGAAAAATCTGAGCCAACTCGAAGGATCTAAGCCGACTCGAGTGTCGATTCCAGGTTCACAACGGCTAGTTCTATAATTCTTTTTTGAATGCAAAAAGGTGCTCCAATGGCTAGTTTTCGAATCCCAACGAACTACAATGGCTATATCCTTTAGAGATAAGTACAAGAGACCATATAAAGGGATTTAAAAACAATGATTAAAGAAAGAGGATGCTTAATTGAATACAAAAAAAAAAAAGAAAGGAGTTTGTGAACACAAGTGAGCATTCAAGACAGTCTTCATTCTTCACCAACTTCCATCTGAAGATTGAAGCATTCATTGAAGAAACAAAGGAAGCCTCTCAAGTGCATTAAATAAAAGTTAAAGAAGGCTTTATCATCACAATAGCGACAACTTTCCAACAACGAGAGTTTGCCATTTATTATTGTAATTACTTTCAACTACTTTATGAGTTGTTTGGGTTATTGGTGAGCCTGATTTAAAACCAAATAGGTTCTTGGTGATCTTGTGTTAAAACCAAGAGTTGGGTTTCTTTGGTGCTCCCATTTTAAAATCAAAGGGACTTGGGTTCTAGGTAATCCTGTTTAAAACCTAGTATAGGTTTGGATTGTTAGCCTATAAAACAATCCTATTATATCCGGATGTGAATATAGTAGAAATTCCAAGTGGTATCTTAGGTAGTGGATGTAGGAGCGGGTTTGCTCTGAACCACTATAATCTTTGGTGTTTGTATTACTGCCTTTCTCTTTCCTTTTAGCTTATGCTTTATATTCATAATCACAGCATCTTTCACTAAGAGAAGTTAAATTCTAAAAGCACATATCTGCAGCAGTAATTATTATTTTAAAAAATCCAATTCACCCCCCTCTTGGGTAGCCACCTGGGCAACACAGTTGAAGTGGAAGAACAAGAAGTGGAACCGAATGCAACATCTTCTCCTCCAACACAAACTGTTTCCATGGCCAATCAACCCGTGACAAGTGGAAGACGGATAATCTTCTCTATCTTGAAAGAGCTAGGGCTTCGGATTGGAGACTTAATTGAACACCATGGTTGGAGTTTCTTCTATTCCTTAAATGTTCCAACATATCCCAATTTGGTAAGATGTTTTTATAAAAATTTAAGATTGGAAGAGCATCATATTGAATCTATAGTTAAGGGAAAGAGAATAATAGTGACAGAGGAAAGATTAAGTAGCATGCTTAAAATGCCAAATGAGGCTCTAAAGCATCTAGTTTTGAAAGATAAATAGAAAACCCGCAGGACAATCTTGAATAAGGCTGATGTGAGTGGAATTGGAAATGTGATGGCTAATACCCTGTCCCTTGAAATGAGATTACTGCATAACTTTATAAGTAGGATCTTTCTCCCAAGAACTGGTAGGTTTGATTGGGTAAGTGAGAGATCTCAGCTTTATAGGATATCTAATTGAGAAGGACGCCCTCAATTTACCTCACACTATGCTACTCCAAATGAAAGAAGCAATCAAAAAAGTGAAGGCCTGTTTGCCGTATGGTATGGTTTTTACTTTGTTATTTCAAGCCTCCAGAGTGAACTTAGATGGTGAGGATGGTAGGCCACTTCATGACACTGATACCTACTCTTCCAAGTCTTTGCAAAGAATGGGATATAAATAACTGAAGGATCTTGGAGGAAGAAAGGATTAGATCAGAGGGCTATTGGATCATCTAGCAGTGATGAGGATGATAATGATGAGGAGTAGCTACTTGTGGAGGTTATCACTGCTGCTGCTACTGAACCTACTATTCATGATGATGTGGAGTCAGAGCATAGAGAGTATGAGAGTCCCAGGATCTCTCCAGCACCTCCACCTGCACCAGCATCTCCACCAGCACCTGCATTTCCACTGGCTTCACCACCTGCACCTTCAATGACTGCATCTACTCAGGGACGATCTGCTGACACTTCAGGAGCTTCATTGCTTAGGCCTTCATTGCAGATCAGATGAGACTACTTTCTTAGACCCTGACCAGTACTTTGGGTTCGATGTTTGGTGACCTTCGTCAAACAATCAAAGCCAAACTTAAGATGATATGTGGTGAGATTAGACTGCTTCATTCCAGGGTGGACAATGTGCAGTCTACAGGACCTGCACCACAGGTGGATCTACAGTTAGTCACTGATTCTTTCAATGCAGCTTCTGAAGACATTAAGAAATCTGTTAATCACAGTATTGAAGAATTTGGAATTGAATTGAGAGAAATGAGTTACATAATGGGGTCTATGGAACAAGGAAAAAAAGTAGAAGATGATTACACCAAAGGAGTAGGAATTCTTAAAGTTGAATTTGGAAGATTGAGAGGGTTAGCAGAGGCATTTGCCAAAGCCCAAGCAAGTGAGCTAGTTGCACTCAATACAGGAATCAAGAAGATGGAAGAAGAGCTTAATTGTCTGGACAACCCTTTCTCAACTATCCACCACTGTTATAGTAGCCTACTCTTCTACTCCCAGATAGCCTGCACCTCCTCCTATGTTTGATCCAAATCTTATTTCATCTTGTCCACCTTCATCTTCTTATCACCCTAGACAGCCTCTACCACATTCTTCTAGGGGTAGAGGTTCTTCTAGTATTCCTAGGAGTTGGGAAGGTACATCTAGACCTATCAAGGTGGAATCTAGTGATAGTGATTAGATTCATCTTATATATTTTTGACTATTTTTGTATGACTTGTATTGAAAATCTTGAATGAAATGAAAGTATTTCTTATTTTACTCATTGTGTTTGAAATGTGATTTGTGAAATATTATCATCTACATATACAAATCAAGACAAATCTTAATTAGAGTATCAAATTTCTGAGAATGTGAAATTATCTCAAACAATATTAATAGCATTCTCTTTCTATTTCAAAAATCAAGCTTAGAGTACTTAACAAAGGGGAACAAATTAATTGAATACCTTTTTGATTAATGACAAAAAGGGGGAGAATGGTATGTATATGTATGAATGTGCATGGAAAATATACAAGGGGGAGAATGACATAAATATTGAAAAATTGGAAATTGGCATCAATTTTGCATAGAAACTTGCTTATATTTGCTCTGATAAATTTGCTCTGATTGCTTTGATATATATTCAACTTAATTATTTTGATATAATTTGAATTGCCCTAATATATTGTCAATGGCTATCCACTATTAGCTTTGAACAAGCTCTAATATGGTATAGCTCTGATACATTATAGCTCTGATACATATTGAAAGATGAACAAGTTCTGATATATATTGAAAGCCTTGATGTATATTAAACTTATTTTTAAAAGCTCTGATATATATTGAATATATTCCTAAAGCTATAATACATTGTCAAATTCTTTCAAATACATTTTGATATACAACTCATACATGTCTATACTTATTTGCAAATATACTTTTACATGTAATTGTAAAGCTTTTCCATGCCTGGTGTTTTGTCATCATCAAAAGGGGGAGATTGTTGAACCCTTGAATGAATTTGATGATAACAAAATATTGGAGCATGCACTTATGTTACTAACTACTTTTCAAGTGCTTTACAAGTTTTTGTAGGATGATTTCATTGCTAAATTACAATGCCTACAATCTTGTTATGTGTCATGAGTTATGTTGTAAATGTATCATGTAAAGAAAAGCCCAAAGAAAAATTAAACAAATATTATAGATAAAGGGTTACTTCTATGAATTTTCAAGCTTAAATTCCTTATAATCAATTATTAGTTGAGTTGGGAAAAATCTTGAATGATAAAATATTACTGGATATAATCTAGAGAAGAAATGAAAGCTTTATTGAAAAGCTCATCCGAGCCGACTCGAGTAAAGGAAGCTGACTCTAGTTCATGGCATGTATAAAGGTTCTGGCATGCAGAGATCTGAGCTGACTCGTAGAAACCCGAGCCGACTTATCGAGTGCATCATTTCTTGAATTAGATAGGCGAGTTGACCCAAAGGAAGTTTGAGCCGACTCATCCATTCAGTCAGGCATCCGATCGACCCTTCAGATATTCGAGCCGACTCCTCCAGAGTTCATGAAAAATCAGTTCTTAGAGAATAGTCAAGTGAGCCGACTCGAACTAAGGCGACCCGACTCATCCAAAGTAAGGAATCAAGAATACTGTGAAACTGAGCCGACCCAAATGGGGCGAGGCTACTCAACTAGAACTTCTTTAGAATCCTAGCCGACTCGAGGGATCCAAGCCGACTCGAAGGTCAATTCCAGGCAAGTAACGGCTAGTTCCAAAACTTTATTTTTGAATTTGAAAAGTGCTCCAACGGTCAGATGTCACATCCCAATAGTCTACAATGACTATATCCACCTGAGAAGAGTACAATACTCTATGAATGAGGGATTGGGACAACTTTCAAAGAGACTTATGCTTAGTTGAACATTAAATGAGCTTGTGAGCAAGAGAGCACTAAAGAGCATTCAAGTCAGTGTTCAAGACTTCACCAACTCAAATCTGAAGCTTGAAGCATACATTAAAGAAGTTAAAGAAGCCATAGAAGACCATTAAAGTGCAATTAAGAAGGCTTCTCTTGAGTTGCATCGGCAACCATCAGACAACATTAGTTTGTCATTTTGTTGCTTATTTTCTTTAACTCTTTTATGAGTTATCGGATTATTGGTGAGCCCGGTTTAAAAAACCAAGTAGGTTCTGGTTAGCCTGTTCAAAACCAAGTATAGGTTCTTGGTTAGCCTGTTCAAAACCAAGTATGGGTTCTTGGTGATCCTGTTCAAAACCAAGTTGGGTTCTTGGTGATCCTGTGTAAAACCAAGTGTTAGATTTTTGGGAGCCCAGTTGAAAAACCAAGTTAGGTTTGGATTATAAGCCTGGTAAAACAATTCGACTGTATTCTGGTGGTGAATATAATGAAAATTCCAAGTGGTATCTTGGATAGTAAACATAGAAGTGAGGTTGCTCCGAACCACTATAGATTTGCTGTGTTTGTATTATGCTTTTTCGGGTTGTGTTTTCTTCCGTTGTTTATTATTTGAAACACAGCACCACCACAAAAGTAGATTTAAAAGAGCACATATCTAATTAATTTTTAAAATTCCCAATTCACCCCCTCTTGGGAAAGACACCTGGGCAACATCCTGCCATTTCTATCAGCATCTGGTTAGCAAAAATTTTTTATCATTACCATCGACTACTTCACCAAGTGGGTAGAGGCTAAGCCATTGGTGCACATCACCAAAAGCAAGGTCAGGAGCTACTTCTAGAAATCAGTCATCTATCACTTTGGATTTTCTCATGCCATCGTCACACCAATAATGGCTAATAATTTGATATCCGGATGTTCAAAGACTTCTTTGCCAAACTTCATATTTGGCACTAGTTCACATCAGTCTAGCATCCCCAATCAAATGGCTATTATGAAACCTCCCTTGATCTCTAATGATCTTGGAACCAGTAATAAGGATTTTGGAGGACATTTTCATGGCCAACATGAAGGGAAAGCAAAATGAGCATGCATGGCAGAAAAAGGTATTTTAAAATAAGCAAAGCGGAAGGCTTGGTAGATTGATCAAAACGATCTACCAATCTACCTGCAACAGGAACAAGTGCAATAATGCAGCATGCAAAAGACATCATAAGCAGGAAAAGAACCAAAAGGCATAAGGATACCTTACCATTATACCTTTAGGAGGAGGTTGTGAAAGGCCCTCGAGCTATACATGTGTCTGGCCTCCACAGGTAGTTCACACCATGGCTCAATTCTGATCAACTCCCTTAGAGTGCTAGCTCCTTGGGATCCTTAAGGTTGATCTACTTCTTCTCGGAAAACAAGGAGGAGAGGTGGAATCCTTCCTAACTAACTCTCTTCTCAAGACCTAACTTGAGTACTAAGCAGTCACACACCAAAACCCTAGTCCTTCCAAGCCCCTTTTCTTTTCCCTCTCAGAATTTCAGCAATCTCATTCAACAAGAAAACTCTTCAACCAACCAGTAGCCCCTAAAATAACCCTTATTTATAGAAGCAGCCATGAGAGGGAGAAAGAGGAAGGAGGAGTGATTGGGGAGAAGGTCAAGGGCCATACTAAATTAGCTCTAAGCTTATAAGGCAAGAATGACCATCATTCTATGAAAGCTTGGAGCCAAAATTAGCCAAAATTTGAAATTCGAATTGATTCGAATTGAGGTCAAAACGATCCAAAGAACAACCATCATTCCATGAAGGCTTAGAGCCAAAACCAACCAGAATCTGAAATTCAAATTGAGGTCAAAACCTTTCAAATAATGACCATCATTCCATGAAGGCTTGAAGCCAAAACCAACCAGAATTCGAAATTCGAATTGAGGTCAAAACTTTCCAAAAATTCTTTCCAGAATTTTTGCTCATCATAGCCAAGTGTTGATACTTTTTAGTATCGACTTTCCAAGTGTCGACACTTGGAACATGGTCAATCATATTGACCTCCAGTGATGGTAAACAATTCTCAATCGTCGATTAGCCTTTAGATCAGATAGAAATCCCTATGGTGTATGACCCCATAGGTTTGAACACTAAGCTAGTAGCACTAGAATACTTCTAGTACTAGTCAAAGTCATCATCTAGCAATGATACTCAACGTTCAGAAAGGTCGAAGATTGTAGAGCAACTTTCTAGAACCTCTGGCATATGGTTACCACATAATTCATCCCTTTGACCTTAAAATGCTCAGGAAGACCTAGGGTTTGACTGTCAACCCTAACCGATATATCTAGATCGTGTCTCAACCTTACAAGTTCGATGACTCCTTAAAAGAACTATCCTGGCCAAGATTTTGCTAAATTGAGATATAGTGAGTCATCCACTCCAAACTATTTGGAGGGGTCAATCTCATCTTGATCCATCACCGCTCCACAAGTACTTGACGGTACCTAGAAGCCTTTCATCACTAAATTAGAAATCCAGGTAGTCCAGCACCAAAGTACAGTGAGTTGCTTGCAAGCTACCATGGTGACCTCATGTTTGAGGGACACATATATCCATATCCCTTGGCGAGCAACCCTTTGGTAGAAGGGAGCTCCGCAGTTGGTCACATTCAGTGAGATGTCATACATTTCACCTGTATGTCACATCAATATCTCTACATTATTTGGTTAAGAGGATAACCAACAAATGTGACATACAATAACCTACACTTGATACATCGACGTCCTATAATAATGTATCCTTTGGTTGTGAACCAGTTTAAGAACTACTCGATATATCCTCTCTATATCAAATATAATATAGTTTTAATGACTCCATCACACAAGAGTTCTTTTCAAAAAAATACATATGTGATGAATAGCCAAAAGAATAACTTTTATTCATTAAGAAATTCATATATAATTACAAAATAGCACAACTATCTATAGTCTAGACGATTGGCTTTGGGACATAATTTCAAACATAACAAATAGCAAACAATAAAATAGTCTATGCAAAAATTTCAGCAATCTTAGTTTTCAAAGTTGTACCTTTGAAGAAGCCTTTAAAAATCTTAGATCTTGCTTCTAGATCCAAAAAACCACTTGATGAGCCTTCAAACTAGAGATCTAGGATGTGGAAAAACTTCTTTTGGTCACAGTAATAAGGATTGGAAGCAATCAACCTTGACAGTAGCAAAACCTTGATGCCTAAGAGCCTTTCAAGAGATCTAACATCCACACCTTCAATTAGATCTCTTCCATATCTGATTTCTCCCCTATTAGGACCTATAACCAATGTGAAGAACAAGCCTTGGTTGACTAAGAATAGGAGAAACAACGGGTGGTACTCCAACTCCTTATGTGCTAGGGATTCCTAGTTTGACAAGGAATCCTAATGCCTTGATGTTTCCTTTTTCCTTATTCTAGGACACGGTGGCTAGGATTTTTTCCTGGCAGCAAGCAGCAACCAAAGAGGAAGAGAGAGAGAGGAAGAGAGAGAATATGAGGGAGACAATGGTTTCAATCACTCTTGGCTTGAATTAGTCATATATACAAAATGTATAAATACAGGATCTATGTGACTCTACCCAAAAACTACCTCTTGCTAACTTGATATGAGATTGTGTTTACCTAAGCCCATATACACTTTTGTCTTGACTCAATCTCACCTACCTAGGACTCAAACATAGCTGAATACAAGTCAGCCTCTTGAGGCTCAAGTCCCCTAAATCTCAAGACTTGAAAGGCTGATAGCCTTTCACCCTAGGACCTAAACTAGATCTAGAATGCCATGAATACATCATGAATATTGAACCTTGGCCTTAGCCTACTGGAGCTTGTTCCCAAGAATGTGTACATCCTTCTACCAGCAATTAATCTCAAAAAATCAATTGGAGGCTGCAGCAACTAGGGATTGAAGCAATCAGCCTTGACTACAACATAGCCTTGACACCTAGGAGACTTCCAAGAGCTTCAATGCCCTCCTAACCTTCTAGACCTCTACCAGATCTAAAACTTCTTTCCTGGGAACTCAAACCATAGTGGAATCATTCCTCAAAAGCCTCAGGTTGAACTCCAATCAAAAGGGACAATGGAAGACTCCTAAAGCTCTTATTGCTAGGATTTCTACTGGGACAAGGAATCCTTAACAATCCATCTTCAACACCCACTAGACCTTCTAGATGTGTTTCTGATATGAAACCACTCCTATTGGAACTTCAAACCACATAATAATAAGGTCTTAAAGACTCTTGGTCAAACTCCAAAAGGGTGGAATAATGGGCAGCTCCAAATCTGATTATGCTAGGGATTCCTAGTTTGACTAGGAATCCTAGCACCAAGGATTTTTTTTCTTTTAGCACTTGGACATGAAGGCTAGAGCTTTTTCCCTAGTAGGGGGTGGCAATCAGAGAGGGAGAGAGAGTGGAAGAGAGAGGATATGAGAGAGAAAAGGATCTTCAATTATGCTTGTCTCAAATTAGCCCCATATAATATATATATATATTAGGTTATTTTGACCAAACCCAAAAGGCCTCTTCTTGGCTAACGTGACATATTATTGAGTTTCTCAAGTCCAAGTACACCCTTGACTCAGCCCAATCATACATACCTATGACTCATAATCAGTCTAATACAAGTTAGCCCCTTGAATCTCAAGTCTTTTAAACTTCAAAACTCGAAAGGCTGATAGCCTTTTACCCTAGTGCCCATACTAGTCCTAGAAACCCCATGATAATCTCATGAACATTGGACTTTGGCCTTAGCCTTAGTCCCTTGAGCCTTGGGAGTACCACATGGGATCCAAAAATCTTTACATTGGTGCCCCAAGGCATTAGCCAACTCCATCCTGTCCATTAGCTGCATCGGTCCCTCATACTTGTAAAAGCTATCACATGGGAGAACCTTCATTAATTCATCCACTAGATTCTCTTTGGTGTGTACTTTCACTATCTCCACCTCACCTCCTCCATGAGCTCTCTAATCTGGCGGTACCTGATGTCGATGTGCTTTGTCCAAGCATGGTAGTAAGTGTTCTATGCAAGTAGGAGTGCACTCTGGCTATCGCAGTACATCCTGACGGCCTCTTGTTCAAAGCCCATCTCTAATACTAAGCCCTTCAGCCATAAGGCTTCCTTTGTTGCCTTTGTGACACCAATGTACTCTACTTTTAGGTCAATAAGGCTGTGATGGGCTATAAGCATGATCTCTATAAAACAGGACCTCCAAATAGGCTAAAAATAAAACCTATCATCGAATGTTGAGTGTCCATGTCTCCACCAAAATCTGCAACCACAAACCCTCCTATCAACCGCCGAGCCTCCTTGGACATGTTGGAGAGTACCTCAGCACCTCCTTGCTATCCATAATAGATGCCAATACCAACTATGCCTGCCAAGTACTAGAAGATCCCCTTCAGAGCTTGCCAGTGCTCCCTGCTAGGTTATGCCATGAACATGCTGACTTGGCTCACTGCGTGGGCGATATCCAGCCTACAACAAACCATGGTGTATATAAGACTTCTCAAACTAAAGGCATATGGCACTCTCTCCATCTCCTAAGCCTCTACCTCAGTCTATGGTGCCATAATCTTCGAGAGTCTGAAGTGCCCAGCAAGTGGTAGCTCCGCCAGTTTTGCTTCCTTAATCCCAAACCTCTCCAAGAACCTTTTTATATAACCACCCTGAGATAAATATAGCACACTTTTGGCTTAGTCTTTGAAGATTTCTATCCCTAAGTTCTTTTCCATAGGTCCCACATCCTTCATATCCAACTCCCAAGATAATGCTGCCTTCAATTCCTGCATAATCTTCCTACTCTTGCATGCTAGTAGCATGTCATCCATATATAAGAGTAGGTAGACCCTAGAGCCAACATCCAAAGATCTCACATATACACAAGAGCCATGATCATACCTAGAAAGTCTGATGCTTCTCATAAAAGTATCAAACTACTTGTACCACTACCTCGATGACTGCTTCAGCTTGTATAGTGACTTCTACAACAAACAAACTTTTCCTTCTAATCTTGCCTCTCTGAACCCCGAGGGCTACTCCATATAGATGCTCTCCTCCAAATTCCTATGGAGGAATTCCATCTTGACATCCATCTACTTCTACTCCAAGTCCTGGGCTACTACAATGCTCAACATCATCCTGATGGAAGTATGTCTAATGATGGGTTAGCTAGAAACTAAACTATAGGTAATATCTACGAGTATTTCATCTATATCTACAGGTGTTTCATCTATGTTCTCATATTCATGTGTTGGCTAGAAACTAGATTCAAGATCACTTCCTCATCGCTAATATCTATAGGTTCATAAATTTCATCTTAGATTACATTTACATTAGCATGCTTGGTGGATTCCTATTCCAAATTAAATGTAGTTAGCTTAATAGTCATATTCCCAAAGGATAACTTCATAAGTCCATTCCATCAATTGATTTCAACATTAGTAGTAGCTAGGAATGGTCTTCCTAAAATAACTAGGATATGATCATTAGGATTTGATACTAGTTCAGTCTCCAAAATGATGAAATCTACAGGAAAGATAAAATTATCAACCGTAATTAAAATATTCTCTATAATTTCTTTAGGGATTCTAAAAGATTGGTTTGCTAATTGTAATGCAATCCCCATTAGTTAAAATTTTTCAATTCCAATTGCTCATAAATTGAATAGGAAAAAATATTGATACTAGCCCCTGAATCAAATAAGGCCTTCTTAATATGGGTTTCTCCTATGACACATGAAATTGTTCGAGATCCTAAATCCTTATATTTTATGGGCATATGACTTAACAAGTATAAGCTCACACTTGCTGCTAATAAAGCTTTCTTTGGTATATCGCTGGTCCTTTTCTTGGTATAAAGGACTTTTAAGAATTTGGCATAAATCGAAATATGTTAGATCATATCTAGTAAAGAAATATTTACTTGAACTTGCATAAACATCTCTAACATTTTATCTAAATATTTCAATTATTTATTAGACTTTAATTGATTTGAAAAAGGAGCTCTAAAAATTGTGGGTACCTGGTTTGGTGTACTATTAGTTTCAAAAGCTTGAGTTTGTAAGGCTGGTTGTTCATTGGGTGACTTAACAGATAGTCCTCTCTAGTGTTAGATGTACCTACCTTATTATCCACTTGTTTTCCTAATCTTAAAGAGTGGATAGCATTCACTTGATTAACTTGGTTTCCTTAGGGTCATAGACCATTTTGGTTTCTTGGATTGAACTCAGGTTGGCTAGGTAGCCTACTCGTTCTCTTTTATTCATGGTAGATGCTCGATGAACCACCTGCATTTCCAAGAAAGCTATGGCCTAGAACTTTGAATTTAGGAGTTGGTCTATGGTTTGTATAAAATTACTTAATGTGGCATTGGTGTCAACATTAGATTTGACTAGGCTTCCAGGTTTTTCTCTAAATAACTAAGTTTCTTCTTATTATTATTGAATGTTGATGGTCGTGGGTTATTCATCATAGAATTAGGCCTTATATCTTATTGATTGAAGCTAGTACCACCTACATTTGGATTCTGTGATCATGAAAAACTTGAACGATTCCTCCATCCTAGGTTATATGTGGGTTTATAGGGATTGTTCATTAGTCTCTAGTATATGGCATTCACTTGTGCACTTCGATTCTCAATTAGGTTCATAAGGAATGGACATTCCTCAAGGATATGGTATGGTGTATTACACCCATTGTACATGGGTACAAATACTTGGTTCACACTGGTTAGTCTCTAAAGTTCTAATGTCTCTAACCTACGTGTTAATGTTACACTTTTGATCTTTGCAGTTAGGGAAGTCTGAATTTGGTATATTCCACCTCTCAAAGGTATGGATCTTTCTGGTTTCCTAGTTGTTTTCCATTATAAGTTTTTTTCGACTAGGTCTTCTAAAAATTGTCAAGTTTCATTAGATTCTTTTATATAAATTGACCCTAGCATATGGACTCTAAAATGGTTCTTGAATTGAAATCTAAACCTTCATAAATTATTTGGCATAGCCTCCATGTTTCTATTCCATGATGTGGGCATTAGGTCAAGAGGTTCTTCAAGTGGTTGAAGTATTTCTAGAATGACTCGCTAGCTAATTGATAGAATTGGTTTATTTCATTTCTAATTCTAGTTATTCATGATAAAAAAATACTTTTTCAGGAATACTCTTACAAAGCCCTCCTAGGTTATGATAGATTGATTTAGGAAATATAGAGCCACTTTTTGGCATTATTCCTAAGGACAAAATTGATTAGTCTCAGCTTGATTCAATCCTCTGATAATTGTTGTAGTCTTATGGTTACACAAACCTCTTCAATTTTTTTAATAAATATATATGCATCCTCTATTTCTGTGAATTTTAGAAGTATATTGATAATCTAAGGTTTAATTTCAAAATTATTTGGAGTGGGTTGGGGCAACCTGATATAAGAATGTTGGATAGAATCGACTGGATAATATAAATCCTTAAGGATTTGGGGCTGATTTGTTACATCCATTATAAAGGTTATAGGGTATGAAACAGGAATTGAATCAGTTCTAACTACTCGACCCGATATCCTTCTCCATGCAGGAAGTAGAGAATTTATTATATTTACTATGTCTTATATTTTTTTAAATTTTTAAATTTTAATATTTTTATTTATTTTTTAGAAACTTTTTTTCAAAGATTCTAAATCAATTCAACCTGTTCATATCCTAGGACAACTATGCAACATAACTTCCAGTTATATCTAGGCAACCATATATCAGGGCAATCAAGATTGAAGAAAAAATAACCAACATAAGATTTTTTTTTTTCTTGCTTTTTTTTGTGTGAAATAGAGAAGACAAGGAAGAGTTCTAAAGATGAGAACCTAGAATTTTTTTTTATTATTTTTTCAAATAAGTTTTGCATAAAATTAATTTTATCCTAGGGCTAATCTAGAACTAGACAACTCCTAACTTTTCCAAGTCAACCTTCGAGCACTCCAAGTTTGAACAAATTCACCAAATTGACCAAGTAAGTGAAAGATTAGCAGGGATCCCATGTTGCTTTCCTTAGATACCAATTAGATTGGCCAAGTCAGTGAATGAAACTAATTAAAGAACTACATTTCTTCAGGACTAAGATCCCTAAACCATTTTTCTAGACATCAATTCAATTATCAAAACTAGCTTGGTACAACTCTTAGGTGTCATTATCCTAATGAGCTCGGATGTCTCTAGGGTCAGCATCTAATTGATTTTATTTATAGGCTTGGATTAATGCAAATGAAAAAAACTTGTTTGTAGGCTAAGAAAGGGTAATGAACTCTTCATTTTATTTTGTTTAGATTTATGCCCTTAAAGTAATTTAAAAATGCTTATGCATAACCAAAAAGAACAAACAAGTTTAAATTAAAAACTAATACTAAACTAATATCAAAACAATATGCTAAAAGAAGAAGGGATAGTTTAAATTGTGTACTTGGCTTCCAGCACTTACCAACCTAAAAAAAATAAAGAAGTTAGAAAGATTATATTAAAGTTAAACTAAAAGTATGAAGAGTTAGAATTTTGAAACACGATTTAAAACAAGCTAATTCCCTAGCAATGGTACCAAAAACTTGATATATTTTAAATTTAAATCGCAAGTACACATTTTGTAAGGTAGCACATCCAACAAGTAGGGGTCGATCCAATAAGGAATTGGATGTTTGAACTTTATTCAAACCCTTGCTCAAGTGAGCTTTAATAAAGAGAAAGAGAAGTTGCTTGTTTACTACTACTAGAGAAGAAAGAAATAAGTACTTGTAGAAAATAATAATCTAAAGATCTAGGATTTTTGAATCCACTAGACTAATAACTCAAAGAGTATTTCTATAGTTTCTCTTATAACTCAAAGAGTATTTTTAAAGATCTAAAATTTTTGAATCCTTTCAACTTCTTTGCTTATTTTATCTGACTATGAATTATGAAGGGATTCTAACCCAACATTAATCCATAAAGGTTCCCAAAAGGAAGAGGAGAAAATGGTTTAAAAAGATTGTAAACCTTCTATCAATTACCCTTCTTGCACCGAATAAAGTATGAACTATGAAAAGATTAAAATCCAACGATAGCCCATCAAAGCTCTTGGTAAGATGTTAAAAGGAAAACTCAAAATAATTAAAATTATTTTAATGATGGTCTAGCTTCATCACAAATCCTAAAGAGAATGCTTAATCAAATATAATTTAAATTAAAGCTCTAAAAATTATTTTAAAAAACAAATTCTATGCTACTTGCTAGAATTAAAATTATAAAATTTAAATATTTACAGAAATCAAACTATCTTAATGCTAAAATTAAAAATTACAAGAAATTAAATTATAAAAATTTAAACTAATCTATTACTAAAAATAAAAGAATTGTAAAATTAAATTGAAGAAAAGAACAAAATTATTGATAAATAAGATTTTTGATACAAGGAGAATTTTTTAACTCTTAAGCCATTAATAGGACTTGGAGCTTTAATAGAAAAAATAAAAAATTAAAACCTGACAAAGGCTCTTTTTCTCTTAGCTCACTCTCCTTGTATATTGAAATGGTAAAAGAAAGTGGGAAGTATCTTTTTCATGGAGTATATAGGCCTTTTTATAGGTGTTAGGGGAGAAGGATTGTTTACATTCTTTTAATGTGGGACTAAAAATAATGAAAAAAATATAAATTTTAAATGAATCTAGCCATAATTCCCTTTCCAATTTATTAATGAATCTAAACGCAAATCCTCTTTAAATTCAATGATGAATCTGGCCCTAAATTTTCTTCAAATTCATTGGTGGACCACATGAAGGCTTCTTATAGACCAAGTTGCTGGTCCAAGGTGGACCAATAGCATATAGGCTTTTTTTAGACTACATTTAAGATGGTTGTTGGGCTCCAATTATCATTATTTGGACTCTAATTTATATCCTTTAGTCCTGTAGATCGAGCTCTTTGTTATGGTACACCTCTTTCCTGCAAAATATAAGAAAAAGTATCAATTCTAAAAAAATAAAGATAATTTGATCTATAAATTAATGCTTCTATAGATAGATTTATATATTTATCATAAATTAATGATGATCTAGTTTGAGTTAAAAAATGTATTCCAAAAGGATCCATCAAGTTGAATGGATTGAGGATATGTATCATTAGAGTGACATGAAAATGTGAAATGGCATTTTGTCTTTCAAATATAATTTTATTTTCAACCAAAAAAAAGTATAATTTTATCATCCTATAGTATATTAGGCTGATCGATAAAAAAGTTAATTATGCTAAGGGATTTGATCTTAAGAATTATGGTTAATTTAATGGATAGAGATACATAGGTACATTTAGGATTTGAAGTTGTATTGAGATGGAATAAGGTGGTGTAGAACTTTTGAGATTGACTAGACATATATGTTATGGCTCATGGGTGACTTTATAAATAACATATCATGTACATGGTTGAAGGAATGAATTAGAGCAATGAAATGGAAGCATGGAGTTAAGATGATTAGGATTCAAGTATGTCAGTTGCAAGAATAAAATTGTTTTTAAGGAGGAGAATGTAATATCCTTAAAAAAATAAATCTAACTCAAACTCAAGACCTCAAAACCTCATGAACCCTCTCTTCTCATGCACAATCTGCACCCACATGAACCCTCTCTTCTTATCCTGCACAATCTGCACCTTCTAATTCGCATTTCTTTTTCTCAATGCATGCTCCTACCAACTTGATTGAGAATATTCTTTTGCATCTAATGATTTCCATGAATTCATTTGGAAATTTGATGATTTATCTATGAATTTCTTTTGAATTTTAGAAAATATGCTTGGGAAAAAAGGTGTTTTCTAAATAGTTTCACTACTAGAAGAAATAAGGACTTCACTAATAAGATTTTCTGACAAACATGATCTATCAGCAATTTCTAATAGATTATTAACAAAGTTCCATAAAAAAAAGAGCAATAAAATAAAACTGACAAGTCTCAAAATCTCTAACAAGTTTATGATGAATTATTGGTTAGACACAACATTTTCAAGAAATTTATCAATTTTTTTTAAAAAAATAAAAAATATAAAAAATATTTGTGACTGATTTACTAAAAAATTATTATCAGTAATGTTTCTGGCAAATTCTTGGAGTATATCATATGGCAACATCTGACAAATTTAGAAGCATTCTCAGTGAAAAATGAAAATTGGAAAAATATAAGGTAAAGGAAGAGAATGAATGGGATTATAAGGTTTCAATGGAGATTGCAAAGAATTAGGTCCTAAATGGATGAAACTTAGCATATAGGAGAAGCTCATTAATGATTATTGGGCCAAGAAAAAATAGCTAACGAAGTCTGAAGCTAGCTATGCAATCGGATGATGGAGAAGAATGAATATATACCAAACATTCATGTGGTTCAATACCCATCATGGCACATAAGAAAAGAATGGTGAGTTGATAACTTTTAAATATAATTTAATTATTTTAGGAATTTGGTCTTAAATCTTTTAACTATTCAAAAATGTCATGTATTGTTGAGTGAAGACATAAGAGTATGGTAAATAATCGAATCACACAGAGTTGTTTAGCTACACTCATACACTGAAATGGAAGTCAAAATATATTGATGCAAAGTCAAACAAAGTTGTTGTGAGTCATGAATTTGTTTTATTTCATATGCTATTTACTACTTAAAAACTTATATATTTATTGTACTTGTAGGAATCTTATACATCAACCATTTTGGCCAAGTATAGTGATGATACCTCATTGTAGCCTTTTTTGATGCTGATGCATGGGTAGAAGCAACTAAAGGCCCCAATAAAGGTCGATCATATTGCTTTGGGTGCACGATGAAAGTAATGTCTGTACTTGGAGATCCTTCCACATCCTACTACATGCAGCCAGGTAGTTTCTCATTCCAGGATAATTGGACACAAGTGTAGCTCAGATGATGATCTAGATTCCTTGTTTGAAACTTTAGCATGTTCAAGGGGCATGGAAGTACCACCTTCAAGACATTTTTTGCCTCACTAGTTTGATGGCAACAATCCTCCAACTACTAATTGACAAGACATTAGATATTTTGGATTTAACATTTATATATATAATGCACCTTTATAAATATGTGGAGAATTTTTATTGTATGGCATTTGATATATTTTAATGTACTTCATGGTAAACTTTAGATCTTCAATATGTAATTAATTGAATTTTAGCAAGTAAATCTTGATATTTTGTTTTGTTAAATTGATATTCATTTTAGGTTTGTAAACTATTGATAGATTTTTGATGGATTTTTTACCTATAAGTTTTATGGCAGATTATCCATCAGTGAATGGAAAGAAATTCAAACACGATAATGTTAGGATTTTAACAGATATTTTGTTAGAACTTTTTTGAAAAAATTTGTCAATACGAGTTCCAAGTCATAAATTTTTTTTTGATTGATAATTTAGTCAAAAAAATATATGATGGACTATCTATTAGAAAATTCTGTCATAATTATATTTTTTAATAGAAAAATAATATTTGTTAGAGAATATGGAAAGCATAATTCTGACAAATAATCTATCATAAATTGGTTAAAAAAATTTTGATGGATATGATCTGTCAAAATAATTATTAACATGTTTTTTCTAACAAATAAGAATCCATTAGAAAATCTATCAGAAACATGTTTTATGATGGATTTTATATTTTTTTCTAATGGAATTGTCCGTCAATGAAGCCCCTATTTCTTGTAGTTTGTGAAAAGAAAATTCTAAATGAAAATGATTTTGGAAATTGTAATTCATGTTTTAGTTTCAAAAATTAATTGTGAAAGCTCTGTCCACTAGACATCCAATCTTTAAAGAGTGTGCCACAAGCACACAAATGCAAAAGGGAAAAAAAAAAAAAAAGCAACTAGAAGGAAGACTCTCGATGGGAGTCTTCTTTCTCATTGAATCTAGCAAGAGATTGGCTTACTATGATTAACAAAATCTTAGGATGTCCTCTATAAATTGGAACCCATTCCTACATGGCCCTCCATTGGCAATCATAGGATCTTCCCTCTTTTTCTTTCTCTTTTTTCTCTTGAAGACATTACTTGATTTAACCATGCTCACCAAAAATCAAAGCTAGAGTGCCACCGGAGCCAAGGTAAGTCCCCAATCCCTCTTTCTTCCCTTCCTCTTATAGATGTTCACATTGCCACTGACCATCGGTTTTGCCAAAGAACCTACCAAACAAAGCCCTATTTTTGGCCATCTTCCCTTCCTTGTTCTGGCCACTGGTGTTATCATCTCTTGATGTTGAATCCATGTTTGAGCTGCTTGATCTCCCTACAACCATCCATGACAAGTCTATGGCTACTAGTGAGCACCTAATGGCCAAAAATTGACGAAACTCCTCCTCCCCTATTTTTAGATTTTATTCTTTTGATTCTTGCCAGCCAATCCTCGCTACCAGCCATCCATTGCTTTCTACTTTTGGCAAGCATTACCACTTGCTACTAGATCTCTAGTTTGCACCATCAGATCATGACCATAGCACCTCTTCCTCCATTGTTCAACAAAGAAATAAAGAATGAAGAAGAAAAAAAGAAAAGGAAAGAGAAGGCCAACTCTCTCTCTTATGTCTCTCTCTTTCATTCTCTAACCTAACTCAGGATCCAATTCAAAGTTTTGATTTCTTGTTTATGAATCCAAGATAACCTTTCAGACAAAAGGCTTAAAATCACTTTGATATTCATGTATATATTGAATCCCTTATTTTCTAAGCTTTTTCCATGATTCTCGCCATCCAATCATAGGGCTGGAAATGGGCCGGCCCAAAGTCCATAGGGCCAGCCCAAAGACTATATTTTAAAAATTTTTGGATCGAATTCGGGCATCCCTTTGGCCTAAAAATTAAATGGACTCTATTTTACAGCCCTAAGACTAGTCGAATATGCTTAAAATTTTGTCTGCAGTCTGAACCAATTTCAAGTCGGCCCGAAATTTATTGAGCTGACCCAGTCCAGTTCCAAATAATGGGCTTTTGGGCCAACCCATTTCCAGCCCTATCCAATCATCGTCATTGGCTGCCCACCATTGCTAACCCCTGATGAGGCCCCCTAGGATGATTTCTGTTGGACCCAATTTAGGTTCCCTCGAGCATGATTTCTATTGGATCCAATTTAGGTTTCTTTCTTTGGAAGAGATAAGAACTCTCTCTCTTCTTCTCTACTTATTTTCTCTCCCCACATCCACTTTTTCTCTCTAAGAAGATATATGAATCTTAATATCGAGTCCTATCTTGTTTTCTCATGGACCCATGTCGATCTTGATTAGGAGACCTTGAACTATCCTAATGTCCATGTTAGAAAACCCAGTGTTTTCATGGATGTAGATTTTAAACTTTTATATTTCAGATTTTAAAGCAAAAATAAATTAGATTAAAATATCTTTAATCTAGAAACATGCATAACATCTCATCTTCTAACATGCCTAACAAGATTCTATATATAAGAGATTAAGATTAGATCTAAATTAACAAATTAAATAATGCTCCAAGATAACCTTTCAACATAACAAAATCCCTTCATTATTGCCAAGGCAACCTTAAGTCAAAACATTATTTTTTTATCATATATAATCATAAATATTTAGATCTATTAAAGTAAATAAAAGATCTAGTCCTTTACCTTAGCACAGGTAGTTCTTCACTGTGATTTGATAATCAATAGATTTGCATGAGGTTTCTCGAAGCCACACATGCATCTAGCCTCTACAAGTATCTACATGGAGTAAAACTTGATTAAGAGAATTTGAAAGCTCCAAACTATTGCTTCCTTGCAGCTTTTTCTCTTTCTTCTTCTTCTTCTCCTCCTCTCAAGAGGTCCAAAGAAAATTCAACAATAGGGCTTCCATTCTTTGCTTCTCTTCTTAAGAGATCAAGGGAAGCAATAGCATGAACTCCTTCACATGAGAGGAAGGAGGAAGAGGAGTGGGGCTCTTCCTTTTGGCATCAAGAGAGGAACAAGATGTGGTGACATTACTTCTCTCTTCATATTATCTTGGCATTGAGAAGGATGGGCTTAAGAAAGAAAAGTGGGGTGCCAATCTAGTTTTTCTCCTTATTGTGTGATGAACATTTCATTGAGAGATCCCTCTTTTATTAATCACATGCCATCCTCTCTAGATCAGCCAAAACTCTTTGAATTTTGAAGTTGAATATAATTCAAACTTTAAACAAAACTTAAGGATAAAGGGATAATAGAGAGACTTCCAGTCTGATTGAAGTTGAACTTTAGAAATCCTAATCAAATTGAAGTTGGACTTTAGAAATCTTAATCCAATTGAAGTTGGATTTGATTTAAATCAATTTAAGAATTAAGTCCAAATCCCATTTGGCCTAATAAACCTAATTAGACCAAGTCCAATCAAATTAAATCTAATTTAATTTGATTAGGATTAAAAATTTAATTTAATCAAATCAAGTTAGTTTGTAACATTTATAATTAGGTCTTCCTCTACTAACTCTTAGCAAGTCCACTCATGTAACTTTTACAAATTATTCTAATCAATAATCATATTGATACTTGAATCCTACTGTGATTTGTAAACATGAATCAATCATTCAAATAAGTCTAACCTTTATTATGTGTAACCTTATAGGTTCTACTCTATCTAGTAGTAAGATATAATATGATCCCCATCATCAACCTCATCAAAATCCTTTACAATGGATTAGAACAATTTCAACTCTCTCTAACAAGCATCATTGATTATCAAGATGATCCTATAAGCCTTACAATCCACCAATGATACCAGTAGCATGTAGTAGCAACCTAGCAGAATGGAAGTAAACTAAACCTCTAGGTATAGTTATCATGTAATTCAATTCTTTTATCATAAGTCCCAACAAGATAGAGATTATGGAAAACTTATCAAATCCCATCATTGGTCGTATATTATGTATAATCTACTTGAGTCCATATTATGAAATCTTATGGAAACACTTTTCTATTAGTCACATTTCCATGGCCATAATCTTAAGAACTGAACTTCATAAATCATATAGGACTATCCCTTAACTATTAAGATTGATAAATCCCATCTAAGTACACACCTTACTCCTACAATGAACCTTTTATAGCTAGCATATACTGTAAGAACCTAAATGGCTAGGAGACTAAGTGTATGTGTAGTCAAAATATACTAACCTCACAATGAGTAGCCTAGGTATTGCAAGTTAAAGAACTACTCATGCTACTACAATATCGAGAAAGTCACTAATGAGTGAGTAGACATCCACGTGAGTTTTATACTAGTCTTGCATCGTATCTTTGTTCTCTAATAACCACATGCACTCTCGCTCTAGTGTCCCATACTGGAGACTTGAGACTCGTCTATCCATAGGACAGTGATCTGTGCACCAATCTTATTGGATCAATCATCATCCCGATGATGATCTAATAATTAGAAGTAATTTAGGAATTAATCTCTAATGATACATGCCTTAAATTCTTAACTCTTAAAAATGTGTTATCATCTTTATTAATTTCTTGGACAATTCATGGACACATTAAATAAGAATGGTTAATAATAATGCCCAATTTTATTGATAAATTAATAGATCAAGTACAAATTTATGTCCAAGATTAATACAATGTGTTAGCCTAATTGGCTTCTAAGGCATACATCAAACAATCTCCTAATTGAACTAAAACCAATATACCATAAACTTAAGTCCCATCTTCTCAAAGAGGGCTTCAATCTTTTGCTGGCTTAATAGCCTAGTTAGTAGGTTCGCCATGTTGTCCATGGAGTCTACTCTCTTCATCTTGAAGCACTCCTACCCGAGATAGTCACGGGTATGGTGAAATCATCACTCTATCTAATTTTGGTGAGACCTAGGCTTTTTAGCTAGTGCTATGGCACTATAATTATCATAGTAGAGTGTTATGGCATCTGATGACATCACATTCAGTTTCACAACAAACATTTTGAACTAGAAAACTTGTTTGCAACTTCTAAGGCAACAATATACTTAGCTTCTATCATTGAGTCAACAATGATTGGTTGTTTAGAACTTTTCCAACCTGTTGAACCATCATTATACAAGAACACACATCTTAATGTAGACTTTCTATCATCAGTATCAGACATGAAGTCTAAGTTAATGTATCCTTCAACCTACAACTCAAATCTGATTTAGAACTAATATGCATGCGATTATTTTTTTGTGTTTTAGGGGTTGGTTGAGGTGGTTAATCCTGAATATCATATCAAAATATGATATAGATAATTCTATATAAATTTTAAAAGCTACACATGCAGATCAGGACCTAGGAAAGCAGTAAAGAGGGATCACCGGGGCTGAGAAGCCTCGGTTAGGGCTAGTTCTCCTATAATAAAATTACTGGTGGCAGAGGGGGTGTACCTGGCAATGTTTGAAATGCCTGATGAAGATCGCAGCGAAGAGATCACTCATCCTCGAAGGATGCAGCCTGGAAAACCAAGTTAGAGACCCACGGATACCCGGCTTTCTGCTCGGTGATTCGATTGTGGCCCGGTTAGAGTCGTTGGATTCATAGGAACTTGGGGACCTACAAACAACCGTCAGGGGTGAGAAAACAAGGTAGAAAACAAGAAAAAATCTCAGGAAAATAGCAAGAGGTGTGTGGAAGAAAGGCTTGAAGGAGGTTGGTTGGCTAGGGTTTCTTTGGGCAGCACTTTAGCAGGACTTCAGGATCCCTTAATGCACATAGCAAGGAGGCACACAGCAAGAGAAGAACTCAATAGAATTTTATATATCAAAGATTACTCTCATACAAGAGACTAGGATCCTTTTAATATACCCATAGCCTTGGGCTCCAAGTAAGGATACATAAGTAATTACATAGGAGTCTTATTCCCACCCAAACCCTAGCTAGAAAATAAGGAAACCCAAGGTAGAAAAAATCCCTACAATCTATCCCTCTCTCTTGCCTTGGTCGGCCAAGAGGGTGACTCTAAGTGGCAGACCAAGGGTGGTCACCATAAGGTCTTGGCACCCTAGCTCCCTCCTAGGCCTGGGCTAGCCCAATTTTGCTTCTGGCTGGTCTAGGGCTTCAGGGTTTCTGATATCTCCTCCCGGGGTCTTCAAATCTTCAAGCTAGGTTGGACTTGGTCTTCACTTCTATGATATGGTCTTGAGTCTTCAATGTGTTCGGACAGGACTCCAAAAAATAAAATTAGCTCAACATGAGCTTACTAGCACTGGACTGGACTAGCTCAACATGAGTTGACTAATACAGGACTCAAATAAAGACAACTTAGATGAACTAAGCTTTATTACAATGGTTTTAAAAGTAGCTAAGTGATCCACAGAGGGTTGAGAAGCCTTTGTCTTATTCTGGTACCTCTGGTGTCCGCACCAACTCTTCCAGGGTAGGAGGAACTTGACCCTATCGAGTGCAGATTAGGCTGGCTCACATATCTCTCGAGAATGTCTGGGTCGAGGCATTGCATGTCCTCTCGAGAAATTGCATGTCAAATCGTCCAACTCTAGCCGGCCTTGCCATTGGACTTGAAAGCATTGATAGTTATGGCCCCGGGTTGTAATGGCTTGGTCATCCAAGATACGCTCGATCCGTTCTCCTCTCTCAGGCCAATTAATTGGTGGACACTCTGGGTAAGGGTCACTCTCAACAGAAGGGATAGGTCCAAAAGACTCACTGGGTATCGCTGCCAATTTCCTGTACTCAACCAGGTCTGTAATATTGAAGGTAGAACTAATGCCCATATCCGAAGGCAAGTCTAACACATAGGCATTTGATCCAACCTTCTTTGACACTTTAAAAGGTCCAGCTCCATGAGCATGAAGCTTCTTAACGATCCTGGGTGGGAACCGCTCAAGCCTAAGCCTAATCATGACAAAATCTCCTACATCAAATTCCTTGATCCTTCTTCGGGAATTAACCAATTTTTTATAAGTTTCATTGCTTAGGTTTATCTTTTGGCTAATGTCCTTGTGCAAGTCTTTAATATGCTGTGCGAATGACTCTGCAGACTTTGAGACTCGTGCATGAATAGGTAAAGGAATCATATCAATGGGACGATTAGGCTTATACCCATGGACTATCTCAAAAAGACTCTTACCCGTTGTCCTATTTACTGAACTATTGTAGGCAAACTCTGCTCTAGGCAATAATAGATCCCAAGTTTCAGTATGTTCACCTACCAGGCATCTAAGGAGGTTTCCTAAACTATGGTTCACCACTTCAGTTTGGCCATCTGTTTGAGGGAGGTAGGCTGTAGAAAACTTAAGCTTGGTCTCTAATGAGTGCCACAGGGTTTTCTAGAAATAACTAGTGAACCTAACATCCCTATCAGATATGATGGTCTTGGGTAGGCCATGGAGTCTAACCACATGATCTAAGAAGAGCTTGGCTACTCTAGACGTATCAAAGGTCTGGGAACAGGAGATGAAGTGAGCCATCTTAGAGAACCTATCGACCACTACAAAGATAGAATCATGTTTCTTCTGGGTCTTAGGTAATCCTAACACGAAGCCCATACTTAGGTCCTGCCAAGGACGATCAGGCACTGAAAAGGTGTGTAGAGACTAGTGTTTTGCTTCTACTGTTTTGCAACAACACAAGTTCTACACCCCTATAATCTGTGCAACATGCCTTTTCAATCCTGGCCAAAAGAACTGATCCTCTATCGCTAAGATTGTCTTATTTCTATCAAAGTGACCAGCTAAACCTCCAGCATGGGTCTCCCAAATTAGGAACTCTCTAAGGAAAGTTCTAAGAATACAGAGTCGATTGTTTTGAAAAAGGTAGCCATCCTGAATGGTATACTTACTATGGGTACTAGATGGTCCAAGCTTGAGGGTCTGATAAATGTCTCCAAAGTCTGGGTAGGTTTCATATTCATCCTTTAACCTATCAAACCCTATGACTTGGGTGCTAACTGATCCTAACAGCAAAGACCTATGGCTCAGGGCATCTACTACCTTATTTTCAGTACCGGCACGATGCTTCAGGATAAAGATGTAGGCCTGAATGTACTCGATCCATTTACCGTGCCGTGGGTTAAGTTTCTTTTGGGAGTTTAGAAATCGGAAGTGCCTCATGGTCAGAAAATAAGACAAACTCCTGCATTAGTAAGTAATGTCTCCAATATCTAAGGGCCTGGGCTACTGCATAAAATTTCTTATCATAGGTAGAGTACTTAAGTTTAGCCTCATTCAGCTTCTTACTGAAGAAGGCTACTGGGTGATTCTCTTGACTTAGTACCCCACCTATTCCTACTCTTTAGGCATCGCAAGTGACCTCAAACACCTTAGTGAAGTCAGGTAATCTAAGGATGGGTGCATGGGTCATCTTATCCTTAAGCTCCAGGAAGGCCTTATCAGCTGCTTTGGTCCACTTAAATGTACCCTTCCTAATGCAATCAGTGATAGGTGCGACGACTATACTAAAATTCCTAATAAATCTCCTGTAAAAGGTTGCTAGGTCATGAAAACTATGCACATTGTGGACACTAGTGGGTGTAGGCCACTCAACAATTGCCTTAACCTTTTTAGGATCTGTAGAAACTCCCTCAGAGGTGACAACAAAACCTAGGAAGATAATCTTATGTGTCATGAACTCACACTTTTTAAAGTTGGCATAGAGGCTATTCTCCCTAAGGGTCTGGCATACTAGTCTTAGATGACTAAGGTGGTCCTTCTTAGTCTTGCTATAAATCAAGATATCATCAAAGTAGACCACAACAAATTTTCAGGTATACTCTTTCAGGACCTGGGTCATAATCCTCATAAATGTACATGGTGCATTGGAAAGTCCGAAAGGCATCACAACCCACTCAAACAGGCTATCCTTAGTCTTGAATGAGGTTTTCCACTCATCCCCAGGTCTAATCCTAACCTGATGATAGCCACTCTTAAGGTCTATCTTTGAGAAAACTTTGGCTCCAGCCATCATGTCTAACATATCATCCAATTGGGGGATGGAAAACCTATACTTCACAATTATCTTGTTGATAGCTCTACTCTCTATACACATCCTCCAGGTACCATCTTTCTTAGGGGTCAGTAGAGCAGGGACTGCACATGGACTCAAGCTTTCCCTAATGAAACCCTTCCTAAGTAATTCTCCCACTTGTTTCTGTAATTCTTGATGCTCATTGGGATTCATTCTATAATGAGGAAGGTTAGGTAAAGTGGCTCCTGGGACTAAGTCTATTGCATGTTGGATGTCTCTAAGGGATGGTAATTGATCAGGTAAATCCTCAAGGAAGACATCCTCAAATTCTTTCAGAGTCTCAACAATTTCTCTAGGGTACTCCTTTTGGGTTGGTTCATGTATTTCTTTGGTGGTCAAGATCCACATAGGGTTACCCTCAGCAATCTCCTTTTCTAACTCCCTAGCCTTAATCAAATTAACTCCAGGTTTCTTGTCCTTAAGGCTACTAGAACCTCTCTTAACTGGGTCTCTAGGGGGAGCTGGGTGGATAACAAACTTATTCCCATGGTAGTTAAAAGCACAAACATTGGTTCGACCATACAGGGTTGCATCATGATCAAAAAGCCAAGGTCTACCTAGAATGATGCTACTCACTTCCATGGGGATGACATCACACCAAATCTTTTCCTCATAGGTTTGCAGTCTAACTAAGATTTGGCACCTAGCTTGAATCTAGATGGAGGTGGAATCTACTCAAGAAACTTTGTAAGGGTTAGGATGGGGAACTATGGTCAACCCTAAAGATTTAACAGTATTGGCAAAGACGACATTGACACAACTCCCATTGTCTATGATGATCTTAAGTATCTACCCCCTACCTTAACAAAAGTCTGTAGGATGCTTGTCCTATGCCAATCTTCCTTAACTAGGGTTTGGGTTAAAATGCACCTAACCACTCCTAATTGGTTCTCAGACTCAGGTTCCTCCTCCTCACCTTCATACTCGTCTATCAACTGATCATCGACCTCATAGATCTCTCCCTCAGGTTTAGCTACGGGTTCAGGCTCTTCTTCCACTAGCTCACCTAAGTATAGGGCGGCTGGGCATTGGTGCATAAAGTGGTCTGGTTTCTTACATCTAAAACAGGTCTTCTAGGGAGTGTAACTCTTATTGACCTCTACAGATTTACCTCGATCATCCCTATGGGTCAAAGGAGTACTAGGCTGGGGTCGACTCGGGCCTGGCTAATTAGGACTGGGTCGACTCGGACTAGGTCGACTAGGCATGGGTCGGCTCTGTGTAGATTGGTTAGCTCCTGGGTATTGACTAGGATATCTAGTGGGCTCAGGTTTATGATAGACGGGCCCCCTCTGGAAACGCTCATGATCCCTAGCAATCTGGTAAGCATGGTCCAGGTCTCTAGCCTCTCTCATATAGAGCTCCTTCTTAATGTCATATCTCGTCCAGCTCTAAACCTAGACAGAACAATATCCTCATACTCGTTTAAATCACATCACATAGAATACTCATCAAATTTAGTGATGTACTCATCTATACTCCTGCTACCCTGATTCAGTCACTGCCACTGATCCAGTAAACCACAACGATATGAAGGTGGAACGTATTTTGACCTAAGCTTACCCTTCATGGCCCACCAGGTGACTATAGGATCACGCCCTCCTAGTCTAAGGGTTCTCTCGACACTAGCCCAAAGTAACCTGGCCTCCCAGACCAACTTAAGCTTAGCAAACCTAAACTTACACTCCTCCGTCATGTCATACCACTCAAAATATTGATCAATCTCTCCCTCCCAATCTATATAGACCTTAGGATCAAGACATCCATCAAAAGTGGGGGCATCAAGCTTAATGTATCTATAAGATCTATCTTCCTGGTCTACAAAATCCTGATTGGGTCTTCTAAGACGGACCTCTGGGATTGGGTCATGATGATAGGCTCTCCTAGGCTCAGCCTCAAGTATGGATCAGGGTTTGGGGTCCTCCTAGTTCAGTATCATAATAAGGGTCATGGTGAGGGGTCCTCCTAGGATGGAGTGGTGACTCAGGATCTGGCTCAGACTGTGACCCATGGGTTCTCTTTAGGGTCCCTACACTGCCCTCTAACTGATCAAACCTATTGGCAAGATGTTCAAGTCTATTGTTGGTTTGCGTACCGGACTAAGTTAATTGGGTCATCTAGGTAGTCATCTGGGTAGTTAACTGGGTAATCATCTAGGCCATGGATTGGGTTAGCTGCTCAGTAAGGGCTTTCATTTGGGCTTCAAAGTTATCCATGGGTTCAGCCAAAAGTGGAGATGGTGGATGATATGATGCTCCTGATCTAGTGCTCATGCAAGACTCGATCAAATCAACTACAGCTCCCTAGACCTAGAGTCCAAAACTAGGTGCTCAATCAGGGTGGCAAACTAGCCTATAGTAACCCTATACTCAGCCAGGCAGGTGTAAGGGGAGTGTTAGGTCCCTGATTGCCAATCCTAGACACCAATCAGAGATTGGCCAGGTAGGGACCAGCACACAAGCCCTTCGAGATTGAATCCCTAAACCACCATTCTAGACACTAAGCACAAGGCACACATAAGTTAGCTTGACACAGTGATCTAACACTAGCTCGGACCCGACCAGTTGGTGTCCCTAGCCCACTAGGGCAAATTAAGTCTAATAGATTTTAGGTTAGGCTTAGGATAGGATGCAAAGGTGGTGGTTTTGGGCTAAGGAAAGGTAATGACCTCCTTCCCTTATCTGGCATAAAGAGAGTGCCCTTAAAGTAAGTTATGCAATGATGGCAGGCGGATAAAGATGCAAATTAGGGTTTCAATATTTTAGGTAGCTTTTATATATACATATTATTTTATAGAAATATGATTTGCAAACAATGACCTAATATGCTAGAAACATACTAAAATAAAAGATATGCAAAGAGATGCTGAACAAAACCCTAAACCTTCCAAAGTTGTCTTGCTGAAAAAATAGAGCCAAGAATTTGCAGGTTGTATTTCGGCTTGCAAAAACTTCACAGACCAAAATAAAATCTGCAAAAATTCTGTAAAATAATTTGAATTAATATGAATCCAAAAAAATAAAAATTGAAATTTTTAGAGTTTTAAGCAGAGAGAAATAATTAAAAGAATAGAGCATATATGGACTGTAAAGGATGCAGAAAACAAGCCTAATCTAAGCTCTGATACCAGATGATGCGGAACTAATATGCATGCGATTATTTTTTTGTGTTTTATGGGTTGGATGAGGTGGTTAAATCCCAAATATAATATCAAAATATGATGTAGATAATTCTATATGAATTTTAAAAGCTACTCATGCAGATTAGGACCTAGGAAAGCAGTAAAGAGGGATTGCCGGGGCTGAGAAGCCTCGGTTAGGGCTAGATCTCCTACAATAAAATTACTGGTGGTAGAGGGGGTGTACCAGGCAATGTCTGAAGTGCCTGATGAAGATTGCAGCAAAGAGATCACTCATCCTCGATGGATGCGGCTTGGAAAACCAAGTCAGAGAGTCGTGGATACCCGGCTTTCTGCTTGGTGGTCCGATTGCGGCCCGGTTGGAGTTGTTGGATTCATAAGAACTCGAGGACCTGCAAACAACCATTAGGGGTGATCAAACAAGGAGGGAAATAATAAAAAATTTCAGGAAAACTATAACAGGCGTGAGGAAGAAAGGCTTGAAGAAGGTTGGTCGGCTAGGGTTTCTTTGGACAGCACTTCGGCAGGACTTCAAGATCCCTTAATGCACATAGCAGGGAGGGACACAGCAAGAGAAGAACTCAATAGAATTTTATATATCAAAGATTGCTCTCATACAAGAGACTAGGGTCTTTTAAATAGACCCATAGCCTTGGGCTCCAAGTAAGGATACATAAGTAATTACATATGAGTCTTATTTCCATCCAAATCCTAGCTAGAAAATAAGGAAACCCAGGATAGAAAAAATCCCTACAATCTCTCCCTCTCTCCTTGCCTTGGTCAGCCAAGAGGGTGACTCTAAGTGGCTGACCAAGGGTGGTCACCATAAGGACTTGGCACCCTAGCTCCCTCCTGGGCCTAGGCTGGCCCAATTTTGCTTCCGACTGGTCCAGGGTTTCTGATTTCTCCTCCTGGAGTCTTCAAATCTTCAATCTAGGTTGGACTTGGGTTATTCTTCCATGTCTTCAATCTGATTGGACTTGGTCTTCACTTGTATGATGTGGTCTTGAGTCTTCAATGTGTTTGGTCAGGACTCCGAAAAATAAAATTAGCTCAACATGAGCTGACTAGCACTGGACTGGACTAGCTCAATATGAGCTGACTAATACAGGACTCAAATAAAGACAACTTGGATGAACTAAGCTTTATTACAATGGTCTTAAAAGTAGCTAAGTGATCCACAGAGAATTGAGAAGCCTCTATCTTATTCTGGTGCCTTTGGTGTCTGCACCAAAATCCTCCTCCAATAAACTAAGAAAAAAAATCCTTAGTCATTCTCAAGTACTTAAGGATATTCTTCATAGTCATCCAGTGTTCTTCACCTAGATTTAACTAATACTTTCTCATGACACTCATGGTAAGGGCTATATTAGGTCATGTACATAATATGGTATACATGAGGCTCCCTATGGCTGAAGCATAAGTGATCTTGCTCATGTACTAAATCTCCTTAAATATATCGGGATACATTTTATTAGAGAGAGAAATACCATGCATAAGGGATAGAAGCCCCTTCTTAGAGTTTTCCATACTAAACTTTTTCAGCACCTCCTCTATATATATTTTTCATAAAAGGCTAAGCATTCTTTTATATCTATCTTTACAAACCTTTATTCCCAAAATATAAGATACTTTTCCAAGGCCTTTCATAGAAAATTCTTTGGACAACTATCTTTTGACTGAGATCATCATGGGAATGTCATTCCCAATAAGGAGAATGTTGTCCATGTATAGTATGAGGAACATATCAGTACTCCCACTAACCTTCTTGTAAACATAAGGTTTCTCCTCATTCTTAATAAAATCAAATGATTCGATCACATCGATGAAATGAGTATTCCAACTTTAAGATGCTTGATTTAATCCATATATAGATCTATGTAGCTTGCAGACTTTGTGATCCCCATCACTAGAAGTAAAATCCAAAAGGCTATTTTTCATAGATGTCTTCATATGATATCCCTTCATGAAAGTAGTTTTTTCATATGTCTACAAGATATCATGATATGCTACAATAGTTACAATGTCTGAATAGACTTTGCATAGCCACTAGCAAAAAATCTTCACCTTTCACTATAAGCCTCGCATTAAGGGTCTCTACTCTTTCCATCCAATTTTATTTCTCCTTGTGTAGATCCATTTATATTCAATAAGTATTGTACCTTTTTAATAGATCTACTAAGGTTAATACTTGGTTGGAATGCATGGAGTCAATTTCTAACTTCATAGAATTTAACCATTTCTCGAAGTCGATATTTAACATCACCTCATTATAGGTTTTGAGATCATTTCTATATTCCCTATCTCCTACAAGGAACATTTTTTTTGCATCTTCTTGAATCATACCTATGTATCTTTCAGGAGAATGGAAGATCCTACTAGATCTATGAGGTGGAGGAGATACTACATCTACTAGCTCAATATAAATAGGTTCTATAGGATCTACAACTCATTGCTCTTTAGAGACTTTCTCTTCAAGCTTAATTTACCTCCCATTATCTCCATCTTAGATAAACTATTTTTTCAAGAGTATGGCATGTCGACTCACAATCACATTGTGATCCTTTAGGAAGTAAAAGTAATATCCTAATGACTCTTTAGGATATCCTACAAAATGAGCTTTCCTAACCTTAGCCTTTAGTTTGTCTACCTGCTATCTTTTGACATGAGCTGGATATTCCCAAATCTTGAGATGACCAAGACCTGGACCATCCCATACCTCATATGCATGGTAGGAATAGATTTAGAGGGAACCTTATTCAATAGATAATCCTAAGCAATGCATATCCTTAAATAAACAAGTAGTAAAGCTCATCATGGACCAAACCGTATCCAATAGGACACGATTCCACCACACTAAGATCCCATAGAGGAGTTCTAGAACTAATCCATTATAAGACTATGCAAATTTTCATGAGATGATATAAAAACTCCCACTGAGGCATTAAACCCTCATTTGATTGAAGAATCCCTATGAGTATTCTAGTTTTCTTCATTACTTCATATCTGAATTCTTTAGAACTTTTCAAAAAATTCAGATTTGTATCTCATATATATATATATACCTATACTATGAATGATCATTAATTAAGGTGATGAAGTAAAGGGAATCTCTCCTGGCCAGCTCATCAAATGAGCTGCATACATCATAAAGTATCAGGGTAAGTATATTAATGGTCCCTTTTTTTCTTTGTGCCATAAAAGGTGGCTTGGTCATCTTATATTGCAGATAGGATTCACAAACTAGATGACTCGGTAGTCAATGAACCCAAAGAACCTATCTTTTTTCCAAACCATTAGTCATTTTCTCTCTATATGGCTAAGCCTGAGGTACCATTTATACTTTAGGTCTATTTCATCTATAAAATTCTAAGATCCATGGCACTCACTATTTACTCAGGAACAAGATGCATCCATATGCAATTGTTAGTTTCAACTATAAGCAGATCTAACATACCTTCCAAAATGTATCCTTCTTCTTATTTCTTTTTAAGTATTCTAGGTATATAACACAATTCCTCTTCTAGTGGCCATCAACATTACAATGAAAACATTTATCCTTATCAGCCCCTTTCTTGGAAGCATCCTTCTTTGGCTTGCCTTCTTGCTTTTATTTCTTTGCCGACATCTTCTTCTTCCAAATAGACTTTCTCTTGGAAGCAGATGCCTACTCTATACAAGAATAGTACCCATTAAACTTTTAAGGTTTCCTCAATAGTCACCAACATGTTCAATGATTTAGGCAAAGTGCTATCAATCTTGTTCATATGGTTATTTACCATAAACTACCCATATGAACTACTAAGGAATTGTAAGATCAAATCCACTTGCAATTCCATGTAGATAGTCATCTCAATCTTCTCAAGCTCTTCCAAATCCTTAATCATTATCAAATGATGATCATGGACTGACTGCCCTTCGTGCATCTTCGTATTAAAGAGTCTTTTGGATAACACAGTCAGCTATGCTCACCATAAACTCGATAGGTGAGTTATTATAGCCTTGACATTCTTGATATCCTGATGCTGGCATTCAATTTATCAGACATCAATGCCAAGATTTTGCACTTAACCTTATTTCATAATCCTTCCATTTGTGAAATGTTGTCGGTTGATTAGCAATTAGACGATTTGGTAATGTAAGGAGGTCTTGGTCAAGTACATAGCCTATCTTTTTAGAATTTAAAAATATTTTGAGATTTTTAAGCCAATCATTGTAGTTCATTCTAGTCAATCAGTTGAACTCAAGAATTCAGGCTAAAGGATTGGAAACTCACAAGGTTAACTAAAAAAGAAGGAATTCTACTTAGATATTTGTACTTAATCTTTTATATTTTATTTTAAAATCCTTATGAAATAAATATGATCTCACTATTTCTTCAGATCTCTCACACTCATGTAGAGAAATGAAAACCCCTATGCAACAAGAGTTTCTAGTGGGTACTATGGTCGTACTGATCTACATGCACCTTGGTGCGGGCACCAGGCTCAGGAAGAGACTTCAACCAGTACAGATAAAGCTAGACTCCTTATGGATGGAAGATTGAGAGTCTGGATCCTGCAATAAGTTTAATTGAGTCCTGTATTTATTTCATTTGGTTAACTAAGTCCTGTAATTAGGTTCTTTATTACAATTGAGTCAAGAGTAGTTCAGTCCGAGTCCAATCTAGTTTTAGCACAACAAGTCCACTCTGATTTCAAGCACATCAAGTCCAAATAAGGAAAGTCGGCGCATGGACCATGGGATCACCAACTTGGAGGCCACGTCATCACTCCACTTCGCCACATCACCTGGACACCTCACCTTTGATGGTCGCCCAAGGGAAGAATGATTTCAAATTCGAATGAAGCCTCATTCTCCTCCACATTCAACTGCCTCATCAAGAACCAAGAGAAGAAAGATTTCAAAATTCAAATGAAGCCTCATTCTCCTCCACATTCAGTGCCTCTCATCAAGAAATCGCCCATCATTCTCTCCTTCATTTAGGTGTAATTCTAATTTTGAATTTCAAAAGGCTTGGAAGTCTATAAAATAAAGGCTCCAAACCTTCTTGTAAGACAATGCTGAAAATTAAATGAATGAGATGAAAGTTTTCTTGAAAGAAATTTCCCTTGCTTGAATACTTGGTCCCCTGTGAGAGGGTGGGCGTGAGGCCTAGAGTGCTCTTCTTCTTCCAACTTCCCTCTTCAAACCTATCTTCCCCCCCTCCCTCTTAGTCTATTCGGCCAACACAAGGAGCTTTCAAGAGTCTACATCTCTTCCACCTCTTTGATGAAATCAATCATCCAAGGAGTTTTTCCAAGTTCCTGCCAAGAGTCATCATCCAAATGAAGCCAAAGAAGATCTTCAACCATACTACTCCGAGCTTCCTTTCACATTTTCCATCACTTCTCCATCTCAACCTTTCCCTCTAACCTTCCCCTACATCTTTCTTTTATTGCAGGATCCCCAAATTTCTAGACTCCGAAGAAGGTCTCCTGTGCCAAGGAACCGGATACAAGAAACCCTGCAATCTAAGAAATCTCCCTGTCATCTCGAATGTTCTTCTTTGAGTGTTCCTAGTGCTAAAGTCATAATTATTAATTGCCGGATAACCCTCTTTGATATTTTTTCAGATCTGTAATTATTAGAATACTAAACCCTAATCTGAGTGATTTCTTAACCACGAAGGTCCTCCTCTTATTCTCTTTGATCGGTCTCGTTTCTAGTTAAGTTTAATATTTAGATTCCTATTTCATTACTTGAATTGCTATGTTTATTTACTTCATCATTCATTTGCTTATTACTGATTTCATATGAATTGCATCATCTCATAACCGTCCCCCATCATCTTGGTATCAGATCATGGTTAGGACTTAGCACTTCTTAAGTACTTGGATTAGGTGCTTCACCAGGCCATCGGGTCTTAGGAGAAAAGTAGGGTTTCAAGACCCTCCCCTCCCATTCCAAGGGGATCTCCTAAGGTATGTAGGGGTGCCACTGTGATTGACCTTTGAAGGGGAACACAAGAAAAAAAGTTTTTAAAATCTAAAAGAAAATTTTTGCATCATTAGATCTCATCTTCTTTTAATTTCTGCATTTTTTTCCTTTCCATACATGGTTTGTTGTTTTAAGTGTTATTGTTTGTAAGAACCTCCAAACTTTTTGTTTTTTATTTTGTTAGATCACACATAATTGATAGTATTTTTGATAATTTTTTTAGATTTTATTGCATCCTGTAGAATTTCTACAAGCTGGAATACTACCTGAGAGGAAAATCTATTCTAAGATTTTCAGCAAGTGCATCTTTTTATGTTCTCATTTCTTAAATAGTTTAATTTTGCATTTAGCTTCATCTTTTGTCATTTCCATTATCTTATTTCTACTATCATCCATCAAAAATCCAGAAACATAACTTAGATACATCTCATTAGATCATTTGTGTACCATCATTTTCGTAATTCATTTAAGGGCGTCAATATCAAAAGATAAGGGAAAGAAGTCATTACCTTTTCTTAACCCAAAAATAACCACCCTACATATCGGACCCAACCTCTAATTAAAATTGAGCAGACACTTAATTTGCTCTAGTGAGCTAGGGACACCCACGAAGTCGGGTCGAACCAAGTGTCAAGCCAATTTAGATAACTTGTTTGTGTATGCTTGAGTATCTGGTGTCTAGGCAAGTGGTTCAGGGACAAGAGCCCAAAGGAAGATGGGTTGGTTCGCTTACCTGGCTAATTTAAAATTGGTGTCTAAGGCAAGCAAAGAGGAACCTCCACCAACCTTACACTTACCTGGCCAGGTGCCAAGTTACTACCACCAATATTGCCATCTTGACCTAACATTTGGTGTGAACTCTTAGGTCTAGTAAACCCATAACATATTTTGTTGTGTGTTGCATGTCGATTAGATCAGGAGTCCCCTATCACCCCCATCATTCCCAGTCAAGTAAACCCATGGAAAACACCCAAGAGAATCACTTAAAGGTCATCACTGAATAGTTAGCTAGGATAAACAATAGGCTTGATAAGTTTGAAGATAGAATTGGAGCCTTAGAAAAGAACACTAGACCATCCATCGAGCTTGAGTCTGAGTCACCTCTTCACCATAGGGAATACCCTCAATGTGATCCTTAGAGTCTGAAGACCTTTTAGGAGTAGTCAGATGCATCCTTACCCAAAACATAGTTCAAGAAGATTGGAGTAGGACTAACATCCTACAAACCTTTGTCAAGTTAGGGGATAGAGTGTGTAAGATCATAATTGATAATGGGAGCTACGTCAACACCATTTCTTTAAGTACTGTCAAATCCCTAGGATTGACCCCAGTTCCTCACCCCAACCCTTATAAGGTCTCCTGGATAGATTCAACATTCATACCCTTAAAGTCTAGTGCCAAGTTATGATCAAATTGCAGTCATATGAAGAGATGATTTGGTGTGATGTCCTTCCCATGGGCGTCAGTAGCATTATCCTAGGTCGACCCTGGCTTTACGATCATGATGCCACCCATTATGGTCGAACCAATAGCTATACCTTTAGCCACCATGGGAAGAAATTTACAATCAATCCAATTCGCCTAAGGACCAGGTTAAAAGAGAATCGACTAGCCTAAAGGAAAAGAAGCCAGAAGTTAACTTGATCAAGGCCAAAGAGTAAGAAAAAGAGATTACTGAGGAAGAACCCTTTAAAGAATTTCAAGGAGAAAGGGTTGAACCCATTAAGAATATAGAAACTATTGAGTCCACTAAGGAATTCAAAGAAGACATCTATGAATGAAGTCTAGTGGAGGAGTATGATGAAGGTGGATGCAAGGTTAAGATCACTGAAAAACTAATAGAAAAAGATCCTGAACCTACTATAAAATTTGAAGGAGTGACTGAGCCAGGATCAAACATATCAGATGAAAGTGAGGGTTCACACGAGTTGTCCATAAAAGAGGTCCAGGAACAAGTCCCTAAGGAGCAACCCCAAGAAGTAGACGTTATTTTAGAAGACTTTCAAGATAAACTTCCTGAAGACCTTCCTGATAACCTTCCACCATCTAGGAGCATCCAGCCTACCCTAGATCTTACACCCATAGATTAATATTCAAATCTTAAGGTCATCGCAAGTAACCAAGGTCTAATTCATGCTTCCCATAGATTGCTCCAAGACTCCGATTCCTATTATCTACCCTTTCCTGATTCTTCTCATGTGTCTAGATCCATTAGATTACATTTTGTTGAAATTACCAAACTGTATGAAACATTAGAGCCCATCCCTTTTGCTATCTACTTCTAGTATACCTTATGGCATTTGCTAGGGATCCATGATAATTTTTCATGTGAATCCAGACCAGAGTCAAACCTAGAGAGTCAATAGTTTGTTAGGTTTAGGCCCTAAGAGTCCAATAAAATCTCTCTCAATAAGAATGCATAATTGAGTCTGCATTTTGTTAGGTGTCTGTACAGTACTTGAGTCTGCCGAGTCATATGCACAGCATATCCATGAATTGCTTAAGGAAATTAGTAAAAGGATTCAAATGAGCAATGAAGTCTATAAGCATATCGTTAATTCACTTAAACGAATGAAAGAATTTAATGAAGGGGACTCTGTAATGATTAAACTTAGACCTGAAAGGTTTCCGCCAAGAACTATTAAAAAAATGAATGCCCGGGGAGCTGGACCTTTCAAAGTAACTAAGAGAATTGGACCTAATGCATATGTGTTAGAATTACTTTCAGATTATGGTATTATTTTTACTTTTAATAATGCTGATCTGATAGAATATAAAGAACCGGCATTAATTCCTAGCGAGCCTTTTGGGCCTTATCCCACCTTTGAGAGCGAAATCGTACCCGAGTGCCCAACAACAATTCCACCAGACCGGAGAGATAAAGTTGAATGTATCTTGGATGACTAGGTGATTACCATTAGAAATAAGGGTTATCAATGCTATCTGGTTCATTGGCAAGGCCGACCAGATTCCGAGTACTCCTGGATTACCAGAGAGGATCTGCAGCAAATTGACTTGGACCTTCTAGAAAAATATCACAGTCAGGCTGATCCATACTCGACAAGGTCGAGTTTCTCCCACCCAGGGAGAATTGGTGCAAGCACCGGGCTCAGGAAGAGACTTCAACCAGTACAGATAAAGCTAGACTCCTTATGGATGAAAGATTGAGAGTCTGAATCCTGTAATAAGTTTAATTTAGTCATGTATTTATTTCATTTGGTTAACTAAGTTCTGTAATTAGGTTCTTTATTGCAATTGAGTCAAGAGTAGTTCAGTCCGAGTCCAATCTGGTTTCAGCACAACAAGTCCACTATGATTTCAAGCACATCAAGTCCAAATAAAAAAAGTGGGTGCATGGACCATGGGATCACCAACTTGGAGGCCACGTCATCACTCCACTTCGCCACATCACCTGGACACCTCACCTTTGATGGTCGCTCAAGGGAAGAAAGATTTCAAATTTGAATGAAGCCTCATTCTCCTTCACATTCAGTGCCCTCATCAAGAACCAAGAGAAGAAAGATTTCAAAATTCAAATGAAGCCTCATTCTCCTCCACATTCAGTGCCTCTCATCAAGAAATCGCCCATCATTCTCTCCTTCATTTAGGTGTAATTCTAATTTTGAATTTCAAAAGGCTTGGAAGTCTATAAAATAAAGGCTTCAAACCTTCTTATAAGACAATGCTAAAAATTAAATGAATGAGATGAAAGTTTTCTTGAAAGAAAATTTCCTTGCTTGAATGCTTGGTCCCCTGTGAGAGGATGGGCATGAGGCCTAGAGTGCTCTTCTTCTTCCAACTTCCCTCTTCAAACCTATCTTCCCACCCCCTCTTAGTCTATTCGGCCAACACAAGGAGCTTTCAAGAGTCCACATCTCTTCCACCTCTTTGATGAAATCAATCATCCAAGGAGTTCTCCCAAGTTCCTGCCGAGAGTCATCATCCAAATGAATCCAAAGAAGATCTTTAACAAGACTACTCCGAGCTTCCTTTCACTTTTTCCATCACTTCTCCATCTCAACCTTTCCCTCTAACCTTTCCCTACATCTTTCTTTTGTTGCAGGATCCCCGTATTTCCAAACTTCGAAGAAGAAGGTCTCCCGTGCCAAGGAACCGGATACAAGAAACCCTGCAATCTAAGGAATCTCCCTGTCATCCCGGATGTTCTTCTTTGAGTGTTCCCGGTGCTAAAGTCCTAACTATTAATTAATTGCCGGATAACCCTCTTTGATATTTTTTCAGATATGCAATTATTAGAATACTAAACTTTAATCTAAGTGGTTTCTTAACCACGAAGGTCCTCCTGTTAATCTCTTTGATCGATCTCATTTCTAGTTAAGTTTAATATTTAGATTCCTATCTTTAAATTTCTATTTCATTACTTGAATTGCTGCGTTTATTTACTTCATCATTCATTTGCTTATTACTGATTTCATATGAATTGCATCATCTTATAACTGTCCCCCATCACACCTCACCTAATAGTTATTGGTGACATGCAAATTAGTGAGTTGACAACTCTTGTCTAATGCTTCTCAAGTATGTTGCAGTGATCAGTGCTATAAACTTAACAAATAATTCAATTCAACACTCAAGAATAAAACACAAAAATTAGACATCACTTCATCAGAGATCATGTACAAAATGGTGACATTAAACTTGAATTTGTTTGTATTAAATAATTAACTGATATTTTCACAAAATCACTTAATGGGAAGAGATTTAGAATGTTAGAGGAGAATTAGGGCTATGTGACCCTTTTTAGGAAATTCTTAAAAAATCCTTTAGAAAATCTTAGAAAATTATTTTGACCCATTTTTTGGTCCATTTTATGAAAAATACACCCCTATTTTAAGGTTTTAAAATAGAATAGTAGCATGTCCATTTGTTTTATGGCCCAAAAACTGAAGTTTCACTCCAGCTGACTCAAGCATAAAAGTATTCTGGTCGAGCTGACTCGGTTGACAGGTTCTTGCTTTTTTAATAAAACTATAAGACCCATAACCTAGGTCTCATTCTTTCCTGTTGAACCCTAGCCAAAGAACTAAAAATCCCTTTCCAAGTCTTAGGGACCACACCATTCTCCCATTCTCCCTTAGATCCGTGATATATGGCTCCAAAAAAGGTAACCGCTTAATGAAGAAATTGGAAGGCCTCGAGCTCGGGTACAGTGGAACGGAGAGTCAAAGCTTACCATGAGTAGTCGACTCGGAGTGATTTACCCATTTCTCCATTGAGGCAAGTGATTTTGATGGGAAATCATCTGGTTACTTTTGGTAGAAAGGTAATCTTTGAATTCCTTGAGAAAGAACATTTATGAATTGGGGATTGGATCACATTTCAAGGTTGGGAGTTTTTCAGTTCTTTAGATTTACCAACATACTCCATATTAGTAAGATCTTTCTTCGAAAACCTAACTCTTGGAGCAGATCAGATCATATCTACTGTTAAAGGAGTGAACATTATTATGGATGAGCAAGTTCTGAGCAGGGTTTTACATCTTCCTACTAGGGGAAGTGTCATCTGATTTTGAAGAACAAGCAAGCTACTTTGAGGACAGTTTTAGAGAGAAAGAATGTAAGTGGTATTGTAAATCTTCAAGCCAATCAACTCTCTTTGGAAATGAACCTGTTGCATAACTTTATTAGTAGGATATACTTGCCCAGAATAGGTAGATTCAATTAGGTGAGTGAGGGAGATATGGTTTTCATGAGCTATCTGATTGAGGGAGAGCAGATTAACCTACCCTTCATTATGTTGACACAAAATGAGGGATGTAGCCAGGAAAGCTAGAGTGTGCCTACCATATGGCATGGCTCTTACCTTGATATTCAGAGATTTTGGTGTTGACTTGACTGGAGAGGATGCTAGGCCTTTGTTACATACTGATAGATACTCTGAAAAGTCTCATCATCGAATGGGATATCATAAGATTGAAGGACAATGGGTGAAGAGAACATTTGGATAGAGGATAGCACATCCTTTTAATGATGATGATGAGGAGCTTGAGATGACTACTGCTGCTACTGGATAGAAGGAGGACTCAGATGAGATGCAGATTCAGAGTCCAGTGAGAGCTCTAATAGTGATGGTGACTCTACTGGCGAGGAGGCTGAGGCACAAGATGATATTGCACCTCTACTTGCTGAGATGGATGGATAGCCTGGTAGTCCGAGGACTCCACCTAGCCCATCTACAGATCCTTCAGCCCCTTCTACTTCAGCTTCTGCTTCTACTTAGACTACAGTGACTATTGAGCATCTCACTCAATTTGTAGATACCATGACTGGCAGATTCAGCTCTATGTTTGGCGATCTTTGTCAAACAGTTAAGAATAGCCTTCAGGAGTTCCGTAATGATATGAGAGAGCTCACTTTGAGAGTCAAGATAGTCGAGTGCAGTCAGAGATGTAGGACGATTATCAGACTGATCTCAAAGATCTGTATTCCGACTTTAGTAGACTTCGTGGCGCTACTGATTCATTTGCAACACATCAGGCTTTGACTTTACATGGTATTCAGCAGGAGATGTAGAGGATTAAGACTGAGCTCGTAGCTGTTCTGCTTGGCTTCACTGGAGTGAGACCCAGCTTTGGATCATCTTCCTCTAGACAGCCACCTCCATAGTTTACTCCTAGGACTAGACAGTCTCCTTCACATTCTAGACCACCTCCTAGAGCTGGACCCGCTTCTAGAACTAGTAACTCTAGAGGACCTTCACCTCCCATTAGATCATCTAGAGTGTATGCTTCTAAGACTCTAGATATAGATTCCAGCAGTGAGAGTAACCATGATATTTTTTAGACACACATTGTGATGTATCACATTTTGTATGACTTATGCTATGATATTAAAGGCTGTAATTTCTTGGCTATATATATAATGTATCTTTTGGCAATAATGATACATATGTTTTCAGCTCAATGTGTAATGATATATCTTTTATTCATTTTGTTTTATCTTTTTGTTGATGACAAAAAGGGGGAGTAGTAATAATGATGCATGAAAAATAGAAACTTTATGGAAAATATTTTATGTGATGTAAAATGCATGCATGTAAATATGCAAGAAAATGAAAAAGGGGGAGAAGTTATCTGTGCATGGAAATTAATTGAAAGTTAATTCATAGAATATGTAAATTATAAAGCAAAAGGAAGTTTTTGATAAACTCAATATTAGTTTTGATACCTTCTGATACATACTGAAACTTCTTGATATATAACTGATACATCTTGATACTTTCTGATACACCTCAATTTAAACTATATACAAGTCACTTTGATACTTCTTAGTGTTCATACAATACGTATGCATAACTGTAAAGTTTTAATTCCTTCATGCCCAGTATTTTGTCATCATCAAAAAGGAGGAGATTGTTGACCCTTGGAATGATTTTGATGATTACAAAATTTGGTGCATGATTCTGATATGAATGATCTTCAAGTACTTTAAAAGTTTTTGTAGGTAGTTCAAAGTGAGAGTTTGATAATTGTACACTATTAAGACTATTGGCATACCTTCATGTATCAAAAATGAATTCAATGTATCATTTATGTCGTTTGAAAGCCCTAAAGATTGATATTTTGTAACATTTATGTAAAAAGGGCAAAATAGTAGAATTCAATATATTTTGTAAGAAAAACACATTAGAATAGGTTTAAAATTAGTTTAGGTAAAGTTTGAAGAGGTTTGAAGGCAATTTGAAGCTTTTGGATGTGTGTCAACTCAAGCCGGCTCTATTGATTTGAGCTGATACATGGGATGGCATGGCATGGCACAGAATTGAAGGCTGGCACTAAAAGTTGCTAAAGTCGACTAGACCAAAAGGCCTAAGAACTAGAATCGACTCTTCCAAAGTGAAGAAAAATTTAGTTATGAGAAACTAGTCATCCGAGCTGACTCAATTGAAGTGAGCTGACTCTAACAGAACTTTGGTTTTATCTATCTGAGCATCCGAGCTGACTCAAAGTCATCCGAGCCGACTCGAATCCTAGTTTTTTAAATTGCAATGGCTAGTTCTAGAAATACTTTTTGAATCCAAAACGGTTTCTAATGACCATATTTCAGTTCCCAATGCACTCCAACGGCCAAATCCACCTAGGGACACTCCTAGGAGATATAAAATGATGGATTTAAAGCAAGAAAAAGAAGAAGAGAAGTAGAGCATTGAATATTCCAAGAGCATTCAAGCAAGAACTCAAGTCTTCAATAACTTCCAATCAAATTTTGAGTCAATCATTAAAGAAGCTTAGAGAGCCTTGAAGAGTATTGAAGAAGCATTGAAGAGGCCCTCATTCAAAAGCTATAACTACAACAACTCAACTTCTTAAAGTTTGTTTTTGTTGTAACTTTATTACTCTATTTTGGGTATTGTAGCAAGTGCAGCAGGGGGCTGCATCTTGTGATCTTATTTAAGATTTTTTGTGAGCCTTGAAAATCAAGTTTGGGTTGCTTATAAGCCCATGAAAATAAATGTTGTAATGGGTTGTGGATTATGAGCTCGTAAAAATAATCTGGCAATATTGTTGAGGGAATATAGTGAAAATCCCAAGTGTGCACCTTGGATAATGGATGTAGAAGCTGAGGGTTGCTCCGAGCAACTATAAATTTGTGGTGTTTGAGTGTGCTAGTTTCTTTACTCTACTCCTTTTACTTTATTGCTTCTGCATTGCATTGCACACCACTAACACATACACAACCTATGTTTAAACTTCACATACTTGCTTAAAATTTTTAAAACAACCAATTCACCCCCCCTCTTGGGCTTGCCAACTAGGCAACATATAAAACGATGATTCAATTTGCGATTATCTTATAAAGGTGTAGAGAGTAAACTCCACCATGGTAGACCCACTAGCTTAGTAAGCTTTGGCCAACTAAAACTGAAGTACATGAGATGGGGCTAAAGTATATGGCTGATTGGCCTTAGTACAAGTGGAAGATTGTTAAATATATATCCTAGAAGCCAATCTAACTAAAATAGTTTTATTTCTAAAATATAAAATTATATTTAATATTTAAAATTGGACCTTTTTTTTTATAAATAATGTGTCCATATATCATCCAAGAAATTAATGGACGATGATATTTATTCTCAAAAGTTAAGAATTTGAAACATGTGCCATTATAAATTAATCCCTAAATGCTCCTAATCATAGGATATCACAAGGATGGTGATTAATATGGCTTGATTGGTACACATATCACTTCCCTTTGGATAGATAAGTCTTGAATCTATAGTACGGAAACATTAGAGCGAGAGTGCAAGTGATTGTTACAGAATAATAGTATTGAGCATGACCATCATGGAAAGTCACATGGATGTCTACTCACTCGTTAGAGATTTTCTTAATGTTATAGTTATGTGAATGGTTCTTTGATCTATAGCGCCTTGGCCACTTATAGTAGGGTTGATGTGATGCAGAACGAAAGAAGAGATGATGCGATGCGGAAGCAAATTAAAAATATATATTTTTATTTTTACTTTTTTATTTTTATATATTTTCGGAAGTCGGCTTTCACTCAAATAAAAGTTAAATTAAATTGAAAGAAACTATATTATAATTGAAAGCACAATTCAAAGAAACTAGATTATCAGAGTAGTTCAGAAGTAAAGGATCGCTGGGGGTTGAGAAACTCCCAGACCTAGGGTTTCGCTCTGAACTTTCAACAGGACAGAACTAAAGAGAAGGGAAGGGTTATGTACCAGGCAGTGATCTTCACAGAGTTTGGTGGAAGGACTCTCTCGAGCAGATTGTTGGATCCTCGGATTCGGATATCTTCGCAATGGATCCTCCAATACTGGTCCTTTGGCAGAGTTGGCTTCTCTTGAACTCAGGATCTGGGAAAGAAGAAGAACAAGTTAAGGAACCAGGTACTCAAAGAAAGGATTTACCAGATAAGAAGAACTTGAAAAATTGATGTTGTTGATATCCTGATTCTCTTGGAAGCTGATCTGACTTCCTCTGGGATTTGCTCTGTATTCGAAGTAGCCAATCTGGACCTGGATGCTGGTGGTCGGCCTCTACTTGGAAGAGAGGGGCCGGAGATGATGAGGTAGATTAGGGTTTGGATGATTGGTGGAATGAAGAAGATGATGGCGGCTATGGTTTGGAATTGAAGTGGCTAACCTAGGATTTTGGTAGGGTTTTGGGGTTGGAGATCTCACACCTCCTCAAGGTTCCTAGGGAACCCGGATTTACTCCCTCACAGAGCTCAACACCTGAATACAAGTGCGGAAGAGAGAAACACAAAGTTGCTCACACAGAAATTGATTTCATTCATCATTAAATTCAAGAGTTACATAGAGTTGAATATATAGACATAACAAAGAAATAAAATTTTATACATTTTCCATGTGGGACTAATAGGACTAACCCACACTTTAGGCATCAAATTCTCTTCCCAAGACTCCTTCCATGAGTGGACAGCCCAAAAACTCTAAGAAAACTTGAAAATCAGCTCCAAATGGCAGGTTATGGGGGTATCTCCTAGTATCTCTCCATGAATCAAGGATTTTTCCTTCATGGTTTGGCTCATTTGGACACCTCCTAGTCTTGCTCCACAAGTTTAGGCTTCTTCCTTTCATGGCTTTGGCACTTTTGGAAACTTTTGGGAACCTCCTTGAATTCCTCCCCAAGACATGCTCTCTTCCCTTTTATAACTTGGATTTTGATGGAACATTGTGGGGCACCTCCTTGATCCTCTCTTCAAGAAAAATTCTTGCCATCCTGGCTTGGGTTTATTTCTTATGGTGTAGGGACCAAAGACACTGGATGGAGATGTGGCACCTCCTAGACTCTAGCGTGTGGCTGGGAGTGTGGCGCCCACTTGCTTGGGCCTGGAAGAAAAAATGTGGCACCCTGGACCTTGACTTGACTGAAAAAAAAGTGGCACCAACCTGGAGAAGACCTAGACCACTACTAGGACTTGTACTGAGTCAACATGACTCAACAAAATTTAAATTGCAAGGAAATACAGACTCAAGACTAAAATTGAGTTGACCAAGTCAACCCTTATTACAATACCAGAAAACCCTAATTCTTCGGGCAAGGTCAATCAGAGATCCAGATGGAGCTCTGAAGTCTTCTTCTAAGTCTGGTGCCCGCACCAATTCTCTCGGGGTGGGAGGAACTCAACCCTGTCGAGTATGGATCAAGCTAGCTCTGGTATCTCTCCAAGAGGTCTGGGTCCAATTCTTATAATTCTTTTCGGGAGATCTAAGAGTCATCAGAATCTGGCCTTCCTTGCCAGCGGACCAGGTATCTTTGGTATCCTCGATTATTAGTAGAGATAACCTGATCATTCAGGATCTTTTCAATCTACTCTTTCCTCACAGGCTAGTTTGTTGGTGGACACATAGGGTCGGGATCACTCTCAATAACAGGATTAGGTTTCAAAGGCTTACTAGGAATCACAGCTGGCTCCCTATAGTCTACTAAGTCTGTAATGTTGAAAGTAGAGCTATTGCCTAGTTATAGAGGCAACTCGAGCACATAGGCATTGGATCCTACTCTCTTCACTACTCTAAATGGTCCAGCTCCTTTAGCATATAACTTTCTAACAATTCCAGGAAAAAATCGCTCAGGCCTTAACCTAATCATTACATAGTCTCTCTCAACAAAAGTTTTCACTCATCTTTGAGAATCAGCCAACTTCTTATAAGTTTCATTACTTAAAGTTATTTTGGCATGAATTTCTTTATGCAAGTCCTTTACATGCTATGCAAGTGCATCAAGAGACTTGTGTGTGTGGGCTAATAGTGAAATCAGATCAAGTGGTGTGTGAGGCTTGTATCCATGAACAATTTCAAAGGGACTCTAGCCTATAGATCTATTGATCGAAACATTGAATGCAATTTCAGCCCTGGACAAAATACAAATCCCAATTCCTGGTGCTCTCAATCAAACCAAAATCTGAGCCAAAGCCTAGTAAAGGGTCAAGAAAAACTAAACTAGACTGACGACGCACTCCTAAAGAATGGACTTTATTCCAAAGGAACCCTAGGTCTTAACCTAACAAACTAAGGCTCTCTAGGTTTGACCTTGGGTCGGAGGAGGGCATGCAGAGCATGAAAACTTATTATGGATGCCTAGTAGGTGCCATAAGGTCTTCTAGAAGTAGGTGGCAAACCTAATAGGTTCTAAGGAGTCTTGCAACCTAGAGATCTCAGTAAAGTGTAATCCCATAGCACTAGAAACATGAGAAGATTCAGGGAAGGGTAGGAAATAAGAATCAGAGTTTTGAGGTGGCTTATCGGAAACAAGAAACAAACCTTGGTTATTCAGGACGACCTTAAAATGAGGACATTGTTCTATAGGTGCACTCATCCAAACCTCATGATTTGCTCTAGGAGGGTCTACAAGTGCAAGTTCTAGGATAGGCTGGGTGCTCCTAGAAGGTGGAAGGTTATCAGAAAGGTCTTTGGAATGTTTATCTAGAAAGTCCTCTAAGCTACTGTCTTTTTCTTGTTCTTGGACCTTCTCAATGGGCAATTCTTGTGAACCCCTTCCTTCTTCACACTTCTCTACCAGATTTGACTCAAGGGTGTCTTCTTTGGATTCCTCAATGAGTTCAAGGGTATTCTCACTTAAACTTTCATTTGGTGTAATTTCCTCTTCCTGAACTTCCTCAAAAGGGTCTTCTCTTAGGGTTAGCTCTTGAATTCCTTGAGTGGCAGGGGTCCCCTCAATAACCCCATTAGGTAGGAGTTGGTTAATTGAATTATCGGGAGAGATATCCTCAAATTCTTCTTCTTCATATTCATCTATCAAACTTATGTCAGGTTCATATATTTCTTCCTCAATCTCACTAAAAGGTTCTAATCTATTCTCCTTTGATTCCTCTTTAAGTATGGCTCTGGTCGGGTCAACTAATTTTGGGATGGCCATGCCTAACTCCTTCTCAGTGTTATCCTTCTGGTCAAGAGGTGACACAAGTGGGAATTGACAAACAAAAGTTTGGTTCACTACGGGTGTCGGATCAATCGGAACTTGACTCAAGTTGGTAGAGGTTGGCTTTAAGTCCAAAGTACTTGATTGGTTATATCTTAAAGACCACTCATAGTCTTGGGCTTCTTGGTAGGCTCGGTCTAACTTATTGGTCTTTTCAAGGCATAGCTTCCTATAAATGTTTGGGTGTAACCCAACCCTAAATCTCGATGTGATCTGAGCTTCGGTCTCAATGGTATTGCATTTCATGTCATACCACTGGAAGTCCTCGATATATTTAGACACAGGCCCATTACCTTGTCGCAATTGGTACCATTGGTCTAAAAGTCTTTTCTCATAAGATGTACCTAGGTACCTATCTCTCAACTTACTTCTCATATCTCTCCAAGTATATATTTCCTCTTTTCTTTGATAACACTCACGCTCAATAGCATACCAATGCGACCTAGCATATTTGGTGAACTTGGTTTTGGCCAACCTAACTTGTCCTAATTATGATATGTTAGTGCACTCAAAATACCGATCCATTTGTTCTTCCCACTTAATATATGTCTCTTGTCTTCCATCAAAAGTTGGTGCATAAGGTTCGGTGTTCCTAACGGGTCCCTTCTCTGAGTCAACCAAGTATGGGTATAGGCTCCTAGGGCTAGACTCAGGGGCAAGATCATGGTCATAGGCTCTTAGATCAAACCTCCAATGATTGGGTTCAGGATCCCTGTATAAAGGTCTCTTAGGCTCTAGGTATGGGTGAGGTTGGGGTCTACCAAATTCTGAGTCAGGGGTCCAATTTCGGTGCCTAGGCTCCTCAAGTACCTGGGCTCGGTCTCTAAACTGGGCAACAGTATCAATCATATCCTGACTCAATTTGGTCATACTTTCAGTAAGAGTTCTAATCATGGCCTCTAAATCAGGTTGGGTTTGACCAGGTTGGGAGGGTACTCCGTTTCGAGTGGACATGATGATGCAAGCAAGCACACAGAATGTGACTAGACTAAAGGGACTACTGGCTCACTAGACCTAGAGTCCAAACTAGATGCCCAATCAAAGTGGCAAGCTAGCCTGTAGTAACTCGGGACTCAGCCAGGCAGGTGTAAGGGGAGTGTTAGGTCCTAATTGCCAATCCTAGACATCAATCAATGATTGGCCAGGTAGGCGGACCAGCACACAGCCCTTCGGGACGGAATCCCTGAACCACCGTTCTAGACACTGAGTACAAAGCACACACAGAGTAACTAGACAAACTGACTCAACACTAGCCTAGACCCGACTTGTTGGTATCCCTAGCCCACTAGGGCAAATTAGGTCTAATTAATTTTAAAATTAGGCTTAGGATCGAATGAATGGGTGGTGGTTTTGGGCTAAGGAGAGGTTATCAACTCCTCCCCTTATCTTAGATTCTCAATTGCCCTTAAGATGAATTAGGAGATGATCACTCAAAAAATTGAATTGCAGAAACACAGAAATAGAATTGCTATAATTTAACTCTCAGAAATTTTACAGAAACCAATAAATTACAATAAAATTATGTAAAATAGCTTCAATTATACTGGTTCCAGCAAAATAAAAACCACATAATTTGGAGTTATCTGCAATGAGAAACAATTCCTGCAACAGGATAGTTACAGACTAAAAATAGAATGCTTCCCCCGTTTACAATTCCTGCTACGAAGTTGTAACCCAGCAGATCCCCTACACGCCCTAGGAACACCCCATGGAATGGGAAGAGGAGGCTTGCACCTCGCTTCGTTCCTAGGATCGGATGTCCTGGGAAGTCTACTTCGAGCAGACAAAGTAAAAAAGAGAGACACTCAAAACATGCAAGCATGTCAGAAATCCTAGACAGGGCTCTGATATCAAAATTGATGCAGAACGAATGCTCTGATACCAAAATGATGTAGAACGAAAGAAAAGATGATGCGATGCGGAAGCAAATTAAAAATAATGTATATTTTTATTTTTATTTTTTTATTTTTATATATTTTCAGAAGTCGGCTTTCACTCAAATGAAAGTTAAATTAAATTGAAAGAAACTATATAATAATTGAAAGCACAATTCAAAGAAACTAGATTATCAGAGTAGTTCAGAAGTAAAGGATCGCTGGGGGTTGAGAAACTCCCAGACCTAGGATTTCGCTCTGAACTTTCAACAGGACGGAACTAAAGAGAAGGGAAGGGTTATGTACCAGGCAGTGATCTTCATAGAATTTGGTGGAAGGACTCTCTCGAGCAGATTGTTGGATCCTCGGATTCGGATATCTTTGCAATGGATCCTCCAATACTGGTCCTTTGGCAGAGTTGGCTTCTCTTGAACTCAGGATCTGGGAAAGAAGAAGAACAAGTTAAGGAACCAGGTACTCAAAGAAAGGATTTACCAGATAAAAAGAACTTGAAAAATTGATGTTGCTGAAATACTGATTCTCCTGGATGCTGATCTGACTTCCTCTAGGATTTGCTCTGTATTCGAAGTAGCCAATCTAGACCTGGATGCTGGTGGTCAGCCTCTACTTGGAAGAGAGGGGCCGGAGATGATGAGGTAGATTAGGATTTGGATGATTGGTGGAATGAAGAAGATGATGGCGGCTAGGGTTTGGAATTGAAGTGGCTAACCTAGGGTTTTGGTAGGATTTTGGAGTTGGAGATCTCACACCTCCTCAAGGTTCCTAGGGAACCCGGATTTACTCCCTCACAGAGCTCAACACCTGAATACAAGTGCGGAAGAGAGAAACACAAAGTTGCTCTCACAGAAATTGATTTCATTCATCATTAAATTCAAGAGTTACATAGAGTTGAATATATAGACATAACAAAGAAATAAAATTTTATACATTTTCCATGTGGGACTAATAGGACTAACCCACATTTTAGGCATCAAATTCTCTTCCCAAGACTCCTTCCATGAGTGGGCAGCCCAAAAACTCCAAGAAAACTTGAAAATCAGCTCCAAATGGCAGGTTATGGGGGTGTCTCCTAGTATCTCTCCATGAATCAAGGATTTTTCTTTCATGGTTTGGCTCATTTGGACACCTCCTAGTCTTGCTCCACAAGTTTAGGCTTCTTCCTTTCATGGCTTTGGCACTTTTGGAAACTTTTGGGAACCTCCTTGAATTCCTCCCCAAGACATGCTCTCTTCCTTTTATAACTTGGATTTTTATGGAACATTGTGGGGCACCTCCTTGATCCTCTCTTCAAGAAAAATTCTTGCCATCCTGGCTTGGGTTTATTTCTTGTGGTGTAGGGACCAAAGACACTGAATGGAGATGTGGCACCTCCTAGACTCTGACGTGTGGCTGGGAGTGTGGCGCCCACTTGCTTGGGCCTGGGAGAAAAAATGTGGCACCCTGGACCTTGACTTGATTGAAAAAAAAGTGGCACCAACCTGGAGAAGACCAAGATCACTACTAGGACTTGTACTGAGTCAACATGACTCAACAAAATTTAAATTGCAGGAAAATACAGACTCAAGACTAAAATTGAGTTGACCAAGTCAACCCTTATTACAAAACCAGAAAACCCTAATTCTTCGGGCAAGGTCAATCAGAGATCCAGATGGAGCTCTGAAGTCTTCTTCTGAGTCTGGTGCCCGCACCATGATGTAATTTGATAAAACAAAATATTGGCCCTAGCTATTCGGACCCTTGCAGTATTCATTGGCTATAGTAGGTTTACTATAGGAGTGGAAGTGTACTTATAGAGGATCTATCAACCTTAGTAGTTAAGGTATAGTCTTATACAATTTAAGAAGCTATGTCCAAAAATCTATGACCATGATAGTTGAAGGATGAAAAAAGTTATCATGAGTTTCACATTGGACTTAGACTAATTAAATCAAGAATATAATAGATGCTTAGGATTTAGCGAGCTTCCATGACCTGCATTTTGTTAGGACTATCGATAGAAGAACTTAATCACATGATAACTATATCTAGGGATTCATTTTTCTATTATGCATGCTTGCCACAACATCTACTAGGCATCACTAGTGGATTATGGAAACTCAGTATGATCATTTCATATCAAAGATCCTTGATGGGATGAGCTGGAATTATTTTGATATATCAAAAAGAGTTTTGATAATACTATGATAGAGATCATGACATGTCTCACTACCAAATAAAATATAATCTGATGGGTCATACATAATAGTAGCTTAACCTGATCGTGTAGTTGGATCAATATATGTAAGAGCTACTGTTTAGAACCTACAATTTTTGGCACCTACTAATTTTGGCACCTACATTTGTTTGGCACTTGCTATTTTTGGTACCTGTTAATTATTAGCACAAGGAACTGCATTGTAAGAATTGTAATTCAAGTTAGACTTGAATTGTAACCCTAATTTAATTAGGATTGATAGCCTTTCGAATTTGGCTAGAATTGGGTTCGAATCAGATTCCAAATTGACCAAATTTGAGCTAAGAAGCCAAAGTCTCAGTTTACTGGGACTCTTTCACACCTCTCTATCTCATTTTGAGTTGAGTTGAGAAGAGGGGGCGCTAATGTAGTGCACCTCTTTTCTTGACACATGTGAAGAGAAGAGAGACACCAATAGTTAGCACCTTTCCTTCTCACCCAAGTTTCTCTCTCCTATTAGGATAAAATCTAATTTTATTTAAATTCTAATCTGATTAGAGTTTCACTTAGGATTAGATTTTATCAACTTGGGGCATGGGGAAATATTTTGTATGATAAAATAAGATCAGAAAAAAAGAGTTAGCACTAAGAATAGGATTGGATTTCTTTCTTAGTCACAAATTTCTTCCTGATCGCCCTCCTTTTTATTATTTGAATGGGATTCAAATGTTATAAGATAAAATAAGATCTTGTCTAAGAGTAGTAAGATGCATGGAGTTGACTTGGGGTGTGGATTGATTTTTGTGCAACAAAAATCAATATGTGGAAAGAGGTTTAGTGCAAAAGTGGATATAAGATTTCTTTCTTTTGGTCACTAATAATAGCTTGCTGCCCCTCCTTTCTCCCATCATTCCACATGCTAAAACAGAAAAAAAGATAGGAGAAAAAACTGAGTGGGAAGATAGGATGAAAAAGCTGTTTTTCATCCTAGGCATTAACTAAGTCCAATTTCCTTGATTCGATGCAAAGAGGTTGTGCAGGGTTTTCAAAAGATTATTCTTCTACAAGAAAGAGTTTGATCCAGCTTTCAAAGGAAAGTCTATAAGGTGCTATCACTCCACTGGCCTCGACACTTTGATCAAGCATCTTAGCATAGATATCAATAGAGTACGGGCGCTTGTGTGGCTTTAATGGAACCTAGGATATCCATTAAATCCGCTCCAATGATAAAGATGAAGTAGCGTAGCAAGTAAGTAGATCTCATCTACTTTGCTTTTATTTTTAGATATTATATGTTCATGAGCTAATCCTTATGCATGCTAGATTAGGATTTTATTTTGCTGCAATTTTATTTTTTTTTTGAAAAACCTATGCATGTTGCCCTGGGATTGTGTGACAATTCCTTCATCCTAATAATAAGGAGGTTATAGAAGACAAATGTCTTAAGTTCGATCCCGAAGATCGTGATATGAGACTGCACAAACAAATGATCTAATAAGTATTCAGAGTCAATTATGTTGGGACGATATGGTACAAGTTAAAGATTTTAGCAAAGAATGGATGAAGGGGAAACACAACCCCACCTGAAGATGTTCTTCATATATGACTATATGCCCGAGAGGGGCACTATTTACTTATAGTCAGGACTAAGAATATGGACTTGAATGTCCTATAGAATTCGACAGTAATTCCACAAGTTAACTATCGCTGACTCGGTTAGAGCACTTTTCATATAACTCAGCCATAAATCCTCTACATTTGGACCCTTCATCTACCTAATTGGGGGTTCCCTTGGGAAAGTTGTTAAGTGATTTCATTGCTATTGTAGGCAGTCAAAAATAATTTACCAACTCAACTCTATAGTTAGGGTAAGTCGAGATCGTATCCTTAGGGACCTTAAGACTAAGTTGTGATTTTAAAAAGCAAATAAGAGTACTTATTGGGATGTAAAAAGTAAAAGTAACAAAAAATAAACTACTCTTAAGGGTGAAGCAGGTAAAAGGGATTATTTCAGGAGTGGAAGATTGGTTTTGCACTGTCAAATGGTATTTCTTTTATAATTAAGATGTAATTGATTTTAGAGATTCACCTGTCTTCCCTAGGCATGCTCCATACCTATAACAAATCACGACGTAATTGATTTTAGAGATTCACCTGTCTTCCCTAGGCATGCTCCATATCTGTAATAGATCATGGCACATCTTCGGGAGGCACTAGGTATCCAACTCTTCTTTTCTTGACATGCATCATATTTGTAATAGACTACGACATGTCTCCGAAAAGCAGTAGTTGTCCCTAACCTTAATCTAACAGTAAAGCATAAAAAAGAGCAAATAAAAGAGAACAAATAATAAACTCATAAATAAAAACACACTCTTTTATTGCAGACCAAAGAAATACAAAAGACTGGAGAGCAAGAAAATCCCACTCTGTCTTGTACAAAATCTTTTTTTCCCTCCCACACTTCAGCACTAGCCTGCTTCTAAGTTGATCCCCTTCTGTCCCCTTAGGAAAAGGCTTTAGAGAGACTCCAGAGAATTGCTTCCCCAGGTAGAGGCATAGGAGCTTTTTTATAGGGTTTAATAGGGGAGAGGTTTTCATGGATTTCTAATATGGGACTAAACTAAAGAACCAAAGGAGTGGTTAGGATTCACTTTTACAATAGATCAGTGGTTAGATGGTAAACCCAAATCCCAGTTAAATTAGACTATAGAGTCTTGCTCTAATTAGTGCTAGACTAGTTGAGAGTTGTTTGCCATCGAATCTTGATTGAAGATCCAGAAATCAACCAAAGAAGGGAAATCAACATGAGCCTTTTTGACTACTCTGAGATCCATGCTATCTCTTCCTTCCACTGATGGTTTTGTCCCGTCACCTAGCGCTGCCGTCGTCTCCCCTTGGGCCGTTGCCACCACCATCGGCACCTCACTAGAGGTTTGCCAGACTCGTCCATGCACCATCGGGACTTGCCACCGGGAAGAAGGCCGATGATGCTCGATGAGATGGCTTGGCATAGAGGAAGAAGATAGCATTGATGCACATGGAAGATGTTGACGCTGATGTTCAGACAGGGGTGAAGATGGGCTGTCGATGGTTGTTAATGGTGACCTAGGCAGAGAACGGTGGCATGGCAGTGGCTTAGGCGATGGATAGCTTCTTAAACTGAAGGAAGAAGGAAGTAATAAAACAGGGAAACGATGACCGAATCTTGGAGGAGAGGGCCATAAAGGAGGTTCTCCAGTGATGATGGGGGTGGTTAGCAACTTTGGCTGTGGTTGGATAGTGTTTCATAGCTAAAAATGACTCATGGTCCATGGGCTTGCACCGTGGACTGATAGCCATGGTAGCTCATGGATCGTTGAGCCTTCTGTAAATCGGAAAACTAGTCCATGATGGACCGGGTGCTCTAAAATCCATGCAATTCTATATTAAATCTTCGAAAATTGATTTTAGGCTCATTTCAAGTCCGATTTGCTCCAAACTTTTTTTTTTGAAACCATAAATTAAGCTATTTGCATTGACACTCTTCTTTCCTATAAAAAAATATATAAAAAATATAAATTTTAAATAAATAAAGATAATTTAATTATTAAATTAATATTTTTATATATGTATATAGTATCATGATTCCCTTGGAAGCAGAAGCTTTGGTATCAACATAAACTTCCAAAATCCTAACCATTCTAAAAGATTAAGGCTTAAAGAAGGAGAAAAAAGGTAAAACCTATGGAGAAATCTTTAAAGAACCTTTAAAGGAGTCGAAGAAACTACCAAAAAGAAAAGAAGAATCAGTAAAAAGAGAACTTAACCTTTAGAGAACCTGGGATGAGAACTTGAAGAAGATCCTAGGAAAGAGAGAGTTTTTAGGAGTAAGAAGAAAAACTGGAAGTTCAAGTAAAAAACTCTGGAAGAAGACCGCATTTATATAGTTAGTGGCGACGATGATGATCTAGCCATCAAATGACAAGAAACTCACCCAATTAGGCCAAGTGTCTTGATCATGGTTGAAAGAATTACCCGGCCCTTCATCACATCACTCGTGCGATGTTGACATGTTGCCCTAATTTGTGTGAGTATCAAACTTGCAATAGTCATCCAAAACATGTTGAGATTGGAGTGGCCAAGGAAAAAGTAACCAGATCCCTCAAATTGCCATCCATTTGAGCCATTAATAACCAGCTATTCAATATGATGGCCTACCATAAAGTTGGTTCTGACATGAAAACAACAAAATGACCTTTTCATAACTTTTTTAAGGACCTATTAATCACCAGCATGACGAAAAAGGATGGCAAAGCTTGAAAATGTATGAATCATTATTGCCATATTCCCTTCTTTTAAGATGACAAAATGTCTTAAAATTAGGGAGTAGGGGTAGCTGTTATACTGCTTTCTCGGATTTGCTGACTAAGAGTATATGGGTTGCCGACTAACAGTGCCAAATAGATGACTTAGCATATGACAGCCGAATAATTCGATCCCAACTATACAAAGCCAAGTAACTACTATTAAAGTCTGACTAATTATGCATAAGTTAGTTTAATGATTCGTTTTCAAGATCATGATGCACAAATAACTTAGTTGGATGCAAGATAAAGTGACCGACTTCTAAGGTGCCAAGGCATCTTCAATGACTAAGGTGTATACGCTGACTATCTAAAGACGTCTGACTAAAAGAGCGAAGAGGAAACACATTGTTACAATTGGTTGTTAACTATAACAGAAAGAGATTAACCCTAATAGAAAGTTTTTATGGCTAATAGAAGAAAGTTATCTTCTAACAAAATTCGATTATTATGAGTACCTATAAATATTGGTGAGAGAGGACTTTCAGGGGATAAACTAATTCTGTGCCAGGAGACTACTATTTTGTTTTCTCTTAGTTTTCTATCCACTGACTTAAATATCAAAGGATCCTCTATCGGAGAACTTCTAGATTGGTACTTCTTTTGTAGACAAAGGAGATCTTCGATGAAAGGTACTACAAGCGGCGATGTGATCACCCATTGTTTCCTACTTACTCCGCACATCCAAGTAAGTGCCTAACAAGTATGGTTTGGCGCCAACACCAATAGATATATATTATTGATATGGCATATTCACTGACGTCGAGCCCCTGCTGGTGTTTGCTTTGGCAAGAGATCCACCACCTGGACACGATGGCCAAACAAAGACCCAAGATGAGCCTTCCTGCCAAGGTTAGCTCCTAGCTAGGGTCAAGCTCATAGGGCGAGCCCTCCGTCTGAGACCAACTCCCGGCCAGGGTCATGCTCATGCGGTTAAGGCGAGCCCTCCTACCGAAGTCAGCTCCCAATCGGGATCGTACACATAGGGCGAGCCCTCCATCTGAGGCCAGCTCCTAATCGAGGTCATGCTCATGCAGCCAAGATGAGCCATCTTGTCGAGGTCAGCTCCCAGCCGGAGTCATGCTCTAGGGCGAGCCCTCTGTTTGAGGCTAGCTCCCGATCAAGGTTGTGCTCATGCGGCAAAGGCGAGCCCTCCCGCCAAGGTCAACTCCTAGCCGGGGTCATGCTTATAGGGCGAGCCCTCTGTCTGAGGTCAGCTCCCAGCCGGGGTCATGCTCATGCTCCCAAGATGAGCCATCTTCTCGAGGTCAACTCCCAGCCGGGGTTGTGCTTATAGGGTGAGCCCTCCATCTGAGGCCAGCTCCCGACCAGGATTGTGCTCATGCTCCCAAGATGAGCCTTCCGGCCAAGGTCAGCTCCCAACCAGGGTCGTTATCATAGGGTGAGCCCCCGTCTGAGGCTAGCTCCAGCCAGGGTCATGCTCAGGCTACCAAGCAAGCCCTCCTACCGAGGTCAACTCCCAACCGGGGTCATGCTCATGGGGCGAGCCCTCCGTCTGAGGCCAGCTTTCGGCTGGGGTCATGCTCATGCTTCCAGGGGCGGGGCTCCTGAAGCGAGTCCTTTTCTTACCTTGCGGAGGATATAATTCCCGCTAGTGGTAAAGGAGAGAAGGATCAATAGAAATTCAAACCATGGCGATGGGGTCCCCGTCCACCTGTAACCTCTGGAAGGAGGTGCACGCCCTGCCATTAATTCAAGTTCCGCAACGTGCCACCTGCATGTTCTATGCAAGGTGTGCTCCTCTAGGCCCCAAGTCCTTAGTGTACCACCACATCGATGATCATGCAATCGGGGGTCTCAACCCTCGTGACAAAAAATCTAAACCTCCCCCAAAATGAGTATTCCATTATGGCCACAGGCCCTACGATGTTCCGACGGTCCCTCTAAGAATAGAAACATCCCACCATGGCTCGGGGCTTAGTGTCACGGTGCCCGCCCCTCCCATGGGGAACTGCACCACCAAAGGGACAAGGTCTATGCCACACCGGCAGACACCCCTAATGAAAGGATCTCCTTTAAAGGATCGATCCAAAGGGGAAAGTAGGGTGAATAGCAGAAAGCCCCCCTCCAAAGGGGGCACCAAAAAAAGGACATCTCAGAGAAGCCCCAGACCTAGTCTGGGCCATCGTTCTCATATAAAATAGAATAAAGAATCCCTAGAGGAAAAAGAGGTAATCGGTAAGAGAAAGAGAGCTGACGGGCTAGGAACTAGCCAGCAGAACATCCCAAGCTCTTTGATCCCAACTTGTCCTTGTCTTTACATCTCAGTTCTATCTCTCATCCTTTACATGCGGAGAGTCCCTAAGCTCTCCACCAAAGAGGTCTTGTGCTTTTAGATCGTCCCACTGACTTGATTGTCAGAGTGTCCCCACCGGAATCCCTAATCCGGGTCTCCTCTATTTTATAGGGCAGCCAACCAAGGAGTGCACCAGAGCAAAGGACCGAGCACCTAGAGGGAACATGTCGTACCAGCTACAGGCCATGGTGATCTTGGCGAAAATAGATTAGCGCACCAAGTAGGGGATAGAGTACTAGAATTCCAGTGACTGTGGGAAGTCCAACCGTGAATCTCTCCACTGCCCACAGAGCACTTGTAGAAGCCCTAGAGCTCCATGGTGACAATGAGAGCATGCAAGGTTTTCGCCAGCAGGGCGGGGGTCCCCTGTCATGATGACCAGAGCCTAGAAAGGGAGCTACCTGCTACACCACCGCCTCCAGTGGACTCCCAGATCACTGCACTAGCCCAGCAGGTCCATGCCCTAGCTATGGTGGTGTTCTAGCTCCATCTGAGGCACCGATCCCTGGCAACATAATAGCAGTCATGGATGTCGGCGACCCATGCTGCCGACCATCATACCAGCCTTTGGTCCCTCTAGGAGGGGCCATTGCATGTGGTCTCCCACCCGAGAAGAGACCACTAGGTGGTAGGAAAGAGGTAGCACGATGGCCCGATCGGCCGAGAGAGCCGCTCCCCAGTCTCAGACCATGGTGCGCACTCCTACTAGTGGCCAGGAACACAGACGAGAGTTCTCCAACTCCGCGCCTCCTTCACCCCCGATAGCCTTTATCGAGGGATCCATTGACGAGGCCATCCATCACCAGGTGGAGAGATGCCTCGAAGAGCAGGAGTGCAAAGTGGCTAAACTTTCTCGTTGATTTGCAGAGATTCAAGGCTCTCCTAGTGAGATGCGGGTTACGACACCTGCCCTCCTTTTTCTCGCAGAATCCAAGAGGAACCGATTCTCAGCCAGTTCTGCATGCCCCAGGTTGATCCCCATGATGAAACAACTGACCCCTGGACCATTTAGAAAGTTACAAGGTCCTTATGAGGGTCCAGAGGGCTACTGATGCTCTCTTCTACATCACCTTCTTGGCTACCCTATAGAAGGCCGCTCGAGCCTAATTCTCCAGACTCGAGTCGGAAAGCATTGACTCCTTCTTCCAGTTGGAGAAGAGATTCATGGTGCACTTCGATGCATGCAGAAAGATAGCACGTGAGTCTGACAACCTCTTCTCAATCTGTCAGCAAGACTGAGAGCCTCTCCAGGACTACATGTCCCATTTCAAGGCCACCACCCTGGAGATCTACTATCTCAACGAGCTAGTTGCTATGCTGGCTCTAAAGAGGGGGTTGCAGACCTCCTGCTTCACCTACTCCCTCGACAAGAAGCCTCCGAAGATGTATTCAGAGCTCCTCCTCCGGGCTCACAAATACATTCACACGGAGAAGGCAGATCACACCAGGAGGGAGCTAGACGGGAGGCCCCTCAAAAGGTAGGCCATTGGGGAAAATCCATTTCCCAAGCCCAGAAGTTGGCATCGGCCCCATGACTAGGGCCGAGACTGAGAGTCGACCCCGCCAAGGAAGAGAAGTTCACTCCTCTCTTTATCCTGAGAGCAAAGATTCTCATGGAGATTAAGGACAAGAGCTTCCTGCACCGTCCTCCTCTTCTGAGGCCATCCACTGGATGCGACCGGTCCCACTACTACCGCTTTCATCGGGACCACGGCCATGGTACAGAGGAATGCCACCACCTGAAGAGGGAGATAGAAGACTTGACAAGCACGCTACCTTGGAAAGTACGTGGAGGGAGGAGTTCCTAGTGAGGACACCAGAGCTAAAAAGAAACGTCAATTCACTTCCGGTTCTTTATGGATCATCAATGAATAACCTATTTTGGTTTTAATTATAGCATGAGTCATTGAGTCCTGTAATTACATCGTTGAGTCCTATAATTAAGTCATTGAGACCTGTAATTGAATCATTGATTCCTGTAATTAAAAGCTTAGACTACTTTGAGTTTGTAAATTGGTCAAATTAGGTTCAATTTGATCAAAATTGGTTTGCTTGGGTTAAGTCTTGAATATTAAGGGGTTTAAGCTAGCCAAGACATGATGTTGGACCAAACCAAGTAAAAGGACATACAAGGAAGCATGCCATGTCACCTTATCATGCCACATCACCACTCTCCTTGGTCGGCTACACATGAAGGATTTTCAAATTTCAAGATAGAGAGAAGTTCAAATGGAACATATGAAGGGACTTCAAACTTCAAAGAAGACCTTATCTAGCTAGAAGATCAACCGCATCTTGAAGTTCAAATGCATAAAGAATTGTTGCCTAAGAAGGAGTATAAGCCATGAATTGTCGCCACTTTTCTTTTCAATTCATTCAAGGAAGTCGGTAGAAATCATGAAGGGAGGGCACCTTTTTAAATTCAAATGGGTTGTCATCCGTTCCAACAAAAAAACAAGTTTGAAATTAAGTTAGAAGTCACCTTTATCCTCTCCACTTATCTAGTAGGGATAGGTCTTATCATGTGTTTGAATAAGACTTATCTTGCATTCAAATGAGTTTTCTCTTTATCTTGCTACCATGTAAATGAGGGTCTATAAATACCACCCTCATCCCCCCTTGTAACTAGTTTATAATGATAAATGAAGTTATATTTTTTTTTCCAATTGCTTTGCCGAGGGGGCATTGCTATTTGTGAGAGTGGGCATGAGGTCCTGGCTACCTTCCTTAGGCGAGAGGTCCAAGCTACCATCCAACCATCAACCACCAATCCATCAAGATCCAAGACGCTACCAATCCTCCATCTTTCCTTCCTAATCTTCTATTTTTTTCATTCTTTTCTCATCCTTCCAAGTCCTAATTGGTTGTTCTTTTGTAGAATCCCTGGTGTTCCCGATCTGAAGTGAAGGTTTGCCTTGCTTTGGAACCACCAACGTTGGAGAACTACAACTCAAGAGTGATAGTCTTTGATTTCAACCACGAATCCTAGGGTACAGAAATCACATCTACAAAGAAGAGGGTTAGAAATCATGGTTGGTAAGTAAATCCGATCCTAAACTCTCTAGATCTAATTCTTTGAAGTAGATTGTCCTAGTTTAGATGGTTTCTCAACCATTGGATCCAATTTTCTTCTTTTAATTGATTGATTCAATATTGCGGGTAACTTAGTAACACTCTACTTGTTTTCTTAAATAGTTCTTTGATTTCTTTTGCTTTAGCTTGCTGAAGTCTTATCGTTCATTGCTCCTTTTCTTAAAAAACAAAATAGGTTACTTAACATTAGATTAATATCACTTCCATCCTGCATCAATTCTTCTAGTAGTCCAGAATGAAGAGCCCCATCCACTCGCCATCAATAACCAGCCTACTGAGAAGCTAGTGGGAATGATTTCTTGGAGGGCAGGCCAAACCCCGAAGAGGGCTAGTGGGAGAGAAGAGAGTGATGATACCCCTGCATAGGAGAGGGGTCGGCCAGGATAAATAATCCAAATAATGATGCTGTCATCATGGAAATGATGATAGCGAAGCATCCTATAAAGAAAATCATGGTAGATAGTGGAAGCTCTGTAGATATCCTTTTTTACGATGCTTTTGCAAGGATGAACCTATCTACTGACCAAATAAGACTGGTATTCTCACCCTTAGTGGGCTTCACCGGGGACTCAGGTAGAGTTAAGGGAGAGATTACACTTTCAATAACTGCTGGGACCCCACCCCGGCAAAGGACTGTACTAACGACCTTCATCGTGGTGAGAGTGCCTTTGCCTTACAATACAATACCAGGAAGTTCTGGACTCAACCTGCTCGATGCCACTATTTCTACAAGGCATCTCTTTGCTCAGTTCAAGACCCCTCGCAGGATCAGGGAGATATGAGGGGGTCATGCCAGCCTGTCCAGCACTGCTTGTAGACTATTCCGGGGCCATGAGGAGCCAATCCGAACCAAGTCATCGACCAGCTAAATCCAGCAGAGCCAGAGCCAAAGGGCGGACCCGTTGAGCCCTTATTGTCCTTCCCCTTGAGAGAAGATCCCTTGAGGATGGTACAGGTGGGGGCCCTACTGCCTGAGGAGGAGAGATCCCATCTGTGATGGGGACATCAGGTCAACCCTAGTTTACTATGGGTCTATGAGTTTTGAGTCCCTAGCCATGATGCAAATTTTGTCTTTGAGTCAAATAATTTGTCTATGTTAGATATTTGAGTTTTGTATTTGGGCCTTGAGTTTGTTTTTCAGGCCTTGTTATACTTGAATCTATATTTTGGCCCCTGAGTCCTATTTAGAGCCTTTCTACAGTTGAGTCCTATAATTAGAGTATTGAGTCAAGTTTTGAATGCTTAGTGAGTCTTATGAGTCCTGTAAGTTTTGAGTTTTATGCATTCAGTCCAATTTTGTAGGTATTATATTGAGTCCAGTCCAATTTTGTAAGAAGACTCAAGTCACTTATGAAGCCAGTCAGCATAATGCTATAACCACTGCATGGAATCCAGTCATCCATATAATTGTGCCACTTGGGAAGCATAGAAGGATTCTTGGAGCTATCATTGCATACCTTGATGACAAGTACATCAGCCCACCATGAGGAGATGGACAACCGGAAAAAACCCTAAAAGATCCAGCCCAGCACTGAAGTGGGTTGCCCAAAGTCCAAAAGCCCAAAGTTCTTCATATGGCGCCCCACCTTATGGTCACCCTCCATATGGCTCCCCCTTATGATTACCCCCCTTGGACCAAGTCAAAGAGAAGGAGAAGACCAAGCCAAAGAGGAGGAGAGGAGTAATCCTAGTTGGGAGAAGAGATTTGAATCTATTTGGGAGAGGACTTGTAGAAGAGTTTGTAAAGGAAAAGGAAGACCATGTAAAATCTCTTATATGCCCTAACTTGTATGCCTATATAAAGGCTTCTTCCCCCCATCATGTATTATTGCTGATTATTGATGAATGAATTATTCTTGAGCTCCTCAAAATTGTGTGTGAAGTATTCTGTATGATTTAGGGTATATGTGTGATCTCTTAGGGTACCTGTGTGATCCCTGTGCCCTGCCTCCAAGTCGACAGCCTCTTCATCTTCCTAGCCACCCCTCTTCCTTCCCTTCCTTCCCTTCTTCTTTCAGCGATTTAACCTTTTTTCTTCTTTATTTTTTAATGCTTGAATTGTGATTTACAGGTCCCTCAGAGTTCACGAATCCAGGATTCAAATCAATAAGCTTCTGGATCATCGGATTGAAAGCCGTGAATTTGCAAGGTCGATAGCTTTATTTTCCAAGCCGCATATGTCGAGCGTAGAGTGAACTCTTCATGGATCAATCTTCAAATCTCTACTAGGTACACCCCCTAGACTCATCTGATAGTGGTATTGCAGAAGAGCTAGTCCTAACCAGGGCTTCTTTGCCTTGGTGATCCTGTTTCTTCACTTGTAGGATCTATTTCTGCATGTATCTGCTTCTAGAATTTTTATAAAATTTCCTACTTCGAATCTTGGCTTGAAATTCGAGAAATAAACTCCTAATTTAATGCTTAATACATGAAAAATAATTGGCATACATGAATAGTCCCGCATCAATCTGCTTAGCTTCCTGCAGACCAACGCAGACGTCTTCGCCTGGACCATCGTCGACATGCCTGGCATCCCTCTAGAAGTGATCAGCCATAAGCTGAATGTCAACCCCAACTATCATCTAGTTTGGCAGAAGAAAAGGAGCTTTGCCCCGGAGTAGCAGAAGGTGATCGACGAAGAAGTGAAAAAACTTCTCGTAGTAGGCTTCATTCGCGAGTTACGCTACCCTGACTGGCTTGCTAATGTGGTGATGGTCAAAAAAGCGTCTAGGAAGTGAAGGATCTGTGTAGACTACACCAACCTCAACTAGGCAAGCCCAAAGGATAGCTTCCCACTCTTCAAGATTGACCAGCTAGTGGACACGACCTCGGCCCACAAGTTTCTCAGCTTTATGGATGCATTCTCTGTATATAACCAAATCCGCATACATTTGGGGGACGAGGAGTACGTGACATTCATGACTGATCGAGGTACATACTATTACAAGATGATACCATTTGAACTCAAGAATGTAGGGGCCACGTATCAACGACTGGTCAGTAAGGTCTTCAAAGACCAAATCGATCGCAACATGCAGTTATATGTAGACGATATGCTCATCATGAACGACCCAGAGTCAGATTGCATTGATGACCTGGCAGAGGCTTTTGATAACCTTCACCTCTATCAAATGAAGCTGAACCCTGTCAAGTGCATATTTGGCATGGTGGCGAAAAAGTTTCTAGGATTTATGGTCACCTAGAGAGAGATAGAGGCCAACCCTGAGAAGATTCAGGCGATCGCCGACATAAGACACCCTATCTCTAAGAAGAAGGTCCAGCACCTCACTGGGCACATCACAGCATTGAGCCACTTTATCTCTTGCTTCACTAAGCATCGCCAGCCATTCTTCACAGTACTGTGGAAGATGAACGACTTCACTTGGATGGAAGAGTGCCGGGAGGCATTCGAGGGGCTGAAAAAGCTCCTCGCCTCCCCATCACTGCTGTCCAGGCCGGAGCCCGAGGAAAAGCTCCTCCTATACCTGGCAAACTCACCTGAGGTGGTTAGCTTGGTGCTGGTCTGCACTGATAAGGACGGCACCAAAAGGCCAGTCTATTATGCTAGCAAGCTACTCCATGATACGGAAACCAGATACACCTGATCCAAAAAGATCATTTTTATACTAATAATGTCTGTGTAGTGCCTCATGCCCTATTTCCTAGCACACCCTATTACTGTCCTCACGGATCAGCCCCTAAGGGCTATCCTGAGCCGCCTTGACACTTCGGGGCACCTAGCTAGGTGGGCGATGAAACTCAATGAGTACGACATCACCTACCACCCATGATCGATGCAAAAGGCCCAGGTCCTAGTCGATTTTCTGGTGGAATGCACCTGGATAGATGAGGACTTGGAGTGATAGGCCAGTAAGCCAAGCCCAGGCTGGACCCAGGCCCGGAGGTGATGACATGGATCCTTCACATCGATGGTGCATCCAACGCTGGAGGGAGTGGAGCCGGTCTTATTCTCGCTAACTCCGATGGGGTCGTTGCGGAGTATGCGCTATGGTTTCTCTTCAAGGCGACTAACAATCAAGCTGAATATGAGGCACTCCTCGTAGAACTAAAGGTGTCTTGCAAGTTGGGTGTCAAGAGATTGAAGGTTTTCACCGATTCTCAGCTTGTGGTGGGCCAAGTCTCTAATGAGTACAAAGCTCAGGATCCATGATGGCTAAGTACCTGGACAAGGTACATTCATATATGGTGAACCTCCAGTAGTTCGGCATCTCCCATATCTCACAAGTGGAGAATGCTCAAGCTGATGTCCTCTCCAGACTGGCCACCCTGTTGGAGTCATTACTAGGGTGTACTTTTATCGAGTACCTCGAAGCACCCAGCTATGAACCCATAGCGGAAGTCCAGCAAGTCATCACTGATGCTAGCTGGATGGACCCCTACATTAAGTATATCACTACCGGCACCCTACCCGACGATTGAAAGGAAGCCGACCTCCTCAAGAAGAAGGACGTGCGTTATGTGATAATGGATGGGCAGTTATACCGGAGATCTTACTCTTACCCCCTACTAAAGTGCTTGAAGCCCTCAGAAGCTTGCCACATGCTCTAAGAGATACATGAAGGCATCTACGGCAATCTTGTGGGGGGCAAAACTCTGGCCTATAAGGCCCTCCAGCAAGGATATTTTTGGGAGACCATGTGAGAAGATGCTGCCAGCTTCATGAGGAAGTGTGGTTGTTGTCAACGCCATGCCCACATCCAGCAACAGCTGGTGGCCCCACTCTCTCAACTATCAGCTCCGTGGCCATTCGCGCAGTGGGGAATGGACATTCTAGGACCCTTTCCTCCTGCATTTGGCCAATGAAAGTTCTTGATTATGGCCATCGACTACTTCACCAAGTGGATCGAGGCAGAACCCCTGGCCCGGATAACGGAGATGAAGGTCAGGTCTTTCTTTTGGAAGTCTGTCATCTACCAGTTTGGGCTGCCACACTCAATCATAACGGATAATGGATGGCAGTTCAATAACCAGGCTTTCGAGGAGTTCTGTGCTGACCTCAACATCCATCACACTTCACTTCGGTGGCTCATCTCCAAACCAATGGGAAAGCCGAGGTGACTAACCAGACCACCCTGCAAGGGCTCCGCACAAGGCTAGATGAGGCCAAGGGTCGACGGGCTGAAGAGCTGTCCAGTGTGCTGTGGGCTTACCACACTACATCCCGCACGACCACCGACGAGATGCCCTTTAACCTTATCTTCGACACTGAAGTTGTGATCCCGGTGGAGCCTAGCTTGCCCATACTTTGGATTGAGTAGTACGACAAAGCTGAGAATCTAGCCCGTCTCCTCTTAAACTTGGATCTGCTAGATGAGATGAGAGACAAAGCCCGACTCCAGATGGTAGCCTACCGGCAAAGGGTCGCATGCTATTACAACTCTTGCATGAGGCCTAAGGTGTTCCATCCAGGCGACCTCATCCTCAAGCGGGTGGAAGGATCCGAACCGGGGGAAGGCGGCAAACCCTCCCCATGCTAGGAAGGCCCCTACAAGGTGGTCGAGGCTCTACCAAGTGGGGCCTACTACCTTGGCGGACTTAATGGCACCCGGTTCACACGAACCTGGAATGCGAGTAATTTGATAATGTATTACCACTGATGTAAGACTCCTTTTCAATCATTAAAGTTCCTTTTTGGTGCACACTTGTCTTTCACTTGTACAGGAACATCTCCTTCAACTCCAGGTCCAGCGAATCAAGCCGGGAAACATACGAAACCCTGCATCTCAAGCCGAGAAACTTACGAAGCCCCGCACCTCAAGCCAGAAAATTTATGAAGCCCTGCACCTCAAGCCAGGAAATTTACGAAGCCCTGTACTTCAAGCCAGGAAACTTACGAAGCCCCGCACCTCAAGCCAGGAAACTTACGAAGCCCCATACCTCAAGCCAGGAAACTTACGAAGCCCCGCATCTGCCACCTTGCTCATAGTCTGGAGATGTTTGCTAGGAAGCTCTTGAAATCCCACCATATACTACTTGACTCATAGCATGGCCAATCCCATTGAGGAGTTCCAGAAGTTTCACGCTCGGCCTAGCTCATAGTTTGGCAATGTTTGCTGGGAAACTCTTGAAGTCCCACTATCTACCGCTTGACTCATAGCATGGCCAATCAAATCAAGAAGCTCCAGGAACCCAACATCCAGCAGCCTTGCTCATAGTTCGGGGATGTCAGTTGGAAATTCTTGAAATCCCACCATCTGCCACTTGACTCACAGCTTGGCAAATCAAAGAGCCCCAGAAGTCTTGCACTTGGGTTCGCATGACTACAAGTCTGAAAAAGCAAGGACGAGGTGTTCCCAGAAGCCTTCTTACCAATTCTAAAGCTACAAAATCAGTCTGTAGCAACTAAATCCTGGGGGAAACACATACCTACGGTGACCATAAAGATTACTCCCTCACTATGAAAAAAGGTAAAGGAATTGGAGAGAAAAGGAGAAGATAAAGTTCGAACTAAAGGTATTAGTCAAGTTGTACTATTCCTTCATTATAGAAATGAATCCTTCATGAGCTCTGATGGATCCTCTAAAAGTATCTCAAGGCAAAAAAAAAAAATGATGATGATAATGATGACGAAATTATGAATAAATAGCCAATGTCAGTTTCAAGGAAAGGTTGCCTTTTTCATTGATCAAAATGATTTTACATGCCATGAAGGCTCTCGATAGGTCGGGAAGCCTTCTAGAAACTTAAGTTATAAAACAAAGAGGGAAGAAGGCTATGTCAGAGCTTAGACCTCGCTCGCCGATGAGCAGTTTTCCTTGGTGTTAGTGCAACATTCGCCGGAGGGGCATCCCTGATGGCTTCAGCTCTGGACTCTACCCTTGGGATTGTCGCACCCTCGACCTCAGCATCCTTGGGCGTCGGAGAGATGGCCTCAGTTGCTCTCTTCTTGTGTGAGCAAAAATCATCCTGATCAATGCTCCAGCGGAAGCAATTCAGCAATCCAGATGCACAAATGACCATCTGCCAGCAATCCAAAGATGATCATGGTAGAATACAGGTCAAACAAAGATCAAACGTTCCCTTGGAATGATCGAGAAGTAAAGGAGAAGGAGAAGAGAGAAAACGAAATCTGGAAGAAACAAGGATTTTCTTTCTTGATTGGTTTTCTTGGACTGTTACATATTGACCTCCTCTCGACTAACCATCCCATATACATATATCTACACACCACGATCAAGAAGAACCAAAACCCTCCAAAACTTCTCAATGCGGCAACACGTGATTCAAAGAATCCCGTCATCCGAGCCAGCTCAAATTGCTTGAGTCGACTCTTTGCTACAAAGAGCACTCTGGAAGAGTCAGCTCGAGCCCCTCGAGTCGGCTCTTCCAGCTCACAGATTATCCATTCTGTGTATGAAAGTCGACTCCCAGACATCCGAGCCGGCTCCCAATAGAACCGAGCCGACTTGCTTGGATCCGAGCTGACTCCTCTCAGAATCTAGTCGACTCGCATGAACCCGAGCTGACTCTTCTCCCTACAATCATGCCGTGCCAACCATTAGAGTCGACTTGAACCAGAACCGAGCCGACTCCAATGCCCAGACTGACCAAAACTTAGTCCAACATCTAGGATTTTTCCCGGACACAATCCTAACCCTAGATACATCATCAGAGACCATGATAATCGGACCAACTTTAACCTTGGCCCAACCCCCTGGAATCTTGGATACAGCACCTGAGACTCAACAATCTCCACCTTGGTGATCCAAGATTATGGGTTTATTACACCAGACTCCTCAAACCCATCAACCACATACATGACTGAAAGCTTTCTCCGGGTAGAGCCTTTGTAAGTGCATCTGCCTGGTTCTCCTTGGTATGGACTTTCCTAGTGACACTTCTCCTTCCTCCACTAGCTCTCGAATCCTATGGTATCTCACATCTATATGCTTTGTACGTGCATGATAGATTGGGTTCTGAGTCAAATGTATGGCACTTTGACTATCACTGTGCAGGACCACCATACATTGTTCCACCCCCATCTCAACCACTAGACTCTTCAGCCATAGTGCTTTCTTTATAGCCTCAGTAATACCTATATACTCAGCCTTTGTTGTAGATAGAGCAGTGATAGATTGAAGGGTAAATCTCCAAGAAACCGGTCCACCATACAAGCAGAAGATATAACCAGTAGTAGACCTTCTTGTTTCAAGATCACTTGCATAACTAGCATCCACATACCCTTCTAAAGGACCCAAACCTCCATATGACTCCCTGGAGTTCCTTCCTTGTCCTTCTAGCTACCCACCAAATACCAATCCATGCTTTTGAGTCCCTCGTAGATACCTCATAATCCACTTCAATACTTTCCAATGTTCCTTCTAGGATTTGCCATGTACCTGCTCACCTGGCTTACAGTATATGTTATGTCTGGCCTGCAACACACCATAGCATACATAACACTACTATAGCATTTGCATATGGAACTCTCTCCATGTACTTTCTCTCTTCATTTGTTTGGGGGCTCTGCATTTTTGAGAAAGATATATGCCCTGGTAATGGTGTCTTCACTGGTTTGGCTTTCTCCATCCCAAACCTATCATGAATCTTCTTGATGTAACATCCTTATGACAAATGGAGAATCCTCTTGCATCTATCTCTGCAAATCTCCATTCCAAGAATTTTCTGAGCTGGACCCAAATCCTTCATCTCAAACTCAATAGATAATTCTTTCTTCAACTAATTCACATTACTCATACTTCTGCTGGCTATCAACATATCATCCACATACAGAAGTAGATACAAAGCATTATCAATATCCACATCCCTGACATACACACAACAGTCGTGTTCACATCTGAGAAACCCAAGGCTTAAGATAAATACATCAAATCTCCGATACCACTGGCGAGGTGATTATTTCAAACTATGCAATGACCTCTGGAGTAAACACACCTTATCTTCTTGTCCAATCTCTATGAAGCCATTAGGTTGCTTCATATAGAATCTTCTCATCCAGACTTCTATGTAAAAAGGCTGTCTTTACATCTATTTGCTCCAATTCCATACCATGTTCTGCCACCAATGATAGTAACACCGGATTGAAGTATGGCGTACCATAGAAGAAAATACCTTGGTGTAGTCAACTCCTTCCCTTTGTGAGTATTCCTTTGCAACCAGCCTTGCTTTGAATCTCACTCCACCTTGCTCTAAAGGTACTGATTTCTTTGTGAACACCCATTTGCAGCCAATTGCATGAGCATCTTCCAGTAGATCCACCAACTGCCATGTCTTGTTCTTTCTAAGAGATTCCATCTCTTCCATCATGCCTTGCTTCTATGATTCTTTATCAGAATTCTCCATGGCCTCCTTGTATGTTTCTGGATCTCCATTCACAGATATGAGAGCATAAGATATGCTTTCATCCATACCATATCTCATTGGTTTCCGGATTGTACACTAAGGTTTATGCAAAGCCACTTCCCTTGCACTAGCCTGCAAGTCTTCTATGTATGACTGTTCCATCACTTGTTCCTGCACTTCACTTTGAACAACTGATTTTTCCTTCTGATCCTTCAACACAAGAGGACTTTTCCTGCCTAACTCCACCTCAATTGAAGCACCCTTGTCAGCTGATGTAGACGGCCTATCCTCCACCTATGAAGGACAATCACTACTGTTCACCTTTGAAGTTGCAGCTCTATCCGTACTTTCCAATATCTTCAAGATGCTCTTCTCATCAAAAACGACATCCCTACTGATTACTGTCTTTTGAAACTATGGATCCCACAGTAGGTAACCCTTGACTCCTTGTGGATACCTAATGAAGATCATCTTCTTTGACTTTGGGTCCAACTTACTCTATTGAGTTACCTCCACATGTGATAGGTTGGGCAACCAAACACCTTCAGGTGGCCAAGCTCCACCTTCATCCCACTCCAAGCTTCCTCTGGAAGTCCTCCATCTAGCTTGAAATGAGGGGACCTATTCACAAGAAAATATGACAGAGTAATGGCATCACCCCAAAAGGCCTTGGGCAGTGATGACTGCAGTCTCATACTCCTTGCCTTCTCCAATAATGTTTGGCTCATCCTTTCCGCAACACCATTCTACTATGGAGTCATTCTTACTGTGAAATGGCATTTGATCCTATTCTTCTCATAGTAATTTCTGAACTCTATGCTAGAGTATTCTCCTCCATTATCATACCGAAGGCACTTCACATGTTTCCCTATCTCCTTCTCTACTTCAGCCCTCCAAGCTTTGAATCGAGTGAATTACTTTGATTTTTTCCTCATCAGATACATCTACAATTTTCTAGAGAAGTCATCAATGAAGGTAACAAAATACTTGCTCCGTCCCTGGATAAAACAGGTGCCGGTCCCCATATATCTGAGTGAATTAGTTCCAAGGCTTCTTCACTCTGCTTGGTACCATTGGCAAACTTTACCCTATGCTGTTTGCCAAAAATGCAGGGTTCACACAGGTCATTTCCTTTCTTCCTCAGTGCTGGAAGATTTCCTCTTCTGCTTAATTCTGTAAGCCCTCAGTCACTCAAGTGACCCATTCGATAGTGCCATAACTGGTAGGAAAGCTTCTCCTCCTGTACTGCTGCAAGCACCTCCGCACTAGCAATCACCACTGAGCCTTTCATCTTGTACAGATTATTGCTCAGTCTTCTCCCTCTCATCATTACCAAAGCTCCCTTGGTAATCCTCAAACATCCAATACCAGCCAGGTAACTAAAGGCATAACCTTGCCTTTCCAAGTAGTCCAAAGAAATCAGATTCTTTTTTAATTTTGGTACATGTTTGATATTAGACAGAGTCCTTATCACTCCATCATACATCCTCACCCTAATGGTACCAACTCCGGCCACTGAACAAGGGTGATCATCACCAAGGCTTATGCTATCTCCATCAGCCTTTTCATAGGTATCAAACCAATCTCGATGTGAGGTATAATGATAAGAGCATGCTGAATCCAATGTCCAAGCATTATCCCAATCAATTGATCCATCTGAAGCTATCAGTACATCTTCTTTACTACCTTCAGATATACCAGCACCACTAGTGTTGGCCTTTCCTTTCTCAATCTTTAAAAGAGGGTAATTCCTTTTGAAGTGACCCAGCTGATGACACTTGAAGCACTTGAAACCTCTCTTACTGTCTTGAGACTGTGATCTGCCCTTTGATTTCCCACAAACTCTTTTCATTGGTCTTCCTCGCCTCTCATTCACAACAAGAACCTCCGAGTTAGGACTTCCTTTGCAGATCTTCTCACTTTGCTCATTTGACCTTAGCACTCCAACAACCTCTTCATAGATCAAGGTTTCTTTTCCATACACCAAGGTTGTTATTAAACCATTATATGATCCCGAGAGCGAACACAATAGCAACAATGCCCGATCCTCCTCATCAATTTTCAAATCCAGACTCATAACCTATGTACAAACCTGGTTGAACCTCTGAATGTGAGCCACGAGGTCGCTTCCTTCAGGCATTCTCAGACTGCACAACTGCTTCTTCAACCATATCTTGTTAGTCATGTTCTTGCCCATGTATGTGTTCTCCAATCTCAACCAAAGACTCCTTGCCATAGTTTCAGTACACATCTTCGGCAAAACCTGATCCACCAAACACATTCTAATGGTGCTGAATACGATCTCTTCCAACTCTTCCCAATCCTCAACACTGATTTTTTCTGGTCTCTCTTTAACCAAGATCTTATAGATCATTTGTTGAACCAGCAAGTCTTTTACCCTTTGTTGCCATAGGATAAAATTTTTTTGCCATCATACTTCTCGAAATCCACCTTGAAACTACTTGATGCCATTACCATAATCAAGAAAAATAAAAAAACATACTAGATTTTACCTTCTAGCACTCCTTGGATGTAGAGATCTTCCTTCTTTCATGCATCCAAAGCTCTGATACCAAATTATGAGCAAAAATCATCCTGATCAATGCTCCAGCGAAAGCAATTTAGCAATCCAGATGCGCAAACGACCATCTACCAGCGATCTAAAGATGATCACGATAAGATACAGGTCAAACAAAGATCAAACGATCTCGTGGAATGATCGAGAAGTAAAGGAGAAGGAGAAGAGAGAAAACGAAATCTGGAAGAAATGAGGATTTTCTTTCTTGATTGGTTTTCTTGGATTGTTACAGAATGACCTCCTCTCGACTAACCATCCCATATACATATATATATACACCACGATCAAGAAGAACCAAAACCCTCCAAAACTTTCCAGCATGGCAACACATGATTCAAAGAATCCCGTCATCCGAGCCGGCTCGAACTGCTCGAGTTGACTCCTTGCTATAGAGAGTACTCTGGAAGAGTTGGCTCGAGCCCCTCGAGTTGGCTCTTTTAGATCGTAGATTATCCGTTCTGTGTATGAGAGTTGACTCCCAGACATCCGAGCCGGCTTCCAGCAGAATCGAGCCGACTCGCTTGGATCCGAGCCGACTCCTCTCAGAATCTAGTCGACTCGCATGAACCTGAGCCAACTCTTCTCCCTGTAATCATGCCGTGCCAACCATCAGAGTCGACTTGAACTGGAATCGAGTCGACTCCAATACCCAGACTGACCAAAACTCAGTCTAACATCTAGAACTTTTTTCGGACACATCCTAATCCTAGATATATCATGAGAGACCATGATAACCGAACCAACTTTAACTTTGGCCCAACCCCCTGGAATCTTGGATACACCACCTGAGACTCAACATCTTGGCCTCCTCCTCACCTAGCTGCGCCTGGAGGGTCTATGCTCTACTCCCCAGGTGGGCTGCCCCTGTCGCTAGGGCTGCCATTTCCTTTACTCTCTCCCTTCTCTTCCTTGAGGGAGGCCTCGAGCTCAGTGGATTTCTTCTCCAAATTGGACATCCTCACTATGACGCCGGCTGACCCTTCCTGAAGGGTTATTTCCTAGCCTGCAAGCTCTTGGGACCAGGCGGCTTAGGTATAGGGCTTGTCTTGCTCCATGCCTAGGTGGTGGTTCCGCCTCGTGGATGCTTGGCAAAGAGCTCTCCCCCAACACAACATGAAGGGGAGAAGCAGGAAAAAGAAGAGGGGAAGGTCCTAACCTACCAAGAAATTGCAGGCGTAGGAGCCATGAAGGGGAATTGGTTTCTTGCACCCGGAAAAAGCCCTTTTCAAGAGAAGCCTGTCGCCCCCCATCACTTCATAACTGCTAAGGGCGTGCACCTCCTCTTCGAGGGCATGCCACGTGTCGGCATCCGATGGTGTCGACGCTTCGGTCCAAGCATAGCAATTATGGCCCCTTTAAAGAGTGATGACGGGGCATCATCCCGTTGGTATGGAGGCACGATCTCTTGGATATGGGCGCATAAGGTATTGATGGTGTAGGAAGTACGTCCCTCCACATTAGCATGATCATTACTTTCCTCGCCATGAGCATCGCTTTGTTCTTTGGGCTCGAGAGTGGGGGGCATCTGTTGTGGCACATTCATTGACATGGAGCCCCTACTTGCATTCGCTCTGGCAAGAGATCCGCCACCTGGACACGGTGGTCAAATAAAGAGCCAAGGCGAGCCTTCCTGTCGAGGTCAGCTCCCAACAGGGATCGTGCTCATAGGGCAAGCCCTCCATCTAAGGCTAGCTCCTGGTAGGGTCATGCTCATGTGGCCAAGGCGAGCCCTTCTGCCGAGGTCAACTCCCAGCGGGGGTTGTGCTTATAGGGCGAGCCCTCCGTCTGAGGCCAGCTTTTAGCCGAGGTCATGCTCATGTGGCCAAGATGAGCCCTCCTACCAAGGTTAGCTCCTAGCCAGGGTTGTGCTCATAGGGCGAGCCCTCCGTTTGAGGCCAGCTCCCAGTAGAGGTCATGCTAATGCGACCAAAGCGAGCCCTCCTGCCGAGGTTAGCTCCCAGCCGGGGTTGTGCTTATAGGGTGAGCCCTCCATCTGAGACCAGCTCATGGCTGGGGTCATGTTCATGCTCTTAAGGTGAGCCCTCCTACCGAGGTCAGCTCCCAGCCGGGGTCGTGCTCATAGGGCGAGTCCTCCGTTTGAGGCCAGCTCCCAGCCGGGGTCATGCTCATGCTTTCAAGGCGAGTCCTCCTGTCGAGGTCAGCTCCTAGCCGAGATCATGCTCATAGGACGAGCCTCCCGTCTGAGGCTAGCTCCCGGCTAGGATCATGCTCATGCTACCAAGACGAGCCCTCCTGCCAAGGTCAGCTTCTAGCCAGGGTCGTGCTCATGGGATGAGCCCTCCATTTGAGGCCAGCTCCCGGCCGGGGTCGTGCTCATGCTTGTAGGGATGGGGCTCTCGAAGCGAGCCAGTTCCTTACCTTATAGAGGATGGAATTCTCGCAGTGACAAAGAAGGGAAGGATCAACAGAAATTCAAACCACGGCGAGGGGGTCCCCGTCCACTTGCAGCCTCTGGGAGGAGGTGTACACCCTGCCATTAATTCAAGCTCTGCAATGCACCACCCACATGCTTTGTGCAAGGTGTGCTCCTCCAGGCGCCCGATCTTGTAGCGTACTGCCACGTCGATGATCGTGCAACCAAGGGTCTCAACCCTCGCGACATGAAACCTAAACCTCTCCTAAGAGGAGTTTCCGTTAAGGCCATAGGCCCTGTGACGTTTCGACGGTCCCTCGAGGCTCAGCAGCACGGCGCTCGCCCCTTCCATGGAAAATTGCACCACCAAAGGGACAAGGTCTGTGCAATGTCGACGGATATCCCCAACAGAAGGATCTCCTTCAAAGGACGGTCCAAAGGGGAAAGCAGGGTGGATAACAGAAAGCCCCCCTCCAAAGAGGGCACCGGGAAAAGGACATCTCAGGAAAGCCCCAGACTTGGTCTAGGCCATCGTTCTCATATAAAACAGAAGAAAGAATCCCCAGAGGAAAAGAAGGCAATCGGTAAGAGACAGAGAGCTAACAGCCTAGGAACCAGTGAGCAAAACCTCCCAATGTCTCTGATCTCATCTCATCCTTGTTTTTACATCTTAGTTCTATCTTTCACCCTCTAGGCGTGGAGAGTCCCCAAGCTCTCCGCCAAATAGGTTTTGTTCTCTTAGATCGTCCTACTGACTTGACCATCAGAGTGGCCCCGCTGGAATTCCGGCCCGGGTTTTCTCTGTTTTGCAGGACAGCCGATCAAAGAGTGCACCAGAACAAAGGACCGAGTACCTAGAGAAAACCCGTTGTGCCAGTTATAGGCCATGGTGATCTTGGCGGCTATAATTATCTATGTTTTATTTGTGCTTGCAAAACATTGCCATTTGTTAGTTCGATAGCTTTGCTTAGATTTGAGGATGTTTATGGTTAAAATGTAATTTTCATAAGCTTTATGTCACAGGGGGAGGCTTAATTCCAATTGGGCTAAATTGGGTCGGCCCACTTTTTGTCCCAAAAAGGGTAATTCGGGTTGTCTCGGTTAGGTTTCGTGTCAGGGTCTGATTACGGGTAGCTCGGACCTTGGGTTTGCTGAATTTTCGGGCCTAAATGGCTCGAAGTCCGCGAAAAGAAAAAAAGGGCCCCGGCTCGAATAGGGGCCCGGCCCGGTCCGGCCGCGTGCGTCGTTAACCTCCACCCCGTTCCCCTGGCTCAGGCTACCTAGATTCTCCGGTTGTTCTCGACGCGATCACTCCGAAGAACTTGCTCGATCTAGTTCCTTTACTCATTGGTTATCCCTTGCTCGATTTCTTTTTTATTTGGTAATATTGTTAAATTTCTGTTGTTGGATCTTCTCCATTGTTCAGAATCATCCCATAAAATTTTCCAGTATTACTATTTTTTTTGCTTCTTGTTCAACTTGGTAACGCCCCTTGCTCTCGTCCGACCTAGGGCACAAGAGGGGACTCGCACTCGCACGCTCCTACCTTTTCGCTCGATCTTGGTGGACGGCGGCAGGCCGAGGAGGTCGATCACGCTGCTGATCGAGTCGAGTTCTTCTCCATCCCTCCCTTTCTCTCTCTCTTTTTTTTCTTTTAGTTCTTGTTGCTATTCCTCAAGGACAGGATTGGTCTAAGCCTCCAAAACAGGCCGGGACTTTTATTTCTTTTCTTTTCTTTTCCCTTCATGTGTGAAAGATCTTGAATGCTCTCCCCCTCACCCTTTATTTCTTTGTTGGAAACCTGGCTGCTCTCAGTTTTCTCAACTTTTTGTAATGATCTTCTCTATTCAAAATAGTTAGAAATATTCTGCTATGTTTTATACTTTTTGATCGCTATTTTTTTTTTCCTTTTGTTGTTGTTGTTGTTGTTGTATTATTCTGTAGAAAGAAGAAAGATTGCTTTGCTTTCTTTTCTTATATCTTCAATAGTATTAACAATTCCCCTCTTACTACCATTGTATACTAGTAACATACTCTTGTTAACAATAACCTTTGATAGTTGTATTCTATGAGTTTAGATCAAACAATAAGATTGTAATACTTTAAAGTATTATAAGCTGTCATATATTAATTGCTACTACTGTATATTTGGGTTGTCTGATGTGGATAATTTATTGAGGAGGATGCAAGTTTTAATCAATAACTGAGATACTGATATAAATTATTTGATGAATGTTGTAAAATATGTTGCCTGGGTGGTTGCCTATTTGGCTGGGATATTACTGAGGCTATAGGAGGGTCGATCATCGAGGGTTTCCTGAGCTATGTGACAACTATGGTGCAATGTGAAGACAAGTATCTGGTTGTGATTGTAGAGTGTAGCCTTGAGCTGGGTTAGTTGATGGTTGGTTTGGGTAACTTTGACAATTAAGACTGCTTGCAAGTCTTGATACCTGTACAGATTGTATATGACATGTTGTCATACTATATAAATAATTGGTCTTCCCTAATCACAATTACAGGTTACATAAGAAAGTCTGGATTTATACTATAATTTGAATTTTTAGTGTCTTACTTTCAATTCGTAGTTTTTTCTGTGAGATTTGCATGTACAGTTTTAGTCCTGAACTAATGTTTGTTAATATTCTGATTTTTTGCATTCCTTTAGTAGGTCTGAGGAGTGAAGCACTTGGATCTAAGCAAAATGGTATGCATTAACTTTCAAAAGCAAAAGTTTTAGTCGCATGTTTGTTTCCGATATTTTTCATTGCTATTCTACTTGAGCCCAAATTATTATCTTATGCAGAATCTGAAATTCAAGCACTATCTGTTACATCCATGAACATTTCTTTATTAAATACTGTGCCCTTTCCATTCTTTTCAATTTGTTGTTGTTTGTCCAAAGATGAGTGGGTTTGCATCTCTTACCCTACGGGTAATGTCGTAATATGTTTTCTATGTTTACATAAAGATGCTGCCAATGCCTAGCAATGTCGTAATATGTCAAAAGAATCTGAAATTCTAATCCACCCTCTACAATTTTACAATATGATCCTGATCTTCACAATAATTGCATCTAGGTTGTAAACAATGTGAAAAACAACATTACAATGAACTTTCTAAAATTAAAACTTAATGAGATAATTTCATATGTTGGTTCTATTATTTGCATTTAAGTCTCTTGATACACTACCATTTAGAATGGCTTTCAATGCAGCATTGAAGGACCTAAAGGCAAATATATTGTATAGTGACTGACCATAGAGTTGCTTAAAGCCTCACTTAAATTGGCTTGGAAGAAAACTTTGAGTCCTTACAGGGCTCTTTTTGTACATCATTACAACAATAAAATAGGACACTCATATCTGCTGCCTTGGGTATCTGTACCTCACCTTGGCATCCTACAACAGCATCATGACAGAAACAGAAAGCCATCTAATAGTAAATAAGAGGCTTACCTTTATTTCAATCTTACCCCCAAAAAACCCTATAATAAAAACTAGACAGGACAACTAGTTCAGTCAGTGATGAATTGAGATCATTAGATGATGTTTGGTTTTAATTCACCTAACAGATTCATTGCAGCAGGATGAGACTCTTACATTCTTCAGTGGATGTCAAGTCTCATGATCTCAGGGAGTGATTTTTATGCCTGTTCACAACCTGCTTTCATCTGCAAAATATATTCTTCAACGTCAGTTGCATTATTTCTCCACCATGACTGGTGTTGGACAGATATAATCCTTGATGCTACATAGACAAGATATCAAACCTATCCTATAGAGTTCTAATCCTTAGATGTGCTATCATGCAAAAATGAACTTGTAGAAATAAAATTGAACGAGCAACTTTTATGATTATTTTTTTCTTTTAAAATGTTTAGAAAAGAAAGAATGTCTGATCGAGGAAACAATAAAGTAAGGAATCATACCATACAATGTCCAACAGGCATGCGATCAAGCCACTACGATTAATTCAGGCTGATTTGCAATCTATCCTCAAACAATTCTAAGCCAACCTTGGAGATGCCCACGTGGTCGATTTATGCTCAACAACCACAATCAGGAATCATGCAAAGAAAAGTGTATGAATTAATTTTGAAATTTTAAGGAACTAACAAAGCTATGATAATTTTCGAGAAAGAAAAATTAAACTATTCAGGGACCAATGGACTTTTATTGGAGAACAACTGAAAGGCTCTGTGACTTGGTGTGGACCCATGGATAAAATAGTTGAAAGCTTGCTATAGAAAAAAAATTGAACCTTGCTTGTGACCAATGGAAGGAGTGGAGTATTGGTCTACTATCACATGAAAAGAGTAAAGGCTAGTTGGTTGTCAGTCTTGAAACTTGTGCATAAGGAAGAATAGGAGAAAGGCGCTGAACTCCTTCCATGCTATCTTCTAGGCATGACCAACAAAAAATATAGATGGCTGATTTTGTCTGCTATTGACCAATGCAGGAGAACAGGTAGGTCGCCATCGTCAACTTGAAATGTCTTCTTCAAACTCTCCTAACCTTTCAATCTCTCATCCAAATTCATTGAATGAATACTCAAATCATGTAGAAAAATAAGGAGAATGCAGATCTAAAGAAAAATTAAAACTCTGGACCTTGCTTGAACTGGTATCATCCCAGGAAAGAAAAATTTTAATCAAAATCCTTTTAATAGAGGAAACCAATTTTTTTTTCAAATTATCAACTTTGTCTTTTAATCTAAAGCCTTGTGGGCTTTTATAGACTAAATACACTCATCGATAACAAACAAACTCTATTAAAAAACAGTTTAATTTCAAACCTAGACAATTTAATTTCAAATCTAGGGACTTATCTAAAAGAAATATGATAAACTAAAATAACATCTCCTTGAACAAAAATAATTCTGAAAAATAATAAAAAGATGTTGGTTTTAGGTTGTCGATCTGCGCCGTCTTCGTTGATAGACCTGGAACTCGGATTTGGATGCCGGCCAAGCTTGGTCTACATCATCTCTCCTTGGCTTGGAAAAATTTGACCCTGGCTGATTTTAGCTGATGTAGTCCTCATAAAGATTTGGAGCAATATCTCTAATCTCATGCTTGGGTATCTATGTCAATTTTTCATCAGGCTCGGATGCCCACTTCACCAGAAAGCTATGTGAATCACTTGATCGTGTAATAATAACCCGATCGTCGAGAACTTGTTCAATTTTTTCTCTTTTTTTCTCAAAAATTAGGTATGGGTGGAAGTGAAAGTGGAGGTTGGGGTGGTGTAATTGCAGAAATGGGATTATTAATGGAAAGAAGCTCATGATAGTGGCTAAGATCCTCGACATTGACTGTTGAACTAAAACCAATGTTAGTGGGCAAATCCAAGACATAAGCATTTGGGTTTAGTTTTTTCAAAATTTTGAATGGACCTAGATTTCTCGCATGTAGCTTTTTCACAGTAGCTATGAAAAATTATTTTGGTTGAACCCTTACCATACTCATATCTCCTTTAAAATTTTCTTCATGTCGATGTTCATTTTCTTTTTTGCATGAATCTCAGTTTTCAAAACAATTTCTTGTCTTATTTTATCATGCAAATCTTTTATATGTTGAACAAATGCTTTGGCATGCTAGCTTAACCTATAATCTATAGGTAATGAAATTAGATCAATGGGCATCATAGGGTTGTAACTATTGACAATCTCAAACAGACTCATCTTTGTGGTACGATTTACCAAGTTGTTGTAAGCAAATTCGGCCATAGGTAAAATGCTATCCTAGTTTTTAGTATGATCACCTACTAGACAACACAACAAGTCACCTAGGCTTCGATTGACAACTTCGGTCTAGCCATCTATTTGTGGGTGATATGGTGAAGAATATTGCAATTGTGAATAGATGGGTGATATGGTGAAGAATATTGCAATTGTGTTCATTAATTTCCACATGGTTTTCCAAAAGTAGCTCACAAATCGCACATCTCTATCTCTCACGATAGTCTTTGGTAGTCCATGCAATCTTACGACCTGATCGATAAAAAGATGCAATCTTACGACCTGATCGACAAAAAGCTTCGCTATGTGGGTGGTGTTTGATGTTTCCTACATGGTATGAAGTGCACCATCTTAGAAAATCTATCGACCACCACTAGAATTGAATCATGACCTCGAATAGTTTTAGGAAATCCTAAAACAAAATTCATGCTTAGATTCTATCATGGAGCATAAGGTATGGGCAAAGATGTATATAAACTAGTATTTTTTCACTTGCCTTTTGCAACTTGACACCTACCATATTGAGCCATGACACATACAATATCTCGCTTAAGACTCGGTCAAAAGAAACAGTCTTCAACCAAAAAAATGGTCTTATCTCTACCAAAATGCCTTGCTAGACCTCCAAAATGCAATTCCCAAATCACGAAATCTCTCAGTGAACCTTGGGGGATGCACAAGCATTTACCCTTAAATAAATATCCATCATGAATGACAAAATCAAGGTTATCACATTGCCCATCTAGAATGCTCTTGTAAGTCTCATCAAAATTTGGACACGTTGGATATTCACTTTTGACTCGATTAAACCTTATAATTTGTGCTCCTACAGTATGCAAGGTTATAACGACACGACTAAGGGCATTGACCTCTATTTTTGGTACTAACAAGGTGTTCAAGAACAAAGTGTATTCCTCTTGAAATTCTAGAAATGCGACCCATTTAGTATGTCGTGAATTCAATTTTTTTTGCGATTTAAGGTAACTAAGGGCTTGATAGTCCGAAAGTAAAACAAACTTCTTAGGTAACAAATAATGTCGCTAATACCGTAGGGTTTGCACAATCGCATACAATTTCTTATCATACGTGGAGTATTTCATCTTCGCATCATTTAGCTTTTTGCTTAAATAAACATTCAGGTGACCTTCTTGACTTAAAACTCCACCTATTCCTATTCCAGATGCATCACAAGAAATATTAAAAATCTTCTTGAAATCAAGCAACCTTAAAACAAATGGGCTAGACATGCACTCCTTAATTTCATTAAATACTCTAGTCGCGGCCTTAGTCTATTTGAATTCCCCCTTTTTCATGTAGTTTGTGACTGGAGCCATGATTGTACTAAAACCTTTAATGAATCTCCAATAAAAAGTCGCTAACACATGGAAGCTTCTAACATCATGAATATTTTGGGGTTGGGGCTGCTCTTGGATTGCTTTGACCTTATCAGGATCTGCCGACACTCCATCTACCGACACCATAGGTTGCATGAAGACACTTCTTGGTGTATATGTTTGCTCCTAAATATGTCTAAGACCTGTTTAAGATGGCTTAGGTGTTTGTCCTCGGTCTTACTGTGAATTAGAATGCTGTCGAAATATACCACAAGGAACTTTTCTATGAAAGGTCGAAGTACTTGATTCATGACATGCATGAATGTACTTGGAGCATTTGTCAATCCGAAGGTCATAACAAAACCACTCATACAAACCTTCGTTTTAAAAGCAATTTTTCATTCATCTCCTGGCCTAATCCTTATCTGGTGATACCTGCTTCTAAGGTCAATTTTCATGAAAATCCTAGACCCAGCCATCATTTCAAGCATATTGTCCAACCAAGAAATGAGAAACATGTACTTAATAGTGATTTTATTGATGGCTCGACTATCCATGCATATTCGCCAAGTTTGTTCCTTCTTAGGAGTAAGAAGTGCTGAAACTGCACACGGGCTCATACTCTCCCTAATGAAACCTTTTCTAATTAAGTCATCCACCTGACATTTTAACTCATTATGTTCTTTAAGGTTTTTTGTTCTATAGCATGGCAAGTTTGGCAATGATGATCCAGGCACTAAATCTATTATGTGTTTGATATCCCTCACGGTTGGAAGCTCATCAGGTAACTCGTCTGGGGTCAAATTCGAACAATCAGACAATAGATTTCGAAGGTTTAAGGGCAACTTGAGATCAAGGAAAATTTTCTTTACCTCTCGAACAATTAGAGCATAAACAATTTTAGAACCGACTTCCCGATAGAATTGTTTTTTGTTCAGGATGTGAAGTAGTTTGGTCAGCTCTACCTTAGTGATGTTTGTTGAGTTCTTCAACACAGTTGTTTTCTTAGGTGCGCTAGGTTGGCTAGATAGATATTGAATTGGCTTCGGTTTGTGAGGACTCAGCACAATCCTTTTTTTATTATGCATGAAGGTGTAGGTGTTTGGACGGCCATAATGGGTAACATCATGGTCATACAACCACGTGTTTCCCAAGAGAATGTATCTAACATCCACGGGGAGGACATCATACCATACCTGATCCCTATATGTGGTAAAGTTGAGTGGGACCAAACATTGCTCAGTGATAGGTATCGTGGTCTTTTCTACCCATGCAACTCTTAAGGAATTCGGATAAGGTTTATCGGTCAAATTCATTTGGTCGAGGGTTGCTAAAGCAACCACATTCATGCAACTACTGCCATCAATAACGACTTTACAAACCTTATCCCCGCACTTAGTATAAGTATGGAAGATAGCAGTGCATCACTAGTCATCCTCATCCTTCTTGGTGCTAAGGACACAACGGACAACTTGCAAAGGAACAATGTCGTCGGGGTCATCTACATATGCATGCTCATCCTTGTCACTGGGAAACTCTTCTGTCTCGTTCACTACCTCCTTGAGATCATCCTTATCATTATTTAACATGAAGTTATGTTTTTGAGGATACTTGTTCGAGTAATGACCCATCCCCTCATAGCTAAAACACTTTTCTCATGAAAGGTCTGGCTTGGTTCCCTCTGTTGAAGATTTTCTCTAAGAATCTCGCTTAAGTTGATTGGAAGGCACGATGGATGTAGTAGCATTTTGGCTTCTATCGATCCACTTTCTAGCACTTGACTCCCCGGCTTGGTAATCAAAGCACCTAGTAGGAGGTTTGAGGAATTGCTTGTACTCAAGTGCAAGTTGGAATGCCTCTTCTACAGTGGTGACTCGGTGGGATGTGATCTGTCCGAGAGTTTCCTTGCATAATCCTCTTCTAAATCAGGCTAGGGTCACATCCTCTTCTTCTTGGACACTACGGTTGACAAACCTTGATGTAGTGATAGCATCTATTCTATTTGGAGTTGCCTATGGGTTGAGGGCAAATATTTTTCGTTCAATTTGGCCTTCATCTCCTCCCATAACGTGATTGGTGCTTCCCTAGACCTAGTCAACTATTGCTCAACACTCACCCATTATTGCTTGGCAGCTCCTATAAGTTTGATTTTGGTGAATTGGACATGACAGTTTTCAGACATAACATACCAATCAAAGAATTGGTCCATGTTAGTCAATCAGTAAAGGTCTTAGGGTCAAACCTACTGTCAAAGGTTGGGGCTTCAATTTTGACTTTGTTGGTAATGTTGTCAACTCAAAAATTGACTCTAACTGGATCCGGTTGATAGCCTTGGGCTCTAAGGGCCGTTCTAATGAGAGTAGGGGTCACATTACCATTTATGATTTAACCAGTCTCAAGGACTGTTACTCAGTTTTCTATGTCATCTAGTTTAGCATTCAAAGCGGTCAATTGTTGCAAAATTTGGTCCATTGTAGTGGGGGTCTAAAGGCATCGGCACAGGGTGATAAATTTTACCACTTCTAATGTTCATGCAATGATTAACCTAGGCTCTCATACCAAGGCTGGTGTAGGACAGATATAATCTTTGATGCTATGTACATAAGATATCGAACCTATCCTACAGCATATTAATCCTTAGGTGTAGTATGCAAAAATAAACTTGTAAAAATAAAATTAAACAAGAAATTATTATTATTATTATTATTATTATTCTTTTAAAACGTTTAAAAAAGAAAGAATGTTTGACCGAAGAAATAATCAAGTAAGAAAATTAGATCAAGGAATCATACCGTACTATGTCCAACGGGCACATGATCAAGCCACTACAATTAATTCAGGTCGATTCACAATCTATCCTCAAACAATTCCGAGCCACTCTTGAAGATGCCTACGTGGTTGATTTGTGCTCAACAACCGCAATCATGAATCATGCAAAGAAAAGTATATGAATTAATTCTAAAATTTTAGGGAACTAACAAGGCTATGATAATTTTCAAGAAAGAGAAAAAAAATAAACTATTCAGGGACTGGACTTTTGTTGGAGAACAGCTTAAAGGCTCTTTGACTTGGTGTAGACCGGTGGATAAAAGGTTGAAAGCTTGTTGTAGAAAAAAAACTGAACCTTGCTTGTGGCCAATGGAAGAAAGAATGGAGTATTGGTCTGCTATCACATGAAAAGAGTAAAGGCTGGTTGGTTGTTAGCCTTGAAACTTGTGCATAAGGAAAAATAGGACAAAGGTGCTGAACTCCTTCCACGCTGTCTTCTAGGCATGACCAACGAAAAATATAGATGGCTGATTTTGTCTGCCATTGACTAGTGCAGGAGAATAGGTAGGTCGCCTTTGTCAACCTCAAGCATTTTCTTCAAACTCCCCTAACCTCTCAATCTCTCACCCAAATTTATCGAATAAATACTCAAATTGTATAGAAAAATACGGAGAATGCAAATCTAATGAAAAATTAAAACTTTGGACCTTGCCATAACCGATATCACTCGGGAAAGAAAAATTGCACTCAAAACCCTTTTAATGGAGGAAACCAATTTTTTTTTTTTTTCAAATCATTAACTGTCTTTTAATCTAAAGCGTTGTGAGCTTTTATAGACTAAATACATTCATCGATAGCCAACTCTATCAAAAACAATTTAATTTCAAATCTAGGGACATATCTAAAAGAAACATGATAAACTAAAATAACATCTCCCTGAATAAAAATAATTCTGAAAATAATAAAAAAATCTTCAAATCCACATGTCGGTTTCAGGTTGCTGATCTGCGCTGTCTTTGTTGATAGACCTGGAGTTCGAACTTGGATGCCGGCCGGGCTCAGTCTGCATCAATGACATTATCTCACATTTGTCCTAAGAAGGAACATCCAGAGGACAAATTATAAGATAATATAATAATTTGTCCTATGCACCTAAGCTATTTTAATGTCACTTGATCATGTGTTTTCAACCATGCATGTGATTCCTATTCTAGTACTTGATTAAGGTTACTTGTATCTTATTGTCACTACACACCATTGGAAATGATGGTCAGGTAACCTATGTTTATCCCTACCTACAATTTACTCTTACAAAGTCTAGGTTAAAAACAAAAGTGGGTTGGAAGCACTTGAAGCTGATGAATAATCTTGAAGGGCTTAATATTATCTTCTATATTGGATTTTTGTTAGTAGTTTCAACGATGATAAATTTATTATGATCATAATGTGTGTGATATTGAGTTGGGAAAGTGAAAAGGAGAATCATAAGAGGATAGCAAACAAAGTTTTCTATACAGTTTACCACTTATGGTTACTTCGAGAGAGCTTCTGTAACATTAGGTCTGAAATTTAAATGCTTAAATGCTTGAAAATCATTGAAGACTGAGTATAAATTGATGGGAAAGCCAGAATATTTCTGTCAGAAAATAGAGGAGTAAACAATGTAATAAAAGAATTTGTCTATGAAAATTTGAAACCAAAAGGATGGAGATGGGAATGCTGAAAGAGGAGAGCTAAACATTGAGAGGAAAAAAATGTATATGCACAAATTTATCTTCCTACATGCTTGAGTGAAATAATAAAAGAGAATGCTGTTCTTCTTAATGCAGTTAACCCAGAATTTGAGATCCAGTCTTGCATATGATAGTGGTCTCATTTACTCTCTGTTCTGATACTTTTACCCAACTAGATGGGTTAGCCATGTTGTTAGGGCTATAATGAGGAAAACATTCTGATATTCTACATGTTAGAGGAGGAAATTGCCTGCTACAAGCTGCAACTACTACAAGAGGAAATTGTTGAATAAGGTATGTCTGTAACTGTCTTAGGGGTGGCAAAGAAATTTTCTCAGATAATGTCGTGTTTTAAGGATCACACTCTGATCCTGAATGTGGGCAACCATGCTAGCCTTCCTGCTTTTTCTACACTTAAGGGTGTGGTTGGTTCGTGATTGGAATTGGAATCGGAATGGATTGGTTTGGGAATTGGAATGGCCATATCCCCCGACATGTTTAATTTATTACAAGAATTGAAATGGAATTTGTATCCTAGGGAGAGTCGGGATTGGGTTTGGGGGGATTGGAGCATTCTCATTCCCCTTTAGAATTGGAATAGGAATAGGAATGGGACTCCCCCCAACCCTTTGCTTAACTCAGTAATTTATGATGCATGATTCCATCAAAAACAGTGTTCTCTGATAATATTAAATTCAACAACATTGCCACTAGTAATTTTTATTAAATTTAGTGATCTAAGTGATTAGATTATCAATTTACCAGCCATAAATATTCTAGATGCTGCCTGCTGTTTGCCATATCATTGCTCTTGACTACTTTACTGCTTGTCCCCCTCTCCTTTCATTTTTTGCTTAGATTGTGCTTTGGCGATTGGCTTGAGATGATCTTGGGATGAGAAGTTTATATCCTTTTTCATTTATTATTCTTTCACTGGCACATTTTCTTGATTGCTTAATTCTTCCAGTATGTCTTAAACTCTGTTATTTTTTTTTTATTGTGGTATCAGTTTTTTGATGGATTTGGTTATCATGGAAATTCTTTTGAGCAGACATACCGCTGTTACCCTGCATCTTTTATTGATAAGGTATTCTATTCTCACACTACCTCCACTTACTAGACAAATCTAGGGATTATGCTTTCTAAGTTCCTTCTTTTTTCCCCTAATATTTTCATGATATTTAGTTAATGCATTCTAATTGGTTGTTAAGACCTATATAATCTGGTTTGTGAAATAATTGACTAAAGTACAAGTATTGCCCAGGATGAAGCCCATTTCATCCTGAACCACCCCATTAGGATGAGGGTGAAAGTTGTCAAAAGCAAAAGGCAGCCTTAAGGCAACAGGACCCCGATATTGCTTGAGGAACTAGGCGCCAAAGAGGTGCTTGCCTAAGGAAAGCAAGGCTCAACTTTATTAAAAGCTCAATATTTGAATTAGAAATAAATACTTTATGTATATGAAAACAATACTGACATTATAAGATTAGCTATTCAAGTTTTAACATCAAAAATCATAACTGTCTTGAACATTGAAATGGCACTTTCTCTTTCATGCTTTTAAACAAAAGTCAGCAAAAATAACCTCTGGACATCTTTTAGTAGCTTCAAAATTCAAACATGGCAGAAAAATACAACCTCACAAAAAAACATAATTGTATTGTCTAGACAATACAGCCCAAGAAAAATCATCCAACAATCTAAAGTAGCCCTTTATTTATAAGTACTAACAAAAATAGCTCTCTAATTAAAGCTAATGAATCTCTAACAAGGATAAGGAAAAATAGTGCAGGACATCATGGAGATGCTTACTCAAATGCCTCTTCATCCCAGGTGCTCACCTAGGTATCACCTTAGTAAAGTCCCCTTGCTCTGGGGACTTTTGAGGCTCTCCTGGGCTTTCTCACTTTGCCTAAGCACATAGGCAAGTGCTCGGAGTGCCTTCAACAAGACTAATGAGGGCCATTGCCATATAACACTTCATGGATTTCTGTTAGTTACACCTTTTACAAGGATGCCATTATTATATTTTTAGATGATGCCCATAATTCAGGTATCATCAGTCTAATTGGTGCCAATCAGATATCAAGGAATTAGGAAATCGATGACAAGTTGATTGAGAAGTCACTAAGTAGTCGGGAAAGGATCAAAATGTGTTGGCCACCTAAAAAACTAAAAGCAACCCTTTTTGTTTTGCTGACCACATATTTTATGCAAGTTAAATCATAAGAGCTCTTGTTCTACCTGGTCCCCCTTAACTCTCTTTCCTTTGATGAAGTCCGTGCACACATCACTATTTTACTTTAGACATTCATGTTAGTGAATTTTTAGACCACATACTTGGTTTTGGGAGTTCTGTTTTCTAAAGAATGATGATATAGATTGGGATACATTAGGACTGCCCTGAAACTGTTTGTATTTGTTTTTTAATTTGTATTGCCTATTTGTAAAGGAATTATTTTTTTTTTGGTACCTGTCATGCCTAACATTAAGCAGCTCACATAGAAAAGCCGAAGACACTAGCATTCAACGTTTTAAAAAGTGGATAACGGGCATTTAGCTATCAGGGGATTTCATAGAAGATACCGAAAGTGAGTGCTATAGTGGCTTCTGTGTATCCAAAGCAAGCTGCTAAAACATATTAATATTTTTCTTGTTAAGTGTTGAAAGTTAACATTTTAATCTTTATGCAAAAATAATGAGAAAAATATTTAGTGTGAAACTATAAAACATCATCCATCTAACATCATGATATTTTGTCAAAATCCATTAAATGTAAAGGTCCACAATCCATTGACGAATCTTATCATCCATCAAACTTGGTAATATCACTCATAAGATAAAAATGTCCATAATCACATAATATCGACCATAGAACAAAGATGTCCACAATCACAAAGCATCAACCAAGTTGTCCACAATCATATAATATAATCACTAAGAAAAAAACATCATCATCACTAAATAATAGACTTCACTAAGCTTGGACAAAAAATGACATATTGATGTTTGACTATCTTAATGATTAATCATTATCTACCACTTATAGGTGGTATGTTCCTAGAACCAGAGGTGTCCAAATCATCTATTTGGAAATTGGTCAGCCTCTTATGGAATAGATTGCCTGCTTTAGACCCTTAACACAGCTGCCACTATAGCAGATTTTAGTCCCATATATTGGCCACTTCGCACCCAAGCATGATATATGCCACTATGATACTTACCAAATGAGGTTTCAGTTTGAAATTGCTATATCAGTCAAAGCAGCATATTTTTAAAAGAATGATGGTATGCTAGGTCAATTTCAGTTGGAGGGTTGATTTGTTGACTTACAAACATTATATTCATATATAGTGAAGAAGTAGACAAGTTTGTTTACACTTGAGTACATTTGAGGCTTTAATATACTCAGTGCAAAATGAACCATAGGCTTTCTAAAATGGCGATTCACATTGTTAATGATCTACAACATTGAAGATATGCAACTTGACAAAACTCAACCTCAATACCAAACTAGTTTGATTGGCTATATGAATCATTTTTCTCCATTCTGCTCGATCTAGGGCCATACATTTGGAAAAGTGTCGAGATATCAAGTTTTTTTCCTTGCTACTTCATCTTGTATGATTTTCAGTCAATTTCTATCCCTTTTTTCTTTGACATGTATTAAATCTCTCCATCGTATTGGTATATCTCTTTGTCCATGGACTATCGTACCATTCCATGTGGTCCGGTACAGGGCATACTGTACCATATTTGGGTTGGAACTGATACGAAACTCAAGTTTAGGTTGATACAAACCCTATATCATCCCATACCAAGAGTATTGTCGTGCATCGAGGCATGTTGAGGTGTGTATCGACCCATACTAAGGTGTACCAATCCATATTGAGGCATGCTCATATATAGATAGAAAATTGGTTAAAAAGCGATTTAGGTATAGGGTGTGTATCATACAGTATTGATTGTATCATATTGAATAGGTGAGGTACTACTATGATACCTAGTATCGGGATTGCGAACCTTATCTTGGTTCATGTTATACATGTTTAAACCATCTAAGTTGTCCTCCCCTCAATGTCTCAAGTAGCACCGTCTCCACCTGATTATGATTGGCTTTATTTCTTGTTCCATTCTTTCTTGTATTACAACACCCCTATCTCAACATTCTCATTTCAGTCATGGTCATCTTGTGTACATGTTGTTCTCTAACTACCTAACATTCTGTACTGTAAAAAATGGCAAGTCATATGATTGGCCTACAAAATTTTTCCTTCAACATAGCAGGTAGCATATGATCAAACAATTCACTTTTTCCATTTTATCCATTGTATTTTAATTTTGTGGATAACATTATCTTCAATCTTCTTTTTCTTATGAATAATTGATCTTAAATACTGAAAATGATTACTCTTAGGAGCTTATTGATTACTCTTAGGAGTTTCATGATTGCTTTAAGATATCTACAAAATTTATATATTTTGTATATCATTTATGCAAGCATCTAGTGGCTAAAAAATTGCTAGTTTTAATGCCTTGTGGTTTTTTGATGTGTATTGTGAGGCATCTTTGAATAGTCATTGTTGTGGTTTCCGTTGGTGCTTTAAGATTCATGCTCAGGGTTTTCTTCCTTGATCGCCGGCGACTAGCTTGGCAACTATGGACGACGACGCCAGGAGGGATGGCGAATGCTCCCAGGAATCTTCTTGGGACCTCGCATGGGTGGAATTGGCCAGAATCGGGGGAAAGTGGGTGGTGCAAGGGTGCACCGTGTGGGTCTCGCCGGAACTATCACTGGAGAAGGAGCTTGTCAGGTGGTTCTCAGAGGTAATAGAGTTCCTAGGGGAGGTGAGGGTGGAGTCGAACAGGTGGGCGGTCTTGGTGGTTGTGGCTAGGAGTCTTGGCTGGAGGGTCTTCGTGGAGGCGATGGTGAGGGAATTTTGATTGAGAGCGGGGCTCAAAGGAGAGGTGGTGGGTTATGGCTTGGAGTAGGGATTCCTTTTCTGATTCAAAGAGGCCGAGGAGATGGACATGATCCTCCACTGGTCGTGGGTGGTTGCTGGGGAGGCATTGCTCATGGAGCCATGGTGGCTTGGTTTTTTTTGGAGGGGCTATCCAGTCAGATCTGGTGTGGGTTTGTCGGCCATGGTTGCCGGTGGAGCTTTTGGGGGAGGCGGCGATCCGGAGCATTCTTGGCCTAGTCGACGATTTGTTGTTGGTGGATGAGTGAATGATGAAGCGGTGGCTGCTTGACTTTGCTCGGTCTAGCATTTGGATCGATATGTCTTGGTCGCTACAACCGGGCATGCTGGTTAAGGGGATGGAGGGCACGTTCTGGCAAAGGTTCATCTATGAGAGCCTTGAGGGGGTCTGGTGTTAGATGTATGTCCTGAAAGCCAAGTTGGCTTGATACATTTTAAGTTCAGGGCATGAACTTTGTACTTAATTTTTATTTATTAATAAAAGGGCATTAGTTTCATTCATATTGATGTGTCTATGAATCGTCCATGAAGTTAATGGGCAATAACACATATTCTCAAGAGTTGAGAATCTGAGGCATGTGTTTTTATGGATTAACTCCTAAATGCTCCCGATTGTTGGAATATCACGAGGACGATAATTGATCCGTTAAAATCGGTGCACAGATCACTTTCCTTTCTGGGTAGACGAGTCTCTGATCTACAGTGTGGTGACACTGGAGTGAGTGCATCAACGTTATTGAGTGTGACCAAGTACAGGAAGTTATACGGATGATTACTCACTCGTCAATAATTTCCTGATGCTGTAGTCATGTGAATAGTTCTTTGACCTAGAATGTCTTAGCTGCTCACAATAAGGTTGCTGTAGTTTGATAGCACAATCACATGGTTCCTATCCATTTGAGATCTTGCGGTGTTCGTTGGCTACAGTAAATTTATTGTAGGAGTAGGGTGTTCACTTATAGGGATCTATCAGCCTTAGTAGTGAGGAATAATCCTATGCAGCTTAATGAGACTAAGTCCAAAAGTCTATAGCAGAGTGATAATGAAAAGGTATTTTCATTAGTATCACAATTGGACTTGAGTCGATTAAGTTAAACATATGACTGATGTGTTTGACGAGTATCCGTAACCAATATCATGTCGGAATTTTTGATAGAGGAACCGAATCACATGGTAACTACATCTAGAGATTCTAATCTTATTCTGCTGGGTTGCTACTACATACTGCTAGGTGTCACTGGTGGATTGTGAGAGCCCGTTAGGATCATTTTCGGATCGATGATTTTAAATAGGGTTGAGCATAAATTATTTTTGTCCATCGAAAGGAGTTTCGATGATGTATAATGGAGATTATAGCATGTCTCATTACCAGACAGGATAGGACCTGAGGGGGTCACACACATTAGGAGCTTAAGTAACCAATCAGTAAATCAAAATGTTACTAAAATTGACAATTTTAGTACATTTGGACCTAATTATAAATGTTATAATTAATTAATTATGGATTAATTATTAATTGAATTAAATTAGATTTAATTTAATTGAGTTATACTCAGTTAATTGATGCTAATTGAGTTGGATCAATGGCCTTTTCGAAATGGTTCGATCGGATTTAAAATTGGCTTCGATTTGACTGTCAAATCGATTAATTTGGACCATCACTTAGAGTCCAGTTAGATTGGGACTCTTTTTCCTTGTCTTCCCTTGTCTCCACATGCCATAGTGGGCTCCAAGTGTTTTGTGCGACAAAAAGAGGGGGGCATGAAAACAGGAGGGCGCTAATAAATTTAGCGTGAATAAATTAAAAGAGGGAGGAGTCCTCTTCTACTCCTTTTAATTTTCAACCAGTTGAAATTAAACACCGATCTTTTGGCATGGAGTTGGAGAATGGATTTACCGTAAGAAATAAAAGGAGAGAGGGGTTGGCCGACTAAGAGACTTTTGCTTTTGGCGTGAAAAGCTTCTCTCTTGGTTGTGATTTTTCTTTTGGGCATCTTCTCCAAAGAGTCTCTCTCCTCGGGCGCCAAGTTCTCTCTTTTATTTGTTTTCTTCTTCTTTGTGTGAGATCTAGAGAGGTATTCTACAAGAGTAAGAAGAGATAAGAAGGTCCTAGATCTTGCAAATCTCAGTTTGCAAGATAGAAGCTAATTTAAAAAAAGCCGATCCAGATTCGGATCGGTATAGTTTTTAAAGCGGCTGATTTGCTGAAAGAGGAGAGGGCTGCAAGGATCTAGCAATCCAGTGCTCTCTACGACTCGGTTATGCAAGCTCTGTATGGATACTAGCAGAGGACGGGCGATTGCGCGTCTCCGGTAGAATCCCGATTTCAAAAACGAATCGGCATGTTTTTCAGAACAGGGCAGGATAGCGATCCAGGTAAGTTTTTATGTTTAAAATAATTTTATTTTCAGATCTGATATTTTTTTCATATATTATAGCATGTTAGGAATTTATGATGAATAAATTAAATTTTTTTATAAATTGCATTATTAGATATAAAATAGTTTTTATATCTTTTTCCGCTGCGTCAGGCTATTGATGCCTGATTTATTGCAATATACTGTACTTGGAAGAATTCCAACAGTAGTATCAGAGCCACGGTTCTCCTATCTTTAACATGCATGAATGAGAATCAGATCTAAAACATATTCAGGTCAGATAGATAGATTATGATTGTATCAAGTCTATACTGAATATGAGATTGTTCTAGCATAGAATTGTTTTGCTTTGAAAAATTGTTTTCAAAATTAAAATCATAATTTCCAGATCTGAAATTAAGTTTAATAATTTGAAATTTAATTGATCAAAGGTTGCATAGTGATTATAAGGTTGTCTTGCTATAGGGTTTACCTCTTATAGTGTGAAGGTTGTCCTACTTTGATGTATACCTGTTTTTGAAAAAAGGTTTTTAAAAGGGTTTTGATCGGTTTATGATTACATATGTGATGTGTTGTTAAGCATGTTTTAGATCTATTTAATTACATTCGATGTAGTTTAATTATATGATCTAACATGATGATGTATGTGATGCACCAAATTAAGTTTAGATCTTAAATTTGATTCATGATCATAAGCCATTAAAATCATGCATTTGAACCTATTTTAAATTTGATTTGATCAAAAAATTAAATAGGTGCACGAGGGTTTGGGTTGAACAAATTAGGTCTAGTCATCTTAAAATTGTTTTTAGATGATGTCTGGTCAGATCGATTCATTTGATTGTGAATCGATAAGTTAAGACCTAATTTGGCTCAGTGATGAGCCCAAATCACTAGATTGATCTGATTGAATCTTATCAATGTTTTGATCATGGTTTTTAATTGGGGCTAATTCTTTCTTAACCAACTAGTTTGGCAGAAAGAGGGTGTATGGCACAACTTTCCCATGCATCAAACTGACCGGCCAATTTGGTTGATTAAGTTTTCAATAGGGTCACTTTTGATTTGAATTCACCCATACTAGTTATTTTAAGTCAGAGTTGAGATTGTGCTGACTTAATGTGATTGATTTGGCTGATCAATTTAGAAGAGACATGAACCTAAACTCCCTATAAATATTAAGTCTTAGGTCTTCCACCATTGTAGGTGTGCGGATGTCTTACTGGTGTTGATTATTCTTGGCTGGTTATAGTGATCTAGTTGCATCGGGAAGACATAACCACTCTATTAAGCATGAGTTGTTGCTAGGCACTGATGGGGTTGGGCACAATAAACGGGCATGTTGAGGACTCAATGATGGCTTTGTCTAGCAGGAATGGTGGATCCGACTTAACTAATGATTGGACCAATAAATGGGCACGTTGAGGTTCCATGATTTAGAAACCAAGAAGCTATAATTTGTATTAGATACATTGGACAAGAGTTAGCCATTTATTGGTGTAGCGTGTTACCAATAACCGAGCACGGTGAAGTGCCGCACATCGATGGGACTATAGTACATACTAGAAATCTAGAGTCGCATGTTTCTGCATCTCCACGGGATTTGTGAGAGATCCGAGAAAATAGTGGGAGTTCTAAAATTAATTCTTAAAGATCCTAGAATAATTTTTATAATTAAGTGTAAAGCATCTAATTTGAATCTTCTACTCTGGCAGTTAACCATGTTTGCTTCAAATCCCTTAGCCCGTATTCTAGAGACAAACCGACTTGTAGGCCTTAATTTCAAAGATTGGCTGAGAAATATTAAAATTATTTTGAGTTATGAGAAGTTGGGCTATGTGCTTGACCAGGAACCTTCCGTCTTACCTGACCATCCAAATGTTTGTCAGATGACTGCATATGAAAAATGGATGGAAGATGATAATAAGGTTAAGTGTTACATGTTGGCCTTAATGTCAAATGAATTGTAGAGCCAACATGAGGATATGCCAACTGCTAAATCGATTCTGATTCACCTACAAGAGTTATATGGTGAACAAAGTCGGATTGCGCGCTTCGAAGTGTTGAAAAGGCTTTTCAACAACAAGATACGTGAAGGGCAGTCAATCCATGATCATTGTTTGACAATGATCAAGGACATCGAACAGCTTGAGAAGTTGGGCATTCATATTCACAAGGAGTTTTAGGTGGATTTGATCCTCCATTTCTTGACTAGTTCATATGCTCAGTTTGTTATGAACTATAATATGAACAAGTTAAATTACACTTTATCTGAATTATTGAACATGTTGGTAAGCAATGAGGGGACCCTGAAGAGTTCAAGGGGCTCTGTTTTATTTTGGAGCAGTCTTCCTCCAAAAGAAAGTCTACTTGGAAGAAGAAGAAACCTGCAAAGAAGCAGAAGAAGGAAAATAAACAGAACAAGGACACTCCTAAGAAAGCCAAGGTTAGCAAAGGAAAATGTTTCCACTGCAATACAGATGGCCGCTAGAAAAGAAATTGTCCTCTCTACCTAGAAAGCTTAAAGAAACAGAAAAAGGATGTACCTTCTGAAGGTAAGTCCATACTCGTTATTGAATCTAATCTAACGGTTTCATCTACTTCCAGTTGGATTTTGGATTCTGGCTTTAGTGCTCATATATGCATTTCAATGCAAGGTCTGGAAAGAAGAATGCTGAGAGAAGGTGAGATGGTCCTATGTGTCGGAAATGTAGCAAAAGTTGCTGTTCAAGCCATTGGATCATATTCTTTGGTGTTATCTTTAGGGTTTAGATTAGTACTTAGTGACTGTTATTTTGTACCGGAGCTAGTAGAAATTTAATTTGTCTCTGTGCTAGCACAGGAAGGATTTGAATTTACATTCAATAAAGACTTGTAATATTTATTTGAGAAATAAATTGGTTGCAAAAGCTATTTTAATTGACAGTCTGTATCATTTGCATGCCGATGCATCTTTGAATATTGACAAGAAAATTAAAGTGAATGCCATAGAATATAAACGTCCTATAGATGATCTAAATGATAAATACATGTGGTATCTAAAGCTCGGTTATATAGGTGAAGACAGAATTAACAAACTGGAAAAGGATGGGATCCTAGATTTAGTTAATTCTAAATCATACCCACCTTGTGAGTCATGTCTTCAAGGAAAAATGACCAAGTTATCCTTTGTAGGACATGGGGAGAGGGCCACAGACTTACTTGCCCTGGTACACACTGATGTGTGTGGTCCATTTGATGTGCAATCCAGGGATGGTTTTTACTATTTCATAACCTTTACTGATGATTGTTCACGGTATGGTTATATGTTTCTTATGAGACACAAATTTGAAGCTTTTGAAATGTTAAAGGAATTCATACATGAGGTAGAAAAATAAATAGGTAAAACCCTTAAGGTTCTTCAATCAGATCGGGGAGGTGAATACCTTAGTAGGAAATTCTTAGGTTATCTTAAGGGCAATGGCATAGTCTCACAATGGACTCCACCTAGTACGTCTCAGCTTAATGAGGTGTCTGAGATGAGAAACATGATACTATTAGATATGGTCCGATCCATGATGAGCTTCATTGACTTGTCTTTATTTATTTAGGGATATGCCTTACAAACTTCAATTTATATTTTAAATAGATTTCCATCTAAATCTGTTTTTACCACACCATATGAGATTTGGCATGGTAAGAAACCAAGTCTTGTTCATTTCAAGATTTGGGGATATCCAGCCTATGTCAAAAGATTAATGGGGATAAGTTGGAATCTAGATCTGTGAAAGTTGGATTTATAGGATATCCTAAAGAAACTTTAGGATATTACTTTTACCTTCCATAAGATCACAATGTGATTGGGGTAGACATGCCATATTTCTTGAAAAACAGTTTATTCAGGAAGATGGTAGTGGGAGGTTAATTGAGCTCGATGAGAAAGTCTCTGAAGAGCAGCCAGCTGTAGATCAGATCGAATTCAATCAACCGATTCACATAAATGCTCTTCCATATTGTAGGTCTATTAGAATCTCCAAACCTCTTGAAAGGTACTTGGGTATGCTTATAGAGGATATAAAGAAAATGTTTTTTGTTAGCATTCAATCAATTGATCCTAAGACTTATGATGAGACGATTCAGACATTGACTCTGAGAAATAGTTGAATGCTATGAAGTCAGAAATTGAATCAATGCATTCTAACCAAGTAAGGTTCTTAATAGATCCACCAGAGGGTATCGTACCTATTGGTTGTAAATGGATCTACAAAAGGAAAATAGGTGCAGATGATAAGGTAGAGACCTTTAAAGCTAGGTTGGTGGTGAAAGAGTATAGTCAACATGAAGGCATTGACTATCATGACATCGTTTCACTAGTAGCTATGCTGAAATCCATCCGTACATTGCTTGCAATTATTATGATTATGAGATATGATAGATGGATGTGAAAATTACATTCTTGAATGGATATCTTGAAGAAAGATATTTATATGGAGTAGCCTTTGTGTTTCACTTCCAATGATGAAGATCGAAAGTCTGCAAGCTGCATAGATCAATCTACGTATTGAAGCGAGCTTCTCGGAGTTGAAATACTCGTTTTGATGATGCAATCAAATCATTTGATTTTATCAAGAATGAGGATGTGCCATGTGTTTACAGGAAGGCCAGTAGAAGGGCAGTAACATTCCTTGTATTGTACATGGATGACATCCTCCTTATTGGGAATGATATTTCCATGTTGACTTCAGTCAAAAGTTGGTTATCTAAGGAATTCTCTATGAAAGACTTCGGTGAAGCATCTTATATTTTGGGGATTAAGGTCTATAGAGATAGATCTAATCGGATGCTTGGCCTTTCACAAAAATTGTACATAGAGGAAGTGCTGAAAAGGTTCAGCATGGAGAACTCTAAAAAAGGATTGTTACCTCTTCGGCATGGCATTAATCTCTCCAAGAAAATGTGTCCTAACATACCTGAAGAGATTCAACGCATAAGCAAGATTCCATATGCTTCGGCAATTGGAAGCCTTATGTATTTCATGTTGTGTACTTGACCTGATATAGCTTTTACTGTGTCACGAGTAGATATCAGTCGAATCCACGTGAAGAATATTGGATAGCTGTGAAGAACATTTTTAAGTACTTGAGAAGGACTAAAGATTTGTTCTTAGTCTTTGGAGGGAGTTCAGAATTAGGGATAATGGAATATACAGACTCAGACTTTATGTCTGATCCTGATGATAGAAAGTCTACATTAGGGTTTGTATTTTTGTACAATGGTGGGGTAACTAGTTAGAAAAGTTTCAAGCAGCCCATCATAGCAGATTCAACAATGGAAGCAGAGTACATTGCTGCCTCTGAAGCTGCAAAAGAAGCCTTCTGGTATAAAAAGTTTGTTGTGGAGCTTGGAGTGATGCCATCTGATGCCATCCCCATATATTGTGATAATAATGGTGCAATAGCTCTTGCCAAGGAGCCCAGGTCTCACAAGAAGTCTAAGCATATTGAGCGGTGATTTCATATCATACGTGACTACCTCGAGAAGATGTTGAGGTGTGAAGAGTAGACTTCACGGACAACGTGGCAGACCCACTGGCTAAGACTCTGAGCCAGCAGAAGGCTGAAGTCCATTTTGAGATGTGACTTAGATATGTAGCTAATTGGCTTTAGTGTAAGTGGGAGATTGTTAGATGTATGCCCTGAAAGCCAAGTTGGCTTAACACATTTTAATTTCAGGGCATGAACTTTGTACTTAATTTTTCTTTATTAATAAAAGGGTATTAGTTTCATTCATATTGATATGTATGAATCGTCCATGGAGTTAATGGACAATGACACTTATTCTCAAGAGTTGAGAATCTGAGGCATGTCTTTATAGATTAACTCCTAAAAGCTCCTGATTGTTGGAATATCACGAGGATGGTGATTGATCCGTTAAAATCGGTGCACATATCACTTTCCTTTATAGGTAGATGAGTTTCTGACTTACAGTGTGGTGACATTGGAGTGAGAGTACAGGTAGTTGATAGAGATCAACGGTACTGAGTGTGACCAAGTACAGGAAGTTATACGGATGGCACTCACTCGTCAATAATTTCCTGATGCTATAGTCATGTGAATAGTTCTTTGACCTAGAGTGTTTCAGTTGCTCACAATAAGGTTGCTGTAGTTTGACAGCACAATTACATGGTTCCTATCCATTCGGGATCTTGTGGTGTTTGTTAGCTACAGTAAGTTTATTGTAGGAATAGGGTGTTCACTTGTAGGGATCTATCAGCCTTGGTAGTGAGGAATAATCCTATGCAGCCTAATGAGACTAAGTCTAGAAGTCTATGGTTATAGCAGAGTGATGATGAAAAGGTGTTTTCATTAGTATCACAATTGGATTTGAATCGATTAAGTTAAGCATATGATTGATGGGTTTGACGAGTATCCGTAACTAACATCATGTCGGGATTTTTGATAGAGGAACCAAATCACGTGGTAACTACACATAGGGGTTCCAATCTTATTCTGCTGGGTTGCCACTACATACTGCTTGGTGTCATGGTGGATTGTGAGAGCCCATTAGGATTATTTTCGGATCGATGATCCTAATTAGGATTGAGCAGAAATTGTTTCTGTCCATCGAAAGAAGTTTCGATGATGTATAATGGAGATTATAGCATGTCTCATTACCAGACAGGATAGGATCTGAGGGGTCATACACATTAGGAGCTTAAGTAATCAATCAGCAAATCAAAATGTTACTAAAATTGGCAATTTTAGTACATTTCCAATTTTAGTACATTTGAACATAATTGTAAATGTTACAATTAATTAATTATGGTTTAATTATTAATTAAATTAAATTAGATTTAATTTAATTGAGTTAGACTCAGTTATTTGATCCTAATTGAGTTGGGTCAATGGCTTTTTCGAAATGGTTCGATCGGATTTAAAATTGGTTTCGATTTGACTGTCAAATGAATTAATTTGGACCATCACTTAGAGTCCAGTTGGATTGGGACTCTCACCTTTTCTCTCCTTGTCTCCACATGCCATAATGGGCCCCAAGTGTTTTGTGCGACAAAAAGAGTGGGGCATGAAAAGAGGAGGGCGCTAATAAATTTGGCATGAATAAATTAAAAGAGGGAGGAGTCCTCTTCTACTCTTAATTTTCAATCAGTTGAAATTAAACACCGGTCTTTTGGCATGGAGGAGTTGGAGAAGGGATTTACCGTAAGAAATAAAAGGAGAGTGGGGTTGGTCGACCAAGAGGCTTCTGCTTTTGGCATGAAAAGCTTCTCTTGGGCATGATTTTTCTTTTGGGCGTCTTCCCTAGAGAGTCTCTCTCCTGGGGCGCCAAGTTCTCCTCTCTTTTTTATTTGTTTTCTTCTTTCTTGTGTGAGATCTAGAAAGGTATTCTACAAGAGTAAGAAGAGATAAGAAGGTCCTAGATTTTCCAAATTTCAGTTTGCAAGATAGAAGCCAGTTCGAGAAAAGCCGGTCTAGATTCGAATCGGTACAATTTTTAAAGCGGTTGATTTGCTGAAAGAGAAGAGGGTTGCAAGGATCTAGCACTCCAGTGCTCTCTATGACTCGGTTACACGAGCTCTGTATGGATACCAGCAGAGGCCGGGCGATTGCGCGGCTCCGGTAGAATACTGGTTTCAAAAGCGGATTGGCACGTTTTTCAGAGTAGGCCAGGATAGCGATCCAGGTAAGTTCTTATGTTCAAAATAATTTTATTTTCAGATCTGATATTTTTTTCATATATTACAATATGTTAGAAATTTATGATGAATAAATTAGATTTATTTATAAATTGCATCATTAGATATAAAATAGTTTTTATATCTTCTTTCGCTGTGTCAGGCTGTTAATGCCTGATTTATTGCAATATACTGTTCCTGGGAGAACTCCAACATCTGGTTCCAGTGTTGTTGTTTCCATCCTTTAGTGGTGGCTTGCCTATTGGAGGGGGACATGGATGTTCGGAGACCATAGTCTAAGGTAGGGGGATGGAGGATGGAGTGGCAAAGGGCCGCAGTTGGGGCCTTAGCTAGTGGTCGTACGATAGTGGTTGCTAACTAATTTGGGGAAGAAAATGGCCATGTTAGCTCGGGCCGCTGAGTTCGAACCCAAGATAGGACCAACTCAGGGCAGCTCGGACCGTGTCGACCTGCCAACTGGATTTGATGGCTGGGTCAAGCAAGCCAAGATCGCATGATAGCGATCACCCATCCATACCATGCTTGGATTAATGGTTGGAATAGTGGCTGGGGGCATGGAGATTGGTGCGGTAGATGGTTCAGGCTCGATCTTGAGCACGATTTGGCAAGTCAATCACTTTGGGCCGTTGGCATTGGGCCAGGAAATGAGAGAAGCCTGCCTGGAGGCGGGTGGTGTGCTGGGCTGAGGGGGCGTGTGGTAGATTCCGCGGGGGTGGTTTGGGGCCAGCCCAAGCATACTTGGCCTAGCGAATCTAAGGCGGCTTCTAGGCCTAGTGGATGGGAAAAAGGGGCCTGTGTATCTAAAAAGGGTCCTAATTTGCTTCATAAGGGCAAGAGTAAGGCCCTAACCCATTCGGAGGCCAGGGTGGAGTTATCGGCCAGTTTTGGAGGACCTAGGGTCTTCATCTGCTCAACGAGGACCCCATAGGAGGGGGACGCAGGCTCGTTTTTCCTCTTGATGTTTCGGAGGTGGGGGGCATTTTGAGCGGGGGTTGGAGCCTCTTAAGGGATAGGACCCAATGTGTTTGGATCCTTCGGTAGGTGGTCAACATATGAATCATGATAAGGCAGTTGTTCGACTGAGGCAGGCCATCCAGGGGGAGGGGGAGAGTCGACAGTTATGGACTCAATGATAGGAGAGTTGGGAATTGATCATGAAGCTGAGGCGTGTACTGGCATGGGTCTTTTTCCCCACAAAGTATCTCAATGAGGCTGCTGATCTGTAATAATCGGGAGGCGGGTAAGCTCGTTTGGGATGTTTTTAGAAGATTATTTAGCAGCACTGCCTTGACATTTGTGTTTTGCTTGAGACTCACCTTTTAGGGACGAGACTTGGCCGGATCAAATGATGGATTGTGCGAGCATGGAGTATCTATGGAGTTTAGAGGCCTATTCGAGGGAATTATTATGGTGTGACAGCGTGGATCGATTAGATTGATGCGGTCCACAATTATGAGCAACAGGTGGCCTTGGTCATTTCTAAACAGACCGTAGGTCTTTGGCTTTTGTTTGATATATATGCAAGCACTGATTACAAGGAAAAAAGGGTGCTTTGGTTTGATATTATCAGGATGGCGGTGTTGGGCCTGGCTTCTCTTTTTGCTAGGGACTTTATTTATATTATGGGTCCCCACGAGAAGATGGGCGGTAGGTAGTATGTAGCTAGTATTGATTTCAGAAAGTTTAGGAGGTTTGTCAATAACTTGGGCTTGATCGATCTTGGTTACACTAGATTGAGATTCACTGAGTGCAACAATCATTTTGGGATAGCTAGGGTTTGGGAGACGATTGATCGGAGTCTTGTGACTGCTGATTGGTTCCAGCATTTCTTGGGACAAGGTGTAGCACCTTTCGAGAATTACGTCTTATCACTGCCTATCCTCATCACCATTGATGGTTCGTGTCTGTTTCGGGAACCATTCAAGTTTGAGAAGTTTTGGACCTTTTACGTGCATTCATGGGATCTGATTAGGAAGGTTTGGAGGATGCTGATCCATGCGGATGCAATATATTGGATGATCCGAAGACTCGAGCTAGCGAGGCGCAGGTTGCTTCGGTGGAATTGCCATGAGGTTGATGATATTTTCAGATGCATTAAGGGCGTGGAGGCCGATATTACGGAGCTCTAGCACAGAGAGGATCAGGAGGGGGCCTTTAGGAACTTGATTTTAGGTTGCTTCGCCACAAGCTCTCTGTTCACCACTCTTTGCTAAGATAGCAGGAGATGTTGTGGAGGCAAAAGTCTAGGGTTTAGTGGATCAAAGAGGGTAATTAGAATACCAGATTCTTTCACCAGTCGATGATGATTCGGAGGTTTACTAATCGCATCAAGCAATTGCAAGAGAGTGATGGTAGAGTGGTGGACAGTGTTCAGATCAAGGAGCAGATATTTTAGTTCTTCAGATCATATTGGACCCCACATTTGGATGGGGATGGCCCACTCCAAGGGTCCTAGCCTGCGAGTCATATTTCTGATGAGGAGAATGAGGCCTGCATCGTCCTCTCTCCTGTGGAGGTGTGGGGGGCGTTTGGTCTCTTAGGGAGGACAAGGTCTCAGGGCTGGATGGGTTTTTCCTTTTCTTTTTTCATCATTATTGGACTATTATTAGGGGAGAGGTGGTGGAGATGGTGTAGAGGGTCTTCGAGTCCAGAGGTCTGTCGAAGGATTGGAAGAAGATGCTAGTCACCCTCATCCTGAAGAGACCTGACGCGCCGGCCCCGAGGCACTTTAGACCAATTAGCCTATGCACAATCCTCTATAAATTTTTTGCTAGGGTTCTGGTCGGGCATCTGAAGTCGATTATTCCTTGCCTGGTCAGTCCAGAGCAGGGGCATTTGTTATTGACCATGGCATCACCGACAATATGCTGCTCGTCTAGGAGTTTATGCATGATTTGCGGTAGGTCCCCGTTCATCAGATCTTGATGGTGATCAAGCTGGACATGGAGTGGGCTTATGATCGGATAAGTAGGCCTTTCTTGCTCTAGAGTCTCCACAAGTTTGGATTACAGGACAGGTGGATTTACTGGGTCATGGATTGTGTGGAGATCTCAAGCTTTGCCATCCTGATCAATGGCACCCTAATGGACTTCTTTCACTCGACTAGTGGACTTCGCCAAGGGTGCCCTCTTTTCCGCTATCTTTTTATTTTGTGCTGATGCTGTCTCGTGTGCTACGGGCAACGATTTAGGGGTCAGAGTTGAATTCTTATTGGCCTGCCCCTGGGACCATGCCTTTATCGCATCTTCTTTTTATAGACGATTATTTGCTCATTAGCTGGGCCATCGTCCAGAATGTGAGGTGCTTTGCATCCATTATCGGGCCTACTGTCGGGCATCTGGTCAGCTGGTAAACTTGCAGTTCTCATCTTTAGCCCCAAGACGGAGATCCAAGAGCAATCTAGAACCTTGACCTACCTTGGGATTCTTATCACGAGACGGAGGCTCCAGAGAGCCGACTGCAGGCTTATAGTGCAGCGGATCTAGGACTGTCTTTAGGGTTGGCAGATCAATACACTCTTCATGATGGGTAGGACAACCCTGGTGAGACCGTTCCTGAGCTCATTTCTGGTCTATCTCTTGGCGAACAATGTTGTGCCGATCCTGTCTTAGATGGCTGAAGTAGCAATTCCGGAAGGAGATCGATGCATGATAGTCATGGGATGCACCTGCTATTTTGGGAGGTGGTCTGCCGGCTCGTGTTGGATGGTAGCTTAGGGATTCGGTCCTTACTGGTTATGAGAGGCCATGATCACCAGACATGCAGAACGATTCCTCATCCGGCCTGATTGTTTATGGAGTAGGATGATGAGGGTTCGGTTTGGCACATGGAGCCAGGGGCACCAGATCTAGAGTGCGTTGGTGCTTCTTCATCTGGAAGGAGATTTGCGTTCGTGCCCTTGCAGTGATAGCCGGGATCACATGGTTGGTTGGAGACCGGACTTTGATTGATGTCTTTCAGGATACTTAGATTTCCAGTCTGCCTCTTTCACATTGGCTAACCTATATCAGTATGGAGGTGGATGACCATCTGTGTTTCTAATCTTATTACGGATGATGGCAGGGGCTGGAAGGCTCAGGATATCACTCGCTTCTTTGGTGCTAGCTTGCTAACAGGACCCTTACGATCTCACTTCTTGTTCATCGGAGTCAAGATTTAAGAATGTGAGGGCGATCATGCTGTCCCACGATCCTTGAAAGGGATCTTGTTGAGTTGTGCACGACTAGGCATGATAGGAGGATTGAGGTTGCTTAGGTCTGGAGAGTGGTGACCCATCCTAGGGTCTAGCTCTTTTTTTGGAAGGTGGCTTGGGACTGGCTGCTGACGTGTTTGCTCTTGAGGAACAGGGGCTTGGAGATTCCTGTTATTTGCCTGATCTGCGGTGTGGAGGATGAGTCCATTGAGATGCACTCTTTTGTTGTTTGAGGGAGAGATTGATTTGGAGGTTGGTGGGCTGTCAGCATTAGAGGGCAAGCAATGGCCTTAGGATGACTTCCTTTTGGATGCGATCCATTGGAGTATGGCGGAGGGCTTGACTTGCTCTTTGGGGTGATTGTCTAAGAACAGTTTGGTCTTCGAAGCTGAGATTGTGCCTGTCCATCAGGTGTTGGAGAGAGCTCTATCGTTAGCTACGGTGCACATTTGCTTTTATGCTGCTAGCCCTTCTGTTGATGTCCTGATTTCCTGGGACTTCCATATTGCACCTATAGTAACCTCAAGGGTTTTTTTTCTCTCTTGGGGCCCGCACCATCGGGGTTTATCGAAGTCAATTTTGATGGCAGCATGAGGGGCAGCAAAAGTGGTGCGGGCTTCATCACCTGTGGCTTACATGCTAGGCTCCTAGCAGCAGGAGGCTTTCATCTTTTTGAGACGACCATCTCGGGAGTGGAGCTCCACGCTGCTTAGATAGGTATTATTTGTGCTAAGTAGGAGCCGCGGGCTAAGAGGAGTTTCCTTGAGGGTGATTTTGCCACGGTGATCGGCTGGATTAGCGATGGGGAAAAGCATCTTGAAGCACATTCGATCTTTCATAACATCTAGAGCTTTCTTGTTAATTCTATGGTGGTGTCTATTCGGCATGTTTTTCGTGAGACGAACAATGTGGTTGATTGCGTTTCTTCCTTCATGGCTTTGTATACTGGGGACTGGACTTGGCATCCTGGCAATGTTTGCCCTTGGGCCTTGCAAGATATTTTGTACTCTGACTGTTTGGGTTCTTTTCACAATAGATTAGTGTGATCGCCTGCTTATATCAAAAAAAAAGATGTGTATTGTTTGTGGAAGAGTTTATGTGATAATCGAGGAGTGGAGTGTCTATGTACATTTAAAGCATTAGACTTCTCTATAAAGAATGAGGGACTATATGTGATAATTGAGGAATGGAGTGTCTATGTGCATTTTAAGCATTAGACTTCTTTGTAAATAATAAGGGACTACGGGGGATTTATGATCAACAACTACGGGTTTGATAACAAATTGAAAACTTGGAACTCACCATCCATTGTATTGTAGTTGATTGGTTACTTGGTTAAAAACTTAAGCAGACTGTACCATATCTTGAAATAATTATTGCTACTCTGTGTGTGGGGAATCCATGCTTATATGAAACCCCTCTTTTGTCTTCTTTTATCCCTCTCTCCAACCACCATCGCTCATCACCATTGTGGTGTTAGGTCAACACCTATTATCTTTACTGTCACCACTGACCACTAGCTTGCTCACCAATCATCATCATTGCCATTCACCTTTGCAATTTTCCTCTCATCATTTTCCCTCCTTTCCCTTTAAACTGGCAAGCCTTCTGTTTTATCCTACCTCTAGCCACAAAAAACTTCTACACATCCACCAACCATTATTGTCAAAAGCTGGCCTCTCCATCTTTGATGCCCACCTTGTTCTAGGCCTATATCATGTTAAGGCATTATCTTTTGTTAACTTAAATTAGACTGACCTAAGGGTGGCCCAATGCCAAATCAAACAAGACCTCCTTATAAAAGATTAAGATAAACCATATATCAAGTAGTAGATGTGCTAGTTGTGTAAAAGATGGTGTTTAGCAACCAAAACACGAGTATGACTGCATGGGAGGTTGCCAAAGTGTGATGCACATGAGTTAATAAGATGCAAAGATCTTTGAGGATACATGGTGATGAAAAGGGAGGATAGGTGTAATGATGCACTATTGTAGCTAATAAGTCAATGAGATAATGCGACCTTGTTGCCTTAAGCTATAATTGTACCAAAAGAATTGATATAAGGTTCAGCTGGTGACCATGTGTTACATTATGATGGAAGGTTAACTATGGAAACAAGCCTCAAATAATATGAATGGCTTGGAGATTCACTAAAATGGTGATGCGGCTGTGATTAAGGATTGTTTTTTATGGACCAGAGGAGGCCATTAATGGCCATTAGTTTCATCGTTCAAATCTGTCTCATCATTGAGATAATCTAGGCCCTAATCTTGCTATTCATCACTAACTCTGGAGTGGATTGCAATAACCATCGTGTTTGACAGCCCTATATTGGTCATTGTTCTGGAGTTCTTTAAATTACAGTCCTTGGACTAGAGTTTCTAGGGGTTATATAAAATAATTGAAGTCCATGGTTTAGCTAGTTTGCATTTTGTCCTTTTATGATGGACTTGTATGTGACTAGGAAGGAATGATGCGGATGCCCAATTAACAACATATGTATGCTGCAATATTTCAATTTTGTTGAAGTTGGGAGGCTTGAAGATCCGTGGTTTATTAACAAGATATCGGCCCATGATATTCCATTACTTTCCGGTTTGTAGTCGTGAAGATCTTGGGTTTATTGGGTCAATGACTAATCCATGGAGGTTGACGTGGATGATAATGGCCATTAACTTAATAAGCTAAGTGATAATGGGTTGGCTTGGCCTATAATAAGAGTGGTTGGTGAGGTAGAAGCGAGGTGGTTATGCATGATAATCTGTAAGAAAAATCAAGTAGATAAAAGAAGAATAGGGTTAGGCAGGGTTCCCGGTACCGGTACCGGGACCCATACCGATGACCGGCCGGTACGGTACCCGTACCGTACCGACATGCGGTATGGTGGGGCATGCCAGTATGAACCGGCATGTCCTTTTTTTTTTTGATTTTGCATTTTGGATTTTGGGTTTTTAAGATTTTTATTTTATTTTCAAGGGTTTAGGGTTTAGGATTTAGTGCTTGGAATTTAGAGTTTAGGATATGTCCGACTTCAAGGTTTAAAATTTAAGATTTAAAAAATGCTATTACATTAATTCTAATTAAAATAAGATATAAAATGATAATTAAACTAAGATTATTAGCAATTAATGAAAGTGAAATGTAACATAAACATATAATTACATACCAATATCTAGAATCGGGTAGAGTGTCGATGTCCATAAATATAGGGATCATTGATATTCTTTATAGGAAGATCGGTATATCCCTTCATCTAGGCAGCATGATACTCCTCTAAGGTCATCCTGGAGGTTTGCATGATGATCATAACTCATCGTAGATCCCTCGTTGATGTCCTGACTCTGAAAGCTATCCAGAGATTGATGATATGGTAGTATAGAGGTCCATCCAAATATACCACTAGCAAAATCAGATCCATAAGATGCTTCGGGCTGCATGGGATGATAACCACTGGAAGATGACGTCTCAGATGTACCATATGGACCATATAGACCAGAAGCTGTCGGTAGCTGCAGATAAGAGGATCTTGAATATGAGAATGACCCTGATACATTCATGGATCCTACTTCTCGTGCAAAAGCTGCAGCTGCATCGTGTCCCGAACGACCTCGTGGAGCCCATCGCCTATATGGAATCATATCATCACGGGGTCTGTCAGATGGTACTCCATGATCTGTATCCTATGTGGCATGGCTAAACTGCGACTTCCTAGTGAATCGAATATAAATAGGTGGCTGACTCCTGTCCTCCGATCTCTCCCTGATCATTAGATCCTCCACTATCTGAAGCACTATCATCACTTTCTGGTATCTGAATCTGAATGGACTGAGTGCTTCGATGGAGGTGCAACTGCTTTTCCTTTTTCTCTGTTTTCGAACCAAATAGATAGCAGGGAGGGACAATGTGCTGTATCTACTGGAGCCCTGTGAGAAATGTGGCTTGTTGCCCATTGTTTAGCATCCATCTCAGTCTCGCTAGCTACAAAACTAGCTGCTCGAGGAGGCGATCCTGGCTCATCAAGCTTTGACTGCTGCTGCTGATTCATGACCTATCCAATCATTGGATCTTCATCCTCATCAACATATGAACTTACAGTGAGATCGAGATATTTTAATTCTGCTTTTTCCTGAATACACTTTAGCCTCAACCTTAAATTATAGTGTACATACACAAGATTGTTGAGGCATTTTTGTTTTAAACGGTTCCTCTGCTTGGAGTGGAATAAGGCCAAATGTAAACCAGTTGCGTTCACATCCACTCGATACCGTCTGGGAGAGAATCTTAACTGCAAGAACTTTCAGATTTTTAGCAGATCCATCAAAATGCACCCACCATTCAACTGTAAAAGACATTACATAATTTAGAATTTTAGATTTGCCAAAATAAAAAATTATCTTTGATTTATTTTTGATTGTTACAGTGGATCCAAATGAATCTGTGCTCTCTCTAAAAAATTGTCTGCCAGAAAAAGTTTTTGTTATCATGTGTTGTTGAAATTAATGCTAATAAATATCACTCATAATTCCAACCTAACTTCTTCTAGGCATATAGCAGCAATATCTGGATCGGGCTCCATCTTATATATAACATTGCGTAGGGTAGACATATGATTTTCATCCATGGCAATGTCCGATATGGAGTACTGAAATCTCGGATTCAGATAGTAAGCTATATATATTTTAAGAATTATTTAAACGTACTTTTACAAATCTAATTGAATTTAAGTTTTTAGGAACTTCATAAATTACTGCGTACTTGCTAGATACAAATCCGAACTCATTTGATAACTCCATCGTCCATCAATGATCCGGATATATTCAGATGCATGTGATGGATCTGCCTCATGGATTTTTTCTTTTGCCCTTTGTATCATGAAATAAAGAAGCCCATCTGAGCATACCTCTCGGAGTCCACGGTGCGCTTGATAGCCTCCACTATCCTTTCAGTCCGTTGCCAGAATGTCTCTCGTCACTAAATTTTGTACATTGTTTTCCTTAGTATTTGTCCTGGGGGCATATCTGCTCTGCTACCACTCTTGACTGACAAACATCTGACGCAGCTCTGCTTTCTTGTCAAGAAGACTATCAAGTGTAATGTAATTAGTAGCAAACCATGTGATCCTTGGTCTCAATATTTTTTTCCTGTAAAGTTCTTTATCAATGATAAGATTCATGTATGGTTATATATAAATCTGGTGATAGACTGTGCTAGCGCAACAATCTTCTGTACCCTGCAGACTTTTTCAATATCTATCAACATGAGGCTATACAATGTGCAGCATAAAGGATCCAAAAAATATACGGTCGTCGCTGCATCAAAATCTACCCTGCGGCCCTGTACTGTGGTCCATTATCTGTGATGACCTGCACGACATTGTGCTCTCTCACCTGATCAATCACCTCCATTAATCTGAGGATATAACTGGCATCGTGCACCTGATCTGAAGTATCAACAGACTTTTGAAAAAATTCTTTCCATCATAATAAGTCAAGAAATTGACGATGCTTCGTCTAGGACCAATCCAATAATCACATATCATTGTCAATCCATACACGGGCCACTTGCTCTGATACGAGGATATCCATCCTTCTAGCTCCTTATTGCTGTCCAGAAGTTGATCATAGATATCCCTCGATCCTGGAGGATCTACACCTGCACAGTAGCCTGTATAGATGAAATAGCAGAATGATAATATGGATTGTCTGCTGCATGTGCTGGGATATGACTGAAATGAAATTAGTAGGAGATGGCTCGCCACATATCATTCTTATCATTTTTCATTATTGTGTCAATCCTCTGTTGCTTGGAATCTCTACTGGGAAAGGCATGTGGATCGACATCATGGATAGTGGCTCCCTCTGGAATGTTCCTAGAAGACTTTCTTATACTGCCAAATGCTCCCAACATGAATGCAATACGGCTGGTGCCTCTCCTGACTGAGGTCCTCCTAAACTGTCTCAGACTCTCCTGCAATACTAGCAGAACCGGATCCCGATCCCGACTCAAAAGCTGATGGTCCAAATCGCTGTCTATGCCTGGTTGTCTCTTCTTGCTGGCTCTGCTCATACAAGCTCGCCTGAATAGCAGCCTCCATCTATGCCTCCTTATCAGAAGGAATAGATGCTCCTTCTGACTCCCTGGGATAATAAGAAGGTGGTTCTGCGGCTCTGCGCTCCACCTCTGCCTTCTTCTTTGCTGCTCTTTTCTTTCCAGCTTTGAAATCAGCAAAGTATTTCTTCATCAATTGACGGATCTCCTGTGGATACTGTTGTCATGTAGATACATGAGGATAGCCGCTAGTCAAGTGCTGCTTCAACCTCGTTATCCCCATCTTTGAATTCAATATTGCATTATTTACACCTCCAGTGATGACTCGAGAGCATCTCTTCATGCAACCAGTTAATGTCACGCTCCGGATCCTTCTTCCTCCTTGATGGATCCATACCTGAATATTTAAATTACATATAAGTTCAATAATAATGTTCATTAATTAATACTTTATTAACTTATTTTTTTAAATTTAAATTATTTTTTTAAATTTTTTAATTTAAAAAATAAAAAATAAAAAAAATTTAAAAAAATTTTGATTTTAGATTCATGTAGGATTCTATCATACATGCTACATATATTTTTTTAAGACCCTAAAAATGTATTAAAAGTCAATTTTTTTTAATTTAAGACAGAGCACTATTCATAAGACGCATCAAAACTTGGATAAAATGATATGAAATTTATATTACGAGTAGCTTACGAGCCCTAGATTAATAATTTGTAAGTACAATTTTTTTATTAATTATTTTTTAATTAAATTTTTAATCCAAAATTAATTTTTAATTTAAAAAATTTATATTTAACAAAAAATCAAGATCTTAGTATCATTGTGTAGATATATCATAGATCTACCACATACTCTAAAATCATAGCCGGCAAAAAAATTTGATAGTATTTTTTCTTAATTTTTTATTTTGCACGGATTTTAACAAAAAAAAGAGGGGAGAGGGAAATTGGGAAAAGGGAAGCTATACGTACCTTGATTTCACCTTCCTTTTCAATTTCTGGACGTTCGATGGCATTGAAATGGAGAGATTTTTTTTTCGGGCCGAACACAGTGAGCTCCTGAGAGCTCTCTGTTGTTTAAAATTCAAAGCCAACATAGCTGGCTTCACAGATTCCCCCCGCCCCCCCCCCCAACCCCACTCACATGGCTACAGTAGCCATGTAAGGAAAGCAAAAAAAAAAAAAAAAAAAAGGCCCGAACCGGTTCGAACTAGTCCCGAATTGGCCGAACTGAGCAGTTTGGCCTTGTTTCACCCGGTTCAGGATCGGTTCGGCCTGCTTCTACGCCGGTTCGGGCTAGTACAAGTTAATTTTTTTGGCCGGGAACTGTTTTATATAACCGAACTGTGCTGGCCGGCTACCGGTCCGGTTCGGCACGGTTCAGCGAACCCTGGGGTCAGGTTTGTCTGTGGGGTGGTTATCCTCTCCAATCTTCCCTTTCTTTCACTTCTTTATTTCTCTTCTCTATCTCTTCTTTACATTGCCTTATGTTGGAGAACTATGATTCTTTCAGCTCTCATTCTTGACTATTTGTTGTTTACAATCTGCCATGCATGCATTTATAATTCTTTTTTCTTTTATGTAATTGCGGATTTTTATCGTAGTTTGCTTTTATTATGTTACAATTGTTATCAAGCCTACAACTAAAACTGTGTTCCTTATTTGTTGATTTTTTTGTCATAAGACTACTCTGGACCCTTCAATTAAGCCCAAAAAACTTTAGAAACTTATACTACCATCTCCCTCATTTATAAACTCTTTTGGCAGATCTTTTTAACCATTTGTTTGCCCATAAGCTCGAATCTTTTTTTCATTGTTGTCCATTTTTCAGGTTTTTGATAATGAGCAACCAAATCACTCCAAACCCTTGTCCAATCCTTTTCCAAGTTTTATAATGCATGGCATGCACTTTCTAAGGTGGTCCTCCATCAAGTGGCGACTATGATAGTAGAGAACAACAAACTACGAAGGGCGACAACACATGCTAGTAATAGAATAAGTTGGTTCTTAAAAGTTATTTGGCACAAATAAAGCAAAGATAGCCATCAAAATCACCATAGGAAGATGATACTAAAATTTGCACATAGGAAATGTTATTGCAAGATAGGCCACCAACAAAGGCTAAACATAGCAAAGACAATGGTCAAGTCTTTAAGCAGTAGTCCCAGACATGGCTAATTCTGGGTTTTCTGCCTTATGCCCACTAGGACAGGACATGACACGACAAAATATGCCATGATACATGGAGGACATGACTACAATGAACTTTTACATTGTCACACCTTTCAATGGCACAATGGACATGCTTGCAGTAGACTATCTTAATCCACCATCTCACCCCTATCCCAATCCATCCCAATTAGATGAGATCCTTATTCCATCCACCTCCTTGTTCTCTTTCTTGGAGAATTTGAAGCTTAAAAAAATTAAAAATTCTAACTTGACATGATCCCTCTCAACCTTCTTTCATTGTCTTGTTCAACGTTCATCATCTCAATACCGAGCCCCGTATTGGTGCCAATATGTTACCGTGTCGATATAGAGCTGGTTTCTCATACTGAATGTTGGTACGCCCCTTCTTACCAAACCGGTATGGTACGGTATGCCTCATACCATATAGTTCGGTACAGTAGAGCAAGCCTTGGTCTCGCTAGTCTAATATCGTGCCAAACAAATAAAATAGAAAAAAAAGGAGAGGTGTAAGGTTAGGGTCAAATGTCTTTTTTCAAGCTTGTCTTGCTACTTCCAAGCCATGATCCATTCCTTTTCATCCTCTCTCTCACTCGCCTGATTGAAGTAAAGGAGGAGATGGGGCTGGGTCATAGGGGTGGCAATTGGGTCAAGTTGGGTATAAACGAGTTAGGTCAGATACGGGCCATGCCAAAAAAAGTCTAAACTCAAACTTGACATGTTTATTAAACAGCTAAGTTTAAAATCTGAACTTACCCCATTTAATAAATAGATTACTCAACTCAACTTGTCTATGACCCGTTTATGATCCAGTTAAAAAAAATAGAGACCCGATCCATTTAAGACCCAGTTAAAAAAAATGTAGAGAGAAAAGCTTACTGCCTCTCCGGCCTCCACCCTCGCTGAGCTCTTCGGCCACCTCAAGGCTCTTGACCCTACTCTCGATTGAATCTCCACTCTCACCATGTCTCTGCCTCGAGGCCCTCCGAGTCCGTTTGCAAACCAAAACTGTTGAAACCCAAAAATAGAAAACAAGAATGAAAGAGAGGAAGGATTAGCCAATCAAGAAATAGAGATAGGGAATAGAAACAGATATTGGAGTGATGAGGGTTGCGTCGGATGGCAAGGAGGAGGTTGTTGTGGTCAAAGGAGGCCAAAGGCAACAAGTTTCTCGGCAAGGTCATTCATGTAGGAAAGCTTGGAGTGGAGGCTGGTGGCAACAGAATGGAGATGGTAGTTTTAGCAGCCACCGATGCCTGGGAAGATCTTCGACGGTAGCCAAAGCTCGCCATCGACAAGATTTGGTGAAAGCTTTGCCATGGTAATGACCAAGAAAATGTAGAAAGGGGTCAGGGAGACAATGGTAGGGGGTGAGAAGAGGGAAGTGGAGCAAAGGACTTTGAGGGAGGTAAGAGAAGAGGGGAGGTCTCTGGACCTCTGATAAATGCTTCATTGCCTCTGGACTTTGAGGGCTTGGATGATTGCCATTGCCTCTGGCCTCCAATTGATGCTCGATGGAACGGAAGACTCCGGAATCCCCCAGTGGGCCATGAAATGGGTATGGGTGTCATGTTAGGATCATGTGACAACTGATGAGTGACAATGTGACCTTGTGGGCAGTGGGTAGCAGTCCACCGTTTGGGCTTTAAGCATTTAAATTTTAAACATGGCACCCTTCTTTTACGTGAAACCTAGCAAAATCTTAAACATTTAAACAAGAAGACCCGATCTAACCTTATCCGAACCGTATAATAAATGAATTAAACGGGTTAAACAGGCTGGAAGGTTAAAACATAAACCCGACCTAAATATTTGAACGGGTTAAATGGGTTAACTGGTTGATCTATTTATGACCTGAACCTGTTTGTCCAAATCCAAACCTATTTAAGGCCTATCAAACATGGGTTGCGTTGGTGGGTCGGATCGCGTTTTGCCACCCTTATTGGGTCATCTACATTGGTTGGGCTGGAAATGCCCTCGTTAGCTTAGGGCTATTATAACTCGGAGCATTCTGACTTAGTCTTTTCTTCCTGGCCTCTGAAGCATGAGGACCAAGAGAAGGGCAATTCATATGGATTGAGCCAATCATGCAGTGACACACCTCTGTTGTATCAGATAAGTAATTAAATGAGCTGAGCTAGTATGCAATGATGCTATATAGCATGTTCAAGACCCATTTAATGTTTCCCAAAGCTGAAATTTCAATACGGCTGCCAAATTTCATTAGAAATGTCATTCATATTTTTCCAAGTAGAATTTAAATGCACAAAAATATTAACCTCAAACTATATACGTGTTATATGTGTGCATATATGTGTATGTGTGTGTGTATACATACACGCACAAACACACCCCATACATACATGTACATATGTCTATATGCATATATATGCATCTACATCTACATCTACATATGCATGTATGTATACATCTACACACACACACACACACATATGAAAGACTGTATGTATCAACATGTCTAATTTTTTTGAGATTGCAATGTTGGGTTCTATGGGACACTTGGTCACTTGACACCTGTTCCCCTTTCCAGGTAACATCGCAAATCAGGCAATAAAGAACAGAAACAAGCAGACAATCATAACAAGTTTTTGGCTGCAAAAAGAAACATTTCAGTCAATATTTAACTTTTTTATTGTCTGAAACAATATTGGCTTTAAACCCACTTAAGGGGTCATTTTGACTTTTAATCTAAATGCATATTTGCATATATTACGCTTAAATGATCAAGCGTTTCCCAAAACAACTGCTAGTGAACCCTTATATAAATGGGTCCATTTCTTTTTATCAGTATATGAAATATAACATGTCTAATTTGCACATATCTAAGCAAATTTTCCCATTTTGCAGGCAATGGTTAAATCCAACTCATTTAAGACATTTTATAATTAACATTTTTTTCAGTGAAAATACCTAAAAAATGCAAGGTAAACCTTGGTTGTTGAATGCAATGTTGCTGGAATGAAATTGGATCAGCAGTTCAAACTAGGGTCAACTAAAACAACTCACTGCACCACTCTGGCCCTGTAATAAACTGTACATTGTTGGAAACCATTCATATTAGATTGTTCAATGTTCTTACTGGGTAAACCATCTTACATTTGGGGAACAGACCGCTTCTAGAACAAAGGATAACAATGACCTTGTTGGTTTTAAATAGTGGGCTGGAGTAGAGAACTTCAGAAAACTGTTGATGAAAGATCCACAGCCAAGCATCTAGATGAAACAAAACTCTACCACTGGAGTAATAAATGTCATTATGGAAAATGGTAGAAATTGATGAATAAGAAACTTGCTGATCATTTTATCATATTTGACCATGCAAACCGTCCATTCCAACCAGGCTGAAACAGATCAAACGCATTTGCATATCTTGTGTGGTTTTTGAAACATTAGTTTAATTATGTATAATTGTCACCATTGCAACTTTGGCCTTGAAAAATGTATCTGGCATGCCTTGCATGAGGCTAACTATAATCTATCAAGATACAAATTAGATAACTTGTATGTTCAACCAATTTGTCATCGCTGTCTCTTTGGTTTAATATATATCAAATTAAGCTTGCAGTTTACCTCTATATGTAATACTTGATGATGGTGCTATATCTTTGCATTTTTGCAAACCATCAAACACTTCTTTGCCACCAGACCTCCAAAATTAATTTCTGAGGAATTTGATACATGTTACGATGACAACAAAACATAGTGAGTTTCTATATGAAATGCTTGTTGGATGTCTATGTTGGTATGGCACATCTTCACTGGTGATAAGCTTGTTCATTAGAATGTGATAAATTTGGTACAAAAAGGTTTATTATCATCAAATCTGTAGTCACCTCTTTTTAGCCCCTTGCCTATGCATTCTCAAGCTGTCTACATTTTCATATGGAGAACTGGAAGTTCCCTATGTTTTATCCACTGTATCCCTCCACTTTTCTACAATCAACCATGCAGAACAAACTTTATTTTTTCTCCATTCTTTGGCCATTTAACCAAAGCTCTGCTAATAAAACATACAAAGATTGAGAACAATCCTCATCCCACTGGTTAAACACATCTCGTAATTTACTAATGTCAAGCTAGTCTATAGGCATTCTACAAGCTTCACTGCCATGAAAGGTCTAATTTTTCCTTGTCTTAGGCTTTCCTTAAGCATACTTTCCATGCACAAAGTTTGTAAAAACTCGCCAATAAAAGTTTATGAACTCTATTAACTGGAAATAAGAAACACAGACATTCACATGAACAGATGGGAAAGGTCCCCAGAGTTTGGAAGTCATTAAAAAGGTATTAGAGATTCTAATATTGAGAAAGGTTTTGTTCCTTGCAATCTAGTGAAAATAGTAATATTCATTTTGAGACATTACAGTCTGCTTGAATATTTAGTCAAGTACTGAATCTATCGCAATAGGAAAGATCATTTTCAAGAAGGAAAAAAAATCCCACAAGGAGATTGATAATTACCCCTCTGCACTAATGTTGACATTATTGCATTATTCTGTATTTCTACATCAAAGGAAAGATTATGAGTAGTTTGTGCATACAGATCTAGGACTAGACTTGGGTTGGGCAAAGGGTGGCTGGAACTCGACTTGAGATTGTTTCAAACATTGTGACTCGCACCTGAATGAGGCATGCGCTGATGATTATGGAGCTGTGCTGTGCCACTTTCTAGCTCTATAAGGAGGCCCATGGTGCTGTGAAGGGTTGATTGGAGGACACTGTGATGTTATGGGAAATAATTGATCATTCCAATGGGTTAAACAGTAATGAAGTGGTTGGCATTGTTGAACACCCACACCTCCCCTCCCACCCCCCGCATCTTCAACACACGCGCACACAAAAACAAATTTTTGAAATCTTGTTAGGTGATTGTTTGTAGATTCTTTTTCAAGTTAATGCACTCCTGTTATGGCTGTCTGGTTATTAGATTCTACTAAAATAGGTTCACAAATCCTGAAATGAATGAGTTTCTTTGGCAATATATTTGTTTGGTATCTTTTCATAAGACCAGTTCTGTAACTACAAAAAGGTCTTAAAAATTGGAAAAGGAGTTTTGTCCATAGAGCAGTTTCCCTGTTTTTCTAAGACTTGTTTTACAAAATGTCAGGTATTATGATTATCTATTCTTTTTTCTTAAAAAAAAAAAAACTCAAGAACAACCAAATAGCCCTGCTTTTTCTCTCACTTTAGATATGTTTAGAGAAGATAAAGGAGGAAGTCCACTATGCACTATAAAAATGGGTGTGTAATTAGTCTCGCATGGAGCTAGAAGGGGATACTCATAGGTTGCCGGCTCAATCCCCACCTTGAGACTTTGCATTGTGTATAAGAGATTTGCATTCCCCGCATTTAATAAATGCAACAATCATTTGCGTATGTTGGATTGAAGTATCCAAAATTATAAAACTTGTGTGTGCACAATAATTTTCACAAGTCGGTGCTCCACTCAAGCTACAGGCTAATTGCAATGCTCTTTTTGAAGGCACTAGGTTGTGGTTTCTTGTATATTCAAATTTCACTTTATGGAGTTAGCTTTTGAAGCATCATGGCTGGATGTATAAATTTTACCTAATTTGTTTACAGTTGGTTTTAAGGGAACATGACAATTATTTCATGCAAACTAATATTTGGATTTTGTAGCTGGAACTTTGTTATAATTATAGTTTCTTTGTATGTGCAGCCGCAGCTGGAAAGTGGTGATAAAAGTATGCCTTCTATGAGTCTTATTTATTGGTTTCATCATTGGAATTCCTTTTTTTTACAACTCCCTGAACCTTGGCATGGTTTGTGTTTTTACAGTTATAATGCCCCCCTCTGCCCTTGATCGTCTTGGTGAGTTGAGCCTATGTTTATGATTAATCTTTCTTTGCTGAAATTATTCCTGATATTCTTCCAAAATAAGTACTTGTGATTATGTTTAATAAGATGACCTGGTTTCCTTTGTTTGTGTGAACAATTCATGTGCTTTACCAGTAACCATATCCTGCTTCTGTTATACTATGCAGCATCTTTGCACATTGATTATCCAATGTTATTTGAACTGCGGAATGCTGCCACGGAGCGAGTTTCACATTGTGGTGTGCTGGAATTCATTGCAGAAGAAGGCATGATTTACATGCCATATTGGGTAAGTCTTGTTGAGAATATTTTTTTTACTAATTTAATTTTTTTGTTTTTTTACTTCTTGATACTTGTTTATCAGCAAATAAGGCAGTAATTAGTGCTTTGTTTTTTCTTATTTTTTCCAGATGATGCAAAATTTACTTTTACAAGAGGGAGATATTGTGCGCGTCAAAAATGCCACCCTTCCTAAGGGAACATATGTCAAGCTGCAGCCTCACACAAAAGACTTTTTAGATATTTCAAATCCCAAAGCTATGTTAGTAATTTTTTGATATTGTTTTAATACTTGTTCCCACACTCCTTGCTTTCATTCTCATGTCATTTTTAATGAATTTTATTTCATTTAAATTGTTGTTTGCTAATAGTATCATTATTATAAAGTTACTGATATATTCTTTGTATAACATTTGCAGCTTGGAAACAACACTAAGGAATTTCTCCTGCTTAACCACAGGTGACAGCATCATGGTAGCATATAATAATAAGAAATACTACATAGATATTGTCAAAACAAAGCCCTCTTCTGCAATCAGTATCATTGAAACAGACTGTGAAGTCGATTTCGCTCCTCCACTTGACTATAAAGAACCTGAACGGCCACAACCTTTTATTCCTACAAGCAAAGCATCGGTTCCAGGTTCTCATTCTGGCTATCATTTCCATTTCATATTTGAAGCCATAGTTTGTTGTGAATGTAATGCACTGGAGCATTTTTTACATTTTCGCTTTGTCCGTAGAAAAGATGACATATTTTAAACTCTTTGGCTTAAAGGATTGTACTTATAAAAACATCTAATTTTCCATCTTAGTAGATCAAAGCCTATGTGTTGTATTATCATCATCTCTACTATATACTAATATGAGTTTTGAAATTTAGGAATGTTCCTTCCAGATATCATCTCTCATTTTTTAATCCCAAAAATATTTTTTCCCCTTTCTAGATGCCTATAAAATCCTAGTCACAAACAAATAGGGAAACAAAATTAAAATCCCGATTTTAGATGCATAAAGAAATTTTACCTAGTTGCAATTATAGCAATAAATAATTAAAAAATCATAACAAAAGGGTCATAACAAAAAAAAATATGGTAGAAAACCTTGGTCACCGGTGGTACGGGGTTTGGTACCGAGATGGCAAACCTTGGTCACTTGGACACTCTAAACATTTTATGCCCATGCTTAAATTCAGCTATGGTGAGATCATCCCATACCATCTCTTAGCACTTACAGCGTAATGATTGTAATCTATACTATATTATAACAAATGATTTTTAAATTTTGGAATATTTCTTGTGTTGCCCAGTAAGCAATCTAAGAGGGGGGTGAATTGGATCTCTAAAAATTATTACTTGATGCAATGCAAAACTATGCAATCCAATCCAACAATCAATCAAGATACTATGAATTCAAATGTAATGCTCTTGAGTAAAAATGCAGCGGAATTAAAGAGCAGTAAATGAAGGAGCAAATAGAGAGAACAATCAACCACAAAGACAAAGAAGTATAGTGGTTCGGTGCTATCAAATGCACCTGCATCCACTCCCCAAGATCCACTTGGGAATTCACTATAATCTCCACCGATTACAGTTGATTAGTTTTCCGGGCTCACTAATCAAAAACCAACTTGTTTTCACAAGGCTCACAAGTCAAAACCTCGGTTTTACGGGCTAACTATGAACCTAAATGGTTTTAAGGCTCACCACCAATCTCCTTTGGTTTTCCGGGCTAACCAAGAACCTAAATGATTTTCAAAGGCTCACCAATAACCTCCCTTGGTTTTATAATAGGCTAACCAAGAACCCTTACAATAATTAAGTTTCTGAAGTAGAGAAATAATAAAAGCTTTCTAATAAAAAGCAGGTATCTCTTTGAAGCTCGATGTTATAGTGCTTTTGAACTTGTTGAAGCCTCTTGAATGTTCAAGAATGGTTGATCTTTAATGCTCTTTAAAGCTCTTGAATGCTTGGAGGCTTGTTTTTGCTTGAGAGTGGTTGAATCTTCAATGAATAGGAGTGAATGCTCTTTTTTCTTCTCTCTTGGATGCTTCTCTTTTATTTTCATTAATTTATTTTCTTTTGATTTGATTTGGAGCATATATATATATATATACCTTTCCAAGGCCTCAAATCTGGTTTCTAGCTGTTAGACTTGAAAATCTAGCCATTGGAGGGCAAAAGGGTCGAGTTCTGCGTTTGAAAAACTAGCCGTTACTGTTTCTAGAACTCCATGTGTCGATACTTGAACTTCTTGAGTTGATACCCAGTTCAAAAATCTTCAATCTGGTTCTCTGGAAATCTCAGATGTGTCGATACTTTGAGTCGACACTTTACTTCTATGTATCGACACTTTTGCAGTTCTTCAATTTCAGCAAGTTCTGTGATTTGAAAATCTCAGGCGATGAGCTGATCCATGTGTCGACACTTTGAATCGTTACTTCAGGTCCATGTGTTGACACTTCAGCCGTGCCATTTGAAACATTCTTTGCGCACCGGCTTGAGTTGACACGTCACTTCCATGTGTTGATACTTTGAGCGACACCTCACTGAAATCTTCACAAAAATGTTTGAACTTGTGCTGAAACAAATTTATACTTCACTCAATTAACCATTTTAGCAAACTTTGACTATCAAAGTCTTCTTTGAGCAGATCTTTTCATCTAAATTTGGTTTCTTCAATCAAACAAACTTCTTCAAAATTTGTGAGCATATTTTTCTATAAAAACATACTTCAAGGAGATCATTAGTACTCAACTTATATTTAACCGTTTTGCTCATCATCAAAATTAATAACAGAGTCACACCTTGTACAAGTTTTATCTTTCAAATTTTTTAATAGAAGTGCCCTTCAATTAATTATACCTTAAATTAAAAAAAAGGAAAAGAAAAAATGGTATCAAATCTCCAAATCTCTTGTCAAACTGTCCTAGAAATGAAGCAAATCATTAAATATACATTCAATAGGACCTCTTTGTTCCCATTCAAATTCGAATTAGATTTTGAATCTTATCATCCTAGACTTTCTGCCCTTTTCTAAGAAAAGACTTTTTTTGATATTTAGGATAAAAATCTTGGTAGAAGGCTGCAAATGGATTGGGATTTGTGTCTCCCTAAGATCTGGGCCAAACCCCAACCTAGTAAGACCTAAATCTTTAGGGGTAAGATCTAAATCAAACAACCTGTATGGAGTATTGGGTTCAGTTGGGTCTACATCTTCATTGGTGTCAGACTTAGATGTTCCTTGTCTAGACCCAACCCTGACCCAATCCAACCTTGAATAAAAAATGGACCAAAATGGTCTAGGTGGCTTCCTTTCCCAACCTGACCCAACATAAACCCAATTCCCCAACACACACACACACACACACACACAAATATCGACATATTTATGTTAGGCTACCATAGTGAGGGGAGTCAAATATGTTAGTCGGTCCAATAATTTAGCTTGTTTAGTATGCCATCTGTCAACATACTTTGCCATTTTGAATTTGAGTTGAATTGCATGACATTGCTATGAATTACAAAAGTAGTTCATCCTGCCTGTTATCCTATGTTATCAACTAGCGGAGTTATAATGAAAAATTCTCTGATGAAATCATCTGAGATAGTTTGGTTATAAGTTGCATTACACACATTCATTTTTTGGTACCGAAACAATAGTAGAGTTGGTATTTGATTAAATACCACCTATACTTAAGATATACTTCAAAGCAAGGATTTAAGTCCCGCCGGGACAGGGGCCGTCCTGGCTGTCCCATCCCGTATCTGTGCATTTCTGGCACAGGGGACGGGTGCGGGACCCCGAAACAGCCGTCCGGCCTCCATCCTGGCTTCATTCCGGCCGGATTAGTTGCTGGTACGGCCATCCTGGAGCAACCTAAATTTTTTTTTTCGATACCGTGAGGAAGGAGAGGGAACTAACCTATTTGCTTCTTGCTTACAGATCCGTCGGTGTCGGCATTGGTGTTGGCATTCGGCATCTTCACTGGGAAGACGAGGAGACGAGGACCGGGATGAAGGACCTCCCGAGAACACGAAGGGGGGAGAGAGCAGTCGGAGGAGGGAGGGAACAGTCGGGCGTCGGCCACCGTCGGGCGTCGGCCATGGGGCGACCTGTCGAGCGAGGAAGGAGGAAGAAAAGGTCGGGCATCCCATGGGGCTTGGCTCGCTATTATTGTTTTAGGGGTGGGGTGTACGGAATAGGGAATTGCAAATGGGGCGGACAGGAATAGGAAATTGGAAATTGTACTTGGGGCGGATGGGAAATTGGTCATGACTCATGATGCGAATGAAATTGATTCCATGCACCAGCCTATGATTTGATATGTTAGGTTAGGGATCACGAGACAACAAATAATACAGTCATTTCAACGAACAAATACTATGGTTGGATTTTATTAATTTGTATCCGTTGTCTGCCTCGGATTCCTTTTCAATGATCATTTCAACGGTAAAATAAAATCGATTATTCGTAACGGTCTGATTCCTTTTAACGTTCAGATTTTATAACGGTCGAATCGACCTGCAATGTTAAATAGGGACCTGTGAGGCTGCGACAATAAACTTCCCTTAGACAGAAGGCTTATCTGAAGGAGGTTGTTGTGCTTGTTTTAAAAAACGGTAAGTCTTTGTATTTTGATCCAAAATATTATACGACTTATTAAAATTAAAAATATTTTTTTTAATTAATAAAATATGATTTATTAAATTATTGTTATTATTTTTTAATTATATTTTATTTTATATTAGAAGGTTTTACAGGAGGGAAAAGAAGGGAGGCGTCTCAAATACATTTCTTAAAATTTTAACGAGATTCGTGAACGGTATTCCTACTTTTCTAAAATTTTATATTTAGTTTTTGCATATATACAAAAACTTGTAACCAATTTAATTTGGTTCTTGTTTGATAATATTAAATAAGCTCATGCAATTATAAATATAATTTCTTATTTAGTTTAAAATTATACATAGAGAGATTTCTTGTCCGCAATAAAATAGAATAATGTATTAGTTAATAAAAAAAGAGTTAAATAAAATATAAATTAAGAGCTTCATATGAAATAGATAGTATATTATTGTAAGAATAATATCATTCTCAATAATATAATGATTGCTTTTTTCTTTATTACTGTGTAAATCTGCACATGAAAAAAAAAGACTTATTTTATAGTATATGATCTATTTTGTTATGTTAATAATTAATAAATTAGGTCAAATTATCATAGCTAAGTATGTCTAGAAAGAAACACAAATTCCCAAAAGTAGAAAAGGATATGACTGTAATGTTTCACCATGTGAGTTAAACACATGTGTTAACTATTATTAAACAAGGTATTGCTGTTATTTTTGACTATGCAAGTTAAAACCTATATGCCCCAACAGCAAAATCCAAAACAAATATAGATAATTGAATATATAAAGACAGAAACAGAAAGTATAATATATGTAAAAATTTAGTTAACAAGAAAAGGAAAATAAAGAACAAAATTTGCAACAAAAAAATAAAGAACAAAATCATTAAAATTTGCAACAAAATTTGCAGCAAAATTTTTGAGATACTCATTAATTTCATAATTTATTTTAAATTAGATGGAGCCCGATAACAAGCAACAAAAGGATCCAGATATTGGATGGCGTTTTGGAAAAATGGAAAAGGATCGGCATCAATGGAAATGTAATTTCTGTGGACATTAAAATAGAGGAGGTGGAGTCACCCGATTGAAACAACACTTGGTGGGTGGCTTTAGTGATGTGAAGAAGTGTCAAAAGGTACCTGCAGAGGTTCGAGTGATGATGAGGGAGCATATGGAGAAAGAAAAAGAGGCAAAGATAACATCTAGAGCTCGAAGACAAGCAGTTGATCGTCGCACATCTCAATCATTTGTTCATGCAGATTTAGATGATGTGATTATGTTGATTCAGATGATTTAGAGGCAACTCATCTACAAGAGGCTATCCGGGCCTCTCGACAGGACTAGTGGCAACAAGAGGAGGGTTCGAGACATAGAGTACAATTTGGACGTTCTCAATTTGAGAAGGGTGGTGCCTTTAGTGCAGCAGCAAGGTCACATTCACATTTACAGTCTGCTGGATTAGAGAGGAGTCATTGCCATGAGAATGGAATCATCTTCAGTCAAATCTTTGTTTGGTGCATTTGGAAAGAAATCAAAGAAGAGCTCAAGAGGTCCCACAATCTATAATCTAGATCCTGCAGCATATCCAGATCCAGAGTCAAAGCAATCGAGAATTGATGACTACATAAACAAGGACAAGAAAAAATAAATAGGAAGGGCAATTGCCAACTGGTTTCATTTTAGCCATATTCCAGCATGGACAGCGACAAATACGTACTTTCGATCGATGATTGGTACAGTTCAAAAAGCCGGTCCAGGTATTGATCCTCCTACACCTATGAAAGTTATAAAAGAGAGGAATACTTATGGGGTGACATTGATGTGCTATGGTTGGTCTGGGCCTACTAGGAGCATTATCAACTTTCTTGTATATTGTGATAAGGTAACAATCTTTCATACTTCAATTGATGCTTCAGATAAAATACATGACTCCAATTATATTTTGGGCTTGATGAGGAATGTAGTTGACGAAATTGGTGAAGAGTATATCATCCAAGCGGTCACAGATAATGGAGCAAACTATATGAAAGCAGGAAAGGATCTGATGTTAGAAAAACAACATCTATATTGGACCCCTTGCGCAGCACATTATATAGATCTGAGGATGAAAGATATTGGACAGCTATCAAAGGTAAAATCTGTAGTAGAAAATGGGCAGGTAGTATCCAAATATATCTACAATCATACTTGGGTACTTGCTCTTATAAGAAAACATGTATAAGGGGAGCTACTTAGACCAGGGTTGACAAGATTTGCCACTAATTATATAGCATTGAAGTCTTCTTGATAATAAAAACTGGTTTGAGGGTTACGATGACTTCTGATGAATGGAGGGCTTCTAAGTATGCAAGGACCAATGATGGATAATGTGTTGATGGCATTATATTGAGTAATAATTTTTGGGATAGATGCTCAGAGGCGATTAAGGCAATAGAGCCATTATATGTAGTGCTACGGATAGTAGATACCGAAAAATTTTCTCAGATGGGTTATGTATGTCCCAAGATGTCTGCTTGCAAAGAAGAGATTATAAAAGCACCATGACAAAAGAAAGCAACACCATATTTGCGTGTTATTGAGGACAGATGGGATACTCAAATGGGAAAAGACTTGCTCTTAGCAGGTAAAACTTGTTTGAAGCATAACTATCATGTATCCTTTGTTAAATAAGTTATGAATATCTTTGCTTTTCATTAATACTATTTTTATTTTTCATGCAGTCTACTATTTAAATCCCAAATATCAATATGATCATAACATTGCCTTGGATGAAGAGCTTTTGAGAGCCTTGAGGAATGTCGTATATAGGCTAGAAGGTGATTTGGACTTGGCTGCAGAAGCTATAAGTGAGGTAATAAAAGAATATATACCTATCATAGTAGGAAAGCCATTATATGTTTGAAATATATTAAATTATTAAATTTAGATGGCCTTTAATGAGATGTCAATATTGATTGGGCAGGGAAAAATTTTTTGAGATTGGAAAGGAAGCTTTGGAGAACAAGGAGCATACAGATCTATATCTAAAATGTCACCAGGTATAAATATAGGATTATTTTTTATTATATGTACATCTATGTATAGCTGAGGAGTTAAGTTTAATAATATATATTATTTTATTTGATATTTTGAATACAGGAGAATGGTGGGTCCAGTGGGGCACATCTGCACCAAATCTAAGAAAGATTGCTATTCGGATTCTATCACAGACCGTCTCATCAAGTGGATGCGAGCGCAATTGGAGTACATTTGTTCTGATCCATACGAAAATCAGAAATCGTCTAACCTCACAAAGATTGAGAGATCTAGTCTTTGTATACTATAATATGAGGTTGAAGCTCAGGTATGTCAATGAGGGAAAAGAGTCCAAGCAAGATGATCCATTCGAAGAGGACTTTGTCCATGATGAGGAGGATCCTATATTGAACTGGGTTGCAGATCAAGAAGCACGGGATCCACCAGTGTTGGATGAGCCAGGGGATCCTTCCCGACCATGCAAAACAATAGCACATGAGGCAGGAATACGAGATGTAGATCAATGGACGGCTTCTCATTTATCTTCCATTCAGAGTGGAATGCAAGATACTGCTAAAGATGATGGTAGATCAGGTGGCAGGCAATCTGAAGATTCTAATCAACGATTTGATCATGAAATGTTTAAATCTAGAGGAAGCCAAAGAGCTACAATTGAAGATAAATATGGAAAGTCCAAATCAAAGATGAAGGTGACAATTGATCCAATAGCGGCAATTGATGATGTGCCAGTTCGAGATGACAATAGCGAGATACCTGAATCGGATCCTAGATTGCCTAGATCATCTCAGGATAATAGTGATGATGATAATGATAGCAAGAGTGATGATGGATCTGATAATCATGATAATCAAGGTGGAGGTGGTGAAGCATGCGGGATTAGTCCTTTTACACAAGAAGCATATTTCAGCCATGCTACACAGGACCAGGATCATGGAGCCAGATGCAGTTCTAGATATCAGAATGAGGAAGAGTTGCTGGCCTATAGGAGGGGAAAAAAAATTATTGCAGGACGTGGCACACAGGATAAAGATATTTTGGATCGTTTTCATGAGGAGTTGCGAATAACTGAGGAGCGTCGACGTCAAGCCTATCTGGAGTTTATGGCATGGATGGCGAAACGCAGATTCGAGTATGAACAAGTTAGATCATCATCATCATCAACCATAATAGAATCTGTTGGAGCGAATGATTCAGATGCATATTCTCAATGATCATATCCCGAAGAGTATTCTCATCCATCTTATGGAAATATTTCCGGATCATAGTATGAAATTGCCTCTTATTATCCTCATCAAGGATGGCCTGTTCCTTATCCAATATACTATCAAGAAGGTTATCCTGGACAATATCAAATACAAATGAACAACAAGGATTCGCCCAGCATCTGAATTGGCAATATATTCAAGGCCCCGATTATGAGCGAGACCCAGATGTTTATGAGAGTCATAGGCATTCCACTTGGAATTAGTAATGATTTTGATATGTTTATGTTAAACTGATGACTCATTTTTTGTAATATTGAAAATGATTTATTACATAATATTAGCATCATCATATTTTTTGATACAAGTGACTAAGTTCAAGTAGTATGCATTGCAATTTTTTTATCTAACTTCAATTGTTATGCTTTATCAAGCATTCATTTACAAGAAATCGTTGCTTGGTAATCAAGAAAGAATCTTCAACAACCTGAAAAATCATAATACATTATAATGTTAGTTTTAAATAGAACAGGTTTATCATAAATGCATTATTTTGAAAAATCAAATATATTTAAACAATAAATAAAATAATAAAAACTTAAAATAAATTTAAAAAATAAATATATATATAAAAATATCATATGTACCGGGATGCCCGATCGAGACGGCCACCGGGATGCCTGATCGAGACGGCCACCAGGATGCCCGATCAGGACGGTCATCGGGATGGGGCGGGACACGGGGCGTCCCGTTCCGGGCAAAAAATCAGGACGCTTCTGTCTCATGGGATTTAAAACCTTGCTTCAAACTTTCTAAAAAATATCTGTTATTTGTTGTCAAATGTTCCACTGTCTCATGTTTGTTCATGTGAGAAAACAACCTGTCAAATAAAAAGAAAGGGAAAGAAAAATGAAAGAAATGCTTTTTCTTGGACTCTCTTGAGAATTCTTATTCCTTACTCATAAATCCTTAGAAAATCAGCAACTCAGCTGACCTAATCACTCTCTTACAACATTCAGACTTTCGAAAATAGAAACAAAAAATTTAAGGAGATTGGGATAAACATGGTATGCTATTTGGATTCATTCCAATGTATATTGGGTATTACCATACCATACTAGTTCCAAACCGGTGTGTGGTACAGGGGGTGTACTGAGTATCAATATGCTAAATTAATCCTTGTATTTGCCATACCAACATTATACCAAGATATTAGTTGTACATGGTCTGGTATCTGTGAACCATAGAAAAAAAGTTGACTACATAGATTCCATGTATGTCTTCTAAAATTCTATTTATGTATGGTCTTTTAAGATTTGAGCCTAAAAAAGAGAGAAGAATAATAATTTATGTATTTTCTCCTATAATATGAATTCATAAGAATCCCACACAAATTGAGATGCAAAATCGGAACTACTACTATTAATCAAGATTTGAGGTTGTAACCAAGAGAAAAAAAACAGGATTAGCAGTTTAGCACAACTTTCCAATAAGCAAGCACATCATGCCTTATGTTCAAGGTTCGCTATCTTGGTATCAAATCCTATTCCAATACCATCCTGTTATTTTGTTGGTACACCCGGTATGGGGATTGGTTTGGCATATCAATATTTAGTATGCCTCCTATACTATGTACCAATATAGTACAATATGGTTGGTATGCATCGATAGTGACCGGTATGACAAACTATACTTGTGTTTCTCTCTTCCACTTTCTTTAATCAAAGTCATCCATCCTTCTCTCTAAATGTAACCCAGATATTCAACACACTTCACATGCGGCCATGTGTGAAAAATTCTGCAAGATAGGAAAAGTTAAAATGTGCCAAGCCTTTAATATATTATACTAAAGTTTGCCATCTTGATACTAGATCCCATACTAGTACCATCCTATTATAGTATAAATATGCAGTGTGGTACAAGATAGTAAGGTGTACCAAGTGTTGATATAATATGAGACTGTGTACCGGTTTAGCACCAGTACGGTATGATACGGACTGGTACAGCAAACTTTGTATCGTACTCTTTAAGAAGCTGGTTCTCTAACTCAAAAAAGAAATCTACTTTCTAGGTCCTGAATTTTTTTCTTTGAAGGGAGAGAAACATGGATTTTCAGGAGTGAGATGGATAGATCAATTCAACTCTCGTACTTTCTAAGGAATAGGACTTTCAAGTCTCATCTCATAAAAATTCAAAAGAAAACACCATTCTCAACTTCCAACTCATATACCTCAAAAAGAAAAAAAATTGGCATCTTGAGAGACAAAAATGGAAAGGGGGAATGAACTGAAAATAAAAGGCATGTAAGGATCTCAGACTTGCTGAGCAGCAAGGCTTTTAATTCCCAACTTATAAATCCCTAAAAACTCATATCTCAATTATCTCTCTTTCTTTCTGAAAATACTGGACTCTTGCTGGTATAAACAGATCATAACCGTCCGTGCTTTTAAGGTTCTCTATATATTTGTGTTTTGATGTGCATGGCAAGTGCTACAGAACAGTTGATTCTAAAGAACCAAGCTGCTTGGAAAGCAGCTGCTGTTTACTATTAAATAGGAATGTTTCCCCCATTCGGCTATTGTCTCGTCCCCCTTGTGGGGAGTACATACTCATTAATTTTTGAGTTTCACTTTGGTTCGAGGTGTTCTCATTAAAAGAGCTGGAAGCTTTGATTTCGATTTATCGTATAGTGATGTTCGAGATCACCGTCATGTGGGACTTGCCTCGTAGCAAACTATCCTGGGAACCAAGCTTCAAGCATGTTCCCTCTACCTCTATTATCTCAATGAATTGTTGATGGATTTCTCCATGTTTACATATTGAGAGAGACTCTTCCTGAAATTTACCATAACCTGAACCTGACCATAGCTCACTCCCAAGAATAACCTGAACCTGACCATACTTCACACCCAAGAATATTGGTTTATGTTTGGATTTGGATAAACCCAATCCAACCCATTATCACCATTGGTTCCAATAAATTAATTGAAAACCCAGTTTGACCCATCCCAATTTAGAATATGGTTGGATTGGACCAGATATTGGATCAAAATTTAAGTGGGTAGCATCTAGATTCGAAAATTATGACCCATCCCAATGCACTTATAGCAATATTTACCAATTAGGCCACCAGCCACAAGCCAAAGGTGAGGATTAGACTCCAGTAAGGGGGATATTTATGTAAAGTAATTACCATGAAATTTGCTATTCTCGTTAAGTTCTATGTTTGCTTATCTTTTATGTATTTTGACATTTTATTTCTTTTTAGGTTTTTCTGTTTTTATATTTTAAGTGTATTTTGACATTTTAATTTTTTGCATATTTTTTATTGGTATTTTTTCCTCCCATGTGCATCACACATACCTCTTTGCTAGTTTGACATCAGTGCAATGGTCTTAATTTTTTTGAGTTTTAGGATAACTCATGATTCTATCATAATGTACAGATGGCCAGACGGGCACAATGAGTAAGGCTTTTTGGAGGTTGACATGTTGTACTCTTGGACAATATCGAAGCTTATTTTAATGTCTGGGTAATTATTGTATAGGCATGTTTGTGTGAGTTGGTGGTTGATACGTCAGTGGATGTGGATACTGATGTAAGACGACCTGTGGAAGGGGAACTGCTAGGGTTTAAAATAGCACTTAATGTATAAATTGTTGGAAAGTTCAATTTAGACACTAGTTTTATTTAAAGCTGAACTATGAAGATCAGAACTTCAAAGCAAAAATGATGGGCGACCCGAGAGCTATCCGATAATCCAGGAGCCATCCGATTATCAGATCTGGATTGGAGCATCAGCAAGAGGGTGCCACATGAAGCCAACTACCTCCTTGGGCGCCACATCATCAACCTCTTTCTTGGGCACCAACTAACTCAACTACTTCCAACCCCCTCAACTACTTGGAACAACTTTCCAACCACCTTGCCACGTGGAATGCCACTTCATTCTCCACTTCATCCTTCAACAAGGATGCCACATCAGCAAGGAAGGCTGCATCACCCCACCACATATGCTAATTGGTTGCATGGTTATAACTAATTTTAGTTTTTTGTTACAACTCCCTAACTAAACTAGTTAGTAGTTAGAACTAAAAGTAGTTTCTTGTTACAACTCCCTAACTAAACTAGTTAGTAGCTAGAACTAGAAGTAGTTATTACAACTAATTCTTGTTTCTTGTTATAACTCCCTTAGGTTAGTTATCCCATCCTTATCTCTTGATTGGGGCCTATAAATACCCCATCAACCCTTGTAAGAATCAATCAATCAACAAAGATTTAAATCAGCTTGAGTTCTTTGGTGGTGTGATGCCCTTTTGTTTGTGTTCTGGAGAGGGTGTGATGCCCTTCTAGTTATCGCCTTTCCTTTGATTCCACCTTCATGAGCTTTGAGATTTATCTTCATGGCTCCATTAGTGAGATGGGTGGGATACCCTAGACTAACAGGTGAGATGGGTGGGATGCCCTAAAGGTGAGATATCTCTCCGTGAATGTGTCCCAAAGTTCATAAGAGTTTCCATCTTCTTTATCCCCTTCATGGTCTTTGAAATTTACCCTCACGGCTCCGTTAGTGAGATGGATGGGATGCCCTAGAGGTGAGTTGTCTCGGCGGGATGCCTTAGAGGTGAGAAGCCTCTCCATGAGAGTCCTAAAGTCCATGAGAGTCCAAACTTATGTCTTCCATCCTTATTGTTTCCTTCACCACCTCCATAGAAGAAAAAATAAAAGAAAAAATTCTGGTGGTACCCTGTCCCAAGTGACTTCTTAGCTCGTCAATGATCCTTCACTCTTGTCTCTCATCAATTTTGGTATCAGAGCCATAGGTTGATTAGGGTATCTATATTTTTCCCTTTTTTCTCTCTCCACTTATTCCTCCCTATTCTCATTATTCCTGCGATCCGATCTTATTCCTCCTTTATTCCAACTTATTCCTGTCATCTTCCTGAAATTGAAAGCCCAGAACACCCGATCCACCACCCATAGCCCGCCACCAAGCTCCCTTCGCCGTCGCCACCACCCTCCGGTCCGAATCTCACCAGAGAGCCCACCGGTAAGATCTCTTGCTTCTCTAGCACGTTCGACTCCATCTCCGACCACCACACCCGCGGCAAGGTCCAGACCCAACACTTTATCGTCGCCATCCTCCCTGTCCCCTGCAGCCGCCGACAATGCCGACTGCTCTGAAGCTCGGCCACATCGCGCACATGGAGATCGACCTCGTTGCCGCCTTGCCGGTCTCCTTCAAAGCCCCCTGCTCCTAGCTGATCAACGCCTAGCAGCCGACGGAACCCGTGCCGCATATCCGGCTGCCCGTGCCCCCCACCGGATCCCCCCCGCCCCTGCGGCCGCCGACGACATTGGTCCGTGAACCTTCGATCTGCCTTTGCTCCCCTTGAAGGATTCCGGCTATCCATCTGCTCCGCTCTCAGATCGATGCCTCGGATAGACGTCGACCAACCTAGTTAGGAGACCGCGTCCGCCTCTGCCCGAGTCGTCCACCGGATCCTCCAATCGACGTCGCCTGCAACCGAACGGAACAGCCGCTGCTCCCCGTTGTGCCGCTTTTCTTCATCTTTGATTGACTCTGCCTGATCTTCATCAATGCCATCTCCTGCTAGATCTCCACCCTGCTCCCCGTCGGTCACCTGTCCCCTTCGTTCCATCATCTTCGCCTAGCACCATCACCGGCGAAGATCTTCGTTGGATTTTCGTCCTTCCACATTGCGATGAACCATGAGAAGGAAGAAGCACCGCACGATCGTGAATGCAAAATCCGGCTCCTGTTGCCGACTTCAAGTCCCACATGGTTCCCAGGTTGCACGGATTTCAAAGCAGTTCCAAAGATGGTGGAGCACAGGTCTCCAATCTGCACATCTCAGAGCGGAGCCTTTTTTTGATTTGATTGGGTTCGGTTTCACCAAAGTCATTGCTGATCTAAACTTGACGAGGTTGAGTTTTCTCCACTCCAGGAGAATGATGGGGGACCCGAGAGCTATCCGATAATCCAAGAGCCATCCGATGATCAGATCTGGATTGGATCATCAGCAAGAGGGCACCACATGAAGCCAACTACCTCCTTGGGCGCCATATCATCAACCTTTCTGGGCGCCGACTAATTCAACTACTTCCAACCCCCTCAACTACTTGGAACAACTTCCTAACCACCTTGCCATATGAAATGCCACTTCTTTCTCCACTTCACCCTCCAACAAGGATGCCACATCAGCAAGGAAGGCTGCATCGCCCCACTACATGTGCTAATTGGTTGCAACCTACTATGGTTATAGCTAATTCTAGTTTTTTGTTACAACTCCCCAACTAAACTTGTTAGTAGTTAGAACTAAAAGTAGTTTCTTGTTACAACTCTCTAACTAAACTAGTTAGTAGTTAGAGCTAGAAGTAGTTATTACAACTAATTCTTGTTTTTTTTATAACTCTCTTAGGTTAGTTACCCCATCCTTATCTCTTGATTGGGGCCTATAAATATCCCATCAACCCTTGTAAGAATCAATCAATCAATGGAGATTTAAATCAGCTTGAGTTCTTTGGTGAGGGTGTGATGCCCTTTTGTTGGTGTTATGGAGAGGGTATGATGCCCCTCTAGTTATCCCCTTTTCTTTTATTCCACCTCCATGACCTTTGAGATTTATCTTCATGGTTCCATTAGTGAGATGGGTGGGATGCCCTAGACTAACAGGTGAGATGGGTTGGATGCCCTGGAGGTGAGATGTCTCTCCGTGAATGTGAGTTCCAAAGCTCATGAGAGTTTTAATCTTCTTTACCCCCTCCATGGCCTTTAAAATTTACCTTCACGGCTCCGTTAGTGAGATGGGTGGGATGCCCTAGACTAACAGGTGAGATGGGTGGGATGCCCTAGACTAACAGGTGAGATGTCTTGGTGGGATGCCTAGAGGTGAGAAGTCTCTTCATGAGAGTGAGTCCCAAAGTCCATGAGAGTCCAAACTTATGTCTTCCATCTCCATTGTTTCCTTCACCACCTCCATAGAAGAAAAAATAAAAGAAAATTTTAGTGGTACCCTAATTCCTAGTGACTTCTTAGCTCACCAACGATCCTTTCCTCTTGTCCCGCATTAATAACTGATGGTAAATGTGGTGGTAAATCATAAAACTATGAAGGTCTCAATCAGGCAAGAATGTGTTTTGAGGTGCTTAGGAATTTATTTAATAACTTGCTGACCATTTTGTTGAAATCTGGATTTCCTGTATTAACTGAACTAAGAAGGTGAACTTTCTTTAGGAAAGAGGAATCAATTGACTAGGATCTGGCCTAGGGTTCAGATTTTAGGGTTCAATTGGTGGATTAATATCTCAAGAAAAATAAATAAAGAATTTGAAGGGGTTTTTCAACCACCAATTTGTGTAAAAGGGGTTAAAAGTAGATGGAAGGCCAGTTGTGGATCAAGGGACATTAGTTTGAGGATTACTAGTTGAAGAGGAGGGAAACAAAACCAGTACCTGGTAAAGAAAAGAATAGAGAAACACTAAATGAAAATGAAGTACAAAAGATTAGGGTGAGGAAAGATAATACAGAAGTGACTTTAGGACCTAAGAATCATACAGGGTTTGAGGATCTCGCATCTCCTTTGCAGAATCACACCACAAGGGAACAAGAAGATGCTTTGTAGGTTATCATTCTTTATTAACGAGCCATCTAGCTGATTACATAAAACTCAAGTAACCTTATTTATAAGAAAAAAGAATTCTAACAATTTTTCTTTTAATCCCAATACTAAGCCTTATGAGCATGGATCTCGATATCGGTATTGGGACCTGTACCGGCACTGGGCTGGTACAGTACCGGTACCATATCGTATCGAGTGTTGGTACGGTAGGTGTGCCGGTTTTATATAAACCAGCACGCCTAATATTTTTAAGGATTTTGGATTTTTTTATTTTTTTAGGATTTAGGTCTTAGGATTTAGGATTTAGGGTTTAGAGTGTAGGGCTCAAGGTTTAGGATTTAGGATTTAAAAAATGCTAATACATAATTCTAATTAAAATAAGATATAAAATTATAATTAAAGTAAGATTACCAATAATTAGTGAAAGTGAAAGGTAAAGTATTATATAATTATATTCCGATAGTTAGAATCGGATCAAGTGTCGATATCCATAAATATCGGAATCATTTATATACTGTGGAGAAAGATCAGTAGATCCCTCTAACCAGGCAGCATGATACTTTTATAAGCTCATTTTAGAAGGTTTGTGTGATGGATCGTAATTCATCGCAAATTCCTCGCTAAGGTCTCGACTCTGAGAGGTATTCAGAGACTGATGATATGGCTGTGCAGAGTCCATTCAAATATACCAGCAACAAAATCATATCTATACGATGCTCCGGGTTGCATGGGATAATAATCACTAGAAGATGATGTCTTGGATGCACTATATGGACTATATGGATCACAAGCTATCGGTAGTTGTAGGTAAAAGGATCCTGAATATGAGGATGATCCTGATACATCCATGGATCCTACTTCACATGCAAAAGCTACAACTGCATCGTATTTCAAACGATCTCGCGTAACCCGTCGTCTATATGGAATCGTATCATCACGGGATCTACCAGCTGGTGCACAATGGTTGTATCTTGTATAGCATGGCTAAACTACGATTCACTAGTGAATCGAAGATGAATAGGGGGCTGCAACTCTTATCCTTCGCTCCCTTCCTGATCACTAGATTCTTCACTATCTGAAGAAGCACTAGCATCACTCTCTTTAGTATCTGAATCTGAATGAACTGAATTTTCCGATGGAGATGTAACTATTTTTCATTTTCCTGTTTTTGGACTGAATAGATGGCAGGAAGGAATGATGTGATATATCTACTGGAGTCCTGTGAGGAATATTGCTTGTTGCCCATTGTTTAGCATCCATTCTAACCTCGCTAGCTACAAAACTGGCTTGTTGAGGAGGCGATCAAGGCTTATCAAGTTCTAGCTCCTGTTGTTGACTCACGATCTATCCAATTATTGGATCTTCATCTTCATTAATATAATTACTTGCAGTGGGATCGGAGTATTTCAGTTCAATTTCTTTCTGAATACACTTTAGTCTCAACTTTAAATTATAGTGTACATAAACAAGATTGTTGAGATACTTCTATTTTTGACAATTTCTCGACCTGGAGTGGATAAGGTTAAATATAGACCGGTTGTGTTTACATCCATTAGATGACACCGTTTGGGAGGATCTTGACTGCAAGAACTTTTAGATATTTTGCAGATCTACCAAAATATATCCATCATTTAGCTACAAAAGATATTAAATTATTTAAAATTTTAGATTCAACAAAATTAAAAAAATCAATCTGATTTAATATTAAACTTAGTACTTAGTAGTACCTATCTGGATTCGTCTTTAATTTACTTCTGATGGCTATAGTGGATCCAAAATAATCTATGCCCTCCCTAAAAAATTGTTATCATGTGTTATTTGTTAAAATTAGTGCTAATAAAAATCACTCAATAATTTTAACCTAATTTACTTCTTCTAGGTACATAGCTGTGACATGTAGATCGGGTTCCATCTTGTATATAACATTGCGTAGGGCAATCATAAGCTGTTCATCCATGGCAATATCCGGTATGGAGTATTAGAATCTCAGATACAGATAGTAAGTGGCACATATATTTTAAGAATTAGTTAAGTGTATTTGTACAAAAATAATTTAATTTAAAATTTTGGAAAGTTCATGAATTACTGTGTATTTGCTATATGCAAATCCGAACTCATTTGATAACTCCATCATCCATAAATGATCCGGATATACTCAATAACATATGCTGGATCTGCCTCTTAAATGTTTTTCTTTACTCTTTACATCATGTAATACAGGAAGCCTATTTGAGCATCTCTCAAAGTTCACGACCCGATGTACTTCATACAGAGGCTTGATAGCCTCCACTATTCTCTCATAGCCTATTGCCAGAATGTCTGTCTCATTACTAAATTCTCGATATTGCTCCTCTCAGTATTTGTCCTGGCATATTTGCTTTGCTGCCACTCCTGACTGACAAATATCTAACGTAGTTCTACTTTTTTGCCAAGAAGACTATTAAGTGCTATATAATTTGTAGCAAACCGTATAACTCTTGGTCTCAATATTTCTTCTTCAGTAAAGTTTCTTATCAATGATAAGATCCATGTATTGTTATAGATGAATCCGGTGAGTCTTTGCTAATTCAACTATTTTCTGTACCCTGCGGATTTTTTCAATATCCATCAACATGAGGTCATATAATGTACAATACAAGAGGTCCAGAAAATATGCGGTCGTCGCTGCATCAAGATCTACCCTGCAGCGTTGTATTGTAGTCCATTGTCTATAGTAACTTGCACGATATTCTGCTCTTCCACCTGATCAATCATCTCCATCAATTTGAGGATATAACTGCTGTCGTGCACCTGATTTGAAGTATTAATAAATTTATGAAAAAAGTTTTTTCATCTCAACAAATCAAGAAGTTGATGCTCCGTCTAAGAGGACCAGTCTATCCATCATATATTACTATCAATCCATATACGGGCCACTTGCTTTAATAGGAGGCAATCTAATTTTTTAGCTTCTTATTACTGTTCAGAAGCTGACCATAAATATCCCTCGATCCTAAGGATCTAATTTGTACCAGTAGCCTGTATAAATGAAATAGCAGAATGATAATATGGATTGTTTGCTGCGTGCACTGCGATACGACTGAAATGAAATTAGGATACAATGGTCCATCACATATCCTTCTTTTTATCCTTTTTCAACATGCTTTCAATTCTCTGTTGCTTAGAATCTCTGCTAGAAAGAACATGTGGATCGACATCATGGATAGTGGCTCCCACTATAATGTGCTTGGAAGACTTTCTTCTACTGCTAAATACTCCCAACATGGATACAATATGGCTGGTATCTCTCTAGACGGGCTTTTTAACTGAGGAAGTCTTAAACTGTCTCAGACTCTCCTGCAATATTTGCAGAGTCCGATCCCGATCCTGACTCAAAAGCTGATGTCCCAAATTGTTGTCTCTGTCTGGCCATTTTCTCTAGCTATCTCTGCTATACAAGCTCGCTTGAATAGTAGTCTCCATCTGTGCCTCCTCATTAGAAGGAATAGATGCTCTCTCTGACTCCCTGGAGTAATAAGGTGGTTCTGCGGTTCTGCTTTCTTTAATCTTTTCTTTTCTGTTTTGAAATTAGCAAAATGCTTTTTCATCAACTGACGGATTTTCTATAAATACTGTCGGCATGTAGATACATCAGAATAGCTGCCAGCCAAGTGCCTTTTCTTAAAATCAGTAAAATGCTTTTTCAACTGATGGATCTCTTGTGGATACTGTTGGCATGCAGATACATCAGAATAGTCATCAGCCAAGTGCTGCTTCAACCTCGTTACCTCACCACCTTTGAATTCTATATTATACCATTTATACTTTCAGTGATGCCGATCTAAGAGCATTTCTCCATATAACCAACCAATGTTACGCTCCGGATCGTTCTTCCTCATCGATGGATCCATTCTTGAATATTTAAAAAGTATATAAGCTCAATAATTATATTTGTTAATTAATACTTTGTTAACCTTATTTTTTTATTTTTTATTTAAATAAATATTTTTTTAATTTTTTGATTTAAAAATATAAAAATATAAAATATTATAAAAAAATAACTTGATCCTAGATTTATGTAGGATTTTATTATAGATGCTACATATGTTTTTTTAAGACACTGGAAATGTATTAAAGATCGCTTTTTCTTCAATATCAGATCTAAGGTACTATTATTCATAAGATGCATCAAAATTTGGATCAATCAATACAAAATTTATTGGGAGAGTAGTTTACGAGCCCTATAACAATAATCTATAATTACAATTTTTTATTAATTATTTTATTTTTTATTAATTTTTAATCTGAAATTAATTTTTAATTTAAAAAATTTTATACTTAAAAAAATCAAGATCTTAGTATCATTGTGTAGATCTTTTCTAGATCTATAACATACTTTAAAATCATGTTCAACAAAAAAAAAATTGACATCATTTTTTCTTAATTTTTTAATTTTCATGAATTTCAAAAAAAAGAGGGGAGAGGGAGAAAGAGAGAAAGGAAGCTATACATACTTTGAATTTTCCTTCTTCTTGAATTATTTGGTATTTGATTGGTCTGAAGTGGAAAAAAAATAGATTTTTTTAAGTTGCTTCAACCTTCCTTCCAATACTCGGAGAGCTCTCTATATCTTTAAAAAAGTCCTCCCACCCACCTTCACAGTAATCAACGAAAAGAAAAAATACTGAACCGGACCGAACCAGTCACGAACCGGCCAAACCGACCGGTTCGGTGTGGTTTAGGACCAGTTCACTAATTTTTTTTTTTTTTTAAATTTCTAAACATCCCGAGCCATTTTAAGTGGCCGAATCGTGCCGTTCGGCCCCGGTCCGGTTCGGGGATCCTTGCTTATGAGGAATGGTTATTGTTATGTTACAGCATGAAAAGTTCTGCAGCAGAAATCAGACACATGAAGTTGTCAAAAGATCTATAAGATCTTTTAAGCTCAACTACTGAGTCAAGTTAACCCACTGAAAACTAAAATTAACGCAGAAATAACAGAAAATACAGTAAATTTCCAACTAAATTTAAATACAATAGTTTCCCCTTTATCCCACGGCCCGTAGGTACATTATCCTCACCTATGTTATGTGCGGCATGACTCATCATATTTTAAACCAAGCTGTGATATATCCAGGAGTTGAAGAGGCACATGAAATTGTCATTGTGAATCTTGCATTTATTGTGATTGTTTCTAGTGGAGTGATGCATTTATCATTTGGTTATAGGATGCATTTTTTTTCAGATGAGCATTAGTCAACTATCTTTTATAACAAACAACTGTATTTTAGCTCACTCATTATGCTCAAGCCTGGATATTTGCTAAGCTTGGGTAATCAAAACCTGAGGCCTAAAGGCCCAATCCAAATACATACAAGATCTGGCTAGCGGGCCTTCCATGCCCATCCCTACAAGAGATCTGATTTACTACGTTCCATGTATTTCCAATTATTATACTTTTGGTTATTTTAGTTGATGTGGTTGAATGGGACATGTTGCTTAGCTTACTGATTGACGACCTTGCTTTTCTTGAGAATATGGTCTGCAGTGACTAGGAAGTTCCATCTGCATATCTGGAACAACCTTGCTTCTGTATGCCACAGTGCTATGCAATAACCATGATTCATATTCTGTCCATATCATTTACATTGACCCATGACATAGTGATATTGCAGGCCTGTTTGGATGCTTGGATTTCCCATCCATGTAATATTTGACAATGAGTGTCACCATGTTGGAGAGAGAAAAAAAGAAGTTACAAGGTTGAGGTCACCAGTCACTCATTCTGATTTTTTTGGGATATCAGAATCTACTGAAGAGATGATTTTCATTATCCCGAAAAAAAAAAAATCAGGATTGGTTGATCAGCGGACCTATCAAACTTCGTCACTGCATATCCTTTCTGAACAGATACTTCCAACATCTCTGAGAGGGATGAGGAATTCTAGCATTCAAATAGGCCTTCTTGTTCCTTATATTCTGGTAATACTAGAAATTGCTGATTTGAATCCTTGTTGTGAGGCAATTTTCTGTGTTACTTTTATGCCTTTTTCTTCTAGAACAGATATTTTCCTTGTGGTTCGGCTTGCATGTTTATCTGGAAAAAGAGTAACGTGTCTGGAAAAAGAGTAACAGGAGTTCACGTTACTCGTTTTCCATGCCAAAATGCAACTGGCCTAGCCCTTCTGAAATGGGATTTTCTTGAAAAATTCAGTTCTGGATGCTCTAGCTGAAGCTAAACTTGGACCAAAATTCACCCCATTTGCTGGAATCGGGAGACGATTGGATGGAAAACCTTCCAAGCATCAAGCTCCCACTGTTTCTTCCCCAGTAAAGGGACAACAATCTGAAACAACCAATGATGTGAAGAAAACAGCGTCCACTTCTGAGAGCAGTTCATCTTTTCAGGCTATGAGAAAGCTTGTCTTTGGTTCGAATGCAAATCGTACTTCAAAAGAAGCACAGGTGTGCAGCATTTTCAAATTAATGTACCAGTGTGGATCTAACTTTCTGCTCCTGTTTCTAAGATATAGATTGCTTCAAATCACTTATCTTTCCTACCGTGGGATTATAACATAATTATATTGTCCATGTGTGGGATGGACATGCTAAGTCTAGCCTTAAAACCAAGTTGGTTCGATAATAAATTGAATGGACCTTTTTGTTGATTTTTATAGCTCTTGTATCAATTGTCCTATGAAACACGGTGTATGTTTCTTCATCTTTTGTAGGTCTTGAAAGAAACAAAGGACGAGACAGCAAAGAAAGAAGAGCCGAAGTTCCAGGCATTTACTGGGAAGAGATACTCATTGAAAGGTTAAACAACAGATTGTTGTTGTTTCCTAATGTTTTAATATAACTCATATGCATTGAACTATTTTAACTCTTCAAAAAAGAAAGAGAGAAAAAACTATTTTAACTATTTTGTGGTATGTTACGCTTTAACTGATAAGGAAATGTTACAACTTTAGCCTTTCTTAAATTTGTTAATTTAGATTTTTATCTACTAAATGCTAACAGTCCACTTCTCAGCCATGATGTATCGTGGACTACCATAGTGTTTTACATAAGTTGAGAACTATGAAATGTAAGTGTCTTTACTCCCATAGGAAGTTGGAAGCACCCACCTACAGGAAAAAAGACCCTACTCCCCCTTCACTGCTATCATGTCATTAGCTTTGTAAGTGTCCTTCTTTAGATCCCTTTTCTCACCCTTCAAACTTAAAATTCGTAACTGCCTATGTTTCTGCTGTTACGATTTTTGCACTTTGCACTGCATGAAGTTGTACTTAAAGAAGAATGGTTCACTTTGAAGACATGATCAAACACATTTCTTCGTTGTCTTTTTGAACATGAGGTGCTTGTCTAATCTGGTGTATCTTCATCTTCCAGCACTAATTAACACCTCAATTAGTTGCCATTGGAGGCATGGATTATAAATTAATGGCACTTGTGCATCCAAGCATATGGCAGGAGTCATCGGGGCACATCCTTCCAACCGATCTTTTAAAATCTCTCTTTGAGATCCATTTTTTTACCATAAACTTGAAAGCAAAACCAATATAGTTTGGTTCTGAACCTAACCTTGGGTCAATCCGTTTGTATTAGGGTTACCATGCTTGAGCTTTTTACAAATCTTATCATGGTCCATAGCATAAGAATAAGTCCTCGCATAGCTTGGACCAGCAAAATTATGCGTCTTCATTGACAATTCCGTTGTGGCATCACCAATGGTAGGATTGGACCAATGTGACCACCAGTGAGACTGCGTTCCAAGGACAGGCATAGGAAGTGACATAACATGGCAAAGTTTCTTCTGGTGAAGATTGTTGAAAAGAAGGCTGAGAATACTATTCATCTATTGCAGATCAAAGAAGATGTCCAAGACTATTATCCGATGAAGACCTTCAGGCTTTGCGCACTACTTTTGCAACTCATCGTACCTTCCTTGAGAATCAGGAAACACTATAGAGACAAAAATCTAGGATTAACTGGCTGAGGGAGGGAGACAGAAATATCCGATTTTTTCATCAGGCCACTATTATCAGGAGGCATACCAACACCATCCGGGCTCTGTATTCTGACCACGAGGGATGGATGGAGGATGCTGATAGTATTAGGAGGGAATTTCTTCATTAATTTCATAACCAGGTGGACCGTTCATACTCCTACTAATTTTAACATTTTTTCTGTTCCTCCCAGAATTTGGTTACTGTTCTTCAAAATTATGATTTGCTGAAGCAGGTAACAGATACTAATTTTAACATTTCTTCTGTTCCTCCTCAGAATTTGGTTACTGTTTTTCAAAATTATGATTTGCTGAAGCAGGTAACAGAAGAAGAGATTAAATCTACTCTGTGGTCTTTGGCGGAGGATAAAGCTCCGGGACCTGATGGTTATCCACCTTTCTTTTTCCGAGCTGTCTAGGAGATTTTGAGGGCTGATATGGTAGCGGCTATTCAGCTCTTCGTTAATACAGCTACCATGCCTCCTGATTGGAAGCATACTTATATTGCTCTTATTTCGAAGCGTTGGGATCCTTCTATGCCTTCATATTATAGACCTATCAGTCTTTGCAATACTCTCTACAAAGTTTATGCTAAACTTCTGGCGAATCGAATGAGACTCATTCTTCCAAAGATTATCAGCCCTGAACAAGGTGCTTTTATAGGAGGACGTAATATCTCCGACAACATTCTTATTGTCTAGGAATTTATGCATGACCTTCATGCCGCTTCGCGCCGCCAGAGTCTGATGGCTATTAAGCTCGACATGGAGAGAGCCTATGATTATGTTGATTGGTACTTTCTTATTAAAGCTATGGAGGATTTTGGTTTTCAATCATCTTGGATTTCTAAAATTATGTCTTGTATAAAGGCCCTTGCATTCTCTATTCTCATCAATGGAGCCCCTACGGAGTTCTTCCAATCATCCCATGGGCTGCGCCAAGGTTGCCCCCTATCTCCCTATTTATTTATTATTTGTGCTGATTTCCTATCTAGATCCATTTCCCAGGCTGTGCGGGATTCTCAAATCCATTCTTATATTGTGGGACCGGGAACATTCCCGGTCTCCCATCTTTTATTTGCGGACGACTGCCTGTTGCTTGGCCGGACTTCCCTGGCTAATGCGAGGGGCTTCAGGAGGATAGTGGAGCAGTACTGTCAGGCTTCAGGCTAGAGGGTTAATTTTCAAAAGTCTGGGATATACTTCAGTCCAAAAACTGCCCTCTGCGTCCGGACTAGGATCACCCACATGTTGGGCATTCAGGAGCGACAAGGACTGTTGCATTATCTGGGTATTCCTATTTCTGGTACCAGGCTCACCATGCTTGACTACGCTCCCCTTGTGGCTTCTATCACGGACAGGATTGGAGGTTGGCAGGCCAGATCTTTATCAGCCATGGGCAGGCTCACTCTGGTTCGGTCGGTATCGGCTTCTCTTCCTGTTTATCTTCTCTTTAATTCCTTTATTCGCAGGAGGGTCATACTCAAGATTGAGCAGATGATTCGGGCTTTTCTCTGGAACTCCTCTTCTGATCGGGGAAGGATACATCTTATGAGCTGGGAAAATGTCTGCCGACCGATGCATGAGGCGGGGTTGGGCATCACTTCTCTTCTTGCAAGGAGAGAGGCTTTTATGACCCGGCATGTTGGCAAATTTTTTCTATGTCCAGACACCATGTGGTCTTCTTTCATGAGGGCCAAATATGGCGACATACCTCTGTATCCCGGTGATTGCTCTACTTCTGCAAGGAGGCCATCGATTGTTAGGAGAGAGATGATTGCCAGAGCCCCGATTGTCGCCACCCAGATCTCCTGGGTGCTTGGAGATGGCCGATCTATTAGCTTCATGAATGATTGCTGGATATCAGACATTCCTTTAAGCAGATGGCCCACCTTTATCTCTGTTCTGACTTCGATCGCTATTATCGTAGCTGACCTCTACACACCGGGTCTTCTTGGAACAAGGACATGGTTTTATCAATTTTTGGGGATATCCTTGGACACCGAGTCCTATCTATTCCACTCCCGGTCCATCCTTTGATATTAGAGTTTGGAGACACACTACCTCGACCAGGGTGCCTATTGGGGATCTCACTCCTATGCCTGATCAGGATCTTTATATTTCCAAAAGCTATCGATGGATTAGGACCCTCCCGGTGCACCCTAGAGTTTCACTCTTCATATGGAAACTCGCTTGGCACCGCCTCCCCACGCGGGAGTTTATCACTTCTAGAGGGGTCCATATCATTCCTGAATGCCCCTTTTGTGGGATTCAGGTGGAGACGCAGACTCATGCCATATTCCATTGTGGTCGCGCTAGTCGAATCTGGGCTTTGGCGAGTTTCTGTGGTATACCGGCTCAGCCTGATCACATTCTGGATACTTTTTATACCTTGCTACGGACGGCGCCTATGATCCAGGTTTCATTTATTGCTTATCTGGCATATCATATTTGGAGTTCTAGGAATGACCGGATTTTCACATCTTTGAGGCATTCCCCTATGATTCTGGTTGAGAGGGCCAGGATAGCTGCGATGGAGTATTGTAGGTCGGCTGGGATCTGGGATTCTCCTCTCGCTCTTCGAGCGACTCGGAGGGTTTTTATTACCTGGGAACCCCCTCCTTCGCCCTTTGACACTATTAGTTTTGATGGGAGCCTCCGCTGTAGGATGGGCGGAGTTGGTTTCATTATTAGGGATTTATCGCTGGGTTTCTTGGCGGCTGGGGGTACCCCTTGTTTTGACTTTTCGGTGCCGGCCCTTGAACTTTATGCTGCATGGGCTGGGATCAGATATGCTCGTCGGGTACTAGGCCTAGACCATCTTATCATTGAGGGAGATTCTGCCACCGTCATTTTTTGGATCTCGCAGACTTCCTCTACACAGGTGGCTCATCCGATCGTCAGGGACATTAGACTGATGCTTCAGGCTTGCTCTTCGCTGACAATCAGACACATATTCAGGGAGGCTAACTCAGCAGCCGACTGGGTAGTCTCTTATGTTGCTCAGCACATGGACTGTATTTTGTGGACTGATTGGCAGACAGTCCCTGTACAGCTTAGAAATATTTTGCTCTCTGACTTCTTATGTTGTATTCATCTATGTTCAGTTTAATGAATATACCGTGTTATCAAAAAAGAAAAAAAAAGAAAAAAAAAAAAGATTATTAAAAAACAGCATTTTTGTTGGCAGAGATGCTAGAAGGGTAGTATTTCATATTTACAACTTCAGTTAATTTGGCAATGCACGCATATAAGCTGTGTTGGATATGGAAATTGGCTTACTCAGGACACAAAGTCATCTGTATCCTTTCAAGGGCAAAAGAGACTATTAGGGGAAAAAGCTGATTAGATAAATCCGTTTCAAATCCGAATCAATTTGGATGCAGTTACAAAACTGAGCACTGACTGATTTGTCTGTCCTTATCCATTAAATGAGAGATATGGATACGGACGTTGATAGATAACCATATAATCCATATGTGAATTTTCAGTTCTATTTGTTATATTATTTTAATTTTATTTAGCACCAGTGAACTTTTAATAAAAATTAGTGATTATATTAATATATTATTAACTTAATTTACTTTTTACTTGGTAAAAATATTGATTTTGTAGTTATAAAATTTAATGATTTGGCTTTTATTGTATTTATACATGTACTTTTATATCTGACTTCTACTTTGTTTTGCATCTGCCTTCGTTTGGAAATTCAGGACTAGATGGTGTTAGCCCAAATTAAAAACCTAAAGGAAGCCAATTCAGTTGCCAAGAGCACATAAAAAACAAAAGCCCATACAATGACTTTTCTAGTCAGGGTGCCAAACTCGCATGCAACATAGCCAACTCAAAGCCACACATGAAGACTCTTGACAGGGTTGACTCAACAACCACTCCTAATTGGCCTAAATCCATCATCTAGTCCTATAAATTTATGAACAAATAGTTTGTCATCAGTAATCTACTAGATCACTAAATTATTACCAGTCATGTTGGAAAGAGTCGACCAAAACGTTTGAAGAAGTCATGTCTATTAACGAGGGACCTCAAGAGAGAACCACTGGATCGATCTACCATGGATGACGAGAAAGAGACAATCTATTGCTCTCTCATTGTTCACTGAGACCTCACTAGGTATAAGAGGGGGGACTAAAAGTGTGACAACATCTTTCATTGTCAATTTGTCTGCTGGAGCCACTAGCCCATTACATCATAATCATCATCGATGATGGTGGCGGTGAGGCCATGGCCTCCAACCAGCGTATGAACAATCCTGGATTCAAGACCTTCCATCATTCAAAATTGTATGAGTTGCTTGGGTTAATTAACCAAGCCATTCCAGTTACCCATAAGTGCCTCAACACCTTTAGCTAGAATAAGGGGTGAAAAAGTTATGCATGGCATGATATGCCATCCATGAAGGCTAACCACCTCCTTTTGGATTGGCCGTGGCTATATGATCATGGTGTCACCGACCGTAGCCAAGGCGATATTTACTCTTTTTCTTTGCATTGGAAGAAAATCAAATTATTGCAAGTCAAATGAGAAGTTGAAGAAGAAGATGATAAAACAAAATAACAAAAGGTAACTGAAACACAAGTAGTCTTTCTCTATTGAAGAACTTGATTATGAAAGAAGGCAACCATGTCCAAGCTGACAAGATCAAGTTATCTCATGATATAGAGCTAGAACCTACAGAATCACTTGATCATCACCAGAAAACATATCCAATAGGAAAAGAAGGAACAATTGCCAAATTATCGAGGACAAATTCAATCATCATTTGAAGATTCGGCACCAACTACAAGTTGATGACTGCCTCACTATCTCACTATTCAAACTAGGGAGACGAGAAATTTCCAGCAGATATTCCAAACTAACTTAACCCTTGCATAAGGAGTATCACTCTAATAAGATGCCATTGCAAATTGAGGCACAATTGCAAGCATAAGTATCATAATAAGATGAAGGCATCCACAGCTTTTTCTAGCACAGTACCACTCCAAGACTTGACCAGCAACCGAACCACAGTGGACCTACTCAAGCAAAAAGTAAAGCACTTTAGCTCTCTTAAAATGCTTAATCTCTATCTTAGCTTGCCTGGGAGAAACATACTAAAAATCCTTAAGCACCGAGACAGCTTCTATCATCAGGAGACAAAGTTTCCCAGCTTGGATGAGCTGATGCAGACTAGAAACATTATGCTTTGGCAACGTGAGCCTGGTCCCTCACATCAAATTCTATGACCCTCCACCATGCGTTTGGGACAAAAGGGTCAAAGGATTGTCACAAAAGTCCAAAGACTGCTTAAAGGATGGAGGAGATGTTATGGATGCATCGAAAACTGTCCGAAAATACAACTAAAGGTCATGCCCACACTCTTCGCTATAGCATAACCCTAGATGACCTGGATACAATTCGTAGTCCAATGAAAAGAGGGTATCGAAATGTGACAATACTTGACTCACAAGTTTCCAATAGAATTTGTTGCTGCGCTCACCCTTGGACCGGGCTCTGCTTGGTATGCTGGAAAACTCTTCAGCTGGCCAACCTACAAAATGCCCCCTGGACGCCGGTGGTGTTCTGGCGGGGGACACTGCGATGCTTAAGTTAGTAGGGATTTTGGAATAACAGAGTGGAAGGAAGCAAAGAAGGAATGGAGAATGGAGAGGAAAGAGTCTCTTACCCCAGCGGAGGTCCCCTGGATCCTTTTTATGGGTATGGGATACTGTCAAAATTCGTTAGAGGACAGAGGCGAAGTCCCTGATTTGTCCCTCAGAGAATCGAAATAATGGCCAGGTGGCACAAAATCATGGCCATGGCGAAGAATCAGTTGCAACAGAATTCTGGTACCAGCTGGAGGGAATCTTCCGGAACTTCCAAGCGCTTCCCCGAATGTGGATCAAGTTGGTCGGCCTCTAGTAGGTCGGCTATCGGTAGGTCAGCCAATCTTCAGGTGGGCCCTAGAATAACCAGCCCAATAATCAACCGGTTCATTGAACCTTCAGTGGGGAATGCATCAGGGCCTCCATGGAAGCCGACCGGTGGGGGCTTCAGTCTGCATCATCCGGCCGAACGCTTTGTCCGGCTCAATCACCGGTCCGATCAGGCATATAAAACAGAATTAATTTTACAAAATAAATCAATAGTTTAGTCCATTTGTAAACTCGGTAGCAGTCTAGGACACTTTATTACAATATTCAAAGATAAAATTTGAAGTTCAAACTACTTCTATTGCATCCAAGATTGGATTTTCTTGTCTAGTTCTATCGATTCATCTCAATTGAAGCTCGAATGAAGAAGTTACGGCCGCATTACAAAAATAGTGTCAACGTAGTCCAGCTAAAAATGGCAATAACCATATGTTACGGCCACCTTACTAGTTTGGATACCGAAAACCCAATAATAGTTCGGATGTTGTCAAACCAATTTGGATAAGGTGTTTGCAAACCATTTTGGATGGCAAAATAACTGTCGTCCAAGTTGTTTTTATCCAAAATGCCACTATAGCAAGAGATTGTCCTAGAAGTCTATCTTTTGATCTAATTTGAGTTTTAGCTCACACTCTAATAGCACCCATTCATCATTATCAGTGTACAAAATCTAAAGCTATAAATAACCTCATGTACTAAAAGAATAAATTAGTTAAAGCTTTTGCCCCTTGAGGGCATATTTACTCGTATATTTACCCTTGAGGGCATATTTACTCATACGTTTACTTTCTGTAGGTTGAATTAATGCAAGCTTTGGTAGATTTTGAAACAAACCTTGGTAGATTTTGGAAAACATTATTGGTGTATAATTAGATTTTGACAAGTTGTGCCCTCCTTCAAAGATCATGGTGGATCACGGCATTGACAAAGACCTTCAATAATGAAATATGTCTATTAGTTATCCTCATGGACCCCTTGTTTTATAGATAGATATTATAAAAAAATTGATCAACTTTTTTATTGATTAACTTATCTATATTTTTATACTTTTTAATATGGATAAATTATTTTCATGAAAATAAAATATTATCTATCTAAAAGATGGTTAAATTATTTTTCTATCAACCAGCAAAATAAATATTTAATTTTATTTTTAAAATACCTTTTCTTATTTTCAATATATCTATCATTCAATGTCCAATCACTTAGCTATCCAATATCCTTTATACTTAATGGTGGTGTTTGGATGTTAAAAAGTTAACCCTGGAATAGGGATAGTAATTCCTGGGAATTAGTTGGTATTCTCGTTTTCTGTTTGGTTGGAAGTATGGAATAAGGTGGTTATTCCAGTGCAATTAATGCAGTCTTATTCTTATTTGTGTTTGGTTGACATGAGAATAAGGCTTTATTCTTGGAGGATAGTGGATGAATTTTATTAAAATGACAAAATTACCCTTGAAGATTATAATGTAGAAAATGTTAATTATTTTTTTAGTAAATTATATTTAAGTTGGCAAATTTCCATGTTAACATGGATAGGGACATCAATTTAGATATGATTATCTCCAATAAAATATTATAAAATTGTTAATATTTTTATTAAAAAAATTATTATCAAATAAAAATGAATAAAAATAATTTTAGGCATTAATTTTAAGAAAAGTAATATTAATTAATAATAATTTTTTATTAGTTATTTTGATAATAATATATTATTAAAAAAATATGATCAAATAAATTTCACAAAATACAATTTCTACAAGAAATTGTATTATGACCCAATATATTTCATAACACAACATCAATGTCATACAAGACCAAAACAAGAATATACCTAACATATGAATATTGGCAAAGGCTCTGTTGACTTCAAATCCTTCGACGCAGCCGATTAGATTGGATATACATTTTTCTATGACAATTATGTATCCAGCAATATAGAACATAGCCTTCTAAGAACACGGACATTTAATTATACAACTTCAGACCAATTCAAATGGCAAAATTAAAACTTGGGCATTTGAAAATGCAAATTCATTATACTACATATAAACCCGGGCATTTCAAAATATAAACCTGGGCATTGCAATATAATAAATCATCCATAACACATGGCACAATACAAACCTGGGCATTTCAATATACAACTTCAGACCAATTCACATGGCAAAATTAAAACCTGTGCATTTGAAAATGCAAATTCATTATACTACATATAAACCTGGGCATTTCAAAATATAAACCTGGGCATTGCAATATAATAAATCATCCATAACACATGGCACAATACAAACCTGGGCATTTCAATATACAACTTCAGACTAATTCACATGGCAAAATTAAAATCTAGGCATTTGAAAATGCAAATTCATTATACTACATATAAACCTGGGCATTTCAAAATATAAACCTGGGCATTGCAATATAATAAATCATCCATAACACATGGCACAATACAAACCTGGGCATTTCAATATACAACTTCAGACCAATTCACATGGCAAAATTAAAACCTGTGCATTTGAAAATATAAATTCATGATACTACATATAAACCCGAGCATTTCAAAATATAAACCTGGGCATTGCAATATAATAAATCATCCATAACACATGGCACAATATAAACCTGGGCATTTCAATATACAACTTCAGACCAATTCACATGGCAAAATTAAAACCTAGGCATTTGAAAATGCAAATTCATTATACTACATATAAACCTGGGCATTTCAAAATATAAACCTGGGCATTGCAATATAATAAATCATCCATAACACATGGCACAATACAAACCTGGGCATTTCAATATACAACTTCAGACCAATTCACATGGCAAAATTAAAACCTGTGCATTTGAAAATACAAATTCATTATACTACATATAAACCTGGGCATTTCAAAATATAAACCTGGGCATTGCAATATAATAAATCATCCATAACACATGGCACAATACAAATCTGGGCATTTCATTATACAACTTCAGACCAATTCAAATGGCACAATTAGAACCTGGGCATTTCAAAATGCAAATTCAGATACACCATATAAACCTGGGCTTTTCAAAATATAAACATGTGCATTGCAATATAATAAATCATTCAGTACACATTGGAGAGAGATAAACCTGGGCATTTCAATATATTACTTCATCCAATACAAATGGCACAGTACAGACATTGGATAAATGATCTGAAAGGCTTTAGATGAGAGCATGCTTTCATTACAAATATATGATGATTGTTTAACATGACAGATACTTCATCATAATAGGATAACATACTGTTTCACAATTTTGTATTACTGTCGAAACAATGTAATCCCAAATGATACTACAAAATAGTAACTAAGAAATACAACATTCAGTTCGATACAAGGCACATTATAATGAATGTCCGCAACATCATTTTGATGAAGGTCATACATATTGCAGATAGTGACAGCAGTGGCAATCATCAGTCTTGTTCACTCCATTGAAGTCCATCACCACAGCAACTTGTAAGTTGCAAAAAATAAAAGAAAATAGTAAGTAATTTAGATGTAACTTGGAGCATTTTCTACAAGAGCCGACTCCTAGGGAGGAGCCGACTCTGGCACGGATTCGCATGCACTGGCACGGCAAATTTCTGGAACCCAGCACAAGAGCCGACCACCTGGCTAAGAGCCTTCTCCCACAGAACTTCATTTTCAAGACCCTGAGAAAAGGAGCCGACCCAAACTGACCCAAATTTTTAAGTACCATTACATAAGAAACTGACTAAAAAATACATGTACCAAACAAACTACACTGCAAATTCACATTTTCTGTTAGGTAGACAGCTCTTTCATGCTCAGCAAATAAGAAAACAGAAGCAAGTATAAGCTGTGTGTATTCATGCATTGAACAAACATATACAAACATGGATCTATATATCATACTATAATGGCAACCAGGGCTTAAGCAAAATAATATATAAGTTTCATGCAACACTTTCAGCCAAGTGAGTTTCATAGTACAACACATCATAAAAAAAGACCCATCCGATAAGAACCAGGATATGAAGATATTCCAGAAATGCAAGATCATGTTTGGTTGTGATACAGAGAGAAGGCCTATGAATATAAAACAACACAAACAAATATTACCATGCAATATATGGTATCATCTAGTACAAGATAAACTAAACTTTGGGGAAGTATGCTCTCCATTCATAACAACTAAAATTTTATTTCTTACCAATCATATAAAAGAAGTCCAAATTGTCATATGGTAATAGGCTGCAATAACTTCATCAACGAACTATATGGTAAAGAAACCAAATAAATATATATTCATTAAATAACAGTAAGAAGGGGCCGCCTTAATACATGAAATGGTAGACCTGCATCATAAAATTCTAAATGCACATGTTCATATACTTGTCCTTATAGATAGAGTACAAATTCATGATAATAGATCAATTGGGCTGCCATTATCAAGTATAGAAACATATATACAATTATGGCTCAGGAGAAGCGAAGTTAATGTCAGTGGAGCATCGCGACTACATTATAAAAAATTATTTTTAATTTTCAGCTAATGTTTCCAAGCCATGCTCCATCAACACACAGCCCTTCATCATTGCCATCGATCAGGAAAATTGTGCCATACAAAAGAGGGTTAGACATTTCAAAGACAAACCGTACTATGTAAGAAATTTAGGATGTAATGCAACAATCTTACCAAACATGAAAAATCATTGGCAAGGGGTCACTCTTCTAATCCATTGATGATTTTTAGTTAGTGAGAGTGTTTGAAAATTGTATCATGTTGTAATAGAGTGAATACTATGTATCATTGAAAAAGTGAGTATAAAAAACACCCTCTACTTGAAAGATATCTCAAAAAAAGAAAGGAAACAAGATATGATCACCGACTACAGCACAATTAAAAAAGCAAATATTGTTGTTCATATTGTCATATTCAGGCCTCCAAATATTGCGTGCCGTGCCATCCTGTGCCGTGCCAGCCTGTGTATCGACTCGATCTCCAGGAGTTAGCTCGACATGAAACACCTCTAAATGCTTCAAAACTTTGGCCACAAGTCATCCAAATTTTGTGGCCAAACAAATTGCCAGGCAATATAGATCTTGGACTGCACACAACTCCGACACCGTGCCCATTCAGTTAATCAAAAACTCCATTATCAGACTCACTGGATAATCTGATGGAAACTAATATTAGAGAAAAGTCTAGAATTCAACAATAAACTCCTCTGTGAAGTACTGGATGCGTGTTCGGCATTGAGCAAAGGAAGAAAAATTCTCTCATGGAAAGAAGCTCTAAATGCATGTACGTACAAGTCAACAATCACAGCTCCAACTTTTTAACCTCTCAATGCCCTCTCCTAGACTAAATATGCTACTTAAACCCTGCACTAAAACCTCCTCGAACTCCCATGAACGGCCTATTTTGATCTAAATATCCTTTCCAATCCTGTAGTCTGGTTTCGTAGACAATGGCCCTTTATTTGCTCTAGGAATCGATGTAGACAATAACCAGGACAAATATTTTACTGTAAACCTTATTAAAATAATATTACATTATCTCAAGTTAGGTTTTCCCCTAACTCATTTATATTAATTAAAAAAATTAGGTACACCTGATTTGCCATGCATACGAACACTAAGTTGATAGAATGTCTCTATAGGTGGAGAGTCACATGTTTTTGTACCGATAACCATATCATAATTAAAATCATAAAAAATACTAATGCAAAATTTATTGTACAAAAAAAAAGATAAAAAATCATAATAATATAACCAATTAATAAGCAAAACCGAAGAAGGGAAGTAATTATTGGGTCTTGTGGGCTCACATGAAGAGGGGATATGGTTGTGCTTTTGAAGCCTGCAGTATATATGGACCATCTGCAGCAAAAGAAAAATTGTAAGAAAGATATGATACTTCAGTTAGAAAAAATCTGATAGCATAATAAAATTTTAAAAAGTAAACATTAGAAACAGGGGAAAGAACCACACACCTGAAACTTGATCCTTGGGTCTGATGCTAGGATCCTACCACATACCCACACACACACTCTCTCTCTGTGTGTACTCCAGAAAACATAAATTGTTCAATAAGTTAGGGATCGAAAAACCATATAACATTATGAAAAAAAGAAAGAAAGAAAACTATACAAAGAGAATGCATATACGGGTCGCTTTGTAAGTGGGCATTTGGTTCATGGGAAAATGGGAATGGCAGTGCACCATACCAATCTTTCAAAAAATCATATCCTGTATCGTGTGCACCAACATGGCAGTGCACCATACCAATCACTACATTTCCTTTCCATGGGCCATCATCGAGATGAGCATGCACATTAATGATTATGGTCTATGAGAAGGAGACAAGATATAATGGGTGTCTTAATCAAGTAAAATCAGCAGCACAATTAAAATGGTGGCTCAGAAGATATTCGAATTTTACAACATTAGAGCAAAGCGGCTATAATAGGAAGAACCCATACATAAGAACCTCAACTATTGTCTCCAAGCAATGCTCTATTAGTGATCAGCCCCTCATCATTGCCGCACATATGAACCTGGAACTTTATGATACAAATGGCACAATAAGAACCCACTATTTCAAAATACACGTTGATGATAAAAATGGGCTATCTTAATCAAGTAAAATCAGTAGCACAATTGAAATGGTGGCTCAGAAGATATTCGAATTTTACAATATTAGAGCAAAGCGGCTACAATAGGAAGAACCCATACATAAGAACCTCAACTATTGTCTCCAAGCAATACTCTATCAGTGATCAGCCCCTCATCATTGCCACACATATGAACCTGGAACTTTATGATACAAATGGCACAATAAGAATCCACTATTTCAAAATACACGTTGATGATAAAAATGGGCTGTCTTAATCAAGTAAAATCAGCAGCACAATTGAAATGGTGGCTCAGAAGATATTCAAATTTTACAACATCAGAGCAAAGCGGCTACAATAGGAAGAACCCATACATAAGAACCTTAACTATTGTTTCCAAGCAATGCTCTATCAGTGGTCAGCCTCTCATCATTGCCACACATATGAACCTGGGACTTTATGATACAAATATCACAATAAGAACCTGAGCAATTAAAAATACACATGGTTAATTAATGGGTCGTATTGAACTCAACCAATATAATCCATCCAGAAATCTTTTATATAATATTGTTATAGGGCTTCAAACATGAAAATCATATCAACAATACAACTTGAGAATATAAAAGGCAAAATCGACAAAAACCAAGTATGAACAATGTGGCTCAGAGAATTTGAATTATAAAATAATCGAATATTCATGGTTATAAAAGAAGAAAAGTAGTTTAATGAATCAACTAATGTCTCGTAGCCAATCTCCATTTTATGGCAGCCATTCATTATAGCCAAAATCGATAACATGCATACATCTTAAATTTGATAAGTAGATATGCAAGGAGTAATGAAGATAAAGAAATATTATACGTGTACCACTAAAGAAAAGTATCATACGGGTTAAAGGTCCTAGTACAAATCCTACTATTACATAATATATATAACTTTAAACAAACAGTTCATATAAGACCACATGAACACATTCCAGCAGATATCTTATGATGATGCCAACTATTAATACAGCCATTAGAGAAGATCGTGACCCAGTGGTGGTTCTGCCACAAACAAACATATCTCTGTCAACCTCATTGATAACATTTTGATGAAGTATTGGATTTTGGAGGCCTCGAATATATATGTCAAATGCTTCAAATGCCTCGGCTTTTGTTCTATACTTTTTATATAAAGCATGGGGGTAACCCGATACTTCACGTTGACAATCTGGCCATGACTCATAAACTCCCCTTTGACGACCCTCGAAGATGACATAATACCTTCCCGAAGACATAAGTAGATGCAATTAACAACCACGTTGTCTTCCTATATAAGGAAAAAGATACAGAAATTTACAATTAGTTATATAATTAATGGTAGATGGAGGGTTTACGAAATCATGAAATCATTATATGAATACATTCAAATGTATCTCATTTGCTACTTCCATTTTAACCTACCCCTATTTTGATGATCAATCCATAGCCTGCTTGCTATAGAATTTTGTAGATCTTCTCCTCTACGGCTTTCATCATCACCAACAATAACAAATGGATCTAAGTCATCATCATCGTTATCAGCAGGCTCCGGTGCTAATGACATGTTGAAGTACTTGTCATTTCCTGGTTACGCCTAATGAAATTATGAATAATGCAATAAGCCATGACTATACACTTTTGAACCTTGAAGGGAAATGGAATGGCAGTCCTCAAAATCTTGAAACGCTTTTTTAGAATTCCAAATGACTTCTCTACACAATTACGCAATTGTGCATGTCTATGGTTGTACAAATCTCGTTGGTTGGAATATCGACGAGATCGGGGATTTCTGAATGTACTTAGATGATATCTATTCCCACGATAGGGAGCAAGGAACTTATCTGTATTCGCATATCCAGAGTCAACTAGGTAATATTTTCCATCTGGAACATTAAATCCACCCATCTCCACACACCATCGCAAAACACGCATGTCAGCTGCCGAACCTTCCCATCCAGTACAAATGAAAAGGAAAGAGTGATCAAACGAGACAGCAGCCATAACGTTTTGTAAAATCGTTCCCTTCCGATTTCGAAACCGAGGTTGTTTGCTCAACTTGATTAGTGCAGGTATGTGTGTGCCATCAACAGCACCTACAGCATTCTGTGATGCAACATAATGCTTAAAATCGAATAACCAATAAAAAATTTAATGAAATTCATATTTATGGAAACGTACCTTGAAAAATGGATGGAAAAGATTGCTATCACGGATGCGCGGATGTACACCACATCGTCATCTGGTTGAACTATATAATCATGTTTTAGGTTACAGATTGCTTTCAAGACTGTGTTAAAGTACCTGGATATTGTCTCTCCCGAATGTTGGAAGGTCTCAGCCAAAACCCTATTGGTGACACAATGCCCTATACCGTACAAAAAAAAACCCAATTGTTCCTTAGCAGTCACGTAACGACTGCCACGAAGAAGTCCACGTGAAACAAGTAGTTCCTCTAACTGAACGAACATTGTATTTGTCATTCGAAAGTGGTTATAACCCCTTTCAGGATGTCCACTGAGAATGTCTGTAATGAATTGATGACCTGAAAATGGACATGTTCGACATGGTACCCTTGACACTACATTGCTTTCGCCCATTGATGTTAAACCACTATTTAACAATGCGATAAGGATATCATCCCAAAAGTTATCGTCATTTATAATGAATTGCAGTAGCTCATTCAACCTAGGATCCATCTAATCAAAATAGAAAACAAGTTAATGCCATATAATATTGAAATATATTTGCATTTATACATAGTACAAAAGACAAACATAACCAGATACGAGAAAATATGATAAAGCAAGAACTCAAACAACATATAATAAGTTCCGAGCTTACTGTATATCATAACTAAATAAGATGAAACATCAACAACTGTTTAAAACTTTCAACATTTAGGTCAAACAAAATGCATATGAGAGATTCAAGGCCAGCTAGGCCTGTAGATGTCAGCACTTTCTATTACAGGTGTTGAGATTTAGACATTTTTATCCAAGACTGTATCACCGACAAAACATAAATAAAACATAAATTAGGTATAAAAATATCAACAATTACAACAGTAGAGTATGATTAGTGTTTTTGAAATTGTTAAAGTAATATTTTCTGGTTATAAATGTCCAAGGATTATATTTTCATATGTAAGTTGTGTGGCAGATGCAATCAATGATCCCACATCCATAGCTATGTTTCAAGTTTCGAATATATACATTTACAAATGATTTGAAATATCATATATCATACCATTAGCATTCAGTTTCCGATTTCTTTTAATATATCACATATCATACCATTAAGCTTTCCAAGTAGAGAAAGACAGAAAAATCCGGAGAAACATAGAATGCACCAGACCAAATCACTAAACCCCTGGAAACTCAAAACCACCAATCCAAAAAAATTATGGCCTCTGGGCATCGGTCATCAGGTGTGATCGCCGGAGCCTGGAGAAGGAGATTAGAGTAGGGGCTTGGGGTTGAACGCATGGGCGTCCTGCATCGGTTGTGGGCGCCGGGGTTGAGGAAGGAGATCGGAGCCGAGGAGGTGGGCTTGGGATCACACGGGGGCCGAGAGGACATCGGGTGCGTATACCAGAGCCGAGGAGGGAGATCGGAGCAGGGAAGAGCTGCGGGTCATGCTGGGGGAGGGTAGGGGGCATCGGGACCTCGGGTGCGTGCACTGGGGCCGGGGAGGGAGATCGAAGCCTGGGGGGTCGTGTGGGTAGAGGGGGTCACACGGAGTCGGGGGCGGCGGTGGGGTCGCATGGAACAGGGGACGGCGGCGGGGTTGGGCTCGCAGTGAAGCAATGGAGATTTTACCTTAGAGAAGACGATCGGAACGATGAAGACGACGATCAGAACGGCGAAGCCGGAAGGCTAGCCACGGAGAGACAGAGACTTCACTGCTTCCGTCTCAGACAAAGGACAAAAGAGATTGGAAGAGAGGGACCAAATATTCTCTGATTTTAAGCCCCCATAAACCCTAAAATCCGATGCCCTAACCGTTGCTCTTGATAATAAAGGAGATTGAGGAAGAGAGGGACCAAACAATACCATACCTGGGAGGAGACTGACCGTGAATAAGGAGTACAGGGGACGGAGACACCGGAGCGAGACGAAGAAATCAAGGCCTTCTCTTCAGAATGAGTCGGGACGAAGAGGGTTCGGGAAGAACACTGGATCGGCCATTTACATGGATGCCCCTGGAATACCAAATCACGAATAACGTAATTCCATGGGGACCCATGGAATTAGAATTCGTGAATAAGAGGCGGTTGACCGGAATAAAATATCTCTCCAATTCTCCCTCGTTAATTGGATCGTTTGGCATTTTAACCGCGAATAAGCCCTTATTCCAGCTGGCTATTCCGTTACCAAACACTACCAATATCCTTTATACATCAAAAACATAAAGGATACTATGAAAAATATGAATAAATTTTAACAACCTATCTATAAAAGTAGTAACATAAATGAACATGGATAATAAATTTCAAAATCAATTTTTTATATTAAAAAATATAAATAAATTATTTTTTTGTTAAAATATTATCTAAAAGATATTTATCGAGAAAAATATATTTTTTTAGATAAATTTTTTTATCATAAAAGAATGGACCCTATGATAGTAAGATTTAGTTCTAAATTACTTATCTCTTTGTTATATCCAAGAAAGGTATAGCAAGGCATCAGTTCTACTTTGAAGCCCACAGTACCAATTCCCTACCACCAGATAAGTATTTCAAGTATAAATTTAAAATCCAAATATTTTGGGTTGGGTTAACATCGCGTTAGTCAATTATCAGCCTCGTTGACACTCTTAGTATTTATAATTTTTTCTTTATATCTAAAATGCACACACGTATTAGAAGCACATATATGCTTAACATTCCAGAAAACAATGAATACGTGATTTAAATTTATAAATATCATGATGTTATAATGATTCAATAATGCATAACAATGTTAACATGAGCAAACAATGTAATTTAAGATACCCATATGCACTTCTAAATTTGTATAGATTAGACATCGGCAAACATTGCTTACCAACCGTAGTGCAACCATTTGAGTTCACGATCGCAATCAAAATCGGATTGGAAACGGAATGAATTGGAATAGAAGTCAAAATGGCTATATCTTCTAAAATATTTAGTTCATGAATGGAATTGAAATCAGGATCCTTATCTGAATTAAAATTAAAATTCTTAGAAAAAAATTATAATTGAATTTTAGAAGGATCAAACCATTTTCATTCCATCTCCAAATCAAATAAAAATAAGATTTCTCCTAATCAAATGATTGGAATGAGAGCCATCCATTTTCATTTCTATTCATGACTCCAAATCCATCCAACCAAACATCCTGAAAGTTCATTAAAATTTCTCCTTGTGTTTTGCAATTGATATGTCGTGTCTCTCCACTAAATTTTATTATTATTTTGGAGCGAAAAAAAAAAGGGCCAAAGTGTACTGCAATTGTTTGGTGATAGTTTTATATTTTACACAATTAGATATAGGACTTGGATTATAAGCTATTAAAAGCATGGTTTTGAAGTGGTGTTACTTCTTAAATTCTCAACGCAGCCAATCAACCAGGATAAGCCTAAGTTGTGTTTGAATAACATGCTCTTATCCCCATCTCATAATTATATAGCACTACATTACAACGGAGAATATTATGCTTATCTTTCAGGCATAATTATATAGCACTACATTACAACGGAGAATATTATGCTTATCTTTCAGGCATAATTATATAGCACTACATTACAACGGAGAAATTATGCTTACTTTTTGGTTGAAAGATAAGCATGCCATGCTCTTTTTCATTACTTTTCTTTTTTCTTGAGGACAGTGTTTGTTATGGTAACCATCTACTTGATTTCAAAATGCCTATCGGACAACTAGCCAAGATGGAGACACCTTCCAGATGACCAACAGCTACACCACCGACTACATCATTGACTATGTCATCGACTAAGTGGAAAACAATCACCAGATCACTAGTCACGAAGGAGATGACTATCACTATTGGCTCACCTGGTAATTTATTGAGTGAAAGATGATCAAGCAAGCCATTACACCGACTAGCTCCAACACCTCACATTGAGAGCCACTTAGTTGGGCCTGACTCACATCTCTACCATGCATCCATCGAATATTTGCTCTGATCCGACTAAGATACATATTTAATTTGGTATGCTATAGCATCAGAGCCCCTCTCTCAGCCAGGCCCGTTCTCTCTTGACCAGGCCCATTTCTTTCTCGGTCATGTCTATCTAGTCTTGGTCAAGTCCGTTCTCTCTTGACCATGCCCATTTCTCTCTCGACCATGCCCATTTCTCTATCAGTCAAGCATGTTTTTTCTTGGCACCAAACACACCACCTTAACATTGGAGCTAATGACACCCAAGTGGATGATGATAGTTAATCCTAGCTATCTTAGCTGTTCCAACAGTGATCGTGACATTGTAGCTGACAAGTTTGTGGGAGACAGCATCATAATAAAATTAACTATCATAATAAAAAAAATACTAATGGAAAGGATTCCAAGAGACAAGATCCCAATATCCTGTCAGATTCTATTACACCTATCAGAGAGGGCTACCTCCCTAACAACATTTGTTACTCCATGTAACCTTATAAATAGGCAAGATGGTGTTGGTCTTAAGGATTGATTTTGATGAATAATAAAATATTTGAGTATATAATGTGACTAATAAGTTAAATGAGTTAATGTTTCAGGAAATGTTAAGGATAAAACTATGTATTTGAAACATAAGTTTTTGAAGCACAAAAGATATAAAAAAGTCAATGAAAATTATGTAAAAATAGTGTGTTGCAGTGGCGGACCGCCGGGGGGGCCTTAGCCCCCTAATTTTCTGGTAAACGGCTTTATACCAAGCTAAATTCATGCTAAATTCATGTATAACAGGTATTTGGCCCTCCCTCGAATTTTTCGGAAACAATCCTGTTGGTCCCCCTCGAACTCTTCGGAAACAATCCCAGAAATAGGTATTTGGCCCCCCTCGAATTCTTTGAAACAATCCCGGAAACAATCCAAAAAAATCGGTAAAAAATCCCAAATCGAGTCTTATAAAGAAAAAACAATCGGTAAAAAAAATTCCTAAAAAACCTTATTAAAAAAAATGGAGAAGACCTGGGAGACGCAGCTACTCGCTAGACTCCTCCTCCAAAATTCGGAAGCCCTAACTCACTCGGCACTTGCCCGCCGCCGCCGTCCCCAACAGGTGACAACAGGGCACCCGTTGCCCCCACGGTCCCACGTGGCCCACGCCCCCACCCGTCGCGGTGCCACCGTGCCACACCGTCGGTGCCAACCCACCGTCCCCAGACCAGACTCCCTACCCCGGGCCACCATGGCATCGGCGCATCGCCGTCTCCTTCGGACCTTTGCTAATCACTAGTTCGCTGCTTTGCTGACGACCAGGCCACCGCTCCGCCAGAGAGGGTCCATGGGATTGTGAGTCGTGACTCTCTCCCTCTCCGTCTTCCGGGCTCCGGCATCTTCGTCTCTTTGATGGTTCGATCGAAGAGAAGCCCTTCGTCGTCCGTCCGTGACTCCAAAGCAACCGAGGTAGCGAAGCCCTCTCGTGGCTCCGTCCGTCCGTGGCTCCAAAGCAACAGACAAGTTTTGCTTTATTAATCATGGTTGTGGGCTTTTGGCCTATGGGCTTGTGGCCTATGGACTGTGGCCATGGCGGCCTGGTGGGGAACGATAGCAAGGATGCCATGATGGAGCCCATCTCGCTTCCTTGATTATTTATTAATATTTTTTGGCACCCCGTGAACAAATTGGTGTGGTCCGCCCCTGGTATGTTGGGACATGAAGTTAAGAAAGTTTTGAAAAATCAAAGTTTCAACATGATATATAAGAGTTTCATCTTGGGATAGGAGAGTTTCAGCTGGCACATTATTGAGCCGACTTGGATGGAACCATGAGTCAACTCGACAGGGAGAGCTAATTATATAGAAGCTGAATTTTGGAGGTTGACTGGTGAGCCAACTCAAATGTTAACTGAGTCGACTAAGATGGAAATCGAGTCGATTCCAAGGATCTGAGCCGACTTAATAGTGAAAAATAGAAAGGTATATTTTGGAGAAAGAAGACTAAGTCTACTTAACAGAAGATTGAGCTAACTCGGATATGATCTGAGTCAACTCAATAGTGATGTGAGTTGACTCAAAAACTGCTGACAAGTATAATTGCTAGTTCTACAGAAAGTTCAGATTGATCCAGTTTTGTTCCTAATGGCTATATTAGCTAGAAACAACTATTTGGACATTGGAAGTATACTTCAAGGTCACCAAATTCATTAAAGATAACAATCAAACTTAGAATATTCTAAGTGCCATCAAGATTAAAGAAAAAAGTTAAAAGTCTTGATTTAAGAGCTCCAACTTTCAATCATCTACAAAATTCTTTCAATTATTAGCTTCTTAGCAAGGAGACAAGCATTGAAGATTCCTTAGACTTTAGGAGACTCCTTCGTCTATACATAAAAGTCTTATTCTTGGTCTTTTTAAGGAGCTTTTGTAATCTTATTATTTCCTTCTTGTTTATTGTTGCCTACTTCAGTTGGACATTGAAGTTAGGTATGTTTAAGTCAGGATTGGCTAAAAGGATTTTGGATTGTGAGCCATAGAAAATAATATGTAGAGAGTTTTGAATTATGAGCCTGATAAAATAATCCAGCTATAATCTTGGATAGATTATAGTAAAAAAAATTTAATGGGAAGCTTAGAAAGTGGATGTAGGTGCTGGGGCACTAAATTACTATAAAATCTCTTATATTTGTGTGTGCTATATTGATACTTGTATTCATTTTTAGTATTTTAATTTATATTTGCTTCAACATATATTTCTACTCACATTCACTTTTCAAGCATCATATACTTGAGTTTTAATTTTTAAAAAATCTAATTCACCTCCCCTCTTGGGTTGTTTGGCTGATCAATAAGTGGTATCAAAGCTTGGTACTCAGCTATATTTGATCCAATGATCAAGAGTAAGATAAAAAAACAACCTAACTTAGTATTTTTCTTGTCGAAGGATAATCTTCAAATAGACCTTCTTTGTTCACCGATATAAATTACATATATTAGAAATCATGAATGTGTATCTATGTTTAAGTACTTGATTATCAACTTTGGAGAGTAATAATCAATGGTCCACACACATCCACCATTAAAGTAGATGGAGTAGAGGTTCCCAAACTTAAAAAGGATTAGGATGAGCACTACAAAAAAATAGGCTTTTAGCAATGGCTAAACACCATCGCTAATGCTTGATTTTCCATCACTAATAGGCTGTCAGATAAATCCCTATCATAACAAACACTTATTGGTAATGGGTTTATGGGCTATCGCTAATAAGGGTAATTAGAGATGGTATTAGTGATAACAATCTTCTATCGCTAATAATATTTTTATTTTTTAAAAAATAATTAAAAAAAATTATTAGTGACCAAAAAATCTATTGGCAAAAATCATCATCGATAATAATGATTTATCGATGACAAATGTCATCACTACAAATTTTTTAATTTTTTAAAAATAAGTAATTAAATTTTTTTAAATTTTAATTTTAATGATAATAATGAATAATTAGAATTCTTAAACAATATTAAAAATAAAGTAACAAATAACAATCATAATTATAAATAAAAAAATCTAATTATATTATATTTAAAAGTATAATTTTTATCATTTCATTTACTTATACTACTAAAAAGTAAATATATAATATCAAAATAAAAAAATCGTGTGAGATCTACATTATCGTCGTCATCCTCCTCTTGAATATCCTCTCCAGTAGCTGATGGATGAAAACCGGAGCATTTCTAGAGCATCCAACTCTGCATCAATGTAAGATTGATGGATTCCTAGTATTTCATCCTCCTAAAAATATTCTGATAAATGGGACTCTTCTTCTTCCTCTTTGAGATCATAATAAATAGCTTGAGACTTAATCTTGCATATAGCTTACTTATCTTTCCTTCTTCTTTCCTTAATGGAAAAGAAGTATAATATACTTGAGCAGCTTGTTGAGCTAGTACAAATGGCTCGTCGATATATGCTTTTGATTCATATTTGATTTCAATAAGCCCGTGACTTGGATCAACCTTCATGCCGTTATTATTATCAAACCATTGGCAGTTAAATAGAATGACAATATTATCTCTGATATAGATCAATTTGATTACTTCTTCAAGGATTCTATAGTAGTCACTCTTTGATGCTTCACACCAGTTGCCTTTATACACACACCACTATTCATTGTACTTTTATGATATCCATATTCATATGTGTAAAATTTAAAATCATTAACATTACATATGTTATAACATGTCACATATTTTGCTGGCCTATAAGCTAATGATCTTAGATTTTTAAGAATAGATTCCCCTTTCATGACCTACATAGAATTAAAAAAATTAAAAAATTAAAATAGATGAAATGTCAATTGATGTTTACTAGTTGATGAAACCAATATGTAAGTTTTGTGAGAACTATGTAGAAATTTCTTGCTCACTTATTCTTGGATTATCCCATCTCAGTATTTGATCATAATCCCTAAATATGCAAAAACTTAATTAGTACATTGTAATAAGTGATTGAAGAGTTTGGGTTATGATGGAGACTTACTCAATATATGGATTGACTTCACCATAATTTAGCAAAACATATATTTGCACCTATCAAAATTTAATATCTATTAAAATTTGATAAATGTTGCGGCCAAATTCATGAGCGAGATAGATAAATATTGAGATCACTTGCTCTAATCCTTCACCACTACCATCATTATTTTGATCAACTTGAGTCAACTTGGTTTGCATTTTAGGATCAAAGTAGTGTTGGTTGAAATTTAAAATTTTTTCTATTATGTAAACCTCCATAATCAAACTTTCGACTCTGTGGTCTTATTTTCACTTTCTTTTTGAGACCGTGTATACATCTTTCAAATGGATACATCCATCTATACCGCACTGGTCCCCCCATCTTAGCTTCATACGCCAGATAAATCATGAGGTGCTCCATGAAGTCGACAAAGCTAGGAGAGAATATCTTCTCTAACTTGCATATCGTCTCTACACTGCTAGCCTCAAGACTGGATATGTGGTTGATGGATTATTCAGTAGTACAAATATCTCTAAAAAAATACTGAGCTTAGTCAAAGAACTCCATATGGAGTTGGGAAGGAGATCATGCTAGGCCAATGGCAGTAATCATTGCATGAAGATATAGTTGTCATGGCTCTTTAGTCCATAAAACTTACAATCTTTGATATTGATGCACCAAGCAAGATTACTTGCATAACCATATGAAAATTTAAGATTTTTACACCATTCACATACATCCTTCAACTACTCTCTCAATAAGGTGTAAGATGCTTTCGGCTTCAGAAATTTTCCAGATGACACCTCAATTAGCTCTAATAGAGGATGTTTGTATATGTTCTTCAAATATTCCCAAGCTTTGAAATTATTCTGTCTTGCCCTTGATATCCATAACAATATAAAAAATATTATCAAATACATTATTCTTAATGTGCATAAAGTCAAGATTAGGTTATGATGGATTAAATTTGTGGACTAGCATAGCAACTTGTAGAAGATGCTGTGCTTCACCGAGTTATGAGTTTTACCAAATTCCCGAGATTTTTGCTTATCAAATAATATACCAAATTGAACTTTATCAACTTAGAATACCCTCTAAAACACTTCCATACCACTGAGGTGTGGGGGTGCATGGTCCTTCTCAATCTTATTCCTTTTGAAACTATCCCGCTGCTTTAGAAGGTGATGATGCTCCAAAAGAAACTGACGATGACAATTGACCATCAGGGCTAATGACCATGCTCAAGATAAAATGATTTTGTATTCCCCATGCAATATGGATATGCTAGCTTTCCATGAGTGCTCCATCTAGACAGCATCCCATATGCCGGAAAATCATTAATAGTCAACATCAGTGCAGCCTTCATTACAAAATTTTACTTCTTTGCCATGTCATAAGTATGTGTGCCATTGGATCATAAGTATTTCAACTCATCAACAAGAGACCTTAGATATACATCAATGTTTCTACTAGGATGTCCTGGTCTAGGAATAACTAAAGTAATAAAGATGTTATATTATTTCTTGCACATTCTAAGTAGTAGATTATATGGAGCAATAAAAACTGACCAATATGAATTGCAAGCCGCTGCATGACTGAAAGGTGGAAACCTATCTGTAGACAAACCCAATCAGACATTGCTTAATTTATGAGCAAATAAAGGATGGCAAGCATTAAATTTCTTTGATGCCTCACTGTTTGATGGATGATACATCATATTGGTATGGTTACGAATCCCTTCTTCGTGCCATCTCATCTACCCTCAATACTCTTGAACAAGTATAACCTACAAAGCCCAGAAGTGAGTAGAAGGTATTGAAGAACCTTGTATGGCACATTCTTTTGATTTCTACCCTCTTGCCTTAACTTAAATTGACTTTCCCACATACGTCACATGAGTGCTTCAATTGATCTTCCTTATAGAAAAGTATGCAATCATTATGGTATGCATCTATCTTCTCATATTCTATGCCTAACCCTTTTACCATTTTTTTTGAAGCATAGAAGCTCCAAATAAACTTCTCATCCTTTGGTAGCATCTTCTTTATTATTGTTACCATCCTATCATAATAATTGACCATCATGTTAAACTCTACCTTCAAATTCAAAACTCGGATATAATTGATAGTATAATGTATATTTCACATCCCGGTTAAAGTGGTTCATCAATATCTTTTAGCATATAATAGACATCTTCACTGCCAGCTTCTAGATTATCCTCTATATCCTAGTCAAATTCAGGACCAGTCACATCCATAACCATATCTACCATTCTATCTATGTCCCTGTCTTGCTAACTTCTAACCCTTGCAACTATCTTCCATGTCTTCCCACGTAGATACTAGTGCTTGTAGTTTGGCATAAATCTATTCCTATATAAATGGATAGTTATTGTATTCCTATCAAGTATTTTTCTATTGATACATGTATTATAAGGACAATGAGCCCATCCTTCAAATAAGAATGTCACATTTCTAAAAGTATAGTCTTAGAAGTACTTGACATCCTTTTTATATTCAACAAAAATCATCCTATCGATAATTCGATGATCCATCCAACTTTGATCCATGATATACTATCTAAGAATTCTACATATATAAATAGAAGACATGATCACTTACTAATTATTTTGAAAAAATAATTTATCAATAAACATCCAATTAATTAATTCAAGATGATAATATTATAAAATAATTAATAGTGAACTTATTAGCAATAGCTATTCTTATCATTAATAAGATAATATCTATCACTAATAATATTTGCTAAAAGCTTAAATATTTTAAAAAATCAATATTTAAAGCATTATAATTTAAATATTATTTATGACAACAAATGCCATCACTATAAAACTTCATCGCTAATAAATTTTATAGAAAAAACAAAATAATTTAAAATTTTAAAAACATTTAATGATGGAAATCCTGTTGCTAAAAGTAAAAATATCCATTACTAAAAGTTTTTAAAATAAAAAAATATAAAACTTAAATATTATTAGCGACTGAGTATGCCATCGCTAATACTTCCGTTGCTATCGCTAATACTATTAATGTCGGTAGCTTATCATGTCATCATTTATTATTGCTAAAATATTTTATTAGCAATGGGGAGCTTGCCATCACTAAAAACCTATTTTCTTGTAGCTCGAGGAAGACATGAAGCTAATAGAGCTAAATACTATGACTATAAATATTCTTTATTATGCATTAGATGCTAATGAATTTTATAAGATTTTTACTTATGGCTTTGTCAAGGAGATATGGAATAGCCTAGAGGTATTATGAGGATACCAACCAAGTAAAGAAAACTAAGTTAATATACTTGCACATAAGTATAAATTGTTTAAAATTAAGCCAAATAAAACTATTACTAGCATGTATGCATGTTTTACTGATATTACTATCGGTTTAAAAAATTTGGGCAGAATATATTCTACTAGTGACCTTGTTCAAAAAATTCTTAGGTCTCTTCCAAAGTCAAAAAAACCAAAAGTTACCACCATCCAAGAATCAAAGGATTTTGAAAATCTTCTACTTGAGCAACTCATTGGATCACTCATGACTCGGAGCTTACAGTGAGGCAAAAGGATGAAGATGAGTCCAAGAAGAAGAAGATCATCACTTTGAAGTCTATAATAAATGAAGAAAAAGAAAGTAATGAGTCTGAAAAAGAAGAAGATGATGAGATGACAATAAATGCAAGAAGATTCAAGAAGATGATGAGAAGGAAGAAATCAAGCTTCAAGAAGAAGCCCTACAAGGGGAAGCTAGCAAAGACAAGAAGAAAGAAAAGAAAAGGGAACAGTCCATATATTTTGAATGCAAGAAATTTGGTCATTTTAAAATGAATAGCCCCTAACTCAAGAAGGTTAAGAAATACAAGAAAAAAGTACTAGTGGCCACATGGAGCAATAGCGAAGATTCAAGCATCAAAGAAGAAGGAACTCAAGAAGCAAATCTTTGTCTCATGGCACATGAAAGTGAGGTAACTTATAAACATTCCTTAGATAATAATAAGCTTCAATTAGCATTTATTGAATTATTAGATGAATTTGAAAAATTATGAAAAATTAACAAAGATCTAAAGAAACAAAATGCTGAACTCTTAAAAGAAAGGGAAAATATTTTGAAAGATAAAGAGAATATTTTGTAAGAATTGTCAAAAGAAAAATGAAGCATTTGAAAGAAAAAGAGATTGTCTTACAAGAAAATCAAAACTTTAAAAATGAATTGCAAAAATTGAAACCATTTGTTAAAAAGTTTAGTCTTGAAAAATTATAAATAATTTTAAAAAACCAAAGAGCTATTTACAATAAAGTTGATTTAGATTTTAACATTCAAAATAAATAAAAGTACTTGAAAAATTTATTTAACAAATCCTCTCTTAGTTCTACTTCAAATATTATGTGTTATTATTGTGGTAAAGTAGGACATAAAGTATATCTATATAATATCAAAAAAACAAATAAAAAATAGTTAGAAAGGAATGGATTCCAAAAAGAATTGATAAGACTAATCCCAAAAGATCCAAGATGATTTAGGTATCTAAAACAAAAATTTATTTTTTTCTTATAGATGTGTCTTGCGGTCTAAGGAGAAAAAATAAGATAGTATCTTGATAGCGGGTATTCAAGATATATGATGGATGATAAGACTCAATTTATCTCTCTTGAAGTTAAAGATGAAGGAATGGTAACATTCGAGGATAATGAAAAATAGCACATTCATAAAATTGATAAAATCTATATTGCCCCTTCTATATTCAAAGAAAATATATTATTTGTAGATGGTTTAAAGCATAACCTACTTCGTATAAGTCAATTGTGTAATAGAGGTTGTAAAATAGTCTTTGAATTTTCTAAATACATTATATTTAGTCTAATGAAAGATAGTATAGTATTCATTGGACATAAACATGACAATACCTATATAGCAGATTTGGATGATCTACCTCTAAAGAATGGTCAATGCTTAGTTGTAATGAATACGAAAAATAATGAAACTAGTTTGTTATGGTATAGAAAAGTAGGTCATATAAGCATGGATTTACTTTCAAAACTTGTTAAAAGAGATCTTATAAAAAGTTTGTCAAAACTTAAGTTTGAAAAGAATTGAATTTGTGAGACATGTCAATTTGAAAAACAACTAGAAACTCTTTTAAACTAAAAGGTATAATTTTAACTAATAAGCCTTTACAACTTCTTTATATAGATTTATTTGGACCTACTAGAACTACATATCTAGGAAGTAAGATATATGGACTTGACATCATTAATGATTTTTCAAGATTTACCTGGATTTTCTTTTTAGTATAAAAAATAAAGCTTTTTCAGCTTTTGCAAAATTTTATCATAAAGCTTTAAATAAAAATATTTTTTTAATTATATCGATTCATAATGATCATGGAATTAATTTAAAAATTAAAATCTTAAAAGTTTTTGTAATAAAAAAATTAAATTAATTTCTTTTACACCTGGAATACCCCAAGAAAATGGGATGGTAGAAAATAAAAATTGAACTTTGAAAGAAATAGCGTACATTATATTATGTGAAGGTGACCTCCTTAGATATTTCTAGATAGAAGTAATAAATACAACATATTATATTTTAAATTATATTTTGATTAGACCAATTTTAAGAAAATACCATATGAATTTTAAAAAAATAAGAAATCAATACTAATTATTTTCATGTTTTTGGATGTAAGTATTTTATATCAAATAACAGTGAAGATAACTTAGAAAAATTTAATACTAAGTTAGATAAAGAAATTTTCTTAGGTTACTCCTCATCTAGTAAGGTATATAGAGTCTTCAATAAAAGAATACTTATTGTTGAAGTAATTCATGTTATTTTTGATGAAACTAATACCCATCTTTTGAGAAAGGAAGATGCTTTAGATGATGATGCAGGTATCCTTAGCAAGAAAGTGAAGGATCTCACATTGAAGGACTCATTTCCTAGAAATAAAGGTGAAGATCCAAAAAAGGATGATGATGGAGTAGAAACTCAACAAAAGCAAGGTGATCTATCCAAAGAGTGGAGGTATGCTCATGGATATCCATAAGATTTTATTATTAGTGATCCTTCTCAAGGAATAAAAACTTGATCATCTTTAAGAGATCTATGTAATTATTTAGCTTTTATGTCTCAAATACAACCAAAGTTAAAGAAGTTAAAAATAATAGTGAATGGATTAATGTTATGCAAAAAGAACTTAATCAATTTGAAATACAAAGTATAAACACTTGTAAAAAAATCTATTGATTATCCTATTATTGGAACTAAATGGATTTTCAGAAATAAGCTAGATGAACATGGTAAGGTTATAAGAAATAAAGCTAGGTTAGTTACAAAAGATTATAGTCAAGAAGAAGGAATTAATTTTGATAAAATCTTTGTACCTATAGCTAAAAGCCATTAGGCTATTACTTGCTTTTGTATGCTATATGGATTTTAAACTATATCAAATAGATATTAAAAGTATATTTTTTAATGCTTTTATTTTTGAAGAAGTATATGTAGAACAATCACCTTATTTTGAAAATCATGAATTTCTAAATTATGTTTATGAGCTACATAAAGCATTTTATGATTTAAAACAAGCCCCTTGTACATGGTATAAATGATTAAGTAAATTTCTACTTCCAAATGATTTCATAAAAAAAAATATAGATACTACTTTGTTTTTTTTAAAAAAATGATAATTTATTAGTAGTTCAAATATATATATATATATAGATGACATTATTCTCGGTGCTACTACTAAGCTTCTTTGTTAAGAATTTGCCAAGCTAATGTAGGGGGTTCGAAATGAGCTTGATGGGAGAACTTAATTTCTTTCTCAAACTCTAGATAAAGCAAATAATTGATGGAATATTCATCAGCCAAACAATGTATACTAGGAAGATACTCAAGAAGTTTAGGATGGAGAGTTCCATGAAAATTAGCACACAAATGAGCTCAATATATAAGCTTGACAAAGATGAGAAAGGTAAGAGCATAGATCAAAAATTTTATAGAGGTATGATTGGATCATTGCTCTACTTTACTACTAATAGACTTGATATTATATCCAGTATATGTATGTGTTCAAGATATCAATCTAACCTAAAATAATCATATATACTTGCTATTAAATTTTTTTTTAGATATTTATTTAGTACTGCTAATGCTGGCTTATGGTATTCAAAACAATCTTCTATTGAATTAATAAGATATTATGATGATGATTTTGCTGGATATAAACTAGATAAAAAAAGTACCAGTGAAACTTATCAATTTCTTGAAATTAATTTAATCTTTTAGTTTAGTAAGAAATAAAGTTAGGTGGCATTATCTATGTTGAGGCCAAATACATTGTAGCCAAAAGTTATGCTTAAATCTTATAGAGTAACCAATAATTTGAAGATTTTGGTATCAAACTTAATAATATTTCTATAAGATGTGATGACATTAATGGAATAAACTTAACTAAGAATCTAATTTAACATTCAAGAACTAAACATATTAAAATATGACATCACTTCATAAGAGGTTATGTTTAAAATGATGATGTAATGCTTAATTTTGTTAACACTGATAGGTAATTAGCTAATATCTGTACTAAGCCCTTGAGTGAGGATAGGTTTAGCATGATTAGAAGAGAACTAGGCATATGTGACCCATTGAATATACCTCTTCTTCTCTTCTTAAGAAAATATTAACTAGAAGAGTTTTTATGAGTTTAATCCTTTCAAAACCCTTAAAAACATCTTAAAAACATTTCCAGAATAATTTTGACCTATGTCTCTAAAATTTTCCTAACTCAAATCCAAGCCGACTCAAGACTTGAATCCGAGTCGACACAAGTCCGAGTTAACTCAATAGATTTTTCGAGTTGACTTGAGCACAGGTTTGGCATTTTTAAAAAAGGACCCATAGGCCCCATTTTTAGAAGTTAGGTCATCTTCTATCCTTTAGAAATAGTGATTTCTCTCATCCACACCCTCCATCCATCCAAATCCTTTAGACTATCACCATTTTTCCTTTTTTCCCTTTGATTCCACTCTATGTCTGAGGAATGGGACTAAGGAAGATGCTTACTTGATGTTTGAAGCAGGCACGGTCCAAAATCAAGCATATGCATGCTGCTAGGGAGTTGGAGAGGCAGAGAAGAACTGTAGTGGCCTTAGAAGAGGCTCTTCCACTATCTCAGCCTGAGCCATCCGAGCCATCCATGCCAGCACTAACACCTTCTTTTCCACTTCTCCAAATCGAGAGAATGGCCAGTAGAGTAATGACCACTAGAAGATAGGTAAATTTCAAGTTTTTTGATGAAAATGGATTTGTATTTGGGCAATGGATTAAGAGACAAGGATGGGAAGATTTTTGCTAGATAAATATTTTGACATCTTCGAGGTTAGTTAGAGAGTTCTATAGAAACTTAAAGAGAGTATCGGGTGGTATTACTTTATTTATGAAGGATGTAAAGATTTTCTTGAGTGATTCAACTCTAGGTTAGATGTTGACTATTCCATTTGAGGGCATCATTACTGAGAGATTGGCTGACCAAAAATTAGGTTTGAGATGTGTTCTTGGCAGATTGGATGTAGGAGGATAGTGTTGACCCTTGGAATGATTTTGATGATAACAAAATATTGGAGCATGCATTCGATACTGACTCTTTTCAAATATTTAAGAAGTTTTTGTAGGATGTTTCAAATGGATAACTATTCACCCTACAGCTATGAGATCATTATAGTGTATTAATTTGCTCATAAGAAAAGTTTCATGTATTTGAGAGCCCTAGCTAAATTTAAATATATATTCTTGTAAAAGGGCCAATTTCATGTAAATCTTAAGTTTAAATATCTTAGATTAGGTTTTGAAGAAGTTTGAAGTTATTTGGATGATGTTGGAAGAAGTTTGGAGAAGTTTGAAAGCATTTGAAGGAAGTTCACTCGAGCGACTCAACATTTAGAGCTGATACATTATTTTGGTATGGCACAAAGATTTCTGATATACAGTTAACCGAGCCGACTCAATGAAGATCCGAGTTGACTCTTCCAGAGTAACAAAAATTCAGTTTTGAGAGAACCAGTCAACCGAGCTGACTTGACTGAAATGAGCCGACTCTTCTAGAGTTCAGTTTCTACCTGTCTGAGCATCCAACCTGACTTGACCCATCCAAGTCGACTCGAATTCCAGAATTTGAACAGTAATGGCTAGTTCTAGAAATTGAATTTCTTGGTTTCTAAGCTATTCAATAGCTAGTTTTCGACTCCCAAGGCACTCCAACGGTCATATTTACCTTGAAATATAATAAGAGGCTATAAATGAAGGATTTAAATCAAGGAAGATAAGTTTTTAAGAAAGAGAGAAGAGCATTGAATATTCTAAGTGCTTTGAAGTGAGAAGAACTCAAGTTCTCCGGCAACTCTTAACCAATTTCTTGAGTCAATCATTGAAGGATTGTGAAAGCCTTAAAGAGTATTGAAGAAGCATTAAAGAAGGCTTCATTTAGAGCTTCAACTGCAACCATCAAATCTTTGGGTTTGTTTTAAGTGTTGCTTTCTTTTATAACTCTGTTTTTGAGTTGTTCCAAGTACAACAGGAGCTGTAACTTGTGAATTATTTGTAGGTTATTAGTGAGTCTCAAAAACTAAGTTTGGATTGTTAGTGAGCCCGGAAAAACTAACATTGTATTGGGTTTTGGATTGTGAGCCCGTTGTAAAACAATCCGATTGTATTTGGGGAGAATATAGTAGAAATCCCAAGTGTGCACCTTGGGTAGTGAACGTAGGAGCCGAGTTGCTCCGAACCACTATAAATTTGTGGTGTTTGTGATTGATCTTGTTCTTACTTGCTTTTGCACATAAAACTTGATACACTTCACTCACCACTCAAAGTTTCAAGAAAGGCATATAATTATTAAAAAAGTTTTCAAACCCAATTCACCTCCCCTCTTGGATTGTCCAACTGGGCAATAGATAGGTGATTTGATGTCTAACACCCTATCCACTATGATGAGGCTGCTTCACCATATTGTTAGGAGGATCTTTTTCTCGAAGACTGGTAGGTTTGATTTCATTTTTGAGAGGAAGTTAATAGTGATGTATTATTTGACTCAGAGTATCCCCATGAACCTACCTGGTAAATGCTATTAAAGATGAGAGAGGTAGTGAAGAGGGTGAAGGCTTGCTTGCCTTATGAGATGATGCTTACCAAAATATTTGAGGCTTTTGGGTATCTCTTGAAGGTGGTCCTTCAAGAAACTTCAAAGTTATGATGAGTACTATGACTGGATCCTACACTGGATGGAGTACCAAAAGGTTAGAGGGCACCGGTATGGAAAGTATTTGGTCAAGAGCCACAAGAGAGACCAGATTCACCATAATGAGTAGAACCTTCATTTCCACCAAGAGCACTTGAGGCAGCCCCTGGACCTTTAGACATTCTAGCTCCATCTCCTAGGACTCCAAGTAGTTCTTGCCTCCAGAGTAGACTGGATGACCAGTTAGTAGAGAGGATAGTCAGGTTGGTGAGTTAGGCTATCAGATCAGAGATTCATATGCTATCTAGCAAAGTCGACAAGCTATAGTCTGAGATGGTAGACTTACGATGACTTATTGAGCTACAAGTCAGAGGTTCTTTAATACTAGATGTTTCTAATAGATTGATGAGGAGACTGGATGATGGTTTTGGAGAGTCTCAATTGGCTATTGATAGGCTTAGGATGTCTCAAACAATAAACTTTGGCATTGTCATTCATATGATATTCCACCTTTTTGAGATAGTGTTTGAGCAAGTAGCAGCAGCAACAGCCCTAGCATCACCACCTGCATCCTCTTAAGTCATTGCTATATTGAGCCAACTCATTCCTTAAACTTCTCCTCCTTGTGTTCCTTAGCTTGCCCCTACTTAGCCAGGACCATCGGCCTTGATTACTTGGACTTATTTAGATCTGTTAGATGGCCACCTCCTATTAAAGGACCCACTGCTAGGACTCAAAGCCAGATTGCCCTTCCCTCTAATTCCAGAGACGATTATGTGGCCACTTTATATATCCCTTCTGATGCATAGGATTAGACTCTTAGGATCTCTTAGTTATGTCCTAGGTTGATATCTATGTATTAGTTTTTATGTTTTTGAACTATGCTCTATGTTCACTTTAATGTTTCAAGATGTACTTTTTAGTATGTATCACATTTTGTATCGAGTACACCTATTTAGGATGCAAAACTTATATTTATGTTATGTATGATATTTATGTTCTACTATTTCTCTTAATATTGTTTGATAGCACTAATTGCTTTATATAAGGAGAGCTCTCTCCCAAATGATTTTTTGATGATGATGACACGAAGAAAAAGAAAAAATGAAGAAATGATATGAAATTATATATTAAATGGGAAAAATGAGGCAAAGGCATAAAACTATAGATTAAATGAGAAAAATAAAGAATATATAAATAAGGAGCAAAACTATGAATAAATGAGAATGAAGCGATAAGAAAATACAAATATAAGGGCAAATAGTGCAAGATTGGAGATTTCTGAAATTTTTTTGATACTCGAAATTTCTTACAAATTCTTGCTTTGATATAAGAAAATTTTTGCCCCGATACTCATACTTCTTGCTCTGATACTTATATCCAAATAGCTCTGATACTTATACTTAAATACTTCAATACCTTTAAAATTACTTTGATACTCTCTTTAATATTTTTCTCTGATACTATTATTCAATACTTATTATTTGGCTCTAATACTATCATATTATTTTACTTTGATACATCACACACTGATACTCTTTGAGTGTATCGATCAGTGATAATCTGATAAGCATCGAAACATGCTCTGATATGTAAATTGTATACTATGATACTCTTTGTATGTTTTGATACTTAATTTACACAATATTTTTTGATACTCAATCCATGATTCATATGCTCGATGCATAATCTATAAAACCTTATATGCTTTGATACATAAACCGTAAAACTTTAATTCCTTTAAATGTTTACTCCAATAACTTTAAAAATATTCTAAGTTTACTTTGATAACCTTTTTAAGAGTGTTATATCTGCTTAGATATCATTTTCTTATATACTCAAAGTTATTATCACCATTAAAAAGGAAAAGATTGTTGGCCCCAAGGATTGATTTTGATGGATAACAAAATATTTGAGTATAAATATTACTAATAAGTTGAATGAGTTAATATCTTAGAAAATGTTAAGAGTAATAATTATGAATTTGAAATATAAGCTTTTGAAGTACAAAAGATATAGAATAGTTAATGAAAATCATGTCAAAATATTATGTTAGAACATGGAATCAAGAAAGTCTTGAAACAAATTAAAGTTGCAACCTGATGCGAAAGAGTTTCAGCTTGGTACAAGAGAGTTTCAGCTAGTATGCTATTGAGCCGACTCGGATGGAACTATGAGTTGACTCGATAGGGGAAGCTAATTATATAAAAGTTGAATTTTGAAGGCTAACTAGTGAGATGACTCAAATGTTAACTGAGTTAACTAAAATGGAAATTGAGTTACTCCAAAGATCTGAGTTGACTCAATAGTGAAAAATAGAAAGGCATATTTTGAAGAAAGATGACTGAGTGTACTCAACAGAGGACTGAGCCAACTTGGATGTGATTCAACTCAACTCGACAATGATTCGAGTCAACTCAAGGACCGTTGACAAGTATAATAACTAGTTATGTAGAAAGTTCAGATTGATTCAATTTTGTTCAAAATGACTATATTTTTTCTCTAATGACTAAAAATAGCTATTTGAATCTTGGAAGCATACTTAAAGGTTACCAAATTCATTAAAGACAATATCTAAACTTATAATATTCCAAGTGCCATTAAGATCAAAGAGAAAAAGCCAAAAGTCTTGATTTGAGAGCTCCAATTCTAACCACCTGAAAGGTTCTTCAGTCATTGGCTTTCCTGCAAGGAGACAAGCATTGAAGATTCCTTAGACTTTAGGAGTCTCCTTCTTCTATGCATAAAAGTCTTATTCTTGCTCTTTTCAAGAAATTCTTGTACTCTTATTATTTCCTTTTTGTTTATTGCTATCTACTTTCAATTGGAAACTGAAGTTAGGTATGTTTAGGCTAGGTTGGCTGAAAGGGTTTTGATTGTGAGTCCTAGAAAATAATATGTAGAGGGTTTTAAATTGTAAGCCCAGTAAAACAATCCAACTGTAATCTTAGATAGATTATAATAAAAAATTCTCAAAGGTTTGGGGAGTGGATTTAGGTGCTAGGATATTGAACTACTATAAGATTTCTTATATTTGTGTGTGCCTTTTTGATACTTGCATTTACTTTCAGCATTTTAATTTACATTTTCTTTAGCATATATTTTTGCTCACCTTCACTCTAAAAATAGCACATACTTGAGTTTTAGTTTTAAAAAAAACTCAATTCATCCCCTGATGCGGGATGTGGGGATGGATGAAATGCAAAGATGATGATGTTCTTCTAGAGATTAACAATCCATTAAGAGCAATGAAATTTAAAGCAAAAATTAATCACAAGGGAGAACAATTTCATTCAAATAGGAGACTAGTTCATGAAAAATTAAACACACGCATGCTAATCACTTCCAAAATGATAGGAGATGGATCTCATTGCTAGGAAACCATTCCTACTAGGTCAAATCTCCTTCAAATGGTTAGACCTAAAGAGCCAAGTAGAAGGTTTTCTGCCAACAATGATGACTAATTATTTGGTGGAAGAAGAAGCTCTCATCACTCAAGGATTGAGGTCTAGAAGTCAAGATTAGCACTCCCTACTTTGAGACTTACCTTGGCCTTGATCCATAACGTGGAGACCTTCATCCTTGACTTAGGAACCTAAGAGAACCTGCAAATAAACTTGGGATTAGGCATGGAAGAAGAATTGGGGTTGGGATGGAAACAAGGAAAAGGGAAGAAGAAGAAAGTGGCCGATGGCCTTGGTGCTTGGAACTTGAGCTTGGACCAAACTATGGGGCATTCCACTCTTCACTTTTTGCAATGGCACTCTTCTCTCTCAAACATAAATTTAAAAACTCTCACTCTTTTCTTAGATAAGGATCTACACACTCAAACTAGCAAGAACACTCTCACTCCAAACAAGAACACAAGAGAACTAGAACACAAGAGAAATAATCCTTTCATTAATCATCATATCATAGCATGAAAACAAATGAGAGCTTTGGGGCCCTATTTATAGGCTCCTAAGCTAGGGAAATTCGTCCAAGGGTGGAGGGGAGGGTGTTGGGAATTGTGTCCCAAAGCCAATCGCTTGGGTTGTAGGCGGTTGTGCTGAGTATTGTATTCATTTTGTGAATTAATAAAATATTATTTTTGACAGCTCATCACATATTAAATTTTCCTAAAAGTGAACTCTTTCCATGTGATGAAGTCCTTAGGGCTACACTGTTTCCGATACAGAGAGGATGTATCGACTGGTCCTTAAACCCAGTTCACAGCCAAAGGATATATTGTACTGGACGGCAATATATCAAGTATAGGTTGTTGCAGTTCACATCGTTTGGTTGTCCTCTTGACCAAATGAGTGTGGTGACACTGATGTGATCTGCAAGTGGGATATATCATATCTCATTGAACGTGACTCCGTGAAACCCCTTTTTGCCAAAGGGATACTCATGATAGGATATGGGTATATGTGTCCCTATGACCTGAGATCATCATGGTAGCTTGCAAGCAACTCCCTGTACTTTGGTGCCGGACTACCCGGATTTTTAATCCAGTGATGGAAGGTTTCTGGGTACACGCAAGTACTTGTGGAGCAGTGATGGACCAAGATGGAATTGACCTGTCCAAACAGTTTGGATTGAATGTCTCGCAGTATCTCAATTTAGCAAATCCTCGGCCGGGGTAGTCCTAGTGAAGAGTCACTGGGCTTGCAAGGTTGAGACACGTAGTCGACTGACTCAGTCTGGGTTGGCAGCCCAATCTCAGTCGTCCTGAGCATTAGAGGTCAAAGGGATGAACTATACGGTAACCATATGCCTAAGGTTCGACTGTTTGCTCCCTCTTCTTCGACCTATCCGGATGCCGGGACCCATTGCTAGATGGTATCTTGTGCTGGTACTGGAATTGTTCCAGTGCTACCGCCTAGGTTCGAACCTAGGAGGTCACATGCCATTGAGGATTACTCCCTGATCCTGGTACCAGTATTTGATTAGGAATCTTATTGGTGACAGTTTGATTGAGCACATTGGTTTGACTTGGGTTTTGGGTCTATCTGATTTTGTTCTGATTTATCAGGATTTTTTTTTGGTTAACCAGGACTTGACCAAGCCTTCTGATAATTAGATTTTGATCTAATTATATGGATGAACCTATTATGAACCATTGGGTTTTTTATTTAAACCGTTTTCATTGGTTTTTGACCCTTTGAACCGGTTTCCACGGTGATTTGCTGTTTTGGGCGAACAGAGCTTTTGGGCGTCCCTTCTTCTCCCCATTTATTTCATTTTGGCTGAATTTTTAAACTCCTTTGATTACCTCATTGAAACGAATTGAATTCATTTTTATTCGCTGCTGCCTTTTGATTTTCTCGCAAGACCTCTCACCTCCCAAAATCACCGGTTAGATGGGTTCATCGCTCCATATATTCATTTTTGCTCGGCGCTGTTCTTGGTGAAGAGCAGAAAATCGTGAGGCTTGAAATTTCTCTCTGGTTTCTTATTTTTTTTGAGAGATTAAATCATCCTTTCACCACAAATTTTTGGGGAGGGTTTAGGAAATTGATTGGAAGGAAAAATCAATTCCATTTGTCCCTGTTTCTTGTGCTCATTGGAAGAAGAAGTTCCTGCTCTGTTTGGAGAAACTTTGCAGCAAATCAACAAAGCTTCTTCCCACCGTTTGAAGGTGTTTTCCGGCGACTTGCATCACCTGAGAACCGGATCTGTGGAGTCCCATGCGTGTTCCCCCTCTGGAGAGTGCTCATTTGAGCACTATAGAGCCGGATCAATGCTCATTTTGTTGTTTAAAGTGTCCTTTTTTTTTTGAGTTGCAGGTTTTAACTTCTGTGGTTTTTGGAGAAGATCAAGTGTGTTTCAACGTAGAAGTTCCACCCCTATCCCTTCTCCATTTGAAGCAAGAGAAGTCCTTGCTGTTGGTGATAGAGAGGAGACTCAACATTGGTCATTTGGATTGGCCATCGTTGTTGTTGAAGCAAAAGATAATAGGGCATTCCAACGTTTGAAGAGGAAGACAACAGGAATAAAATTATTCCTGTTATCCCACTTATTCCAGAACTATACCAGATTTATTCCAGGCAGGAATAAGGTATGGGTTTTGATTTTAAAATTCATGCATGCAGAGATCTAAGCATTTAAAATATTTTATAAACATTACATGCCCATATTATTACATGTTTTAGTCTGCACATGCTTCCAGATCGTGTTAGATCCTGCGCGGAGCAAGTTTTTCCGCTGTACATTTTAAAATAGTTTTTAAAATACTTACCTGCTCCCTACTGTTGCAAGCTTAGAGTAGGCACCTGCAAGAGCCACTTTTAACTTTCAGAGGGGATAAGGATGGCTTAGTTGGCTCCAACAACTCTTAGGTAAGTGGTTCCAACTAGAAACAAATTGTAGGTAGAAAGTTACAACCACTTTGACATGTGGCATCTAGAAAGTCCTAATGTGGCTTCCAAGTACTGATGTGAAGGATTAGGTGTCATAAGTTGTGGCATCCCATATGTCAAATATTGTTTGGTAGTAGAAGGAATCTTTATGTTCCCTATAAAACTCTTGATGTAGTGTAATTCCTTCTCCTCCAAGGTTGTTTGATGAGTTGTTCCCCCATGTGCTTTAAGTCTTGGTGTGAATTGGGCTTGAATGGTTGGGCTTGGACTTGAAGAGGGCTTGAATGGTTGGCTTGGACTTGAAGAGGAGGGCCGTTGGCTTGGACTTGAAGAGGAGGCCCTCCATTACGCTTTGAGCTTGAGTCGAATGGGCTTCTTTCATGTGTTGGCTTATGAGCCAAATCATGAATAGAATGTATTGTCTTATGCTTCAAGAAAAATTTGTAACTTGCTTCGAAGTTCAAAAACTTCATTGACTATAGTTGCAAAAAAAATAAAGTGAGTTAATCAAAGTATATATTCTTATTATGGATGTCCCCATCAATTCTCCCGGGATGGAAAGAGCTCGACTCTATCGAGTAGGAATTCATCTGGCTTTGGTAGTACTCTAGGAGGTCAGGATCGATTCTTTGTAAGTCCTCTCGAGTGATCCATAAGTCTTCATAATCAGGACATCCTTGCTAGTGAACCAAGTAGTGCTGATAGTCTTTGTTTCGAGTAGTGACAATCTTGTCATCTAAGATTCGCTCAATCCTATCTCATCACTTTGAAAATATGGCTGGTGGACACTCAAGGGTGGGTTTACTCTCAAGAGTAGAATCAGGCCTAAACAGCTTAATAGATATCATTGTTGGTTCCTTGTATTCTACTAGATTTGAAATGTTGAAAGTAGAACTGATACCAAAGTCGGATGGTAAATCTAGCACATATGAGGTCCAAATTTTCTTGTTATTTTGAAAGGACCTGCACCACGAGCATGTAAGCGTTCAGGTTTGAGCCTTACCATGACATAGTCTCCTTCCTGAAATTTTTTAGCTCTCTTACGTGAGTTAATCATATGCTTGTTAATTTTATTGCTCAAATTTTCTTACTAATCATGCTATGCATATGACTCTCGCAATCATGGACACTTATGCATGGGAAGGTCAAATGACACCAAATGACTAAACACAAATGAAACCAAAACAAAACAAGCTCAAATGGACTTTATTATCTATGGACTAAACTTTATGTTGGGCTAGGAAATAAAAAGTTCCTAATTTCTAATATTCCTCTAAATGGCTTTGAAGACTCTGGCACACAACTTTAGGTAGGTGGCAGTGAATCTTAATTTGGTGCCCAATAAATGCCATAATGTCTTCCAAAAGTAATTATTGAATATTACTGAGACCTGATCAATGGTATGGTGGATGTCCCGGCTGGGTCGATTAGGATTGGGGATGTTCCAGAAGGGTGAATCAGGCTTAGGGAAATTATTAGGGAATACAATTTCCATCTTCCTTCTCTTCCATTTCCATCTTTCAATTCCTACCATCTCTTCACTTCTAATCCTCATGTTAAATTTTTTTGCAGGTTCTATAATTTCTTGGGGTTGATCCTTTGGAATTGGTTCTAGGTTTTTTCTGATGGTCAAAATCCCATTAGGTGATCATTCATTAATCTTTAGATCTAAATCCTCAACATTGATTAATTCCGGGTTCTCTATTATCTCCTCGGATTGCTCTTCATGGTTTTGTCCCTGAGTTTCATCTTCTTTAAGTTGATTATTCCCATTGTTAATTTTCTTAGGCTGGGTAATTATTTTATCCTCAAGCAATTGTTCTTGTTCATATTCATCCACTAAGTCAGACCCAGCTTCATAGACTTCTTCCTTAAATTCTTCAACAGGTTTAGGATCTTCTCTTTTTAGCTCTCTATTTGGACAAGATTTTGATTCCACTTTATCTTTAAATTCTTCAATAGGTTTAGGAGATTTTTTCTCTAATTCTTCCATGGGTTTAGTCTCTTCTTCATCTCCCTCAACTTATTGAATTTAGCAATACATTTAAACATAGTTTCATCATCTTGTCTCAATTTGTACCATTGGGTTGGAAGATTTTGCTTATAAGATTTGCCTAGATACTTTTCCCTCAGCTTACTTTTCATATCTCTTCAAGTAATTATTTTATCCCCACTATAATAACTTTTATGCTCAACATGTCCCCAATATGACTAACATGTTGGATTAGCTTTAATTTGGCAAATTGACACTTCCTTTCTTCCAATATTTTATCAAACTCAAAGTACTGATCCATTTTCTTCTCCTAATTGACATACACCTTAGGGTTTCCATTAAAAGTGGGTGCATAGGGTCGATTGCTCCTAAAGACTCTCTCCTCCTTATCTACAAAGCCTTGACATGGGTATCTAAGTTTACACAGGGATGAGATCATGATAATGGACTCTTGGATCAATGGGGATAATTTAGGATTAGTACGGGTCAAGCAATCTTTTTTGATATTTTCGATTTGATATTCACTTGTCTTAACTCTTTGTTCACTTGTCCTAATTATTTAGTTAGGGTATCAAATTTTTCAGTCAGGGTCCTTATAAAGAATTCAAGATTGGGGTCCATGGGTAAACCAGACTGAGTGTTGAACTGTTGGTATAGGGCTTCAAATCAATTGGGCCAATAATACAAACCTAACTTCTAGAGCTCCTAGACCTAGAAGTTCAAACACAGGACTTAACTAGATACTATTTAAGAATGTAATTACCCTATTCACTGGCCAGGTAAGAGGTGGGGTTGCAGGAGGCTCCCCTCACTTTTGCAAGGTCCTAATTAAAAACTTCAAGTCTACTTAAGGCATTTGCCATTGGACCTCTAGCCTTGACACCAATTTCAAGAAATAAGTACAAACTCAAATAATACTTTATCTTATCTTGCACTTGAACCAGACTTGTGGGTGTCCCTAGTTTTAGGTTCTTACTCGATTTCAATTATGGCTTAGGTCAATGCAAATGTGGGTGATTATTTTGGGCCAAGGAAAGGTAATGACCTCTTTCCCTTATGTTATGATTGAATGCCCTTAAAATGATTTTAAAATGGGTGCATAAACAACCAACTAGCTAACAAGATATGTAGACTAGCACAAACATATGAGTCAAACTCGAATTTCAAAGTTTCAAAAATTCAAAATTTAAATTAAAAATTATAGATCTAAAAATCTTGATTTCAAAACTCAAATTTTAAAATTTAAATTTTAAAATTTAGTTAGAAAATTCATTCTTGGAGGTACAAGTTGTTGTAAGAAAAATCTCAGTCACTAACAACTTCTAACTAGCTAGTTTTAAAATTCAAAATTAAAATTTTAAAGTCTTTTAAAAAAATTTAAATTTGAATTGTTAGATCTTAGAGTTAAGGCTTCAGATTTTGAAATTTGAGTTTTAATTCTCGAATTTTGGTTAGGAAATTCAAATTTGAAAGCTTGTTGTAGAAGTGGTTACAAGAAGCTTCTAGCCAACAAACCCTTAACCATATAACATCCAAAATTCGAAATTAAATTCAAACAAATTCCAAAATATGATTTCAATGAGTGGAGATCTCATATCCAAATCTAAAACTCAGAGGAACTCTTTTTTAAATTTTTCTAAAATTTAATGGAACAACTAAATGAGGAAAACTAGAATTGAAATAAGCTGTGAACTAGTTAAGGTAGCAGCTTAAATTGACAAAAAATAAACTAAGAATTCAAAGAAAATATTTTGTTTAAATTTTATATCTAATATCCTAACATCTTAAAGTATAGAATTTTTTTTTGATTTTTATTAATTTTAAAAAAATACTAAAATTCATGGAAAACTCGGGTTAGTGCTAGTACAGAAATTTCAGCAATAAGCAAACCTCTAATTGACTAAAATTTAAATTTAAAAATATCAAAAAATTAAAATTTAAATTAAAACTTTCAGATCTTGGATCTAATATTTTAGATCTTAAACTTTAAAATTTAAATCTCAAATTCTTGGATTTGAATTTCGGACTTGAAGGCAAGCAACACACAAAGGGAACAAAATTTTAACAACTTGACCTAGTAGAACCTTAAGTCCTGATACCAAAAAATTAATGCGGGATGTGGGGATGGATGAAATGCAAGGATGATGATGTTCTTCCATAGATTAACAATCTATTAAGAGCAATGAAATTTAAAGCAAAAATTAATCACAAGGGAGAATAATTTTATTCAAGTAAGAGACTAGTTTATGAAAAATTAAACACCCACATGCTAATCACTTCCAAAATGATAAGAGATGGATCTCATGGCTAGGAAACAATTCCTACTAGGTCAAATCTATTTTAAATGGTCAGATTTAAAGAGCCAAGTAGAAGGTTTTCGACCAACAATGATAACTAATTATTTGGTAGAAGAAGAAGCTCTCATCACTCAAGGATTGAGGTCTAGAAGTCAAGATTAGCACTCCCTACTTTGAGACTTACCTTGGCCTTGATCCATGGCATGGAGACCAACATCTTTGACTTAGGAACCTGAGGGAACCTGCAAATAAACTTGGGATTAGGCATGGAAGAAGAATTGGGGTTGGGATGGAAACAAAAGAAAGGGAAGAAGAAGAAGAAAGTGGCCGGTGGCCTTGGTGCTTGGAATTTGAGCTTGGACCAAACTATGGGGCATTCCACTCTTCACTCCTTGCAATGGAACTCTTCCCTCTCAAACACAAACTTAAAAACTCTCACCCTTTCCTTAGATAAGGATCTACACACTCAAACTAGCAAGAACACTCTCACTCCAAACAAGAACACAAGAGAACTAGAACACAAGAGAAATAATCCTTTCATTAATCATCATATCATAGCATGAAAACAAATGAGAGCTTTGGGGCCCTATTTATAGGCTCCTAAGCTAGGGAAATTCGTCCAAGGGTGGAGGGGAGGGGGAAAGGATGGCTTAGTTGGCTCCAACAACTCTTAGGTAAGTGGTTCTAACTAGAAATAAATTGTAGGTAGAAAGTTACAACCACTTTGATATGTGGCATCTAGAAGGTCCTAATGTGGCTTCCAAGTGCTGATGTAGAAGCTTAGGTGTCATAAGTTATGGCATGGGTAGAGGAAGGAATCTTTATGTTCTCCATAAAACTCTTGATGTAGTGTAATTCCTTCTCCCCCAAGGTTGTTTGATGAGTTGTTCCCCCATATGCTTTAAGTTTTGGTGTGAATTGGGCTTGAATGGTTGGGCTTGGACTTGAAGAGGGATTGAATGGTTGGCTTGGACTTGAAGAGGAGGGCCATTGGCTTGGACTCGAAGAGGAGGCCCTCCATTAGGCTTTGAGCTTTAGCCAAATGGGCTTCTTTCATATGTTGGCTTATGAGCCAAATCGTGAATAGAATGTGTTGTCTTATCCTTCAAGAAAAAAATATAACTTGCTTCGAAGTTCAAAAACTTTATTGACTATAGCTGCAAAAAAAATAAAGTGAGTTAATCAAGTATATATTCTTATTATGGATATCCCCATCATCCCCTCCTCTTGGATTTTTTAGTTGGGCAACACGTGGTATTAGAGCTTGGTACTCAACTGTATTTGATCTAACAATCAAGAGTAAGATTAAATGGCAATCCACTTAATATATCTCATGCCAAAGGGCAATCTTCAAATAGACCTCCCTTGTTTATATGTAAAAATTATACATATTGGAAATCACAAATGCATATATATGTTAAAGCACTTGTTTATCAACTTTAGAGAGTGATAATCAATAGCCCACACACACCACCATTAGAGTACATGGAGTAGAGGTCTCCAAACTTTAAAATTATTGGGATGAGCAAGACATGAACCTGATAGAGCTGAATACTATGGCTATGAATATTCTTCATTGTATATTAGTTGCTAATAAATTCAATAGAATTTCTACTTTGAAAGAATTATGCCTTGAAAGTCAATCGTAGTTATTGTATCACTGGCATTCTCCCAACTCAAGATTGATAAAGGTACTTTTTGATTCATCATATGCTGTGTCTTATGTTTTAATTATAAGATTATGATGAACCCCATAGGTTAGGGCAATGAAATTAGGGTTATGATGGAGATCATAACGGTGAGACCTAAGTTCCTATAAATCCTAACCTAAAATGTTCCTAGTCGATGGATCATCGGTTCGGGGATCGATGAATTTGGAAAGACTAGCACATCCTATATATGTTCAATGGAGAGGGTGGTTGGTCTCACAACTACTTGTGTAGAGACATTAATACAAGGATATGGGTGCTCATTAGGTTATGAGTCCACTGAACTGTTTTGATAAGAGAACATCAAATAGAAGTCTTACTTGTCAAAGCAATGTTCTCTTAGTAGGAGTAGTGCATGTAGTCCTTAGACCTAAGACTACCATAGTATCTTATGCACATGAACCCATATTTTGGTGCATGCTTATTCATGACAATTAAGCCATGTACAGGGTGCTTCGAGATATGGTAGATTATATATAAATGTAATGAGTAGGTCAACAAGGAATCGATTATTCCTAGTAAGAGGAGAAGTTATCTCATGTGATCTCTTCGAATGATGACTCAGGAAGTCTTTGATCAAAGCATGATGAGATTAGACAGGGTTTCTAATCTTTTATCGATCAAGTCTTCATTATCAAATTGAGATTTGAAAGGATTAAGTGCTAGGGTTTGATATTTATCTATGCCCATCACTTAATCGGGATAAAGGAAGATCAAAATTTGAATTGCACGGTAACTTTTTACTAAAGAATATTTTGATAATTTTTATCAAATTTCTCATCTTCTGGTAGGCATGATACGTTGCTAGATATCAATCATGTCTTGTAGATTTTCTTGGATCAATTTGATTGGATTCATAAGTTAATTCGGAAGTTGGTTTGAATTGGCAACTTAGGTTAGCTCAATTTGACCTAATTAGGTCAATCAGGTTTGTTGCCCAGGTGGCTTCCCAAGAGGGGGGTGAATTGGGATTAAAAACTTTTCATAATAATGTGCACTTTCAAATTCTTTTAGTGTTGTGGTGCAATGTGTAATGCGGAAGTAATTAAGCAAAAGCAATAAAGCAATAAGAACACAATCACAAACACAAGGAAATTTAGAGTGGTTCAGAGCAACCGGCTCTTACATCCACTACCCAAGCACCACTTGGGATTTCTACTATATTCCCCAACCGGAATACAGTTAGATTGTTTTACAAGGCTCACAATCCAAACCTATACACTTTTGTTTTACCGGGATCACCAAAGAAACCCTAACTCCCTTTGGTTTTAAACGGGATTACCAAAGAAAACCCAAACACTTGGTTTTATAAGAGGTCACCAAGAACCCAACTTAGGTTTTTACAAGGCTTACCTAAAAACCTTCAACCTTCTCCTAAGACACAGCCCCTTGCTGTTCTTAGAGAGAAAACAAAGATGGATAAATGATAAAAAAGCAACTACAACAAACCAAGTTCGTTTAGGTGTTGCCGATGTAGATCAAGATGAAGCCAAGCTTTGAATGCTCTTCAAGCTGCTTCTTTCCTTCTTCAATGAGTGGATTCAATGATGGAGTAGAGTTGGTGAAGCTTTGAGTCCTATCTTGAAAGCTCTTTGAGGTAGGTAGGTAAAAGACTTGAAAGCTCTTCAATATATCAAGATAATTCCATAATAAATCTCTAATAATTATTTAATCCTTCAAAAACAATCCCTTTTATAGTTTTCCAAGAGATATGGCCGTTGTAGGGCTTAAGGATTCGTGAAAGAGCTATTGGAGACGAAGTGGTGTTCAAAAATCAACTTCAGCAACTAGCAGTTGGAGTGCAGAAAACGGCTCCACGAGTTGGCTCGAAGTCTCAGACATCCCAAAATGAAATTATGTAAGAGTCGGCCCTTTTGGCTAGAGTCGGCTCTTGCCTTTAGTCAAGTCAAAATGATGAACACCTAGAGTCGGCTCTTCAGGACAGAGTCAGCTCGATATCTCAGACCTTCAAAATTCATAACTCTAGACGAGTCGGCTCCTGGGATAGGAGTCGGCTTGAGATCTCAGGCTTCATAAAAAAATATTCTTCCATTAGTCGGTGCTTGGGATAGGAGTCGGCTCTTGATGTTGAAACACTGAAACTTTCTCCGTGCCGTGCCACAACGAGTCAGCTCTTGATCCAAGAGTCAGCTCTTGCAAATCTTCAAATAATGCTTCAAGCTTCTCCAAAAAATCTTCAACATTGAATCAAATAGAAGCTAATCTACATACTCCTTGATTTTATAATTTTCAGCCCCTTTTACAAGATTACAAGATTGATAAAACTAGGGCTTTTACACATTCAAATTCATAAAACTTTATACAAAATTGAATTACCCTTAAATCAGTTTGAAAACTATTTTAAACTAAAGATAACCAATTTCCTACAAAATCTCTCAAGTAATTGAAAATAATTAGTATCAAATCAGTTTGAACACAAGCTTACTATAAAAAATTGATTGAAAGCTATTTCTTCACTTAATTACAAAATTATTAAGCAATATGCTTGCATTTAAAATGTTGGAGCAAAATTTTTCTTGAACTATTTTGTCCATAGCATGATTTCAAGAATAATAACAACAATCAAGATGACAAGAAGTCTCTTCCTATAACCCAGATTTGAAGAATTCACAGCATCCCAAATTTGAAGTTCAAAAGAAATTTTAATTGCAAGAAAGGAAAAAATAAGCCTTGCACCCCTGGATGATAACAATTCCAATCAATGTAGATTTGAAACTCATAATCAAGTCAGAGAAAATGCAAACAACTTCATATTACAACCAGAATAAGTGGAGGAAAAATAGCAATGTTATGGCAACTACTTATTTAGCCTAAAGGAACAACCAGGCCACCAACTAAGAAGTGGCTACAATGAATAACTTTGGCATCCAAACCTCGGAGACTGCTAGAGACTACAAGTCTAACTAAGATAACATGAGTAACTACTCAGACTATCAAAGCAAACTTAGTCGGGTATGTCGGGATCCCATGTCAAAGCTGTTGTGATGGAGACATCAAAACCCATCTAGGTTTTTATTTTTTTTAATCCCAGATTTTCTTTTTATTTTTTATTTTCTTATTCCACCTATTCCACCTATCCGCACTATTCCAACTTTATCCTTATTTTATCCTGACTTATTCCATGTTTATCCCTATCATCTTCTTCCTCCCAGAAAACTCCCAGAACTCCATTTTTTCTCCATTTTTCTTCCCGTTCGTCCCAGATCTACCACGCCCAACCATTGGTGCCCCCCGATGTCCGTCTACCTTCCTCGACGACAATCTTCTTATGGGAATGCCGGTGAATCCCACGAACTACCCATGGCCGTTTCTCCCCATGCGGCTCTGCCCATGCCGCGCCCCTCTCCGCCACACCGCCGACCGCCACCCCTGCTGCCACCATGCCACGCCCTCTCCGTTGCACTGCCGACTGTCGCCCTACTCCACTATCGCTCCCTCCCGTTCGGAAGACCCACGGCCAAGCCATGCTCATGGCCGGTCTCCATCGTCTCCGTCGTCACCACCGGCCATGCCACCGCCCTCCACCAGTCACCGACCGTGCCGCCTCCTTCCACCAGCCGCCAGCACCGGTGAAGTCTCCCGAAGACTCTCTTCTCCGTCCATCACTCCTGTTCCATGGTCACAGAAGGAGTTTTCTGCACAGATCTCAAAGTAGAACAATTTTGCATGATTTTCAAAGAGAGTAAGAATTTTCCAGCACAGTCATCAAGCCTACCTGGATTTCAGAGCAACTCAGCATGGATCTTGATGAATTTGAATTTTATTTTATTTATTTTAAATCTGGATGTATGGACCAGTTGGGAAGTTTTTTTTAAATTAGTTTTAGATTAGGATTAGTTTTATTTTCCACCATATAGGATTGTGTTTAGATTTCTACCATGTTTTCAGGCTACAAACAAAGCAGGTTTGGGATGTCACCTTTTTTTGGACTACATGCCTTGTATTCTTTACTTGGACCCCAAGTTTTGTAAGCCTATATAAAGGCACCTCCTCTCTTGAATAAAATATGATGATGAATATGAATTTTTGAAAAGTGTGTTATTGGTTCTTCCTCTGTCAGAAGTGGGCATGATGCCCATTTTTCCTTCACTTGCGGGTGTCGAGGGGTGTGAGGCCCCAGTTATCTTCTCCCTTGCTGAGTCCCCTCTATGATCTTGGAGCTTCTCCTTCATGATCCTAGGTAGCGATTTGGATGGGATCCCCTAGGCTCCGCATGTAGTGAGATGGGTGGGACACCCTAGACTACATGTAGTGGGGTAGGTGAGATGCCCTAGAGGTGCGACGTCTCTCCATAAAGGTAAGTCCCAAGTCCATAGAGTATCCATCTTTCTTGACCCCACATATTTTTTTCGCTTTGTTGATCCTAATCACAGGAGACTTCTCAGCTCTCCAATGATCCTCCTAGCTGGTATCAGAGCAGGAGAGAATTAGGGTTGAAAAAAAAAGTTTAAAAAAAAAGAAGAGAGAAAAAAAAAGAAGAGAAAAAAAAAGAGAAAAAAAAAATTGCAGCAAGCTTGACTTGACGGAGTCGAGTTTTCCACACCCCAGGAGAATGATAGGGATGTCAAAACCCATCTAGGTTTTTGTTTTTTTTATCCCAGATTTTCTTTTTAATTTTTATTTATTTATTCCACTTATTCCACCTATCCCCACTATTCCAACTTTATCCTTCTTTTATTTTTGACTTATTCCATGTTTATCCTTGTCATCTTCTTCCTCCCAGAAAATTCCCAGAACTCCATTTTTTCTCCTTTTTTCTTCCCGTTCGTCCTGAATCTACCACGCCCGACCACCAGCGCCCCCCGACGTCCGTCCACCTTCCCTGGCGATAATCTTCTTGTGGGAACGCTGGCGAATCCCACTAACTGCCCACGGCCATTTCCCCCCATGCGGCTCCACCCATGCCATGCCCCTCTCCACCGCACCCCTCTCCGTCGCGTCGCCGACCGCCGCCCTTGCTGCCACCATGCTGCGCCCTCTCTGCTACACCACCGATCGCCGCCTTGATCCACTGTTGCTCCCTTTCGTTCGGAAGACCCATGGCCAAGCCATGCTCATGGCCGATCTCCACCTTCTCCACCGTCACCACCGGTCGTGCCGCCGCCCTCCACCAGCCGCCGGTTGTGCCGCCTCCTTCCACCAGCCACCGGCACCGGCGAAGTCTCTCGAAGACTCTTTTCTCTGTCCGCTACTTTTGTTCCATGGTCACAGAAGGAGTTTTCTACACAGATCTCAGAGCAGAACAATTTTGCATGATTTCCAAAGTGCATGCTTCTCAAAGCAAGAATTTTTTGCATAATCATCAAGCCTACATGGATTTCAGAGCAACTCAGCATGGATCCTGATAAATTTGAATTTTATTTTATTTATTTAAAATCTGGATGTATGGACCAGTTGGGAAATTTTTTTTAAATTAGTTTTAGATTAGGATTAGTTTCATTTTCCACCATATAGGGAGGATTATGTTTAGATTTCTACCATGTTTTCAAACTGCAAACAAAGTAGGTTTGGGATGTCACCTTTCTTTGGGCTGGGATGCTCATCTATGACTGATCTTATAGAGTCTAGGGAGCCAGTAGTGATACCCAGCGAGCCCCTTGAGCCACTCCCATTTTTTTGAGAGAGAACCCACCCTAGAGCGACAACATATAATTTGGCCTTATGGTTAGGAAATGATTGAAAGAGCTATGGATGATCAAGCTATCGATACATAGGAAAGAGACTGTCAGCGATATTTGGTCTGGTTGCAAGGTTGGCCAGAATCTGAGGACTCGTGGATCACCCATGAGGATCTGCAGCGCCTCAACTTAGACCTACTCGAGCACTATGAGAGCCAAGTTATCCCATACTTGACGGGATTGAGTTCCTCCCGCCCTGGAAGAATTGGTGGGGGCACCTGGATCAGACACAAATTATTGGGCCCTATTTGGTTTACCTAGCCATGTATCAAATTTTGTAATCAACTGAATTGAGTCCTGTAATAAGTTGAGGTTTGTTGATTTGTCTTAACCCTCAAGCTAGTCAGTATTTTGAGTCTAGTATGAGCCCAATTTTTATATAAGAGAGGAGGTCATCCTATTTTGGAGTTCCACGAGGCCACATCCAGGCGTCAAAGCCGTTACATCAGTCCATTGGATTTTGTGTGATAACCTAGGATCCAAAATGCTTTCAGAAACCCTGATTCTTTCTAAATGTCCTCCAGATGCCTAGATTCCTCCCCAGATGCCAGAGCTTATTCCTAAACTAGGGCATCCATGATTCCAGAGGTCCACCTGCATCTCAGCCCAAAGAAATCAAGCCCAGGTGCCAAACCCAAGCCCTTAAGAAGCAAGATTCTAGGAAATATTCCTGCTACCAGACTACCAGGCCACCCCAGCTTCCAAAGGCCCAAACCCATGCACCCAAGCCCCTTTGGGCTGGCCCCTTGCTGCTCCTAGAGGCCCAACATGCCCCTATAGGCATCCTTGAAGTGTTGACCATGTCCAAAGAGGTTTGACCAAGTCCAAGTTGAAGAGAAGAAGGAGAAGACCAAGTTTATTCCTAACATAGTTGGGATTTCTAATCCTTTTAAACTTTGTAATTCTAACCTAGCTAGGAAAGGACTTGTATTCCAATTTGGAAGAGGACTTGTAATCCAAGTATAACCATGGTTAGTGAGGGCATGGAAACTTTATAAATATCCCACCCCTCCCCCTCTTGTACGCATCTTTTTCTTATTAATAAACCTTATTGATATTTTGCTAAATTGTCTTGAGTTTGAGTTTTGGTTCTCTCTTTAAGTGCTCTCCTTGTGTTCCTAGTTTGAAACCCTACTGCCCTAGTACCCTCCTACATCCCTGGAGATCAGCCACGCCCAAGGAACTGAAGCCCTTGCTACCGTCCAAGTCCAAGAGTTTCTTCTTCTCGGGCTGCTAGCTTTTAGCCCTAATCCTGATTTCCTTCAAACCCTAATTCCTTTTCTTAATTTTTAATTACTATTTTGATTAACCCTGATGCTTGCAAGATCCTCGAGGTGCTTCTCCTCTCTTGAGGAGGCCTTCTTTGCTGCCCAGACCGCCCAGATCTGTCATCAGATTCAAGGGAAATAAGGCTTCTTCTTCTAGGCTCCGATCAGAGTTGTGAGTGATCTATTCTGTTATTGAATTTCAATCTCTGACTCATAAGAAACCTTCCCTTATCTGATTATCTGATTTTGATGAAGATAAACTATCCTAAACTGGGAGTTTAACAACTCTCGGGTCCTGGCTATTTCATTAGTTTGCATGAGTTTGCCTGCGATCCAATGATTTTTTGTACTGCTAGTCTTTTCGCTAGTTCTTACTTTATTATGAAAATCTAGCATGCAAATAAAATTATAAAAATCATAAAAAAATTTTTATTATTTTTCATGCATGTTTATTAGTCTTAGAGTCGTCCTGCATCATGTTGCCCAGGTGACTTTTCCAAGAGGGAGGTGAATCAGAAATTTAAAAAATTTAATCAGATATGTACTCTTTTAAATCTACTTTAGTGGTAGGTGCTGTGTTTCAAATAATTAAGAGAGTGGAAGTAAACACAAACAAAAAATGCACAATGCAAACACATCAGATTTATAGTGGTTCGGAGCACCCTCGTTCCTACATCCACCACCCAAGATACCACTTGGGATTTTTACTATATTCACCACCGGAATATAGTCAGATTGTTTTACCAGGCTCACAATCCAAAACCCAACACTTGATTTTCAACAGGATCACCAAGAATCCAACACTTGGTTTTGAACAGGATCACCAAGAACCTAACCTTGGTTTTGACCGGGCTTACCAAAAATCCTTACAACCCATACTTGATTTTTAAACCAGGCTCACCAATAACCCACAAACTCACAAAGAGTTAAAAGAAAGTAAGCAACTAATGACAAACCCAAGTTGTCTGATGGTTGCAGTTGTAGCTCAAGAGAAGCCTTCTTAAATGGGATCTAATGCACTTCATTGGCTTCCTCTTCTTCCTCGATAAGTGCTTCAAGCTTCTGGTAGGAGTTGGTGAAGACTTGAAGGCTGACTTGAATGTTCTTTTAGTGCTCTCTTGCTCACAAGCTCTTTTAATGTTCAATAAAGCATTAGCTTCTTCAAAGGTTGTCCAAATCCCATATTTATAGAGTCTTGTACTCTTCTTGGATGAATATAGTTGTTGTAGACCATTGGGACTTGACATTTGACCATTGGAGCACTTTTTCAATTAAAAAATGAAGTTATGAAACTAGCCATTACTTGCTTGGAATCGATGTTCAAGTCAGCTCAGATGCCTCGAGTCGGCTTGAATTCTTAGAGAGTTGATTCTACACTCTAGTCGAGTCGGCTCGCCATAATCGAGTCGACTCAGATCCTTAGTGTCGATGATTCCTCACTCTGGTTGAGTTGGCTCACCTCAGTTGGGTCGGCTCGGATTCTTAGGTCTTCAACGTTGTACTCTGGAGGAGTCGGCTCGGGTTCCTTCGAGTTGGCTTTCCTGGCTGTTCTCTCAGAATTGATATTTTTGGACTCTGGAGGAGTCGGCTCGGATGCCTGAAGGGTCGACTTGGATTTCTGACTGAATAGATGAGTTGGCTCGGACTTCCTTCAGGTCAGCTCGCCTGTCTGATTCAAGAGATGATGCTCTGGATGAGTCAGCTCTGGTTTCTCTAAGTCGGCTCGGATCTCTACGTGCCAGAATCCTTCAACCGTGCCATGGATTAGAGTCGGCTCTCTTCATGTGAGTCGGCTCGAGTGAATCTTTAATAAAAACTTTAACTCTTCTACAGAATTCATCCAGCAACTCTTCAACACTTAAAGCTCTTCCCAACTCAACTAATGACAAATTCTAAAGAAATTTAAGCTTGAAAAACACATAGAAGTAACCATTTTTCATGAATATTGTATCAATCTTTTTTAGGTTCTTCTTTACATGAAACACTTGCAATGTAACACATAACATATAATAAGGTTGTAAGAGTTACAATTGGGCTTTAAGATCAATCTATAAAAACTTGTAATGCACTTGAGGAGTTGTTGGTAAAACAAATGCATGCTCCAATGTTTTGTTATTATCAAAATCACTCAAGGGGTCAATAATCTTCCCCTTTTTGATGATGACAAAACACCGGGCATGGAAAAATTTTACAATTACATGAATAAATGTATTTGGAAATAAATATTAATATATATGAGCTGTATACTGAGAATATATTTGAAATCATTATATCAGAGCTTGCATATAGACAATGTATCAGAGCTTTTGAAATAAGATCAATATGTATCATAAGAAACAGTTATCAAAAGCTATTTTTGCCAGAAATGTATCAGAGTTTTAGGTTGGCAAAAGGTATCAAATCTTGAGATATCAACAAATGCTTATAGCAAGATATAATCAAAGCAAATTTGGACATATTTGAGAGCAATTGTAAATAAATTTAAGCCATTCAACAAATTTTTCTCCCCCTTGTTGTATGTTATGAAAATTTTGAAACAACATGATTTTTATTAAAAAAATTCTTTTTCATTTGTTTCTTCTGCCAATTTCTATGCATTCAATATCATTCAATATCAATATCATTCTCCCCCTTTTTATCAATAATAAAAAAGGTATTCAATTAGAATCATTCTCCCCCTTTATTAAGTACATAAATCTCAATTTTTGAAATAGAATGAAAAGATTGACAATATTGCTTGAGATAATTTTACTTTCTCAAAGAAATTTTGATATTCTAATTTAAATTTATCTTGAGTTGCATACACAAGTCACATTAGCAATACCATTCATTCCACAAATCACATTGCAAACATAAGAAACGTATAATTTCATTGCATTCAAGGATTTTCAATACAGATTACAAAAGTTTGAAAGCAGATATACAAACTTTAGTATAGTCATTGTCGCTAGGCTCTTCTATAATAGGTTGTACCTTAATGTTTTCAGATCTACATAGCCAAGATTTAGGTATATTAGAAGGTCCTCTAGTGCTAGTGGATGTTTCAAGTGGTGGTCTGGAAGAGGTAGGTTCTGGGTCAAATAGACCAGGAGGAACAAAAGGTGGTGGCTGAGTAGATTAAGGTGGAGGCTATCTAAAGTGTGGTGCAGGTTGTCTTGGACGAGGTGCAGGCTGACTTGGATGAGGTGCAGGCTGACTAGCTGAAGGTCTAGCTGCTCTAAGAGCCTGAATGTCTGAAGAAAACTTGGCTAGAAAGACCCATACTATGCTCAGCTCGGTCTGAATCTTCTTGTTCCCTTCTTGTAGAGCATTGAGCTCACTAGCCTGAGCTTTAGTAAAAGCCTCTGCTGATCTGCTCATTCTTCCAAACTCTACTATGAGAATTCCCACTTTTTTTGTGTAATCATCTTCCATCTTTCTGCTTTGCTCAATTGATCCCATCCTATAGCTCATCTCATGTAATTCTGATCTAAACTCATCAATACTGTGAGCTACAGTCTGTCGGATCTCATCTGATGCTGTCTTGAGTGAGTTTGATAGTGCCTGAATATCAATCTGTGGCTATGGTCCAGTAGACTCAACACTGTCTACCCTGGAGTGCAGCTATCTAATCTCACCATAGATCTCCTCAAGTTTGGTGTTGACTGTTTGGCAAAGCTCGCAAAACATCGAACCAATAGAGCTGGTCAGAGTCTAAGATAACTGCCTCATCTGCTGGGCAAAAAATGCAAGAGACACTGAAGGTACAGGAGTATTAGTAGATGGTCTTGAAGTATCAGTAGATGGACTAGAAGCATAGGAGGTACGGTACTGAAGCAAGTGGAGATGCTAGTACTGGTGAAGATGCTGGTGCTTGTGAAGATCTTAGGAAACTCCTACGACTCCTTTCTCTATGCTTTAACACCTCAGCATCTATAACAATAAGCTCAGCAGCAGTAGTAATAGTGGCAGTCTCTTCAAGTGTAGAAGGCTCAGCAGCAGTCCCAATCTCCTCAGGTAGCTGCTCCTCCTCATCATCATCTGAAGATCCTCCAGCCCTCTGATCTGACCCCTTCTTCAACCAAGCCCCTTCAACCTGATGATAACCCATACATGGAAGTGATTTAGCTGAGTAGGTATCAGTGTGGTGTAACAACCTGCTATCCTCCCCATCAAGTACAACACAAAATGTTTGAAAATAAGAGTGAAGGCCATACCATAGGGTAAGCATGCCTTGGCCTTCCTAACTGCATCTCTCGTCTGGGTTAGAATAATGTATGGGAGATTGAGGGCCTCCCCCACGATGATATATCTCATAAAAACCAAATCTCTCTCACTGACTTAGTCAAATCTACCGGTCCGAGGAAAAAATATTCTACTAACAATGTTATGAAGTAGCCTCATCTCTAGGGAAAGGACATTAGCCTTTACATTAGCAATTTCATCTACATTGTTGGTTTCCAAAATTAGTCTCAAAGTCCTTTGTCTTTTCCTCATGAGTAGCTAGAGAAAGATGTAATTCTGAACTCTCTATCCAAGTCCTACCTACCTTTTCTTAGTATTATAGAATGACTAAGCCTATAGTAAACTATCATGGTTTGTTAGAATTACAATAGACCTTTGAGAAGGATCACCAGTTCCATAAGGATCCAGTGAATATTGTGGTTGGGTCCTTATTTGGGCATCCTCTCTTTAAGAAAGTAAAGAAAAATAAAAATAAGAAGGTGCAACATGCTAGGGCATCTTAATTCTCTCTGACTAAGAAGCCTAAGATCGATAAGAGTCAGGTAGAGTACTTCCATTGTAAAAAGTAGGGTTACCAGAAATTAATTGTCCTTTATATATTGCTTCCCTTGGTCCAAATAGGCCTAACAAGAGAAGGAAGCAAGTGGTTACTGGTCAAGATAATTATATGATAATATCTTGTAACTTCTCTATTTATGATATTATAACCTGGGTATTGGATATTGAGAGTCTGATTAATATTTGCAATTCATTACAAAGATTTCAGGTGTTGAGATTCCTAGGCACTGATACCACTTGGTTGGGAATCCGGATTAGCGCCTACGTAGAGAAAACAATGAGGGAGAAATCAAGAACCATCTTTTTTGATTCAAGAACTAGCAACAACCTGTTCTTGGATTCAATATCATGCAACAAAGGAGATATAGAGAAGAGATGTATGTAGGAGAAAAAGAGAGATTGTATTATTCCATTGGAGAAGAACCTTGTTACAAAACAAGAACTGGGACATCGGCACCCTCTCTCACCAATCGAGAAGACCCAATGAAAAACCCTCATGCACAAGATGCCACCCTTCTCCAAACCTGAAGCCGTCTCTCATCAAGCCCCAACAGTCCAAGAACTGAGATGCTCCATACATGAAGTCCTCACACGCCTTCCTCTCTTCTCTCTTGAACTGTCGGCCTCCCACATCCAAAGATGCTACCTAGGACCATGAGGCTTGCAAGCCCCAACGGTCCAAGAATTGAGATGCTCCATACATGAAGTCCTCACACGCCTTCCTCTCTTTTCTCTTGAACTGTCAACCTCCCATATCCAAAAGATGCTACCTAGGACCATGAGCCAAGCCTCATGGTCCTTCTCAAGATCGTGGATGTCCCAAAGGGGGCGATCCCCCACGGACCCTCTCACCAAACCAGAGATCCCTCTCACGCCAAACCAGAGAGCCTCCCATCCATCACACACCCCCCTCTTTAAATAGAGTGGGCGGTGATTTCTTCCTTAGGCGGTGGTTAGGAATCTTAATTCTTGGTCTTCTTAGTCTTCTTGTTGGGCTAAGACATCTTGATTGTTAGGCTTCAACTTCTTGGACCTAAATTGGTTAGAACTCCTTAGGTAGTTAGGATTCTAAGTGGTTACAACCAACCAACCAACTAACTACCTAACCAACTAGCTAACCTAAGAACCTCCTGGACCCAACCGCATAATCCAATTGGGTTATGTTACAATCTCTAAAAAAAAATTTCTCCAACAAATCAATGTGAGAAAACCCTCAACCCTAGGTCAAGCCCCCTGACCCAACATGACTCTGGGGCCCTGGAAACCTAAAAACCTAAGCTCCCAAACCTGTCCATGAATACATCATGAATCCCCTAGAACACCTCCAGGAATCACTTGGCATGCCTCCAAGAACCCAGGGATCGCCTCCAGCATCCCTGCCATGGCCTCTTAAGTCTCTCCAAGGCTTTGGAGCACCATACAAAGCCCTACAATCTCCATCTTGGTGCCCCCAAGCCTTGGCAAACTTGGCAATATCCTCCTGCACAACCTTGCTATAACTACATGTCCAGACAGCCCCTTGTGCGGATCTCCTTGTCTCTGTCAACACCCTTCAACTACTACAATCCCTTGAAGGCCTTTGGGATGTCTGCCTTCATAGCAGAAGATCCTTGCTTGTACCTTGGCACTATGATTATAGCCTTTCTTCTACCTGGCAGCTACATCAGTCTTTTTCTTAGACTTTCCTGAAAAGACCACAACAAACCTAAGCCAGCACTCGCTATAACTGGAGCTCTACTTGACACCATCTTCATAGAGCCACACCAATCTCTGCATACTCTGCTCCACCTAGCTAAATGCACCCCCGACACCCGTGCTAGGACCTGGCCAGTATCCCTGCACTTCTCGCTTTGAACTCGTGTCAAATCCTGCTCCACCCAGGAAGCTACCTCTCCTCGATGCTCCACCTGAAATTGAAGTCCTGATGATGTCATAGAAAGAAATCTCAAGGCCAGCCACTCAATGCTGTCCTGCTGAGCCTGCACGTACACCTTGTACCCCGTCATTGCCTTCTTAGGCCCTTCATAACCCGCAAACCCCTCCGAGACCATTTTGGATACACTGCCTCCTGCAGGCTCCTCTGAAACCCAGGAGGTCATCCCAACTCCTCTAATGCAATGACTGAACCTGAGAAATTCAGGCTTTTCCTTTCTCCATCCCTGACAAGCTCTGCAAGACCGTCTACACCCATCCTGCTATCTCCAGAGCTGACATATTCCTGCCATACCAGGATACTCTCGACTGCATGATGCCCCTGGCACTCCCTAAGACCTGTCCCTTGTCTTTCTGAGCTACCTCCGGCATCGCCTCTGCTGATCTACTCCGGTCTTCTGAGATATCCATCTTCTGAGACTTATCTCTAACCATGCAGGATACCACACCCACGTATAGCTTCTTTATTATTCCTTGAATCCTCCTCTCCCAATGCTTGAACAAGGCTCTAAGAGAACCTCACTCTAATTGAACCCTGCTCTGATACCAATTATTGAGATTCCTAGGCATTGATAACACTTGGTTGGAAATCCGGATCAGCACCTACACAGCAAAAATAGCAAGGAAGAAATTGGTGTGGACACCAGAGGCACCAGAATAAGATAGAGGCTTCTCAACCCTCTGTGGATCACTTAGTTACATTCAAGTCCATTGTAATAAAGCTTAGTTCATCTAAGTTGTCTTTACTTGAGTCCTGTATCAGTCAGCTCATGTTGAGCTAATTTTATTTTTTTTCTTGAGTCCTGTCCATGTACACTGAAGACTCAAGACCTTATCATACAAGTGAAGACCAAGTCCAACCAGCTTAAAGACATGAAAGTGAAGCCCAAGTCCAACCCAGCTTGAAGATTTGAAGACCTTAGGAGGAGAAATCGAAAGCCCTGAAGCCCTGGATCGCAGTTGGAAGCAAATTGGGCTAGTCCAGGCCCAGGAGAGGAGCTAGGGCGCCACAAGCTTAGAGTGACCTTTCCCTTGGTCGGCCACTTAGAGTCACCCCTCTTGGCTGACCAAGGCAAGAGGAGAGAAGAGAGATTGTAGGGATTTTCTTTCATGGGTTTCCTTATTTTCTAGCTAGGGTTTGGGTGGGAATAGAATTCCTAGGTAAAGTCCATTGTACCCTTACTTGGAGCCCAGGACTAAGGGTCTATTTAAAGGACCCCAGTTTCTTGTATAAGAATAAATTTTGATATATGAAATATAATTGAGTTTTCTACAATTGCTGTGTGCTACCCTACTATGTGCTTAAGGGGTTCTGAGAGCTTTTCTTCTTCCCAGTGTTTACAACTACATCTTGCCACTAGCCTGCCCTCCAAAGCCCTAGTCGCCCACTCCAAAACACCTCTTCCCTTTGTTATTTTTCCATTATATCTTCTTCCTCTTTGAGTTTTCTAACCCTTGACAGGTCATTTGCAGGTCCCTCAAGTCCAACGAATCTGACGACTCTAGCCAGGTCTTAATCGGACCACCGAGCAAAAAGTCGGGAATCCACGGGTCTCTGGCTTGGTTTTCCAGGCCGCATCCATCGAGGATGAGTGATCTCTTCGCTGCGATCTTCACCAGGTGCATCAGACATTGCCAGGTACACCCCCTCTGCCACCAGTAGTTTTATTGAAGGTGAACTAGCCCAACCAAGGCTTCTCAGTCTCGGCGGTCCTTCTCTTTCTGTTGCTTTTAGGTCCTATCTTTGTATGCTTTAGTTTCTTACTTGCATAGAATTCTCTACTTAGGTTCTTGATCCATTCTTTAGAAATTAAACACACAACTTAATATTAAAAATACAAAAAAAATATTTGCATGCATATATAGGTCCCGCATCAATTTGGTATCAGAGCCTGTTTTGGGCTCAATTTTCTTTGGATACTCGGATCGGGCGCTTCACCATGGCTGTCTGGTCATAGGAGATTATTAGGGCTGCAAAACCCTCTTTCCCAATCGATGGGATCTCCTATGGTGGTAGGGGTGCCACTGTGAATTGGCTCGTGAAGAAGAACACTAGGAGTTCTTAGGTTTTTTTTTTAATTTTTGGCCTTCTAAAATATGCACTGTTCTTTTAATTGTTTCTCCCTGGTCAGAACTCCAAAAATTCTGATTTTTGTTTTTATAGATTCACCTTAATTCAATGTATTTTACATAGTTTTTTCATATTTTATTTCAGTCTGTGCAATTTCTATAAGCTGAAATACAGCCTATAAATTTTTAGCTCTATTTTTCAGCAAGACAATTTTGGAAGGTTTAGGGTTTTGTTTAGTATCTCTTTGCATATCTTTTAATTTTAGTATATTTCCTGCATATTAGGCCATAATTTGCAAGTTTTCTTCTATTTAAGAAAATACCAAAATATAAAAAAAAATTACATCTAATCAAAAACTCCTAAAAACAACTAAACCCTAATTTGCATTTTTCTTCTGCCTGCTATCATTGCATAAAATACTCTTAAGGGCACTTTCTTTATGCTAGATAAGGGAAGGAGTTGATAACCTCTCCTTAGCCTAAAACCTTCTCCCTTGCATTCGGTCCCAAGCCTAACTTAAAATCTATTAGACTTAATTTGCCCTAGTGGGCTAGGGACACCAACTGGTTTGCCACCCTGATTGAGCATCTAGTTTTGGACTCTAGGTCTTGGCAGCTGTAGTTGGTTTGATCGAGTCTTGCATGAGCACTAGATCAGGAGCATCCTTTCATCCTCCATCTCCACCTTTGGCTGAACCCATGGATAACCTTGAAGCCAAGATTAATGCACTCATTGAGTAGCTAGCCCAATCCATGGCCCAGATGACTACCCAGATGACTCAGTTGACCCAGTCTGATACCCGAACCAACAATAGACTTGACCATCTTGCCAATAGGTTTGATTAGTTAGAGGGCCGTGTAGGGACCATAGAGAGAACCCATGGGTCGCAGTCTGAGCCAGATCCTGAGTCACCTCCCCATCCTAGGAGAACCCCTTGCCATGACCCATACTATGATACTGAACCCAGGAGGACCCCAAACCCTGATCCATACCTTGAGGCTAAACCTAGGAGAGTCCATCATCATGACCCAATCCTAGAGGTTCGCCCTAGAAGACCCAATCATGATTTTGTAGATCAGGAAGACAGATCCTATAGACACATTAAACTTGATGCCCCAACTTTTGATGGATGTCTTGATCCTAAGGTCTATATAGATTGGGAGGGAGAAATTGATCAATATTTTGAGTGGTATGATATGTCAGAAGAGCTTAAGTTTAGATTTGCTAAGCTTAAGTTGGTCCGGGAGGCCAGCTTACATTAGGCTAGTGTTGAGAGAACCCTTATACTAGGAGGGCATGATCCCATAGTCACATGGTGGGCCATGAAGGGTAAGCTTAGGGAAAAATACGTTCTACCAACATATCGTTGTGGTTTACTGGATCAGTGGCAGTGATTGATTCAGGGTAGCAGGAGTATAGATGAGTACATCACAAAATTTGATGAGTATTCCTTGTGATGTGACTTAAATGAGTCTGAGGATGTTGTTCTATCTAGGTTTAGGGCTGAACTGAGAGAAGACATTAAGAAGGAGCTCTATATGAGAGAGGTTAGAGACCTGGACCATGCTTACCAAATTGCTAGGGATCATGAGCATTTTTAGAGAGGGCCCATCTACCACAAACCTAAGCCCATTAGATATCCTAGTCAATATCCAGGAGCTAGCCAGTCCCCCCAGAATAGACCCAGCCCTAGCCGACCTAGTCCGAGTCGACCCAATTAGAGTCACCCTGACCTGAGTCGACCCCAGCCTAGTACTCATTGACCCGCAGAGATGATAGAAGGAAATCTGTAAAGGTCCACAGGAGTAACAATCCCTAGAAGACCTGTTTTAGATGTTAGAAACCAGGCCACTTTATGAGCCAATGCCCAGTTAGTGCCCTACACTTAGGTGAGCAAGTGGAGGAAGAGCCTGAATCCATAGCTGAACCTAAGGGAGAGATTTATGAGGCTGATGACCAGTTGTTGGATGAGTATGAAGGTGAGGAGGAGGAACCTGAGTTTGAGAACCAATTAGGAGTAGTTAGGTGCATCTTAACCCAAACCCCAGTTAAGGAAGATTGGTGTAGGACTATCATCCTATAGACTTTTGTTAAGGTAGGGGGTAAGGTACTTAAGATCATCATAGATAGTGGGAGTTGTGTCAATGCCATCTTTGACAACACAGTTAAATCCTTAGGATTGACCACAGTTCCCCATCCTAGCCCTTACAAAGTTTCTTGGGTAGATTCCATCTCCATCCAGATTAAAGCTAGGTGCCAAATCTTAGTTAGATTGCAAACCTATAAGGAAAAGATTTGGTGTAAAGTCATCTCCATGGAAGTGAGTAGTATCACTCTAGGTCGACCTTGGCTTTTTGATCATAATGCAACCCTGTATGGTTGAACCAATGTTTGTGCTTTTAGCTACCATGGGAATCAGTTTGTTATTCACCCAACTCCCCCTAGAGACCCAGTTAAGAGGGGTTCTAGTAGCCTGATGGGGACATCTCAAGCACGGATCTTGGAGCAAGCATAATTCTTGGAGTAGAATAGATCTTGAAGCATTTTTGGAATAAATTTATTTAGGATTTATCTTTTGTTTAAAATTTGAATTAGGATTTGGTTGGTTAGGATTGATATATGGATAGGCTTATCTTATCCTATCTTAAATTTGAATTTGATTTGTTCTTATCTTTTTATCTTGTATTCAAATTCAAATGAGGGTTGGAAAATCTATAAATACCACCCTCAGCCTTTTGTAATGGGGGATGGATGAATAAAATTTTTATTGTTCTGTGTGAAGGATCTGTGTGATCCTAGGGTATCTGTATGATCCCTTCTCCATCTTCCCAGGGTTTCTGTGTGATCCCTGATTTTGGGCATCTGTGTGAGCTCAGGGCATCTATGTGAGCCCCTTTGCTATGTGCTTGTTCTTCTAGGGCATCTGTGTGAGCCCGTTTGCTATGTGCTTGTTCTTCTTGGGGAATCTATGTGAACCCCAGTATTTTTCTTAACTGCGCACCCTCTTCTTTCCTCCTTCTTTGCAAATCCTAATCTCTGGTGACTTTCATGCTCGCCAGCGATCCAGTCCAATCTCTGTACTGCATCATAGCCTTAAGGACAAGAAACATGAAGTTAATCTGATTAAGGCTAAGGAGTTAGAAAGAGAGATTGCTGAGGGTAACCCTATTTGGATCTTGACCACCAAAGAAATACATGAGCCGACCCAAAAGGAACACCCTAAAAAAATTGTTGAGGCTCTGAAAGAATTTGAGGATGTCTTCCCTGATGATTTAGCTGATCAATTACTACCTCTTAGAGACATCCAACATGCAATAGACTTAGTCCCATGAGCCACTTTACCTAACTTTCCTCACTATAGGATGAATCCCAGTGAGCATCAAGAATTACAGAAACAAGTGGGAGAATTATTTAGGAAGGGTTTTATTAGGGAGAGCTTGAGCCCATGTGCAGTCCCTGCTCTACCGATCCCTAAGAAAGATGGTACCTAGAGGATGTGTGTAGACAATAGAGCCATTAACAAAATAACTATGAAATATAGGTTTCCCATCCCCCGATTGGATGATATGTTCAACATGATGGCCGGAGCTAAAGTTTTATCAAAGATCGACCTTAAGAGCGGCTATCGTCAGGTTAGGATTAGACCTAGAGATGAGTGGAAAACCGCATTCAAGACTAAGGATGGCCTGTTTGAGTGGGTTGTGATGCCTTTTAGACTCTCCAATGCACCAAGTATATTTATGAGGATTATGACCCAAGTCCTGAAAGAATATACTGAAAAATTTGTTGTGGCCTACTTTGATGATATCTTAATTTATAGCAGGACTAAGAAGGACCACCTTAGTCATCTGAGATTAGTATGCCAGACCCTTAAGGAGAATAGCCTCTATTCCAACTTTAAGAAGTGTGAGTTCATGACACATAGGGTTATCTTCCTAGGTTTTGTTGTCACCCCTGAGGGAGTTTTTGTAGATCCTAAAAAGGTTAGGGCAATTGTTGAGTGGCCTAACCCACTAGTGTCCACGATGTGCATAGCTTCCATGGCCTAGCAACCTTTTATAGAAGATTCATTAGGGGTTTAGTATAGTCGTCACACCTATAACTGATTGCATTAGGAAGGGTACATTTGAGTGGACCAAAGTAGCTGATAAGGCCTTCCTAGAGCTTAAAAATAAGATGACCTATGCACCCATCCTTAGATTACCTAACTTCACTAAGGTATTTGAGGTCGCTTGCGACACCTGGGGAGTAGGAATAGGTGGGGTACTAAGTCAAGAGAATCACCCTGTAGCCTTCTTCAGTGAGAAGCTGAATGAGGCTAAACTTAAGTACTCTACCTATGATAAGAAATTTTATGCGGTAGTCCAGGCCCTTAGATATTGGAGACATTACTTACTACTGCAGGAGTTTGTCTTATTTTCTGATCATGAGGCACTTCAGTTCCTAAACTCTTAAAAGAAACTTAACCCACGGCACGGTAAATGGATCAAGTACATTCAGGCCTATACCTTTATCCTGAAGCACCGTGCCGGCACAAAAAATAAGGTAGCAGATGCCCTGAGCAGTAGGACTTTGCTGTTAGGATCAGTTAGCACCCAAGTCATAGGGTTTGATAGGTTAAAGGATGAATATGAAACCTGCCCAGACTTTGGAGACATTTACCAGACTCCTAGGCTAGGACCATCCAGTACCCATAATGAGTATACCATTCAAGATGGCTACCTTTTCCAAAACAATCGACTCTGTATACCTAAAACTTTCCTTAGAGAATTTCTAATTTGGGAGACCCATGCTGGAGGTTTAGCTGGTCACTTTGGTAGGAATAAGACCATTTTAGTGATAGAAGACCAGTTCTTTTGGCTAGGATTGAAAAGGCATGTTGCTCAGATTATAGCCAGGTGTAGAACTTGTGCTGTTGCAAAGTAGTAGAAGCAAAACACCGGTCTCTGCACACCTTTACCAGTGCCTGATCGCCCTTGGCATGACCTAAGTATGGACTTCGTGTTAGGATTGCCTAAGACCCAGAAGAGACATGATTCTATCTTTGTAGTGATTGATAGGTTCTCTAAGATGGCTCACTTCATCCCCAATTCCCAGACCTTTGATGCGTCTAGAGTAGCCAAGCTTTTCTTTGATCATGTGGTTAGACTCCATGGCCTACCCAAGACCATCGTATATGATAGGGATGTTAGGTTCACCAATTATTTCTGGAAAACCCTATGGAACCTATTAGGGACCAAGCTTAAGTTTTCTATAGCCTACCACCCCCAAATAGATGGCCAAATCGAAGTGGTGAACCATAGTTTTGGAAACCTCCTTAGATGCCTGGTAGGTGAACACATTGGAACTTGGGATCTATTATTGCCTAGAGCAGAGTTTGCCTACAATAGTTCAGTGAATAGGACAATGGGCAAGAGTCCTTTTGAGATAGTCCATGGGTACAAGCCTAATCACCCCACTGACCTGATTCCTTTACCTGTTCATGCACGAGTCTCAGAGTCTGTAGAATCATTCGCACAGCATATTAGAGACTTGCATAAGGACATTAGCTAAAAAATATATCTAAATAATGAAACATATAAGAAACTGGCTAATTCTCGAAGAAGGGCCAAGAAATTTGATGTAGGGGATTCTGTCATGATTAGGCTTAGGCCTGAGCGGTTCCTTCCCAGGATTGTTAAGAAACTTCATGCTCGTGGAGCCAGACCTTTTAGAGTGATAGAGAGGGTTGGACCAAATGCTTATGTGTTAGATTTGCCTTCGGATCTGGGCATTAGTTCTACCTTCAATATTGCAGACCTGGTTGAGCACAGGGAATTGGCAGCGATACCTAGTGAGGCCTTTGGACCTATTCCTTCCATTGAGAGTGACCCTAGCCCAGAATGTCCACTTATAAATTGGCCTGAGAGAGGAGAACGGATCGAGCGTATCCTGGATGACCAAGCCATCACGACCCAGGGCTGCGGTTATCAACGCTACCTGGTTCGATGGCAAGGCAGGCCAGAGTCGGATGATTCATGGATTTCTCAAGAGGACTTGCAACACCTCAATCCAGACCTCCTCGAGAGATATGTAAGCTAGCTTGATTCCCACTCGACAGGGTCGAGTTTCTCCCACCCCGGGAGAATTGGTTCGGATACCACAGGTACCAGAATAAGATAGAGGCTTCTCAACCCCCTGTGAATCACTTAGTTACATTCAAGTCCATTGTAATAAATCTTAGTTCATCTATGTTGTCTTTACTTGAGTCCTGTATCAGTCAGCTCATGTTGAGCTAATTTTTTTTTTTTTAGTCCTGTCTAAGTACACTGAAGACTTAAGACCACATAATAAAAGTGAAGACCAAGTCTAACCAGCTTGAAGACATGGAAGTGAAGCCCAAGTCCAACCCAGCCTGAAGATTTAAAGACTTCAGGAGGAGAAATCAAAAGCCCTGAAGCCCTAGACTGCAGTTGGAAGCAAATTGGGCCAGTCCAGGCCCAGGAGAGGAGCTAGGGTGCCACAAACTTAGAGTGACCTTCCCCTTGGTCGGCCACTTAGAGTCACCCCTCTTGGCCGACCAAGGCAAGAGGAGAGGAGAGAGATTGTAGGGATTTTCTTCCATGGGTTTCCTTATTTTCTAGCTAGGGTTTGGGTGGGAATAGAATTCCTAGGTAAAGTCCATTGTACCCTTACTTGAAGCCCAAGACTAAGGGTCTATTTAAAGGACCCTAGTCTCTTATATGAGAATAAATTTTGATATATGAAATATAATTGAGTTTTCTACAACTGCTGTGTGCTACCCTGCTGTGTGCTTAAGGGGTTCTGAGAGCTTTTCTTCTTCCCAGTGTTTGCAACTGCATCCTGCCACCAGCCTGCCCTCCAAATCCTTGGCCGCCCACTCCTAAACACCTCTTCCCTTTGCTGTATTTCCCTTATATCTTCTTCTCCTTTGAGTTTTCCAACCCTTGAAAGGTCGTTTGTAGGTCTCTCGACTCTAACGAATCCGACGACTCCAGCCGGGCCTCAATCGGACCACCGAGCAGAAAGCCGGGTATCCGCGGGTCTTTAGCTTGGTTTTCCAGGCCGCATCCATCGAGGATGAGGGTTCTCTTCGCTGCGATCTTCACCAGGAACATCAGACATTGCCAGGTACACCCCCTCTGCCACCAGTAGTATTATTGAAGGTGAACTAGCCCAACCGAGGCTTCTCAGCCTCGGCGATCCTTCTCTTTCTGTTGCTTTTAGGTCCTATCTTTGCATGCTTTAGTTTCTTACTTGCATAGAATTCTCTACTTAGGTTCTTGATCTATTCTTCAGGAATTAAACACACACTTAATATTAAAAATACAAAAAAATACTTGCATGCATATATAGGTCCCGCATCAGAAATCCAGAACCAACCTTCTTGATTCAAGAACCAGCAACAACCTGTTCTTAAATTCAATATAATGCAACAAATGACATATAGCGAAGAGATGTATGTAGGAGAACAAGAGAGATTGTATTATTCCATTGGAGAAGAACCTTGTTACAAAACAAGAACCGGGACATTGGTGCCCCCTCTCACCAACTAAGAAGACCCACGTGAAAAACCCTCAACCTTGGGTCAAGCCCCTTGACCAACATAACTCTAGGGCCCTTGGTACCTATAAACCTAAGCTCCCAAACCTATCCATGAATATACCTTGAACCCCCTAGAACACCTCCAGGAACTACTTGGCATGCCTCCAAGTGCCTAGGGATCGCCTCTAGCATCCCTGCCATGGCCTCCCAAGTCTCTCCAAGGCTTGGGAGCACCACACAAAATCCTACATCATGCTAGTAGGAGATTTGAAGATGGTAAGAGATTCTTGAATATGGGAGATGAAAGTTATATTCCAATCCTAGCTTTAGAAATTGCCAAGCTAGTTTCTAATTATAATATTATCATTTTAAGTGATTATCACTATTGTCCTTCATTATTATTAAATATTATTTTTGTGGGATTTTTAGCCAAGAATGGATATGAATTTTTAATAAAGAATGATTTTTATGATATTATTAAGAATGGTGTTACTTTAATATATGAACAATTAAGAAATGATATTTATATTTTATCATAGCGTGTTAGTATAGTGTACATATCTAATAAACACCTTAGATTAGATAATGTCACTAATGCCTATCTTTGTCACTGTTGGCTCGGTCATATTAATAAGAACATGATAAATAGGTTAATAAAAGAGGGAATCCTTGATATCAATGATTGTGAATCATTATTGATATATGAATCTTGTCTTCTTGGAAAGATGACTAAGTTACCTTTTACTAGAAAAGGTGAACGAGTCAATGAAGTTCTAAGTCTAATATATACTGATATATGTAGACCATTGAATACTAGTGCCAGAGGTGGGTTTTACTAGTTCATTACATTTATTTATGACCTATCTAGGTATTGGTTTGTTTATCTTATGAAGCATAAGTCTGAATTGTTTGAAATGTTTAAATGATTTTATAATGAGGTTGAAAAAAAAACTAGAAAGGATATTAAAACTCTTTAATCAGATCAAGAAAAAAAATACCTTATCAGTGAGTTTTTGACTTGTTTAAAAAAGAATGGGATTCTCTCACAATGGACACCTCTTAGGATAATGGAGTATCAGAAAGGAGGAATCGAATACTATTAGACATGGTTTAATCCATGATGGACTTTGAAAGTTTGCTAATCTCTTTTTGGGGATATGCTCCTGAGATGGCTTGTTATATATTTAATAAGGTTCCAAGCAAATCTATCAATAAAATACTATATGAGATATGGACAGGGTGTAGGGCAGTACTCTCACACCTTAGGATTTGAGGATACCTAGCTTATGTCAAACATTTAAAGACATATAAGCTTAGACCTAGGTTTGATAAATATATTTTTATTGGGTATCCAAAAGAAACTAAGGATTATTGCTTCTACTTTGCTGAAGAATAAAAGGTGTTCGTCAGTCTTAGGGCTATCTTTTGAAAAAGGAGTTTCTTGGAGAAGGAACTAAAGCCATTAAAGTTGAACTTGGTGACAGGTAGAAGAACTGACATAAGCAAGTGAAAATATAAAACTGGATTTGATTAGATCAAACCTAGAGACCATTATAGAGGTACCTTTGAGGACATTCGATAGAGTACCACATCAGCCAAATAGATATTAGGGTTTCTTGGTCCGGGATGGTGATCTTGTTGAACTTGATAAGAACAACGAGAACTTGATCACCTATTTGGATGTCATATAGAGATCTAACTCTGATAAGTGGCTTGATACAATGAAATCTGAAATAGAGTCCTTGAGGATCAATGATGTATGGACACTCATTGATCCACCTAAAATGATAAAATCCATTGAGTGCAAATAGATATTCAAAGGATAAGGAGTGCAGATGGAAATGTGGATATCTATAAAGCCTATTTGGTCACTAAGGGATATCATTAACATTATAGTATTTACTATGATAAGACATTTTCTTCTTTGGCAATGCTCAAGTCTATTCAGATTATACTTGCGATAGCGGTATACCTTGATTATGAAATCTGATAGATGGATGTTAAGATAGCTTTTCTAAATGGAGAGTTGGATGAAGAGGTGTATATGATATAGCTTGAAAGGTATGCAAGCTTCAGAGATCTATTAATGGATTAAAGCAAGCATCTCATAGTTGGAACATGAATTTTGATAAGACAATCAGAATGCATAGCTTTGTTAAGAACGAAGAAGAATCCTATATTTATAATTGGGCTAATGGTTCTATAATTGTATTCCTTATATTGTATATGGATGATATTCTCTTATTGGAAATGACATCCCTGCATTACATGGAGTAAAACTTTGGTTGTTATTTCAATTCTCCTTTAAAGATTTAGAAGAAGCATCCTACATCCTAAAGATAAAGATTTATAGAGATAAATCTAAAAGGTTGCTTAGATTGTCCCAATCCACGTACATTAATAACATGCTGAAATTTTTTGGCATGGTGAATTCCAAGAAGGGCTATCTATGGATAGGCTAGGAAATTTCTCTCTAAGAAGGATTGTTCGACAACTCTTCTAGGAAGAGAATATGAGTAGAATCCTATATGCCTCGATAGTAAGATCTATCATGTATGCCATGCATATAGACTACTTTCTAGGGATTGCGAGTAGATACCAGCTTGATCTGGATGAGAACCATTAGAAAGTTATAAAAACAATCCTTAAGAATTTGAGAAATACTAAGAACCAATGGCCAATTTATGGAGATACTAACTTAAAACTTATGGAATATACAGATTCCAATTTTTAGTTAGATTATGATGATAGTAAAAGTATGTCATGTTTTATATTTATCCTTAATTGTACAGCAATATACTAAAAAAGTTTCAAGTAGCATACTATAGCCAATTTTGTTTGCGAGATGGAGTATATTGCAACATCCATGCTACAAAGGAAGCTATTTGGTTGTAGAAGTTCATTAGCGATCTTGGAGTGGCACCCTCCATTGATAGTGCATTCTTCTGTATTGTGACAGCTCTGGAGCCATAGCTTAAGTGAAAGAACTAAAGTCCTATCAAAGAACCAAGCACATTCTATATCGCTACCATCTTGTACGAGAGATCGTGAATCAATATGACATCGATTTCAGAAGATTGATGGAAAAGAGAACTTGGTCGATCCATTTATTAAAACCCTCAGAATCAAAGAGTTTGGCGATCACAAATGGAAGATAGGTATTAAATATTGTTCCGATTGGCTTTAGTCCATGTAGGAGATGTTGGGAATTATGTCCTAAAGCCAATCATCTAAGCTATAGATAGTTGTGCCCTTTCTAATTTATATATAAATTATTAATTAATAAATATTATTTGGTACTTCATCATAATTTGTGCATCTTTCTTTTATGAACTCTTTTATGATGAAATTCTTAGAACTACTTTCAATCGATAAAATAGGATTTATTGTGTAGTTCTTAAACTTGTTTGTAACCAAATGATATGCTATTAAGGATGATAATGTTTATTGAGTATAGGTCATTGTATGCATATGGGTTGGTTATCCCTATGACCAAGAAGTGTGGAGACACTGATATGGCATACAAATAAAATATAGGAGTATATTTTACTAAACGTGACCCAACTATGGAGTATTCTACTATCAAGTTTTGCTTGTATAGGATATGGATATGTGTTCCTCAGACCTGAGATCACCAAGATGACTTGTAAGCAACTCACTATACTTTGGTACTGGACTACCTATATTTCTAATACTTTGATAGAAGGTTTTTAGGTACAGTCAAGTACTTGTGAAGTCTATGTGTGAGTCAAGATGTGATTGACTTCTCCAAGTTATTGGAGATAATGCTTTGCTATATTTCAATTTAGCAAAACCTTGATCGGGATAATCCTTATAAGGAGTCATCCTGATTAAGGATTGAGACACAATATGGATGTACTAATTAAGGGTTGATATTTTAACTCTAAAGTTATCTTAAGCATTAAGGGTCAAAGGGATAAATTATATGGTAGCTATATGCTAAGTTTTCATGAATGTTGCCTTGCAACTTTTTGACCTATTCAGACATTAGGTATTATTGCTAGATGGTCACTTTGATTAGTATACAAATTTATTCCTGTGCTACCAGCTTAGTGTTCGAATCTATGAAATCATACACAATAAAAGTTCCTTCCTGATTCGATGGCTCATCAAAATTATGAATCATTCAAGGGTATAATCATTAATATGATTGATGATTAACCTTATACAAAAGTTATGATAAAATAATTTGCTAATAGTTAGCAAATTATAAGAGGATTAATGAGTAATTAGATTACTAAATATATTAATTTTATTAAGTAATGAGGTTTGGATCAAGTTTAATTGAATTGGATTCAATTAAGTTTAACCTAATTAGGTTATAAGATAACCTAATTGCTAAGGAAGTTTGATTCTAGATTTGATCAAGAATTGGGCTTAATTTATGTTTAATTGGATTAAAATTTAGTAAATGAGATTAGGTTCCTAATTTGATTAGGTTTACTTATCTCTTTGGTCTAACCAAATGGGATTTGGTTTGAGTTCAAGTTTCATCAAATAAGAGTCCAATTAGATTGGATCTCTCCCTAGCACCAAAGCCCCCATGCACTATACCATTCTTCATGCAAATTTAGAATTTGCATGAAGTTTTTTCCCATCCACGAAGAAGTTTCTTACCCCTTCTTATCATCTAGATGGTTGGTATAATATTTGAATTTGAATTCAGGTTGAATTTTGAATTCAAGTCGGAGTTATTTTGATTTTGAATCAAAACCAACTTATCCTTATCCTTTCCTAACCCCTTTGGATGCCACTTCTTAAAAAGATAGAAAATCGATGTGTGTGAGAGATAAGAGACTTCTCATCGAGAAAAATAAGTAACGTCACGGGATTTGTTGGGGAAAGAAAAATAAAAAAAATGGCTGTGTAGCTCCGGCCATGGGTTCCCTAGGATTTATTTAGGGTTTCAGGAAGAGAGAAAAGTTAGTAGTGTCTTGTCTCTTCTCCTTTTTCCTCCACTGCATCATATCCTCTTTGCCATCTTTCTTCATCTCCTAGAGAGTCCTAGTGATCTAAAGAAGTTTTGATAAGTTGCAAGTGGTCTCTGCAAGGAGCTAGTATTCCAGGGAGATCAACCAAATCAAAGCTTTGTGTGGACGTCCTATAAAGGCCATACACTTGTATAGCTTTAAGAAACCCAAATCCACAGAAATCAGTTATGGTGATCTTAGACATGCACTTTGGTATTGAGTTCTGAACTCATACATATGGAAGATATGATCTACAGTATTGGTTTTATTTCATCAATAAGATCTATGCTTATTGATTCTTGTTTTTGATTTTGTATATTCATTATATCATGACATAGATCCTTTTGTAGGCTGGTTTTTATATCATATCTAATGCATACTATAAATATTTTTCATTGTGTTAAAATTTGAAAAAGTTTCACAATACATGCATGAAACTGCCTACAGTTTCCTTTTTACAGGATCCCAACATCCAATGAAATGCTATTATCAGTGATAGAGGAGGCCACCTTGTGTTGCCCAGTAAGCAACCCAAGAGGGGGGGGGGGGGTGAATTGGGTCTCTAAAAATTATTTAAATGGAATGCAAGAATGTAAACCAATATAATAAATAAACTAGGTACTATGAATGCAAGTGAAGTGCTCTTTAATAAGTATGCAACGGAAATATAAAATAATAAAGATAAGAGCAATTTAAAGAGAGAATTGAAGAGACAAGCAATCACAAACACAAAAGAAGTATAGTGGTTCAGTGCTATCCAATGCACCTACATCCACTCCCCAAGACCCACTTGGAAATTCACTATAATCTCAACCGATTACAGTCGATTAGTTTTCCGGGCTTACTAATCAAAACCCGACTTGTTTTCACAAGGCTCACAAGTCAAAACCTCACTTGGTTTTACGGGCTAACCAAGAACCTAAATGGTTTTAAGGCTCACCACCAACCTCCCTTGGTTTTGTGGGCTAACCAAGAACCTAAATGGTTTTCAAAGGCTCACCACCAACCTCCCTTGGTTTTGTGGGCTAACCAAGAACCTAAATGCTTTTCAAAGGCTCGCCAATAACCTCCTTGGTTTTTCAATAGGCTAACCAAAAACCTTTACAACAAGTATAAGTTTGAAGTAAAGTAACAAATAAAGCTTTGTAATAAAAAGCGGGTATCTCTTTGAAGCTTTGTTGTAGTGCTACCTCCAACTTGATGAAGCCTCTTTTAATGCTCAAGAAGGTAGATCTTGAATGCTCTTGAAGGCTCTTGAATGCTTGGAGACTTGCTTTTGCTTGAAGTTGGTTGAACTCGATGAATAGGAGTGAATGCTCTTCTTTTCTTTTCTCTTGTTTGTTCCTTTTTCATTCCCTTGTATTTTGATTTGATTTGAATCATATAAATACCTTTTCAAGGCCTCAAACTTAGTTTCTAGCTGTTAGACACGAAGAACTAGCCATTGGGACCCAAGAAGAGCAAGTTCTATGTTTGAAAAACTAGCCGTTACTGTTTCGAGAGCTCCAAGTATCGATACTTCAGGCTATGAGTCGACACATAGGGTCGACACTTGCACTCCATGAGTTGACACCTAGTTCAAATATCTTCAATGTAGCTTTCTAGAATTCTCAGATGTGTCGATACTTCCTCAAGTGAGTCGACACTTTGAGTCGACACTTAGCATCCATGTATCGACACTTCAAGCAAGTCTTCAACTTCAGTAAGTTCTATAACTCAAAAATCTCAGATGATGAGCTGATCCATGTGTTGACACTTTGAGACGACACTAGACATTCATGTGTTGACACTTTGGCCGTGCCACTGAAACTCTACTTGCGTACCGGCTTGAGTCGACACTTTCTTAGTCATGTGTTGACACTTTGAGTCGACACTTCACTGAGATTTTCACATAAACATTTGAACTTCTGCTGAAACAAGTTTGTGTTGAACTCATGTGTCATTTCAAGCAATCTTCAATTATCAAAGTCCTCTTTAAGCAGATCTTTCATCAAAATTTGGGACTTCTTCAATCAAATAATTTTTGTCAAGTTGATGAGCACCTTTTTATATAAAAATACACTTCAAAGAAATCATTAGTACTCAACTTATACTTAATTATTTTGCTTATCATCAAAATCAATAACAGAGTCAACAATCTCCCCCTTTTTGATGATGACAAAACCTTTAAGTATAAATTGCATAAAAAGCTTTCTAAAGAACTTTTCAAGGTGCGAAGAGCTAATTGCAATAGGTGTTGAAATATTGAAAAAAGATGTATTAGAACAAGAGTATTATAATGGCTAAGAATATCAGAGCTTGAAATATATAAGAGATAAATTCATGTATCGTGTACTCTACAAGAAAACATGCTCAGGAGAGACAATTTGAACAGTGAACAATACTCCCCCTGAAGAGATGATTCATAAACAAAAATGAATATCTAAAAATAGAGATTGGGCATGAAATCCAATTCAAAACAGATTTTCAATATAAAGGAGGTATTACTCCTCACTTAATGCACAGAAATGTCCAAAAATTTTAGATTTTCAAAATAAAGTTCTTTCACATAGAAATGTCTAAAAATTTAAGATTTTCAAAGTAAATTTCTTTCATCTGCATATTTTCATTTATACATATACTAATTTCTCCCCCTTTTTGTTATCATTAAAAAGGAAGGAAGAAGTTAATAAGTTTGAATATAAATGAAACCCATTCACTCAATCATAAAAGAAGACAATGAATTACTGAGAGTACTTAATATATTTCATTCACTCAAAGTCATAAGATGAAACATAATATTTCATTCACTTAAAAAGAGTTTGGGAACATCAAAATATATAGAAAGTATAGAAATACAAACTATAAAATATATCATAACCAACATCCTCATCCTCTGAAGATTCAATCTCGATTGGTCCAGTATCAGTGAAAGCACGAGATTGGGGCCACATCGATCTGAGATCACGAAGACAATACCTGGTCGGTCGTGAAGGAATACGATGACCACACCCTCTACGTCGAACATAGATCCAGCCTCTAGTTGAAGCAGAAGAGGTGGAGGCTATGTCATCAGCAGGAACAGAACAGATCAGAGCGACAGTCTCTACAACTGTCAAATGTGGTGTACGATCAAATGAAGGACCGGAATCAAGATAATGAAAACTAGGTTTGTAGAAACCTAGCTCTCAAATGAGTGAGGATGTATGCAAGGTAGGTGAGTCAACAACAGGAGTATCAAAAATCGGTGTATCAGCTGAAGAAATGATAGGTGTATCGATGGTAGGTGTATCAGCTAAAGAAACAATAGGTGTATCAGTAATAGGAGAATCAATAACAGGTGAATGAATAACAGGTGATAGTATAAGAATGGCAGAGTGATCAATAGATATAGACAGTGGTGTAGGTATAATAGGAGTCTGAAAGGATGAACTCGAAGGATCTCGAATGGGACTCCTAGGTAAGTTAGCTGCTATCTTTACCACTGGCTCTGTCATTAAGTCTGGAAAGTCGAAACTGTTAGAGTCAGTATCACCATCAGTGTCAATCTTTGGTCCTGGTGTAGGTGGAGTTGGAGCAGATGAGTCGGGAATACTCCCAGAAGAGGGTCTGGACAGTACGGATAAAATAGCGGAGATGCCATCTCTCAATCCTCTGTGGCTCTCTCTCGTCTCCATAATGAAGCTGTTAAGTTGCTGTCGAACAATCATAATATCTGTCTCTATGTGACTGACTCTATCCTTAAGACTCTCTGAATCTCTTGGAGCATCTGACTGAGCTGGTTGAGGTTGGGTAGCTGGCTCAGACCGAGGAGCAGACTCTGGCTATGTTGCTGGATCAGGCTGAATCTTTGGTAGATGTGCCTATGAAGGTCCTGCCTCACTTGAATATATGCGCTCCTCCTCTGCAGTGTCCTCATCTCTGTCATCGGCCTGTCCTGATACTCTGCATCTCCACTGGCCTCTGAACAACTGATATCCCATCTAGTGTAGTGACCTGATGTCATAGACATCAGTTTGTAAAAGCATCCGGAAGGGCTCATCATCGAATGTCACTCCATATGCTTTGAAGAGCAATGTCAAGCCCATCTCGTAGGGCAAACATAGTCTCGACTAGTCGATTCCTCTGTCATCTGATGTATCATGAGTACTGAAAGGCAAACGGGAATATGCTGAACTGATGAGACCATCACAAGCAGCTCTCTCTCTGTGATGTAGTCAAAATGTCTGATCTTCGGTAGAAGAATCTGGGCAATAATATGATGTAGTAGTCTCATCTCAGTAGAAAGATAGAATGCTGGAACAGTGGCACCCTCAGGTAGAGTATCTGACTTGAAAATGCAATGGAGTCTTCTGAATCTATCTACCAAGCTATCAACTACAGATCTAGTCAGGGGTATATCCCATACTCTACTCAGAACCTCTGCAGACACCAGGATATCTCTGCCATGAACGTGCATGTCCATCCATCACTACCACGGGCTAAGGATCCGTAGAACTCTCGTATCAGGCCCGGGTAGAATCTCTCACTTAATGAGCAGAAAGAAGTCAAACCAGCATCTCTAATCCACTGACCAATCCGGAAGTCCTGCTGGTCAACAAATCCAAAGTCTACATGATATCCTCCGACTACTGTTTTCGAACTCATGCAACTAGAAGTAGTGAAAAGTGGCCAAACAGGTGGATCTGGAGCTTCGGCTTCATGTCTGGCTTTAGTCTTTCTCTCTTCTTCATGGTTGGATGGCCGAGGGCGACGAACAACTTGTTTCCTAGGTCCCATTTCACAGATAAATGGATTGAACAAGATGGAAGAAGAAACTAGGGTTTCTCACAGTCCAAAATCAAAATGGAAGAGGAAAAGTGGTAAAATCTGTCCAAAACAGGAATTAGAGAGGGTTTGAGCTGAGATTTGGAGGGAAGAAGTGAATGGAATAGAGTTAGGGCAAGTGTCAGCTCGAGTTGGGAAGAGATGGGGGAAAAGAATACTTCGTTTCGGCCTTTATCTTCGGTCTGCAGCCGTTCATGTGTCGACTCACGACACAGTGCCATGTGTCGACACATACAGGTGTCGACATATCGACTTAAAACCAAAGAAAAAGAAAATGAAGTAAGGAGCAAAACCACTAGAAATATAATGAAATTCAAGATAATTGAGTGTAATTGATGCCAAATTTGGTGTTTTATGGGTTAGAGTATATAAGGATTTCAATCAAAAGGATTAATGACCCTAAGTTCTCTTCTAAATCATACTAAACTGGTCTTCTTGGAGAGGCTTAGTTAAAATATCAGCTAATTGCAATTCAGTACAAATAAATTCAAGCACAACATCATTATTTTCAACATGGTCTCTAATAAAATGATGCCTAATCTCAATATGTTTACTTCCAGAATGTTGAACAGGATTCTTAGTTAAATAAATAGCACTAGTATTATCACATTTTATGGGTGTGCAAGTTAATTTGATTCCAAAATCTTCAAGTTGTTGCTTAATCCACAAGATTTGAGCACAACAACTTCCTGCTGTAATATACTCAGCCTCAGCTATGGATAGTGCAACTGAAGTTTGTTTCTTGCTAAACCAGGAGATTAAGTTAACTCCAAAATATTGGCAAGTTTCACTAGTATTTCTTTTATCTAATTTACACCCAGCAAAATCAACATTAGAATATCCAATTAAATTAGCATATGAGTCTCTAGAATACCACAAGCCAATATCAATTGTACCAGATAGATATCTAATAATGCGCTTAATAGCCAACATATGTGATTCCTTAGGATTAGACTGATATCTATCATACATGCATACACTGAACATTATATCTGGTGAACTAGCAGTCAAATACAATAAAGAGCCAATCATATCTCTATATAATTTTTGATCAACAAATTTACCATGCTCATCTTTTTCAAGCTTACAAGAGGGGCTCATAGGTGTACCTATTGACTTAGTAGTTTCCATCCCAAACTTCTTTATAATCTCTCTTATGTACTTAGCTTGGTTGATAAAGATTCCATCTTTGGTTTGCTTGATTTGGAGTCCGAGGAAGAAATTAAGTTCTCCCATCTTGCTTATCTCGAACTCACCCTGCATTAGCTTAGCAAACTCTTGACAAAGAATCTCATTAGTAGTACCGAAAATAATATCATCAACATAGATTTGTACTACTAATAAGTCATCATCTTTCTTCTTTAGAAATAAAGTTTTATCAACATGGCCTTTAGAAAATTCATTTTCAATCAGAAATTTGCTGAGTCTTTCATACCATGCTCGGGGTGCTTGCTTTAAACCATAAAGAGCTTTGTATAATTTGAAAACATAATTAGGATGTGTATAATTTTAAAATCAGGTGGTTGTTTAACAAAAACTTCTTCAACTATAAAGCTATTTAGAAAAGCACTTTTAACATCCATTTGAAAGAGTTTGAAATTCATAAAACAAGCAAATGCTAATAGTAGTCTAATTGCTTCAAGTCTAGCAACATGAACAAAGGTTTCATCAAAATCAATTCCTTTCTCCTAATTGTAGCCTTTGGTAACTAGCCTAACTTTATTTCTAATAACAATTCTATTTTCATCTAACTTATTTCTAAATACCCATTTAGTACCAATAATAGAAACATTAGATGGTCTTTCTGTTAATGTCCAAACATTATTTCTATCAAACTGAATTAATTCATCTTGCATAGCATTTATCTAGTCAGGGTCTTCTTCAGCATCTTCAAAATATTTAGGCTCTACTTGAGAAACAAAAGCAATGTAATCACATTCATTTCTAATTGAAGCTCGAGTTCTTATCCCTTTTGATGGATCACCTAGGATTAATTCCTTAGGATGTCCATGAGCATACCTCCATTTCTTAGGTAAATCTTGGTGCTTTGGTGTGGATTGTATGGCTTCACCTTTGTCATCTTTGTCTTGATTTTCTTCACTTTGTTGAGAGGGTTGATAATCCAATGTCAACTTTTATAGCTTATCAGCACCTATATATGCATCAAAAGTATCCTCTTTTCTAGAGGATTTGTTAGTAGACTCTTCAAAAACTACATGTACTGATTCCTCTACAACTAGGGTTCTTTTGTTAAAAACTCTGTATGCCCTACTTGATGTAGAGTATCCTAGAAAGATACCTTAATCAGACTTGGCATCAAATTTTCCAAGATTATCTTTATCATTATTCAAAATAAAACATTGATAACCAAAACCTCGAAAATACTTCAAAGTTGGTTTTCTTTGATTCCAAAGTTTATAAGGAGTTTGTTTATAAGGAGTTTTCTTTAAAATAGGTTGGATTAAAACTTGATTTACAATATAGCAGGCAGTATTAATAGCTTCTGCCCAAAAATATCTTGGTAAATTGTTTTCACAAAGCATAGTGCATGCCATTTCTTCTAAAGTATGATTTTTTCTTTCTACTATCCCATTTTGCTGAGATATCCTAGGTGCAAAAAAGTTGTGTTCTATACCTTTCTCATTATAAAAACTTTCAAAATCTTGATTTTCAAATTCAAACCCATGATCACTTTGTATGTAAATAACAGAAGTACCTTTTTCATTTGAGATTTTTTGATAAAACTTTACAAATGCAGAAAATGATTCATCTTTATGAGCAAGAAAAAAAACCCAAGTAAATCTTGAAAAATCATCCACTATAACCAATCCATATTTCTTACCTCCTAGACTTGATATTCTAGTTGGTCCAAAGAGATCCATATAGAGTAGTTCTAGTAGCCTACTAGTGATAACAAAACTTTTAGGCTAGAAAGAAGTTTTAAATTGTTTTCCAAATTGGCAAGCTTGGCAAACTCTATCTTTTTCAAAAACAAGTTTTAGTAAATTTCTTACTAAATCCTTTTTACAAAGTTTTGAAAGTAAATACATACTAGCATGTCCTAATCTTCTATGCCAAAGCCAACTAGTCTCATCTATAGTAGAATTTATTGCAACTAGGCATTCTTCATTAGGCAAGGATAGATTATCTAAATCTACCAAATAAATATTACCATGCCTTTTTCTAATGAATTGTACTCCATTTTTATCATGACTAGCAATTATACAATAAGACGATTTAAAAATAACTTAAAAACCTTTGTCACAAAACTGACTAATGCTTAAAAGATTATGTTTTAAACCATCAATTAAAAGTACATTATTAATACATGTAGAAGGGGTGATGTGAACCTTACCAATGCCATTGATTTTTCCTTTACCATTATCCTCGAAGGCCACACTCCCTTCATTCATTGCCTCAAGAGTAGTGAATTGCTTCACATCTCCTATCATGTGCCTTGAGCAACTATTATCAAGATACCATAGTCTTTTATTCTCCTTGGTTGCAAGACACACCTGTAAAATAAATCAAGCTTTGTTTTTAGGTATCCAAGCCAACTTGGATCATTTAGGGTTAGCACTTAAATTTGTTCCTTTTGGAACCCGATCTTTTTCATAAGTATTAATTTTTCTCATATTACACAGAAAAGCTTTATGACCTTATTTTTTGCATGAGAAATATGTAATACTAGATGATGTAGGTATAAAAAAGTTTTTGAAATACTTTTGTTGTCTTTGAGGTCTATAACCTAATCCTGCTTTGTTAAAAATGGCTGGTGCGGGCACCAGACTCAGAAGAAGACTTCAGAGCTCCATCTGGATCTCTGATTAACCTTGCCCGAAGAATTAGGGTTTTTGGTTTGTAATAAGAGTTGACTAGATCAACTCAATTTAGCTTGAGTCTACATTACCTGCATTTTTATTTTGTTGAGTCATGTTGACTCAGTAGTGGACTAGGGTTTCAACCGGGGATGTTACATTTTCTCCCAAGACCTGGCAAGTGGACACCACACTCCCAGCCACACTCCCAGTCCAGGGGGCACCATATCCACATCCAGCAGCCTTTGGTCCCCACTCCACAGATGGCAACCTCCTTCTTTCATGCACCAGATAAAGAGAAGAGCACAAATCAAGGGGGCGGCCAAGACTTTCCCAAGTGATTCCAAGCAAAGAAGGGAAGAAGTTTTTCTTGGAAGAGAATATCAAGGGGCGCCCATTACCTGCCAAAAACACCTAAAACAAAGATGGGAAGAGCCTTGACTTAGGGAGGAAGAAAAGGAGGAGTCCAAAAGAGTTCATCCAGGGAAGGAAGAAAATTTTTCTTGAAAAAATCCAAGCAAGGTGGCGCCATCTACTTGCCATTTATAACCCAAATCCTAATTTTTGGTATTTTGGCCAACCATATGTAAGGGATTTGCCCTAATTTGGAGATCCCCTCCTTTAGTCCCACATGGGAAAATATGAAACCCTTCTCCCTTGTAAAGCATTATAAATTACATCCCTCTTGTAAGTTGAAAACAATCTATGAATGAAAAGAATTTTTTTATGAGCAAACTTATGTTTTCTCTTTTCTGCACTTGCTTCTAAGTGTTGAGCTCCGTGAGGGAGTAAATCCGGGTTCCCCTGGAACCTTGAGGAGGTGAGAGATCTCCAAAACCCTAAACCCTAGGTTAGCCACTCAATTCCCAAACCCTAGCCGCCATCACCCTTCTCTTTCCACCAAGCCCTAGTCTATTTCCCTTCTCACGGCCACCATCTCCAAGTCCAGGCCGACCACCAGCATCCAGCCCCAGTCCAGACACTGCAGATCTACAACAATTCTAAGGGGAAGTCAGATCGGCCGCCAGGAGAATTCGATTCCAGCAACTTCAGCTTTCAAGTTTTTCAACCTGGTAAAATCTTTTCTTGAGTTTCTGAATTCCATCTTTTGTTCCTCTTCTTTCCCAGATCTTGAGTCCAGGAGAAGCCGACCAAACCACGAGACCAGTATTGGAGGATCCATTGCGAAGATAGCCGACTCCGAGGATCCCACAATCTACTCGAGAGAGTTCTTCCACCAGAATCCTGAGAAGATCACTGTCTGGTTAGTAAACCGTCTCTCCTCTCTATTTCTGTTCTGTTGAAAGTTCAGAGCGAAACCCTAGGTCTGGGAGTTTCTCAACTCCCAGCGATCCGTTACTTCTGAACTACTCTGATACTTTAGTTTCTTCTAAACTGTGCTTTCAATCCTTACCTAGTTTCCTTCAACGTAGTTTAGCTTTACTTTGAGTCGAAGCCAATTTCTGAAATATATATATATAAAAAAAAATTAATCTTAATTTTACTTCCGCATACGCTTCTTTGTTTTTTTCTGTTCTACATCATTTTTGGTATCAGAGCTTTCGTCCTACATCAATTTTGGTATCAGAGCTTTCGTCCTACATCAATTTTGGTATCTGAGCCCTGTCTAGGGTTTCTGTCTGATTGTTTGTTTGAGTCCCTCTCTTTTTACTTTGTCTGCTCGAAGTAGACTCCCCAGGACGTCCGGTACTAGGAACGAAGCGGGGTGCAAATCTCCTCCTCCCATTCCACGGGGTGTTCCTAGGGTGTGTAGGGGATCCGTTGGGTTACAACTTCGTAGCAGAAATTGTAAACGGGGAAGTGCTCTGTTTTCAGCCCGTAATTACCTTGTTACAGGAATTATTTCTCACTACAGATAACTCTAAATTCAGTGATTTTTATTTTTCTAAAACCAGTATAATTGAAACTAATTTACATAATTTTCTCATAATTTATTGGTTTCCGTGCAATTTCTGAGAATTAAATTACTGCAACTCTATTTTTGTGTTCTGCAATCCTTTTATTTTTGAGTGTTCATCACTTAATTCAACTTAAGGGCATTTGAGCATCTAAGATAAGGGGAGGAGTTGATAACCTCTCCTTAGCCCAAAACCACCACCCCTTCATTCGAACCTAAGCCTTTAATCTAAAATTGATTAGACCTAATTTGCCCTAGTGGGCTAGGGACATCAACAAGTCGGGTCAAGACTAGTGTTGAGTCAGTTTGTCTGGTTACTCTGTGTGTGCTTTATACTCAGTGTCTAGAACGGTGGTTCAGGGATTCCATCTCGAAGGGCTTGTGTGCTGGTCCGCCTACCTGGCCAATCTCTGATTGGTGTCTAGGATTGGCATTCAGGGACCTAACACTCCCCTTACACCTGCCTGGCTGAGTCCTGAGTTACTACAGGCTAGCTTGCCACTCTGATTGGGCATCTAGTTTGGGCTCTAGGTCTAGTTAGCCCGTAGTCGTTCAGTTGAGTCTCATTTTGTGTGTTTGCTTGCATCATGTCTACCCGGAATGGAGTACCCTGCCAACCTGGTCAAACCCAACCTGATTTAGAGGCCATGGTTAGAAATCTTACCGAAAGTATGACCAAATTGAGTCAGGACATGAATGAGGGTTTTTCCCAGTTTAGGGATCGAGTCCAAGTACTTGAGAAACGTAGACTTCAAAATTGGACCCCTGATCCAAAATTTAATAGGCCCCAACCTCACCCATGCCAGGAACCTAGGAGGACCTTATACCGTGATCCCGAGCATAACCTTAGGAAGCCTAACCATGATATCTATAGTGTGGATCGTGTCTATGAGAGGTCCTTACAATATTCTAGACCAGTCACTCAACAACCCAAGTCTTCTAGATCAAACTATTTAGATCCACACCCATGCCCAAGTAAGGTCTCTACTAGCTTGAAACCCAGTGTGACTCAGGTTCCTATATCTCAAGAATGTTTGTTTTGTGGAGAAAGAGGCCATAAATTAGTCAGTGCCCATGCATAGGACTAGCTTGTGCACAGCTAAGTGGTAAGAATCCTAAGGATGACATTAATGAGGGAGAACCCAAGCCTACCAATGAGGAAGAACGGTTAGGTATGACAAGCCTAGAATCAGTTGACCCGATTACCACTGACCCGAAACCCATTGGAGATGGCATCGAGGAAGTATATGATGCTGGCTTAAGTCTAGTTGATGAATATGAGGGGGAAGAACTTGAAGAATGTGACATTGATACTATTGGTTCCTTACCTGAGGAGACCTTGGAAAGCAACCAACGGGTAGGACCTAGTTCAGAAATTCAAGAGATTTGTGAGAACCAGGTTCCTTTAGTCAAATACCCCCAGGAAGAACTCATAGTGTTAGCCCGAGCTATTAGTTCGTACCCTCTAATGACAGTCATTCCCCAAGTACCAATTGAAGATCTTTGCACTGAACTGTTTAAGTTTGCCCACCCTATGGTAGATCCTCTCCTTAGGATGACTAAATCAAGCCTCTTACAATTGGACCTTGTCCCATGCCCAGCCACTAAGGTCTCTCCCGTAATCTCAGTTGAACATCCTTATCTTGAGCGGATTGATTCACCCAGTCCTGTAGAAGTCCTCCTTATGGCCCCAGACCCCTTCCTTCGCATGACTGACCTACCTTTCTATAGAGTATACCTTTCCGCACCCATAGGTCAAATTTCAAGTCTTGAGGTCATCATCCATAGGCCCTCCCATGAATCATTCTCTAATCCAGTTCTTGAGAAAGTGGATCATTATTTGCTTAGAGAGCAAACTTTAACTGTTGCAATCACATGTCCTAGGCTGCTTCCCGAACCATCTCTTGATCCATTCCTGGGAGTAGCAAACTTTTTCTTTCGAAAGGATGACCAGTTGACACTCATAGATCACCATTCAAACCTTCAGGTCACCACCTTTAGTCAGCAGGTAATTCGTGACTCATGTTTCCTCCCTTTCTCTAGGACTTCCAATGCTTCTTACACCATCCAAGTATACTTTGTCGAAGTCTTTAGAGTGAACCACGTGTCAGAACCTATTAGGTTTGCCACCTACTTTTGGAAGACCTTATGGCACCTACTAGGCACCAATGATAAGTTTTCATGCTCTGCATGCCATCCTCCGACCCAAGGTCAAACCTAGAGAGACTTAGTTTGTTAGGTTTAGACCTAGGGTTCCTTTGTAATAAAGTCCATTCTTTAGGAATGCGTCGTCAGTCTAGTTTAGTTTTCTCGACCCTTTACTAGGCTTTGGCTCAGATTTTGGTTTGATTGAGAGCATCAGAAATTGGGATTTGTATTTTGTCCGGGACTGAAATTGCATTCAATGTTTCGATCAATAGGTCTATAGGCTAGAGTCCCTTTGAAATTGTGCATGGTTACAAACCCCACACACCTCTTGACCTAGCTCCTTTACCAGTCCACACACGGGTCTCTGAGTCTGTCGAAGTTTTTGCACAGCATATAAAAGACTTGCATAAAGAAATTCAAGCCAAAATAAATTTAAGTAATGAAACTTATAAGAAATTGGCTGATTCTCAAAGGCAAGTCAAAACTTTTGACGAAGGAGACTATGTAATGATTAGGTTAAGGCCTGAACGGTTTCCTCCTGGAACCGTTAGAAAGTTACATGCTAGGGGAGCTGGACCATTTAGAGTGGTAAAGAGAGTAGGATCCAATGCCTATGTGCTCGAGTTGCCTCCAGAACTAGGCATTAGCTCCACTTTCAACATTACAGACCTAGTAGAGTATAGGGAGCCAGCTGTGATTCCCAGTGAGGCTTTTGAACCTAATCCTGCTCTTGAGAGTGAACCTGACCCTGTGTGTCCACCAACAAATTGGCCTGTGAGGAAAGAGCAGATTGAAAAGATCCTGGATGATCAGGTTATCTCTACTCGTAATCAAGGATACCAAAGATACCTGGTCTGCTGGCTAGGAAGGCCAGATTCTGATGACTCTTGGATCTCCTGAGAAGAGTTACAAGAGCTGGACCCAGACCTCTTGGAGAGATACCAGAGCCAACTTGATCCATACTCGACAGGGTCGAGTTCCTCCCACCCTGGGAGAATTGGTGCGGGCACCAGACTCAGAAGAAGACTTCAGAGCTCCATCGGGATCTCTGATTAACCTTGCCCGAAGAATTAGGGTTTTTGGTTTGTAATAAGAGTTGACTAGATCAACTCAATTTAGCTTGAGTCTACATTACCTGCATTTTTATTTTGTTGAGTCATGTTGACTCAGTAGTGGACTAGGGTTTCAACCGGGGATGTTACATTTTCTCCCAAGACCTGGCAAGTGGACACCACACTCCCAGCCACACTCCCAGTCCAGGGGGTGCCATATCCACATCCAGTAGCCTTTGGTCCCCACTCCACAGATGGCAACCTCCTTCTTTCATGCACCAGACAAAGAGAAGAGCACAAATCAAGGGGGCGGCCAAGACTTTCCCAAGTGATTCCAAGCAAAGAAGGGAAGAAGTTTTTCTTGGAAGAGAATATCAAGGGACGCCCATTACCTGCCAAAAACACCTAAAACAAAGATGGGAAGAGCCTTGACTTAGGGAGGAAGAAAAGGAGGAGTCCAAAAGAGTTCATCCAGGGAAGGAAGAAAACTTTTCTTGAAAAAATCCAAGCAAGGTGGCGCCATCTACCTGCCATTTATAACCCAAATCCTAATTTTTGGTATTTTGGCCAACCATATGTAAGGGATTTGCCCTAATTTGGAGATCCCCTCCTTTAGTCCCACATGGAAAAATATGAAACCCTTCTCCCTTGTAAAGCATTATAAATTACATCCCTCTTGTAAGTTGAAAACAATCTATGAATGAAAAGAATTTTTTTATGAGCAAACTTATGTTTTCTTTTTTCCACACTTGCTTCTAAGTGTTGAGCTCCATGAGGGAGTAAATCCGGGTTCCCCTGGAACCTTGAGGAGGTGAGAGATCTCCAAAACCCTAAACCCTAGGTTAGCCACTCAATTCCCAAACCCTAGCTGCCATCACCCTTCTCTTTCCACCAAGCCCTAGTCTATTTCCCTTCTCACGGCCACCATCTCCAAGTCCAGGCCGACCACCAGCATCCAGCCCCAGTCCAGACACTGCAGATCTACAACAATTCTAAGGGGAAGTCAGATCGGCCGCCAGGAGAATTCAATTCCAGCAACTTCAGCTTTCAAGTTTTTCAACCTGGTAAAATCTTTTCTTGAGTTTCTGAATTCCATCTTTTGTTCCTCTTCTTTCCCAGATCTTGAGTCCAGGAGAAGCCGACCAAACCACGAGACCAGTATTGGAGGATCCATTGCGAAGATAGCTGACTCCGAGGATCCCACAATCTGCTCGAGAGAGTTCTTCCACCAGAATCCTGAGAAGATCACTGTCTGGTTAGTAAACCGTCTCTCCTCTCTATTTCTGTTCTGTTGAAAGTTCAGAGCGAAACCCTAGGTCTGTGAGTTTCTCAACCCCCAGCGATCCGTTACTTCTGAACTACTCTGATACTTTAGTTTCTTCTAAACTGTGCTTTCAATCCTTACCTAGTTTCCTTCAACGTAGTTTAGCTTTACTTTGAGTCGAAGCCAATTTCTGAAATATATAAAAAAAAAAAAAAATTAATCTTAATTTTACTTCCGCATACGCTTCTTTGTTTTTTTCTGTTCTGCATCATTTTTGGTATCAGAGCTTTCGTCCTACATCAACGGCTCTTTGGTTGTTTAGAAGAAGATTTAGTTTTTCTGAACTATAGGTGAACTTTTCAACAAAAGGTTTTATTTTGTCAAGCTTATTTTTGTAACTTTTGTTTTCTAATTCTAAATCCTTGTTTTTCTTCAAAAGATATCCATTTGAAATGATATTTTTAGGTCTTTTTAAAATATCATTTTTCATTGTCAAAGCCTTATTTTTCTTTTCTAAGACATCTAATTTAGTTTTCAAATCACCAACTTCATTTAATAAAGAATTATTTTCATGAGAAAAACTATTTGCATGCTTTTTTAATTTTTTATTTTCAGATAAAATCAATTTATAATCATGAACTAATTCATCAAAAGCATTTTTTAATTCATCAAAAGTAAAATCTATTTCTGTATCAGAAATTACCTCTTCTTGATCTTGATGTGCCATGAGATATAGATTTACATTTTCAGCTTGTTCTTCTTCTGAACTGGAGTCCTTATGATCACTCCAGGTAGCCATCATAGCCTTCTTTCTTAGCTTCTTCCTTGACTTCTTTAGGAGAGGGCAGTCGAATTTATAGTGTCCAGGCTTCTTACACTCAAATCATGTAGGTATCTCCTTCTCCTTTTCCTTTTCTTTTTCTTTTCCCTTCTTTTTAGTTGATTGGAACTTCTTCTTACAGGGAAACTTTCTTCTCTTCATGAATCTTCTGAATTTTTTTACAAGGAGTGCTTCTTCACTCTCATCCTCTTCTTCTTCTTCAGATTCTTTATTTGAGGATTCTTCTTGAATAGTAGACTTATATGCAATCCCCTTTTTCTTCTTATCCATATCCATAGATTTTTGCTTTAGGTTGAGCTCATAAGTCATGAGCGATCCCACCAATTGCTTCAACGGTAGTTTGTCAACATCTTTAGTTTCTTGGATAGAGGTCACCTTTGGATCCCACGAAGTTGGAAGTGACCTGAGAATTTTGTTGACAAGATCAGCATTAGACATTATTTTTTCTAAACTTCTTATTCCATTTACAATATTTATGAATTTTGTGTACATATCAGTGATAGATTCATTAGGTTCTATTCAGACATTTCATATATGTGCACTAACATGTTCACTTTAGTATTTTTTACTTGATCGGTACCCTCATGGATAACTTCAAGTGTGTCCCATATTTTCTTGGTGGATGTGCAAGTAGAAATCCTATTAAATTCATTAGGATCTAATATACAATAGAGAAGATTCATTGTTTTCGCATTGATCTCGGATTGTTTAATATCATTTTTATCTCAATCCTCTTCGAGCTTTGGGATGGAAACACCATTAACCACAATCAAAGGAATATGTGGAGCTTTATCAACAACCTTCCACAAGTTATAATCAATTGAATGCATATATATTCTCATTATAGTTTTCCAATAAGTATAATTTGATCCATTAAATAATGGAGGTCTATTTGAGGCTTGTCCCTCAACTACACTAGTATCAATAGTGGCTGCCATAGATCTTTACTCAAGGCGATTAGACCTACAAACTGAGAACCAGGCTCTGATACCACTTGTTGCCCAGTAAGCAACCCAAGATGAGGGGGTGAATTGGATCTCTAAAAATTATTTGAATGGAATGCAAGAATGTAAACCAATCCAATAAATAAACTAGGTACTATGAATGCAAGTGAAGTGCTCTTTAATAAGTATGCACCGAAAATATAAAACAATAAAGATAAGAGCAATTTGAAGAGAGGATTGAATAGACAAGCAATCACAAACACAAAAGAAGTATAGTGGTTTGGTGCTATCCAATGCACCTACATCCACTTTCCAAGACCCACCTGGGAATTCACTATAATCTCAACCGATTATAGCTGATTAGTTTTCTATGCTCACTAATCAAAACCCGACTTATTTTCACAAGGCTCACAAGTCAAAACCTTACTTGGTTTTATGGGCTAACCAAGAACCTAAATGGTTTTAAGGCTCACCACCAACCACCCTTGGTTTTGTGGGCTAACCAAGAACCTAAATGGTTTTCAAAGGCTCACCACCAACCTCCCTTGATTTTGTGGGCTAACCAAGAACCTAAATGGTTTTTAAAGGCTCACCAATAACCTTCTTGGTTTTTTAATAGGCTAACCAAAAATCTTTACAAGTATAAGTTTGAAGTAAAGTAACAAATAAAGTTTTGTAATAAAAAGCGGTTATCTCTTTGAAGCTTTGTTATAGTGCTGCCTCCAACTTGATGAAGCCTTTTTTAATGCTCAAGAAGGTAGATCTTGAATGCTCTTGAAGGCTCTTGAATGCTTGGAGACTTGCTTTTGCTTGAAGTTGGTTGAACTCAATGAATAGGAGTGAATGCATTTCTTTTCTTCTCTCTTGTTTGTTCCTTTTTCATTCCCTTGTGTTTTGATTTGATTTAAATCATATAAATACCTTTCCAAGGTCTCAAACTCAGTTTCTAGCTATTAGACATAAAGAACTAGCCATTGGGATCCAAGAAGAGCAAGTTCTGTATTTGAAAAACTAGCCATTACTGTTCCCAGAACTCTAAGTTTCGACACTTCAGGCTGTGAGTCGACACATAAGGTCGACACTTGCACTCCATGGTCAATACCTAGTTTAAATATCTTCAATGTAACTTTCTAGAATTCTCAGATGTGTCGACACTTTCTCAGGTGAGTCAACACTTTGAGTCGACACTTAGCATCCATGTGTCAACACTTCAGGCAAGTCTTCAACTTCAGCAAGTTCTGTAACCCAAAAATCTCAGGCGATGAACTGATCCATGTGTCGATACTTTGAATCGACACCCAATGTTCATGTGTTGACATTTCAACTGTGCCACTGAAACTCTGCTTGCATACCGGCTTGAGTCAACACTTCCTCAGTCATGTGTCGACAATTAAGTCATGTGTCGACACTTTGAGTCGACACTTCACTGAGATTTTTACATAAACACTTGAACTTCTGCTGAAACAAGTTTATGTTAAACTCATGTGTCCTTTCAAGCAATCTTCAATTATCAAAGTCCTCTTTAAGCAGATCTTTCATCAAAATTTGGGACTTCTTCAATCAAACAATTTTCGTCAAGTTGATGAGCACCTTTTTCTATAAAAATATACTTCAAAGAAATCATTAGTACTTAACTTATACTTAAGCATTTTGCTTATGATTAAAATCAATAATGGAGTAAACACCTTGTAATAGAATTTAGTTACTCTAAGTAACTAGGTAAGAGGGGACTCCTGATAGGTATGTTCACTACCACCTTAAAATGCTCATTCTATCTTTCTCTAGCCATGGCTCTCAGCTCCAGCTATTGCCTATTTTCTCTAATTGACTTAGGTATTGGAGGGTCCTCCACTAGTAACCACTAGTCAAGCAGGACTATCCTTGTAGGTTTCCATCCAAGAGACACCTAAGAGTAGGTCCCCTTTCCACCAAAGAAGGTAGTGGGATTGCCAAACACTGTCAAAGTTCCAAGAGTGGAGAATTGATGACAATAAATTGGCATGGGAGAGCAAAAGAGAAGAAGATTCAGGAGCGAGAGCTTGATGGCAAAGACTCAAGTCTAGGATGCCTCCACTAGCTTCACCGGATGCTCTTCACACTCTGAAGAACCTTCCAGCCAGGTGATGGAAGCCCTTGCTCCACCACCCCCACAATCAGTGGACTAATGGCAAAACCTTTTCACTACATTAGTGCAGTAGGTCCAAGCATAGGCTATGGTGGTGCAGCGGTTGTAGTAGCAGCAGCTGGAGGTTCCCCTCATTTCCACTACTATTACTTGGGTAATCAATGATCTTCCTGAAAGAGATCCTCTCATTGACTAATCTCTCGCTGATTATGGTCTTTGTCTCTATGATGAATAAGTATCTAGCATGAGAAATAGTGATGAGGAAGAGAGTGAAGGTGAAAGAAACACCTCCATTTCTTGTTTGAATCCTTCCAAGAGGGATCCACTGATGGAGTTACTCAGCAATTGGCCGACTAGTGGCTTAACGACTATGACTGCAAGCTGCACGAGATCAACCACTAACTTGCCAATCTCTACGAATGAAGTAGGGACCCGATAGAGTTCAACACCTATCCCCCTCTCTCTTGACAAATCAAGGAGTCGATTCTTAGTTAGTTCAAGATGCCCCAGCTAGAGCCCTATGATAGTACTACTAATTTGCTAGACCATCTAGAGAGCTACAAGAATCTCATGAAGATTCAAGGAAACTCCGATGCCTTATTTTGCCAAGCCTTCCCAGCCGCTCTTTGCAAAGTGACCCAAGCATGGTATTCTATACTTGAGCCAATGATTATTTATTCTTTTAGATAGTTGGAGAAGCAATTCATGGCATAATTCAATGCCAGTCAAAGGATACCACAAGACCCAATAGTCTCTTCTCAATCTACTAGTAGGAAGGAGAGTTATTGAAGGAGTACATGGCCTGCTTCTAAGTGGCCACACTAGAGATTTACCACCTCGATGAGGCGATAGCCCTTCTAGAGATGAAGAGAGGACCACACCCTTCTCGATTCACTTACTTACATGATAAGACTTATTCAAAGTCTTATTTGGAGCTATTGATTCATGCCTAGAAGTATATTAGCATAAAAGAAGGCATAGTCAATCATTGAGAAGCCGATGGAAAACCAAAAAAGTAGGCATGAGGAGGATCGATGATAAGTCTATTAGTTATCCCAATTTAATCATTAAAATAAAGATTAATTAATTAATATTTATTAAGAATTAATAATTTTTGTTAATGTTTTATAGAAAAGGAGCCTATAGATTGAAAGAGCTCAATTTTTGGAGTTCAACGGTACAAACAGCACTCAAATCAAAATTCAAATAAGCCAAAAATTAGATTTTAAAGTTTATAGAAATAAATGCACATATTTTAAAATAGTCGATCTACCATGGACCGGTTGCTGGGTCTATAGAATGCAAATTGGTCCACTGGCAGCCATTGTTGCTGGTCCACAAGACCAACCAAGGACCACCGACCTCCTTGAGCCTTTTTATTGCTGGAGAAGTTGCCGGACACCTTCCCTGCACCACTGAAAGTCACCTGCCACCGGAGAGGCTACTAGGAAATCAAAAGAAACTTGGTTTTCTTGGTGGGAAATGCATGTCGGATGTCTTCATTTCATTGCCGCCCGCTTGTCATCACTGACCAACCACCACCTCTCATTGCCGGCCACTACCTTCCATCATCGAGCACCCATCATCACCATAGAAGCCACTAGCCACCATTCTCCATTCGATTGCAGCACCTATCATACTCCATAGTGTTCCTTGTTGCTGGGCCATCAATCCCATCGTCCACCACCCACCTATCACCAGCCGCCACCTCTTGCCCCCATCTGCTGCCATTTGCTCATGGTGCCAAGATTGGGAAAGGTAGAGTCCCAATCCTAGTTGAAGAGGGGATCCAAGATTCGATTCAACAAGATACTAGTTCGGACTCTGTGTGCCCTAAAAGGGAACAAGCATCAATTAACCCATCCAATTACACATCAGATGGATGAGAATTCCCTACATAATATTTGGCCGATCTTGAGCCTGATTAACTCTAAATTTGATCAGGAGGAAGCCCTAGCTGAGATCTATTTAAAGGACCCTTGGGCTAAGAAGAAATCATACTCGAGAGAGCACAATACAGGGTAGAGGGTACTACTTAGATTACAGGTTCATCTCTAAGAGTGGGGTATCTTGAAGGAGAGTGTTGTCCCTATACCATCTTCGAGCTGACTTCATCTTCAAGATCCAGAACTAGAGAGGAAGAAGTAGAGAATCCCAGCTCACTCTTAAAAGTACGAAGGAAGAAGGAAGCTCGTCGACCATCTTCCTAACTGTCTTCTCGACAAGCTGCATCGATCTACTTTTAATCTTTATTATAGCTTTTTTTATAATTATTTTTAATTTCCTTAAATTATACTTTTTAATTTCTTGTAATAGGATCCTAATTTAATTAATATTAAGTTTATTTTTCTTACAATTTAAATTTTGATCTTTTACTTTCCTTGCAAGTAGATGCTGAGATCTAACTAGCAGATTGAGCGTACCAAGTTTTCATTCTCCGTTGCATTTTGATTCTCCATTTTACCAATATCAAACTATTTTTCTTTATTTTAAAAAAATCAAAGAATTCAAACTATCCTATGCACTGCCTTCTTCATGGATTTGACTCGACTCATCCTTTCTACATGTTTTTACTTTTACCTAAAAGTCAATTAATTAAACTGATAGTTGCGGTGTCTTAATGACAACATCACAATTCTACCAAGTTTTTGACACTGTTGTCGGGGAAGGTACGAATGCTAACATTTTTATCTCTTTGATTTCTTGTAAATTTACTTTACTAATTTTTTCTTATTTTTTTTAGATCTAAAAAACCAAAAAAAAAGAAAAAAAAGAGGAGAAAGAATTTTCTATAATTTTGGTGAGATCGTCCTAATCCTAGATTAATTTCTTTTTTTAGTTGCTTTTAATTAATTTCTATATTTTCATATTAACCCAAAAAATTTTTCTTTTTTTTTATTTCCTTTGATTAGTCTCCCTTTTTATAAAATCTACCTAATTTTTTAGATATTTTTCTTTTTTACTGCTATCCTCCTTTTTAAATTAACATAAAATGAAAAAAGTAACATTTAGTTTCTTCTTTTTAATTACTTTTTTTCTTTTCAAACTAACCTAAAAAGAAAACAAATTCTTTTTTAGTTTTTTCCTTTTTAAAATTAATCCAAAAAAAATACTTAATTTTTAGTAACTGTCCTAAATATTGCTTTGATTTCTTACCTTAATTATAAGATCTATAGTTTCTTTATTTTCTTAACCTAATTTTAGTTTTTTTTCTTACATCTAACTAACCAAGATTAAAACCTACCTTTTATCTCTCTTGTTTAAAATAACCTAACCTAAAAAGAAAATAAAAAAACCACATAATACATAATTAAAATATAGTAACTAACTGAACCTTAAAAGATTATTACTTGTTGGGGCAATTCCTATGTTGCATTACATATTTCTATAAAATATCTTAAGGGCATTAACCTATAAACAACATAAGGTAGGGAGTTGATAACCCTTCCTTGGCCCACAAACTACTACCCTACATCTTGTATTGACCCAAGCTATTAATTAAAATCAATTAGATGTCAGCCTCTAAGGAACTCGAGTTCAATAAGAAAAGGCATCCAAAAGAGTTGGATCGAATCAGGATTGGTTGATTAATTGGTGTCTAGGAAAGGGGTTCAAGGATAATGTAGCACTGAAGAAAGGTGGTTTTTAATTGGTTCCATTGACTGATCTGGTCAATCTAATTGGTATCTAAGGAAAGCAATGGGGGACCCCCACTGATCTTATCCTTACTTGGCTAGTTGATTAGTCAATTTCTGACTTGAAGGGCTCCAAGATTGCCTTGGTAGTTAGGAGCTGTCTAGATTTAGGATAATCCTAGGATAGAGAGTCCATGTTATGCTAACTTGTTCATAAATAATATCAAATCCTAACTAATTCTTTTTCTCTCTCTCTTAGCTCTAGGACTCCTTAGGCCCTTTTCTTTTCTTTTTTTTTGGTCAAAAAAAGGGATAGGGGGGATAAATCTCAGTGTAGCTACCCCTATAGGCCCCCACTCTGCTAGGTAATGTTCGATGCAAGATGCTCAGATTCATGCAGTCTCTCCCTACCTAATGGTTAGTACATCAACCTGATACCATTAAGACGCCGACTAGTAGAACGAGGACAAAGAGGGAGACCCTAACCTCTCACTCACACTAACTATTGCGGGTTCCAAGAAAATTCTAGATTTAATCGAGTCACCCATAGGATCATGTCTCGAACCCGTGACCGGTTGGTAGTGAGGCAAGGCCTCTACCAACTAGGCTACCACCTTAGCGGTTAAGCCTTTTTCTTTAGAACTCTTTTCTATCTTTCTTCATTCTTCATCTCACCACTACTCTTAAAAATATAATAAAATAAAATAAATAAATAAAACATAAATAAATAAGAACTACTCTGATCTAAGACTTTGATTGCATATCCAAATAATCAAAATAATCCAACAAACTAAATCAATGACAGGAGTATGATTCCTTTGGGTGCAGACACCAAGGTTAAAAGAAGACTTCAATCAAACCTAGTCAACACCAATTCCTTATGGATTGCAAATTAGGTTCTAACATTGTTAACTTGTTCCTAGTCTGAGTCTTGAGTCTAGTTAAGTCTTCTTGTATCATGAATTTTATGTTTGAGTCTCGCTAAGTATTAGGTCTTGAAGCCTTGGGTCAATTGAGTTGTAAGAGTCAAATGTACTTAAGTCCAAATTGAGTTATAATTTTTCTTTTGAGCTTAAATCAAGTCCAACCAAGGGAGCATATAATTGGACCATGGGATGAACCAAAGCTACATCAAGTAAATCTTCAAATCAAGGGTGCATGAAATAAGAGCCATTGGATGGAATGAAACTTTGATTGAAGCTACCTCACCAAACACCTTATCCAAGAGAATGGACACTTGGCACCCATACATGAAGATTTTCATATTTAGACACTTGGCACCCATACATGAAGAATTTTAGATTTGGACACTTGATAGATTGAAAGAGGAATACCCTAAGTGTCCAGACTTTAGTGAAATCTACCAATCCCTCCAACAAGGACAATCTAGTGTACATAGTGACTATACTCTCCTAGATGGATTCCTTTTCAAAGGAAATCAACTGTGTGTTCCCCAAACTTCCATTAGAGAGTTTTTGATTGGGGAAGTTCATGCTGGAGGCCTAGCAGGTCATTTTGGAAAAAACTAGACCATCATAGCAGTAGAAGACCAATTCTTTTGGCCTGGCCTCAAAAGGAATGTGGCCCAAGTTGTAGCCCAATGTCGAACATGTGCTGTTGCCAAACAGCAAAGACAGAACACCGGTCTGTACACTCCCTTACCAGTCCTTGATTGTCCATGGCAGGATCTTAGTATGGACTTTGTACTAGGACTCCTAAAGACCTCTAGGAGACATGATTCCATCTTCGTTATAGTCGATCGATTTTCTAAGATGGCTCACTTCATCCCATGTTCTCAAACCCTAGATGCTTCTAGAATGGCCAAACTTTTTCTTGACGAGGTGGTTAGACTACATGGTTTATCCAAAACCATTATATCTGATAGAGATATTAGGTTCACTAGCTATTTTTGGAAGACCCTTTGGCATATGCTAGGAACCAAACTAAAATTCTCCACTACCTATCATCCTCAGACTGATGGCCAAACTGAAGTAGTCAATCGGAGTCTAGGAAATTTACTTAGATGTCTAGTTGGTGATAGTACAGGAAATTGGGATCTCTTAATCCCTCGTGCTGAATTTGCTTACAACAGCTCAGTCAATAGATCTACTAGGAAGAGCCAATTTGAAGTGGTCCATGGTTAAAAACCTAGGAAACCCTTAGATCTTATCCCTTTACCCACACAAGCATGTGTTTCTGAATCAGCTGAGTCATATTCACATCATATTAGGGATATACATAAAGAAATTAACAAAAAGATCCAATTAAGCAATGAAACTTATAGGCATATGACAAATTCATGTAGAAGAGTCAAAGAATTCACTGAAGGAGATTATGTTATGTTAAGGCTTAGACTAAAGCGGTTCCCACTAGGAACCTTAAAAAAATTGCATGCTCGCAGTGCATGTTCATTTAAAGTTATAAAGAAAATAGGATCTAATGCGTATGTGCTAGACTTACCATCTGATTTAGGTATCAGGTCGACTTTCAATGTTTCAGACCTAATAGAGTATAAGGAGCCGATAATGATACCTAGAGAGCCATTTGAGCCTGAGCCAATTATTGAGAGTGAATCCATCCCTAAGTGTCCACCAACAATTCTACCAGAAAGGCGAGAAAAGATTGAGTGTATTCTGGATGACCAAGCCATCACCACTTGGAATAAAGGTTACCAATGCTATTTAGTTCATTGGCAAGGTCGACCTGAGTCCGAAGACTCGTGGATTACTTGAGAGGATCTACAAAGAATCAACCCAGACTTATTAGAGTACTACCAATGTAAAATAGATCCCTACTCGACAGAGTCAAGTACTTTCCACCTCGAGGGAATTGGTGCGGATACCAAGGTTAAAAGAAGACTTCAATCAAACCTAGTCAACACCAATTCCTTATAGATTGCAAATTGACTTCTAACCTTGTTAACTTGTTCCTAGTCCGAGTCTTGAGTCTAGTTAAGTCTTCTTGTATCATGAATTTTATGTTTGAGTCTTGCTAAGTATTAGGTCTTGAAGCCTTGGGTCAATTAAGTTATAAGAGTCAAATGTACTTAAGTCCAAATTGAGTTGTAATTTTTCTTTTGAGCTTGTGTCAAGTCCAACCAAGGGAGCATATAATTGGACCATGGGATGAGCCAAAGCTACATCAAGTAAATCTTCAAATCAAGGGTGCATGAAATAAGAGCCATTGGATGGTATGAAACTTTGATTGAAGCCACCTCACCAAACACCTTATCCAAGAAAATGGACACTTGGCACCCATACATGAAGAATTTCAGATTTGGATACTTGGCACCCATGCATGCAGATTTTCATATTTGGACACTTGGCACCCATATATGAAGATTTTCAGATTTAGACACTTGGCACCCATGTATGCAAATTTTCAGATTTGGTGCCCCCTTTTCATGAATTTTGAAATTCAAATATGTAACTATATTTTCCTCTCTTTTCATGTAAAATCTAAATTTCAAATGGGGCTTAGAAGATTATAAATATGCCCCTAATCTCTTTGTAAAAGGATGCTTTTGAATGAATGAAATCAAGAATTTTCTGTCTCCCATTTGTGTTTGCAAATGCCATCCGTGAGGGATTGAGTGAGAGGCTCAACCAAGTGTTTTAGTTCTTAAATTCCAGCAAAAGTTCTTCTCCCATGGATGCCTCCCACATCTTCAAGAGCAGCCGACCATACTCCACATAGATCTTCAACAAATCCTTCCTTCCTTCCATTATTTCTATTCTTTGCCATCTTCCATCTTCTCCACAATACTAATGGGTGTTCTTGCAGGATCCTAAGGAGTATCCAGTTCAGGATGAAGTCCTCCTTGCCTTCAACTCAGTAGCAGGAGCCTCTACTTTCAATGGGTGGTTTGGTTTGTCTTTCAATCGCCAGTCTTGAGAGTTCCTGTAGTAGGTTTAGTGTAGGGTCTTTAAAGTTCATTATTGGTCTCTAAAACCTATCATTACCTCTTGAGATCTGAAATTTTGAATAGGGTAAAGTCCTAATTAGATGGTTTCTCTAGCCACGTAGGTCCTTATTTTCTTAACTTAATCCATATTTGCATTGCGAAGCATTCTAGCCTTCTAATTTAGTCTTCAACAATGCATTTAAATGACTCCTCTATGAATGAATTCCGACTACATGTTTTTTGAGTTTAATTAGCTTAGTTGCTTTTTTCACTCATGCCATATTTTCCATAAATATGCCGCATCACCTTTTGTAGAGAGCCTTCTCTTCTTGCACACCAAGTTATTCAAGCTCCACTCACTTTGAGAGTGAGTGCCTAACTATGTACCAATCTCTTGAGTCTATGTGTGACTAAGTTTATCAAGATCAAATCTAAATGGCCTACAACTCAAGAGATAATCTATACCTTAATGCTTATAATTTACGTTGGGGGGCTCAATCAGACTTTTCATGGCAACCACACCCAATGGCTACCCCAGTAACCCAAGGATCCATGTTTATAGATACACTATATTATGATCAGCCCTATCTACATTTTCAGCCCTCTCCAACTAATTATAGCCTATTATTTGAAGAGAAGGTTCAGCAAACATCATACCTTCCTCCCGTACAGACCAACCTAGATGTCAATAGGTTTGCTCAATTTCAATAAATAATTATGCCCAACAGCAATCTATCGATAAGCTAATGGATCAAACTAACCAATGATTAATTGAACTTAATAGAGAGGAGAGAGGTAAACTACCTAGTCAATCTGAGAGTAACCTAGAGGGACCATACCTAGCTCAAGATTTTAAGGATCCTCTATCCTTTTCTAAACAATCAACCCTGAGTCTTGGAAATGAACTGGTCTTAAAATAACTTTGCACAACCATAAAGACTAATATAGATAATTTGGCTAAGGTAAAAAAATACATGGAGAAATTAAGCTTGTAGGACGAACCAATTCCATGATTACCTTACACACCTATGGTCCTGTTGCCGCTTGGATCGCCATGGCATGTAGTTGAAGTCAGCCTCAGTCCGCACCCTCATCATTTTGGAATCAACCTGCTCATCAGGACCTACAAAACAGAGGAGACCCGGCTGGTGATCCCGGTGGGGGCACTCCAATGCTCAAGTCAGTGATGATCCAGGGGAGATCCTCCTAGTAGAGCCTTAAGATGGACTCCATGCTAGGAGGAGTAAATAATGTCTTAGTGGAGTGAGAGTGAGCCGAGAGTGAAGTAGTAGGAGTAATGGCTTAGGAGAATTGGAGCTGGGTGTCTGTGTTCATGTAATCCTTACCATGGATCTCCGGTAGCCTGGAGTTCTCAGTCCCCTCCTTCTCTCTTGTGTGCCCTCTCCTCCCTTTTGTTTCACTTTCTTGGATTGACTTACCTTGCTTGGGACTGTGGATGGCTCTTTTAAGCCATGATAGTTATCAAACACCTGCCTTGGGATCTTCCCCTCGTCAGCAGGTGCATGCGGTGATGTTTCACGTCGTGGGCTGGATGTCTTTCCTGGTTCATGATAGAGAACCTACCATGCACCCTGACATTCCTTCTGGTCGCTCCATTCCGAGAAATTTGGTAGGGCCTAGATTAGGGAGCCGTCGTCCCCAGGGATTCGAATCTCCTGGTTGACTTCCTCTTTCGGGTGGTGCAGACGGTTGGTGGAGAGCACGGTGCCTCTATCGGGGAGCATCTCCCTTTTTGGTATAAGTGGTAGCTAGGGCATTTATCGTGGCCGGGGGGGAGCCTCTTCATGGTCCTTGGGCAGCCCGTCGCCGTCCGTGGGGGGCGGCTTCATCCTTCGATCATTGGTGCCTTCATCTGAGATGGGGCCGATTTGGAGAGGCGAAGCTCGACTCCGGCATATGCATCTCGACCTCACGGGAATCAGCCTAGCGGAAGAGGGCAGAGCTCGACTCTGGCCTAGGCATCTCGACCTCACGAGAGTTAGCCTGGCGGAGGAGGGCAAGCTCAACTCCGGCCTAGGCATCTTGACCTTGCGGGAGTCAGCCTTGCAGAGGAGGGTGAAGCTCGACTTCGGCCTAGGCATCTCAACCTCGTGGGTTTCAGCCTAGAGGAAGAGGGTGGAGCTCGACTCTGGCCTAAGCATCTTGACCTCACAGGATTCAGCTGGTGGAGGAGGGCGGAGCTCGACTTCGGCAGGGCATCTTGACCTTTGAGGGAGTCGAGCTCGGTGAAGGAGTCCGAGGTAAGATGTCCGACATGGCAACCTTCTCCAACGAGGCATCCGACACTGATCACATGTTAGTGATTCTGCTACATCATTTGCCCCCGACTCCTAAGTCCCATTGGCGCGCGATGCTCGGGTCGAAGGGAGTAAATGCGGTGCTGATGTGGAAAGGCAAAGATCTGGCATAATGATGGCCATGATAGCCGGCACTTCGAGAGGCGGTTCTCCAAACCAACACGGGGGAGCCACGTGGACACGTCCGAGGAGCACTTATTGTTGGTGTAGAATTCGGAGCAGTCGTAGTTGAAATGGAACGCCAGCCTTGCTGATTACTGACACATGGCACAAATCCGTCGATGGCGGTGCTGTAATAGTACGGTTAGGTGCCTGATCACTTCAAAAGGAGAGGTAGTTTTTTCTAAAACATATCTTCTTTCAAATATTCCATGCTCGCCATCGTACTGGAGCTCTTTCTTCCTCCCTCGGCTATCCTTGTCCTCCCAGGTTCACTAGGTTCATCTCCTTCCTCTCCCCCTAGCTAGTAGAGACCTCTTCTAGGGTTATGGCCTTCTCGGACTTCATCCATCTTCCTCCTCTTTTTTTCCAGTTGACTTCATCCTTTTCTTCCAAAATGTCTCACTTTGGTCCAACTTCCGTCCTTTGACTGATCAAAGTGAGGCTAGGCCTTCTCGATCGAGACTGCCTTCTTCCTCCGATGAGGAGGAGGAAGAGATGCACTTCATGATCAGCAGGAGGCCCCTCCCCACTGGGATCGTGATCAGTGAGCCCGAGGCCTGCCCCCCTCCTCCTCCTCTGCCCGAACCCATTCTCGAACCCTCTCGATCGATAAGTCCTGGTGGGGTCATTTTGATGATCACTGCCGAGGAACTTGTGGCCATCTAGGAGACCTATGGTGTCCTGGACTCCATCCGACTCTCGATCCCTCGACCGGGGGAGCGAGTCACCTCCAGTAGCCCGTGTCAGATCACCCTCTATGAGGAGACTTTAGTAGGGGGCCTTCGATTTCCAGTCCACCCATTCTTTCTCTCTGTGCTAAGCAATTATCGCCTGGTCCCTGCTTAGCTCATCCCCAATGCCATCAAGACAATCTTCTGCTTTATTATCTTTTGTCACTTCCACGGGATTGTTGCCCGTTTTTCTTTGTTCAGGATCTTTTTTATCCTGAAGCACCACCCTTCCGAGGAGGGGTGGTGGTCCATCTCTTCTCGCCCAAAGGGCATAAAGTTTGAGCTCCCCTTTTTCATCAAAGGATGGAAGAGCAAATATTTCTTTGCCTCGGTTGAGGGGTTCGACTGGGTTTGGAGCGACCCAGATCAGTCCCTTAATCGGTACTCTTCAATCGAACTGGCTGATCGGGAGGTATATGACCAGCTTCGTGCTGACCAGGTCCCCCTTGAGGTTCTAAAGTCAGAGCAGAACATGTTCGAAGCTGGGGTCAGCACAATGCAGTAGTTGGGTGAGTTCGGCTTGAGCACTATCTCCTTATATCTTCTCTTCAATTTTCTAAGCTCAGAATTAATGCTTTTGTCCCCCATGTAGGCATGAAGTTTACTCTGGACGACCTCCTCTCGTTCTCTTAGAAGAGGGGCCCATCAGCAGGGGTTAGCGAGTCCCCCTTGAAAAGGGCTCATGGAGAAGATGGCGTAAGGGTTGCACCCACTGTGCCAATTGAGCTTGCATATGAGCCGAGCAGAATGGTTGCCAAGCCCATCCCCGAACCGTCGAGGCAGCACATTCTGCTGCTAGCCCCAGAGCCAGAGGTAGTTGCCCGGGCTAGATTCGCTGCCGTTGCTACTATGGTGGAGTCTTCTCCTCAAGAGATCATTGAGGTCGAGGAGGGTGAGGAGTCGGAAAGGGTGGAGCCGGTGTCGACGGAGCCATCTGGAGTGGCATTAGGCTCCCACCATGCACTCGAAGCTTCTTTCGTCGGAGGAGCAGGGGACTCCACACCGACAGCAAACAGAAGGGACAAGGACTACCACCAGGTGCCCTTCAAGTTGGCACCAAATGTTTCCTTGGTCCGGGATCCGATCCTCACCGAGCATATGATGGACTTCGCCGTCCAGTTGCGCGACCAGCGAGAGAAGGCAGGGAATCTTTTGGGTGATGCCATTAGTGGCACCTTCTCCCATCTCTTCTCTGTAAGTACCTCTTCACTTCGCCTCGTTCCATCCTCTTTTTCTTTTTCCTATGACTTACTTCTTCGGTGGTGCAGCTCGGTGCTGAACTCATGCTAATCAGGGACTTCTGTCGAAGCTAGGCTAGGAGGGATAGAGAGTGAGAAGCGGAGCTCGATTCCTTAAAGGCCAAGCTGAGGTAGAAGAATGATGAAGCCTGGGAGGCCAATATATGGAATAAGGAGCTCCGTGGTGAAGTCGCGAGCATCGAGAGGCGCTCAATGGAGCTTGAAGAATCCTTGGATCGAGAGAGTGGCTGGTCCAAAAGCAGGTTGGAGGAGCTCAAGGCCAAAGAGGCCAGGCTAAAGGAGCTCGGGATTGAAGCTACCCGCGAGAGGGAACGGGTCTAGTCCCTCTTGGTAGAGCTGGATGTGGCTAAGGAGTGGGCGGACACTGCTGAGAAAAAGGCTCCCGCTGTCGAGAAGAGGGCCGCAGGTGTGGATGAGAAGATCGCCATGGCTATCAGCTCGGTAGAAGCTACAAAGAGAGAGGCTGCCAAGGCGGTCCATCAGGCCGAGGCTGTAAGGAAGGGGCAGCCAAGGTGGTGGCCAATCACAAGGCCTCCCAGGAGTTCAAGCTTGAGTTCAAGGAGGCGGTGATTGACTCATTCCTTTAGGGCTTCATGTACTGCAAGTCCCAGGTGGAGGAGTTCATCCCGAACAAGCATGTCGGTAGACTGAGGCTTCCGGGCATAGCGGACCCGGACTCAGCCCCTGACCTAGGTGAGGCGAAAGAACCAGCTACCATCGTCGGTCCAGTTGTGCCAGCAGAAGCAGCCAAAGATGAGGCCCCACCATCGAAGGCTCTCGAAGGCAACATGATGCAGAACAAATAAAGGGACGCGATGCGGAAGTAAACTATTTTTTTTTTTTGTTGTTTTTATATGTTTGTAGAAGTTGGCTTCAAATCAAAGAAAAGTTAACCTAACATTGAAAGATACTAATATGATGATTGAAAGCACAATTTTAAGGAAACTAAATTATCAGAGTAGTTCAGAAGCAACGGATCGCTGGGGGTTGAGAAACTCCCAGACCTAGGGTTTCACTCCGAACTTTCAAAAGAACAGAAATAAAGAGAAGAGATGGTTTATCTAACCAGACAATGATCTTCACAGATTTTGGTGGAGGAACTCTCCCGAGCAGATTGTTGGATCCCGGATTCAGATATCTTCGTAATGGATCCTCCAATACTGGTCCTTTGGTGGGTTGGCTTCTCCTGAACTCAAGATCTGGAAGAGAAGAAAAACAATTGATGGAATCAGAGAGTCAAGGGAAAGATTTACCAGGTTGATGAACTTGAAGATTGAAATTGCTGAAAACTGGATTCTCCTGGATGTTGATGTGATTTTCCTTGGAACTTGCTCTGGATCTGAAGTAGCCGACTGGATCTGGATGAAGGTGGACGGCCTGGACTTGTAGAGAGAGAGGCCATGGGAGATGGATGGAGCTAGGGTTTGATGGATTGAAAATAATGAAGGGCGGCTAGGGTTTTGGAATTTCAAGTGGCTAACCTAGGGTTTTGGATAAAGATGGAGATCTCTCACCTCCTCAAGGCTCCAATGGAACCCGGATTACCCCCTCACGGAGCTCAACACTTAGAATAGTGCGGAAGAAGAGAAACCTAGGTCACTCAACACAAGAGAATAGCAAAAAATAATTTTCTTCATTGATTTTCTAAAGTTACAAAGAGAGGTCTATTATATAGACCTAAAATTTTCTCCTAGCTTGTACAAATTCCCATGTGGGACTAAACTCTTCCAACCCCTAGATTAGGTAGAAAATCCTCTCCCTTGGCCGACCAAGAGTCCAAAAAAAATTGGGACGGCCATAAAGGAATTGTTTTGGAACTTTTATGGCACCTCCTTTGGAGTTGGATTTGGATTTGGAGTCCTCTTCTTCTTATGGTATTTCTTCTTTTCTTCCACTCCAAGTTAAGCTCTTTGATTTTGATTTGAACTTCAATTAGGAGTAGGTTGGATGTCCTTCTTTGATTTCTTCTCCAAGAGAAGTTTTCTTCCTTCTTTGCTTAGGTAAATTAGGCAGGTGTGGGCGCCTCCTTTAATTTAGCCTCCAATTTGATTTTTTCTTCTTTGGATGTGGGGACCATGACACTGGGATGCCTCTATGGCCCTCCTGGACTCTGGCGTGTGCTCGGAGTGTGGCTGGGCGTGTGGCTTGGAGTGTGGCCTCCACTTGCTTGAACCTTGAGTTGATTGGAAGAGAAATGTGGCACCATTTTGGACCAAATTGAAACCACATTGGGACTTGCACCGAGTCAACAAGACTCAACAAAATTTAAATGGTGACTCAAGAAATAAATAAAATAAATAAACTGGTTGACCAGGTCAACCTTTATTACAAACCCTAATTTCTCGGGCAATGTCAATCAGAGATCCAAATGGAGCTCTGAAGTCTTCTTCTGAGTCTGGTGCCCGCACCAATTCTCCCAGGGTGGGAGGAACTCGACCCTGTCGAGTAAGGCTCAAGTTGGCTCTGGTATCTCTCCAAGAGGTCTGGGTCCAATTCTTGTAATTCTTCTCGGGAGATCCAAGAGTCATCAGAATCTGGCCTTCCTTGCCAGCGGACCAGGTACCTTTGGTATCCTCGATTACGAGTAGAGATAACCTGATCATCCAGGATCTTTTCAATCTGCTCTTTCCTCACAGGCCAGTTTGTTGGTGGACACACAGGGTCGGGATCACTCTCAATGATAGGGTTAGGCTCAAAAGGCTCACTAGGAATCACAGCTGGCTCCCTGTACTCTACTAAGTCTGTAATGTTGAAAGTAGAGCTAATGCCTAGTTCTGGAGGCAACTCGAGCACATAGGCATTGGATCCTACTCTCTTTACCACTCTAAATGGTCCAGCTCCCCTAGCATGTAACTTTCTAACGGTTCCAGGAGGAAACCGTTCAGGCCTTAACCTAATCATCACATAGTCTCCCTCAACAAAAGATTTGACTCGCCTTTGAGTATCAGCCAACTTCTTATAAGTTTCATTACTTAAATTTATTTTGGCATGAATTTCTTTATGCAAGTCTTTTATATGCTGTGCAAAATTCTCATCAGATTCGGAGACTCGAGTGTGGACAGGTAAAGGGACTAGGTCAAGAGGTGTGTGAGGTTTGTACCCATATACAATTTCAAATGGACTCTTACCCGTAGACCTATTGACCGAGTCGTTGTACGCAAATTCTGCCCTTGGTAGGTATAAATCCCAATTTCTGGTATTTTCACCAACAAGACATCTCAGCAGATTTCCTAGGCTACGGTTCACTACTTCAGTTTGACCATCAGTTTGGGGATGATAGGCAGTTGAAAACTTAAGTTTTGTCCCTAACTTATGCCAAAGGGTCTTCCAAAAGTAACTGGTGAACCGGACATCCCTATCTGAAACGATTGTCTTAGGTAGGCCATGGAGTCTAACTATCTCATTGAAGAAAAGTGTGGCTACCTTAGACGCATCAAAAGTTTGGGAACAAGGCAAGAAGTGGGCCATTTTAGAGAATCGGTCGACTACGACACAGATAGAATCATGTCTCCTCTGGGTCTTAGGTAAACCTAACACAAAATCCATACTCACATCTTGCCAAGGACGATCTGGGACAGGGAGTGGGGTATAAAGGCCAGTGTTTTGTTTTCGCTGTTTGGCAACAGCGCAGGTTCGACATCTAGCTACAATATTAGCTACATCCCTTTTTAAGCTAGGCCAGAAAAAGTGGTCTTCAATAGCTAGAATGGTCTTGTCTTTTCCAAAATGGCCAGCTAAACCTCCAGCATGGATTTCCCAAATCAAAAATTCCCTAAGAGAAGTTCTAGGGATGCAAAGCCTATTTTTGAAGAACAAAAAACCATCTACAAGGGTATAATCCTGGTGATTACTAGATGGTCCTTGAACTAGATCCTGATACACAGTTGTGAAATCCGGACAAGACTCATATTCCTCTTTGATTTGCTCAAACCCTATGACCTCAGTTCTAACAGAAGTTAATAACAGAGATCGGCGACTAAGGGCATCAGCTACCTTATTCTCAACTCCAGCCTTATGTTTCAGGACAAAAGTATAGGACTGGATATATTCTACCCACTTAGCATGCCTAGGGTTAAACTTCTTTTGGGAGTTCAGAAATCTAAGAGCCTCATGGTCCGAAAATAGTACAAATTCCTGCGGTAGCAAATAATGTCTCCAGTAACGCAAAGCTTGCACCACCGCATAAAATTCCTTATCATAGGTAGAATACCTAAGCTTAGCATCATTAAGTTTTTCACTAAAGAATGCTATGGGATGATTCTCTTGGCTTAGGACTCCACCTATTCCTACACCTGAAGCATCACAGGCAACCTCAAATACTTTAGAAAAATCGGGTAATCTCAGAATGGGTGCCTGGGTCATTTTATCCTTAAGATCTAGGAAGGCTTTATGGGCTGACTTAGTCCAATGAAATTCTCCCTTCCTAATACAATCAGTGATTGGAGCAGCTAAAGTACTAAACCCCTTGATGAATCGCCTATAGAAGGTAGCCAAGCCATGGAAACTTCTAACTTCATGCACATTGGTTGGCTCTGGCCAGTCTACTATGGACTTAATCTTCTCAGGATCGGCCGCCACGCCGTCAGGGGTTACTACAAAACCAAGAAAGATAACTCTACTAGTCATGAATTCACACTTCTTAAGATTACCGTAGAGTCTCTCATTCCTCAAAACTTGGCAGACTGCTCTAAGGTGGTCTAGGTGATCTGTTGGGGTCTTACTATAGATCAGGATGTCATCAAAATAGACCACCACAAATTTTCCTATGAAAGCTCTAAGTACCTGGGTCATAATTCTCATGAAAGTACTAGGGGCATTGGACAACCCAAAAGGCATAACAACCCATTCATAAAGACCATCCTTAGTTTTGAAAGTAGTTTTCCATTCATCCCCGGGTCTAATCCTAACCTGATGATAGCCGCTTTTGAGATCAATCTTAGAAAAAACCATTGCACCAGCCATCATATCAAGCATGTCATCTAGTCTAGGGATGGGAAACCTATACTTGATTGTAATTTTATTGATGGCACGACTGTTAACACACATCCTCCACGTGCCATCTTTCTTTGGGGTCAGTAAGGCTGGGACTGCACAAGGGCTAAGACTTTCTCTAATAAACCCCTTCCTCAATAATTCTCCAACCTGCTTTTGCAGTTCTTCATGCTCAGATGGATTCATCCTGTAATGGGGCAAGTTGGGCAAAGTTGCTCCTGGGATTAGATCTATGGCATGCTGGATATCCCTAAGAGATGGAAGGTGGTCTGGCAAATCCTCGGGAAAGACATCCTCAAATTCTTTTAACACAGGTTTAACTTCTTGAGGAGGCTCTGAGGGTTCCGAAGTTCTAAGCTCCTTAGCAGTCAACATCCAGATGGGTGAACCACTATGAATTTCTTGTTCTAGATCCTTAGCACTGATTAGGTTCACTCCAGTTTTCATCTCCTTAACCTTATCAGCTCCTTTAGTTACCTTGTCCTTAGGGGGAACGGAATGGATCGTAATCTTCTTCCCATTGAAACTAAAGACACAGGTATTGGATTTTCCTAAGAGGGTGGCATCATGATCATACAACCAAGGTCTTCCGAGAATTATACTGCTCACCCCCATGGGTAAGACATCGCAGCAAATCTTTTCGTGATAAGATTGCATTTGGATTTGGACTTGACATCTAGACTGGATGGGTATGGAGGTAGAATCTACCCAAGAAACCTTATAGGGGTTGGGATGGGGAACTGGGATTAAGCCTAACATCTTGACAGTGCCAGTAGAGATGGCATTTACACAGCTCCCACTATCTATGATGATCTTACATACCTTATCCCCTAATTTAAGAAAAGTCTGTAGGATGTTAGTCCTACGCCAATCCTCTTGAACTAGATTCTGGGATAGGATGCATCTTACAACTCCTAATTGGTCAGATTCATTGGGTTCCTCCTCTCCCTCATACTCCTCAACCAAATTCATTCCGGCCTCATAAACTTCTTCTTCAAATTCCTCACTGGGCTCGGAATTATCATTCTCTCCCTCTTCTATGTAAAGGGATCTTCGTGGGCACTGGCTAGCAACATGACCTACCTTATGACACTTGAAACAGGCTATGGCAGTACACTGACTGGAAATGTGACCTGGTTTCTGACACTTAAAACAGGTGATATTTGAACTAGGGGTTCTCTGGGTGTCAGGTGCCTTACCTTTGTCCATGGGCCTAGGGGTAGAAGTACCCTGAAAAGGTTTACTAGGGATAACTTGACTAGGTCCATTCCTTGGGATTGGGGCACTAACCCTAGAAGGTATAGGTCCTCTCTGAAATTTCTCAGTGTTCAGTGCAATCTGGTAGGCTTGGTCTAGATCAGTAACCTCTCTCAGAAATAGTTCTCTCTTGATATCTTCCCTCAGTCCAGCCCTAAATCTAGACAAAGTGACTTCGTGGGCTTCACTCACATCACATCTCATTAGGTATTCATCAAAAGTAGCTATGTAGTCTGAGACAGATCGATTTCCTTGTTTCAGGTTTTGCCATTGGTCTAACAGGTTTTGCTGGTATGAAATGGGTAGGTATTTATCTCTCAGTTTTTCTTTCATACCCTACCAAGTGGTTATGGGCTCAACATTCCGTCTCCTAGTGGTTAGCTCAATGTTCCCCCAGTATAACCTAGCTTGATGCACTAATTTCATCTTGGCAAACTTGTATTTCCTCTCCTCAGACATAGCATACCACTCAAAGTATTGATCCATCTCACCCTCCCAATCAGAATACACCTTAGGGTTCAGACTACCATCAAAAGTGGGTGCATCTAATTTGATGTTCCTGATGAACCTATCATCTCTATCTTCAGGCTCTGGGTCAGGCCTCCTATGATTAGGTTCAGGATCTCTATATAAAGGCCTTCTAGGCTCCTGATGTGGGTGAGGCTGAGGCACATTAAAATCGGGGTCAGGAGTCCAATTCCGATGTCTAGGTTCTTCAAGTACTTGGACTCGGTCCCTAAGTTGGGTAAGATCCTCATGAATTTGTGCGCTAAACTGGGCCACAGTGTTTGTCATATCCTGATTCATTTTAGCCATACTTTCAGTAAGAGTTCTGATCATGGCCTCTAAATCAGGTTGGGTTTGACCAGGTTGATATGGCACTCCGTTTCTGGTAGACATGATGATTCAAGCAAGCACACAAAATGAGACTAGACTAAATCGACTACTGGATCACTAGACCTAGAGTCCAAACTAGATGCCCAATCAGAGTGGCAAGCTAGCCTGTAGTAACTCAGGACTCAGCCAGGCAGGTGTAAGGGGAGTGTTAGGTCCCTGATCGCCAATCCTAGACACCAATCAGTGATTGGCCAGGTAGGCGGACCAGCACACAACCCCTTCGGGACGTAGTCCCTGAACCACCGTTCTAGACACTGAGTGCTAAGCACACATAGAATAACTTAGCAAACTGACTCAACACTAGCCTAGACCCGACCAATTGGTGTCCCTAGCCCACTAGGGCAAATTAGGTCTAGGTTCGAATGATTGGATGGTGGTTTTGGGCTAAGGAGAGGTAATCAACTCCTCCCCTTATCTTAGATGCTCAATTGCCCTTAAGTAAATTATGAGATGATCACTCCAAAAAAGAATTGAATTGCAGAACACAAAAAAACAGAGTTGCTGTATTTTAATTCTCAGAATTTTTACCGAAACCAATAAATCACAGAAAAATTATGGAAAATAGGTTCAATTATACTGGTTTCAACAAAGTAAAAATCATGCAATTCGGAGTTTTATGCAGGGAGAAATAATTCAGACAACAGGGCAATTACGGGCTGCAACTAGATTGTCTTCCCCGTTTATAATCCCTGCTACGAAGTTATAACCCAATGGATCCCCTACACGCCCTAGGAACACCCCGTGGAATGGGAGGAGGAGGCTTGCGCCTCGCTTAGTTCCTAGGACCGGACGTCCTGGGGAGTCTACTTCGAGCAGAAAAAATAAAAAGAGAACAATCAACACAAGCAAGCAAGCAAATCAGAAACCCTAGACTGGGCTCTGATACCAAAAATGATGCAGAACAAATAAAGGGACGCGATGCGGAAGTAAACTATTTTTTTTTTTTTGTTGTTTTTATATGTTTGTAGAAGTTGGCTTCAAATCAAAGAAAAGTTAACCTAACATTGAAAGATACTAATATGATGATTGAAAGCACAATTTTAAGGAAACTAAATTATCAGAGTAGTTCAGAAGCAACGGATCGCTGGGGGTTGAGAAACTCCCAGACCTAGGGTTTCACTCCGAACTTTCAAAAGAACAGAAATAAAGAGAAGAGATGGTTTATCTAACCAGACAATGATCTTCACAGATTTTGGTGGAGGAACTCTCCCGAGCAGATTGTTGGATCCCGGATTCAGATATCTTCGTAATGGATCCTCCAATACTGGTCCTTTGGTGGGTTGGCTTCTCCTGAACTCAAGATCTGGAAGAGAAGAAAAACAATTGATGGAATCAGAGAGTCAAGGGAAAGATTTACCAGGTTGATGAACTTGAAGATTGAAATTGCTGAAAACTGGATTCTCCTGGATGTTGATGTGATTTTCCTTGGAACTTGCTCTGGATCTGAAGTAGCCGGACTGGATCTGGATGAAGGTGGACGGCCTGGACTTGTAGAGAGAGAGAGGCCGTGGGAGATGGATGGAGCTAGGGTTTGATGGATTGAAAATAATGAAGGGCGGCTAGGGTTTTGGAATTTCAAGTGGCTAACCTAGGGTTTTGGATAAAGATGGAGATCTCTCACCTCCTCAAGGCTCCAATGGAACCCGGATTACCCCCTCACGGAGCTCAACACTTAGAATAGTGCGGAAGAAGAGAAACCTAGGTCACTCAACACAAGAGAATAGCAAAAAATAATTTTCTTCATTGATTTTCTAAAGTTACAAAGAGAGGTCTATTATATAGACCTAAAATTTTTCCTAGCTTGTACAAATTCCCATGTGGGACTAAACTCTTCCAATCCCTAGATTAGGTAGAAAATCCTCTCCCTTGGCCGACCAAGAGTCCAAAAAAAATTGGGACGGCCATAAAGGAATTGTTTTGGAACTTTTATGGCACCTCCTTTGGAGTTGGATTTGGATTTGGAGTCCTCTTCTTCTTATGGTATTTCTTCTTTTCTTCCACTCCAAGTTAAGCTCTTTGATTTTGATTTGAACTTCAATTAGGAGTAGGTTGGATGTCCTTCTTTGATTTCTTCTCCAAGAGAAGTTTTCTTCCTTCTTTGCTTAGGTAAATTAGGCAGGTGTGGGCGCCTCCTTTAATTTAGCCTCCAATTTGATTTTTTCTTCTTTGGATGTGGGGACCATGACACTGGGATGCCTCTATGGTGCCTCCTGGACTCTGGCGTGTGCTCGGAGTGTGGCTGGGCGTGTGGCTTGGAGTGTGGCCTCCACTTGCTTGAACCTTGAGTTGATTGGAAGAGAAATGTGGCACCATTTTGGACCAAATTGAAACCACATTGGGACTTGCACCGAGTCAACATGACTCAACAAAATTTAAATGGTGACTCAAGAAATAAATAAAATAAATAAACTGGTTGACCAGGTCAACCTTTATTACAAACCCTAATTTCTCGGGCAATGTCAATCAGAGATCCAAATGGAGCTCTGAAGTCTTCTTCTGAGTCTGGTGCCCGCACCACAACACCCCCTCCGAGCACCATGCTGGGAAGGCACCGGTCAGATAGCCCATGGGGCTTTGTAGTTTTTCTCTTAGTTTTGTCTCTGATCTAGACTGCCCGGCCTGTCGTGGTCCAACATACATGTAAAAAACTTTTTCATTTATTAATGGAACTTCGCTTTGGTCATCTCGGCTTGTCAATCTCAATTTTACACTTTGTACTTTATCAATCTTGCTTCCCTCGCTTCTCAGTTGCCTGCGTGCATGTACTTGTGTAGGAGTTAAGCCTCAGAGTATCAAGTGTCCAGGCCTTTCCTTGTCGAGTCCCGGATACACGAAGCAGTTGGGAAGGAGTTCTTTGGCCTGCTGGACTACCTCTACATCGCAGGCGAAGCGATCATAGGGCTTTGAGTTCTCACTTGAGGGGGTCTATCGGTCCTCAGCTGAGGCCAGCTTCGAGTGTATGCGGCAAGGCTGAGCTCGAAGGTCAATTTTATTGATCCTGCCAGGTATCTGTAAGGTGCTAGGCTTCGGGAGTTCCTGGGATTGAGAGCCCTACTATGAGTCAGGTGATAGATGGCAGACTTCTTGGAGGTTCCGCTGGCATCTCTGGGCTGTGAGCATGGTGCCGGGCTTCTAGAGCTTTTGGTCTTTGGTGTGGGACCTGAGTTCTGGCTTTGGTGTCGAAGAGTTGGGTTCCGGTCTTTGGTACTGAAGTGCTGGCTCTGGGCATTGGTGCCGGAGTGCTGGCTCCGGGCTTTGGTGCTGGAAAGCTGGGCTCCGGGCTTTAGTGCCGGAGTGTTGGGCTCCGGGCTTTGGTGATGGAGTGCTGGGCTATGGGCTTTGGTGCCGGAGTGCTGGACTCCGGGCTTTGGTGCCGGAGAGCTGGGCTCTGGGCTTTGGTGCCGGAGAGCTGGGCTCTGGGATTTGGTGCCGGAGAGTTGGGCTCCAGGCTTTGGTGCCGGCTCTGGGCTTCGGTGTCAGAGAGCTGGGCTTCGAGCTTCGGTGTCAGAGTGCTGGGCTCAGTGCTTCGGTGCCGGAGTGTTGGGCTCAGGGCTTCGGTGTTCCTACAAGGCAAGAGTGATTTGCTCAAAGGGGATATTTATTACTATTGTTAGAGAGAAAGCTTTACATTATTGATAATATATTCTTAGGTTGCAAGCATTCCATGTGCGCGGGAATCTGGAATCATCCAGGTCCGCTAGGTAATTGGCTCCATGAGGAAGAGCCTTGGCCGCCTTATAGGGGCCTTCCCAATTCAGTGAGAGCTTGCCACATTCTCGAGATTGGGATGCCTCGGCCCGACGCAGCACCAGGTCACCCGGGCGGAAGACCTTTGGCTTTACCCGAACGTTGTGGTACCGAGCTACTCGCTGCCAGTAAGCCACCATCCGAAGTCAAGCCTTATCTCTGGTCTCCTCGAGCAGGTCTAAGTTGTGAAGAAGGTGCGCCAAATTCTCTGCTTTGTCATACTACTGCACCCGTAGTGTTGGCACGCCGAGCTCAACTGGGACCACATCCTCTGAGCCAAAGATGAGGTTGAAAGGCATTTCATCCATCACCATCCTGGGCATCGTGTGGTAGGCCTAGAGAATGCTGGGGAGTTCTTCCGCGCACCTGCCCTTGGCCTGGTCTAGCCTGGTTTTGAGTCCTTGGAGAATGGTCTGGTTGGTCACCTCGGCTTCTTCGTTGGTCTGAGGGTGAGCCACGAGGTGAAGCGATGATGAATGCCAAGCTCGGCACAAAATTCTTCAAACTCCCGATTGTCAAACTATCACCCATTATCGATGATGATGCTTTGGGGGAGCCTGAAGCAGCAGATAATTGACTTCCAGAAGAATTGGCGGACCTTGGCCTCGGTGATTCGTGCTAGTGGCTCCACTTCTACCCACTTGGTGAAGTAGCCAATCACTACTATCAGGAATTTTCGTTGCCCTGATGCAGGGGGGAATGGGCCTAGGATGTCCATCCCCTACTGAGTGAATGGCCAAGGGGTGGAGAGCTAGGAGAGTGGCGCCATTGGTTGATGCTGTATATGGGTGTGACGCTGGCACCGGTCACTTTTTTTCACGAAGTCGGTGGTGTCCTCCCTCATGGTCTCCCAGTAGTAACCCTGGTGGAGGGTCTTGTACACCAGTGTCCTTCCTCCCACGTGATTCCTGCAGAGACCTTCATGTATCACCTGGAGTACGAGGGCTGCCTCTGTGGGTCTCCGGCATTTCAGGAGCGGGTAGGAGTGGGATCGGCGATATAGCTACCCTTCCATCAGGATGAACCACGAGTCCTTTTTGATGAGGCCGACCTCTGTACGATCTTCCGGTAGGATGATGTTAGTGATGTATCTGACATACTTGCCCATCCAGCTCGGCTTCGGGGTGACCTACTGCACCACTCCGAGAGCTTTGTTGCTTGGACTTTCGAGGTACTTGATGTGCGCATGCCCCAGTGATGAGTCTGGCAGGGTCACAGTCTTGATAGCATGTCGGTGCGAGCATTCTCTCCGTGGGGGATGTTGGAGATGCTGAAGCATCGGAAGCCTATCATGCTTGAGTGGACCCGCTCAAGGTACTTCATCATCTGGGGATCTCGGGCTTCATACTCTCCGGAAACCTGTCTGGCCACCAGTTGGGAGTCGGTGAAGACTTTCAGGGTTTGTACACCTAGCTCGCGGGATACCCTCAGGCCTGCAAAGAGCACCTTGTATTCCACCTGGTTATTTGTTGCAGCAAACTTGAGGCAAAGTCACACTCAGCCATAATCCTGTCATGGTTGGTGAGGATGAGGCCTGCTCCGCTCCTGCCCGCATTGGACACACCGTCTACATGGAGGATCCAGGGTTCTTCCTCGGTTCTAGGCTCTGCTCGGTACTCTAGGGTGGTCTACTCTGGCTCCTCAACAAGTCCTGCGCACTCGACCAGGAAGTCAGCCAGAACTTGGGCCTTCTGGGATGACCTCGGATGGTATGTGATATCGAACTCACTGAGCTTCAGTGCCCACTTGGCCAAATGTCCGGATGTGTCTAGGCGACTTAGCATAGCCCTCAGGGGTTGGTCCGTCACTACCATAATTGGATGTGCTTGGAAGTATGGCCTGAGATGCTGGCCAGACATGATTAGAGCAAAAATCAGTTTTTCGGATCAGGTGTACCTGACCTCCGCATCTCGAAGTATTTTGCAGGCATAGTACACCAACTTTTGGGATCCGTCCTAATCCATGGGGATAAGAACCAAGCTGACGGACCCCGTGGTGATCGCTAGGTATGGCAGGAGCTCCTCTCCTTCCTCTAGCCTGGAGAGCAGTGGGGGCGATGCCAATAAGTCCTTGAGTTCCTCAAAGGCTGCTCTACACTCTTCAGTCCAGGTGAAGTCGTGCATCTTGTGCAGTGCCTTGAAGAAAGGAAGATAGCAATCTACCAACCTTGAGATGAACCAGCTTAGCATCGCAATCCAGTCCGTCAGGTGCTGGATCAGCTTCTTCGAGGTTGGATGCTCCATGTCGATAATCGCCTGGACCATCTCTGGGTTTACCTCGATCCCTCTCTAGGTCACCATAAAGCCAAGGAACTTTCTCGCTGCTACATCGAAGGTGCACTTCGCCGGGTTCAGCTTCATCTTATGCTCCCAAGGATTGTTAAAGGCCTCCGCGAGGTCGGAAACATGGTCTGACCTCGGCTTGCTCATGACGAGCATGTCGTCCACGTACACCTGCATGTTCTTGTCAATATGGTTCTTGAAGACCTGATTGACCAGTCGCTGGTATGTGGGGCCAGCGTTCTTCAAGCCGAATGGCATCATCCGATAGTGGTACGTCCCCCGGTCGATGATGAAAGCAGTGTGCTCCACATCCTCCAAGTACATCCGGATCTGATTATATCCGAAGAATGTATCCATGTAGGAGAGCAAGTAGTGCCTCGAGGTGGTGTCCACTAACTGGTCGATCTTCAGCAGAGGGAAACTATCCTTTGGATAGGCTCGATTGAGGTCGGTCTAGTCCACACAGATCCTTCATTTTCCATAATTCTTCTTGACCATCACTATATTCGCCAGCCAGCTAGGATACTGCACTTCTCAAATAAAGCCAGTCGCGAGGGAATCTCGGGCATGTCGACCGCTGTCCAGGAAAACACATCCAAGTTTGCCCGAAGAAACTCCAACAGGTGGGCACGCTCATCTTCTTGCAGCTATGCCCTAATATGCACCATCTTCATCGGGTCGGTTTCGTGGGGATACGACAGTAGGCGCTCGACTGGGCCACCTTTGGGGTCCTGCGCCCTTTGGTGGAGGTCGTCTACACTGGGGTCATCCTCAGCATCCTTTGCCTCAGGGATGGTTTAGAGGCAATGCTGGATTGGCTAAGGTGCCCCCTCATCTCCCAGACACCGTAGAAAGTTGGGAACTGCACCAACAACCACCTTGTGGAAATGACCGTATCGAGCAGGTTGATTCCGGGTTGGCCAAGGATCACGTTGTAGGTTGAGGGGAGCCTAACAACTATGAAGGTCATCATAATGGTGCTCTGTCGAGGTAGGGTCCCAGTAGTAACTGGGATAGTAATCTCTCCCTCAACTCTGACAGAGTCCCCCGTGAAACTGACGAGGGGAGTATGCACAGGTCTGAGTAGAGCAGAGAACATACTCATCCTGGAGAAGGCATCATAAAAAAAGATATCAGTCGAACTTCCACCATCAACCATAATCCATTTTACAGGATGCTTCGCGATCGTCATCTCGATGACCACGGCATCATTGTTTACATTTTTATTTTCAACCCCCCTCTCCCCTACAAAGGGAACTACATTCTCAAAACTTTCTCCCCCCTGGGCCTTCTTGGAAGCACGCTTGACTCCCCAGCATATTATCCCCACTGGCTTCTCGGTAGGATAGTTGTTGACTGTAGGGACTAGAGGGAGAGTAGCAAGCGCCTAAGGTTCTACCGGAGGTCTGCCCCCCATAAATTTTTTGAGGTAGCCCCTCTTTATAAGTTCTTCAATCTCCTTTTTGAGGTGTTGGCATTCCTCGGTGTCATGGCCGTGGTCATGGTGGAATTGGCAAAACTTCATCCTGTCGTGACCGTTAGACAGCTTCAGCGGAGGTGGGCGCTTCAAGTAGCGCTCACCCTAGATCTCCATAAGGATCTTCATCCTCGGGGCAAGAAGAGGTGTGAACCTTTCTTCTAGGATGGGGTCCCTCCTTGGCCTCGGCCCCTAGTGGAAGTTCAGGGTGGCTAGTCCAGACTTCTGCATCCCGAACGCCTCCCCGGGAGTTGGCTTCTTTAGAGGTTTCCCATCCATCTCCCTCCTTATGCGATCTGCCTCCTCGGCATAGATGTACTTCTGGACATGGAGGAGGAGCTCGGAGTATGTCTTGGGGGGTTTTTTGTCAAGAGAGTAGGTCAAGTGAGATGTCCTGAGCCCTCTCTTTAACGCCAGCATAGCAACTGGCTCATCAAGGTTGCAGATCTCCAGCATCCTATTGCCTGATGGAGAAGAGGTTGTGTGCCTCTCGTGGCACCTTCTGGCAGGCCTCAAAGTGGGTCACATACTTCTGCTCTAGCTGAGCGAATGAACTAATGCTCTCCGGCTCAAGGCGGGTGTTTTGGGAATTGTGTCCCAAAGCCAATCGTCTAGGTTGTAGACGATTGTGCTATCTTGTATTTGTATATGAATTCTTTTAATAAATAAAAGTTATTTATTTTGGTTGTTCATCATATTTACGTTTTGCTGAAATGAACTCTTGTATGATGGAGTCCTTAGAACTACATTGTTTGATATAGAGAGGATATATCAAGTAGTTCTTAAACTGGTTCACAACCAAATGATACATTGTTATAGGACGACGATGTATCAAGTGTAGGTTGTTGTATGTCACATTTATTGGTTGTCCTCTTAACCAAGGAGTGTGGAGATACTAGTGTGACATGCAAGTGAAATGTATGACATCTCACTGAATGTGACCATCTACGGAGCTCCCTTCTATCAAACGGTTACTCATGAAGGGATATGGGTATATGTGTCCCCCAGACCTGAGGTCACCATGGTAGCTTGCAAGCAACTCACTGTAGTTTGGTACCAGACTATCTGGATTCTAATCCAGTGATGGAAGGTTTTCTGGGTGCAGTTAAGTACTTGTGGATCAGTGGTGGATCAAGATGGAATTGACCTCTCCAAATAGTTTGGAGTGAATGACTCATGTCTCAATTTAGTAAAACCTTTATCAGGGTAGTTCTTGTGAGGAGTCACAGAACTTGTGAGGTTGAGACATGATCTGGATAAACCAAATTAGAGTTGGCAGTCGAATCCTAGGTCATCCTGAGCATTATGAGATCAAAGGAATGAATTATATGGCAACCATATACCAGAGGTTCTTGTGAGGTGCTCTTCATCTTCGACCTATCCAGACATCAGGTATTATTGCTAGATGAGGACTTTGACTGGTATTAGAAATGTTCCAGTGCTACCGGCTTAGTGTTCAAACCTATGGGGTCATACACCATTGAGGATTTCTATCTGATCTTAAGGCTAATCAACGATTGAGAATCGTTTGCCGTCATCGGGAAGTCAATATGATTGACTTTGTTCCAAGTGTCGACACTTGGATTTTTGCAGGTGTCGACACTTGGTGAAGTGTCGACACTTGGCATTTTTTGGGTGTTGACACTTTCTGTGACGAGCAGATTTCTGGAAAGACTTTTTGAAGGATTTTGGGCAAGTTTTGACCTAGTTTGAATTTCGAATTCAAACCAATTTTGGCTTCAAGGTTATTTGGTATGATTGTCATACTTACCTTAATGGGTTGGACCCATTTGGTATGGCCTTGATCCTCTCCCCCATTCTCTCCCTCCATCTCTCCTCCTTCCTCTTTCTCCCTCCCCTTGCTACCCCTACAAATGAGAGTCATTTCAGAGGCTGCAATAGATTTTGAGAAAAACTTTTGAGAGAAGAAGATTGAGAAGGGTTGTGAGAGCTCTTGGGATTGGGTGTGTGCTACCTAGCATTCTAGCTAGGTCTTGGGAAGAGAGTCTTTGGGAAAGGGTTCTAGCTCTCCTCTTTTGTCTTCATGGAAGAAGAAGATTGGTCCAAGGATCCCGAAGAGCTAGTACTCCGAGGGAGTTGATCAGAGTCGAGCACAGGTGTGGATTTCCTGTAGAGGCTAGACACGTGTGTGGCTCGAGCACCCTCCTCCTTCCAATGCTTCTCTCTTGATATAAAGGTATGGTACTTTTATGTTTGTGGTTTTGTCTTGCTTTGATGTTATGTTGCATGATAGATTATTATACTAGATCCTGTTGCGGGTAGATCGGTAGATCATTTGAATCTATCTACCAAGCCTTCTACTATGAATGCCTTAAAATTATTTTAAAATGCATTTTTCTGCCCTCTTTTTCTGCATATTTTATGCTAGGTGTAGGTGTTTTTCACTTTCAAGGTGAACCATACCCATGCTGCCTTCTGGAGAGTGGTGGGAAAGGTGATGTAGAGGAGGGCGTCGGTTGTGCCTTGGACCCTCATGAGGGCCTTGTAGCTCTCGAGGTGGTCTAGGGGGTTAGTGGTCCCATCGTAGGGATCCACCTGCGGTATATAGAACTAGCTTGGAACCGGCTCCTCTTGGACTTCTTGGGAGAAGGGGGGATGGGCATCGTAGCCCGCTAGCTCGTCAATGGAGCCCTGCTGATTTGCAAACCGGCGAGATAGCTTCGTCAGCTTGTGCTCCTATTCCTCCAAGCACCTATTTGCCATTCACCTGATGTCCTCATCAGTTGAACCTTCCACTAAGACCGACGGAGCCAGAGAAGGTGACATGTGAGGGGATTCATAATGGGGAATCTTGCCTTTTTGACCTCGGCAGGGTCTAACTACGACCCGCCCCAAGGTCGGGGACCAGCTCTCCCGATCAGCAAACCCAGTCCGTTGTCTCTTTGCTGGGGTTTGATGGCTTCCCCAGTGATCGGTGGTGGCCCATTACTGTGAAGGCCTTCCCTGAAAGGAATGCAGGCTATTACGAGGTGCTGCGGCATGGACTACAGGGGGCCCTGGCTACTGGTGAGTGGCCAGGATGGGTGCTGGTGCTAGAGCTAGTGCACAGGTGTAGTGAGATGCTGCACCTGCTGGGTGAGTACGGCCAGCTGAGGGTCCACCGGTGGTGGTCGATGCGGAATAGGGGGCTCCCTCTCCAGACTATGCGGGTCCCCATGGAAAGGAGGATCTCCTACATGGCTGGTGGAGGCTTCTCTTGCTCGCGTCGTCACCATCCTCCCAGCGAGCAGCTTGCAAAGGGATTGGGTTAGAACAAAATGCATCCTGCCCCCTACCAGGCATGCCAATCTATGATGACTGGATCACCGTGACTTGTAGCTGAAGTTGTCCTCAGTCTGCCCCTCATCTCTTTGGAATCAACCTACTCGTCGGGACCTACAAAATAGAGGAGACCCGGGCTGGTGATCCCTACGGGGGTACTCTGACACTCAAGTTAGTGACGATCTAGGAGAATAGATCCTTCTGGCCAAGCCCCTGAGACGGACTCCATGCTAGGAGGAGTAAATAATGTCTTAGTGGAGTGAGAGTGAGCCAAGAGTGAAGTAGTAGGAGTAATGGCTTGGGAGGATTGGAGCTGGGTGGCTGTGTTCATGCGATCCTTCCCACGGATCTCCATTAGTCTAGAGTTCTCAGTCCCCTCCTCCTTCTCTCTCATTTGCCCTCTCCTCCCTTTTGTTTCACTTTCTCGGATTGACTTACCTTGCTTGGGACTGTGGATGGCTTTTTTAAACCATGATAGTTATCAGATGCCTGCCTCGGGATCTTCCCCTTGTCAGCAGGCACGTGCGCCGATGTTTCATGCCGCGGGCTGGACATCTTTCCCAGTTCATGATAGAGAACTAACCATGCACCCTGACATTCCTTCCGGTTGCTCCATTTCAGAAAATTTGACAGGGCCTCAGTTGGGGAGCCGCCACCCCCGGGGATTCGAATCTCCTTGTTGACTTCCTTTTTCAGGTGGTGCAGATCGTTGGTGGAGAGCGCAGTGCCTCTATTGGGGAGCCTTTGCCTTTTTGGTGTAAGTGGTAGCTGGGGCATTTATTGCGGCTTGGGGGGAGCCTCTTCGTGGTCCTTGGGTGGCCTGCCACCATCCGTGGGGGCGGCGTCATCTTCCGGTCACTAGCGCCTTCATCCGAGGTGGGGCCAATCTGGAGAGGCGAAGCTCAACTCCGGCCTAGGCATCTCGACCTCATGGGATTCTACCTAGTGGAGGAGGGTAGAGCTTGACTCCGGCCTAGGCGTCTTGACCTCGCGGGAGTCAGCTTGGCGGACGAGGGTGGAGCTCGACTCCGGCCTAGGCATCTCGACCTCGTGGGAGTCATCCTAGCAGAGGAGGGCGAAGCTCGACTCCGGCCTAGGCATCTCGACCTCGCGGGAGTCAGCCTAGAGGAGGAGGGCAAAGCTCGACTCTGGCCTAGGCATCTCGACCTCATGGGAGTTAGCCTAGCGGAGGAGGGCGAAGCTCGACTTTGGCAGGGTGTCTTGACCTTTGAGGGAGTCGAGCCCGACGAAGGAGTCTGAGGTAAGATGTCCGATGTGGCAGCCTTCTTCGACGTGGCATTCAACATAGATCACACATCAGCGATCCTGCTACATCAGGTCCTATTCCCTAGTGCCCTAAAATCTTCCATGCCTTTTAATGGGATGGGAGAATAAATAGATGAAATGATGGAATTAGTTGAGCCTTCCCAAGAACTACAAATGCATAATATAATAGAGAAAGACATCCCCATAGTTCCTCTCAGTATTTAGTAGATCCCTATTAGGCTCATTTTGGGATGGATAATTTTAATGTAGATGGGTATACCTCACAAGTAAATAATGCAATACAAATACCCTACTTTGAAACCACCCCTCTTCTGATTGATGAATAGTAAGAGCCATCACCTAGCCTACCAATAGCTCCCTTGTTAGAATCACCACTTGATTTAGAACTAAAATCACTTCCTGATGCACCCAGTAAAACTTTTGTAGTGAACCTTACACAAGAAGCCCAACTTAGTGGTATTCTAAAAGTACATAAAGAAGCTATCATATAAGATATTATTGAAATGAGGGATCATGATCTCAGAAATTTTATAATCAATTTCTCCGTATTCAGCATCAATTTTGAGAACCACATCCAAAATCTTTCCATAATATTAAAATAATATATGGAGATAGGTTTAATATTAATCTAGAAAATATGTCTAATTTAAAATGGAAAGGGATATTGATTAAATACATCATTCTCGAGAAGGAGAGTGAGTAGATCAACCCATAATTAAAGAAATTTTCAAACTACCACCTTCAATCTCGATCCAACAAATACAATCCCTTCCTAGGTATTGTATAAACTATAATAATATTTTAAATCTAGGAATAACATACTTACCTAGTACACTTTATTGAGTCGAGCTAATCATCATTGAGTACTCTTTGAATATTTTTCTGCCACAATGACAAGGCCTCAAAATTGGTTTTATCCTTTTATTGACATAAGGGATATTAAAGTCAATCATCCACTGGACTCTCTTATAATGTCCAGTTAAAGATGTTAAACTTAGTACTTATTAGAAGGCAACTCAATATTTATTTTTATATCCTTAAAAATAAAATAATAATAATAATAATAATAATAATAATAATAATTCCAATCTGAATTGATTGTTGTAGCCTTTATCTTGTTGATAAGCTCCTCTTCTCAGGTAACCTCTTGATGCGGAACCTATGTATGCATGCAATTATATTTTTTTATATTTTTAGGTTAAGTTGTGAATCTAAATCTCGAAGAGCAGACCAAGAATCTAAGCAGGGAAAACTATACAAGATAAGAAACTAAAGCATGCAAGATAAAACCTAAAAGCAACAGAAAGAGAAGGACCACCGAGGCTGAGAAGCCTCGGTTGGGCTAGTTCACCTACAATAAAGCTACTAACGGCAGAGGGGGTGTACCTGGCAACGGTGGAAGCACCTGGTGTAGATCGTACGTGATGAGATCGCTCTCACTCTGGATGCGGCCTGGAAAACCAAGCCAGAGACCCATGGATACCCGGCTTTCTGCTCGGTGGTCCGATTGCGGCTTGGCTGGAGTCGTCGGATTTGTTGGAGTTGAGGGACCTGCAAACGACCTATCAGGGGTTAGAAAACATAGAGGAGAAGAAGAAATAAGGGGAAAACAACAAAGGGAAGAGATTATTTGGAGTGGGCAGCCAGGGTGTTGGAGAGCAGGCTGGTTGCAGGAAGCAATCGCAGGACACCGGGAAGGGGAAGGGCTCACACAGAACCCCTTAAGCACACAGCAGGGTAGCACACAGCAATTGGAGAATCAAAGATTATTTCATATATCAAAATTAGTTCTCATGCAAGAGACTAGGGTCCTTTAAATAGACTCATAGTCTTGGGCCCCAAGTAAGGATACAATAGTCATTACATAGGAATCCTATTCCCACCCAAACCCTAGCTAGAATACATGGTAGGTTTAGGTAGAAAAAATCCCACAAAACACTCTCTCTCACTTGCCTTGGTCAGCCAAGAGGGGTGACTCTAAGTGGCCAACCAAGGGGAAGGTCACCATAAGCAAGTGGCACCCTAGCTCTTCTCCTAGGCTTTGACTGGCCCAATCTGCTTCGGGCTGCAGTCCAGGGCTTCAAGGCTTCGGATTTATGTCCCGGGCTTCTGATTGACTTCTGATTTCTTCTCCTAGGCCTTCCATGATCCTCAAAGCTTCAATTGGGTTGGTCTTCACTTGGACTGGCTTGGTCTTCACTTGTATGAGTCATTACATATACTGATCTTCGGAAAATAACTAGCTCAACATGAGCTGACTAGTACAGGACTCAAGTAAAAAAAAATAAAATAACTTAGATGAACTAAGCTTTATTACAAATGGACTCAAATATAACTAAGTGATCCATAGAGGGTTGAGAAGCTTCTATCTTATTCTGGTGCCTCTGGTGTCCGCACCACCTCTACCCCTATATATTTCTTTTTGTCCTTATGGTTTGAATTTATTTCTTGAACTTATTTATACCATTAGGGATAATTGTATTTAAATTGAGGGGTAGAGATAAACTTTTAAACTTTACTTTTTTTTATTTTTTATAAAAATTATTGATGTTTTTTAAAGAATCTTTTGAAAATCTTGAGAAGAGAAAAGTTTTTTCTTGAATAAACCATATGCCATGGAAGAAATTCTTGAGCAAAAGAGACTAGAAAAAGGATAACGAAGTTAGAAAGTATTTACTAATAACTGTAGTGAGTTAAGAAGTAGACTAGCTGGTCAGACTTTTAGTAACCTACTTAGATCATCCAAAGGCTATTAGCACTTTCATCGCACATGTACATTAACAAGGTAAAGTAAGAGTTGTAAGGTCAATTAAAGATTCAATTATTATTAAAAAATGGTAATTGATATAAACCCCCATTTAACTTGAATTTGAGAAAAGAGCTACCTACCTAAAAAAAGAAAAAAAAAAAAAAATAAAAAAGGGACAAGCTCTAAACATTGGTTTCCCACCGAGTAACTGAGAACCTTCATCTAAGTAAGCATTATTGTTCGTATCAAAAAGTGGGTAGTGTGAAGACATCACAAAAAAAAAAGAGAAAAAAATTAGTTAGTGTGAAGGCTATCTTAGCCTATGTACTTAAGTTGGGGGGTGTATAGAAAATTAACTAAAGTAGGTGATAAGCGAAGATATAATTATCCTTTATAATCTAACATAGAAATATTAAGTCAGCCATTATAAATACAAGTATTGTAGACCTTTAGATGAATTCTAAGAAAGTTTCTAATAGTTCTGACTGTGAACTTTACTTCAAAAATTCAATACCTAGTTAGTGATGCTGCCTAACTCCTTTTAACCTTCAACCTAGATTTAAAAGAAAATCTTAATGATACATGGTTATCAAATTAATACTTATATTTTGATTATATTGTTAAGGCACTAGCAATGATTAAGTTGGGGGTATGATAAGTCTATTAATTATTCTAATTTAATCATTAAAATAAAGATTAATTAATAGTATTTATTAAGAATTGATATCTTTTATTAATATTTTATAGAAAAGGAGCTCATAGATTGAAAGAACTTGGATTTTGGAGTTCAACGGCACAAACAGTACTCAGATTGGAGTTCAAATAAGCTAGGAATCAGATTTTCAAGTTTATATAAGAAATGCACATATTTTAAAGCAGCTGGTCCACCATAAATTGGCCGTTGGGTCTAAAGAATTTAAATTAGTCCACCAGTAGCCATTGCTGTCGGTCCACGAGACCAACCATAGACCACCTACCTCGTTGAGCCTTTTCATCACTAGAGAAGTCGCTGGACACCTTCCCCATGCTGTTGAGAGCCACCCACCATCGGAGAGGCTATTGAGAAATTAAAAAAATCTTGGTTTTTCTAGTGGGAAATTTGTGTCAGTTGTCTTCATTCCATTGTTGCCTGCTTGTCGTCGCCAACCAGCCACCAACTCTCGCTGCCAGCCACTGCCATCCATCGCCGAGCACCCATCATCATCGGAGAAGCCACTGGCCACCAATCTCCATTAGATCATAGCCCCTGTCATACTCCACGGTGTTCCCTATTGCACCGTCAATGCCACTATCAACCACTTGCCTATCACCGATCGCCACCTCTTTCCACCGTCCACCGCCATCTACCCATAGTGCCGAGATTGGGAGAGATAGAGACCCAATCCTAGTTGAATAGGGGACCCAAGATTTGATTCAACAAGAGACCAATTCGGACTCTGTGTGCCCTAGAAGAGAACAAGCATCGATCAACCCATCCAATTACACATCGAATGGTTGAGAATTTGTCATGCGATATGTTGGCTCCACCTAGTGATTTTAATGAATAACAAAGCATTGAGTACATATTGTGTACTAATGTTTATTTCTAGTTATGAGTTTTCAGGAAAAAAGCACCTCAAATTCTCAAAATTAAAGTATCGTGGCACGCTGTGGCACGAAGCATATTTCGCTATTTGAGAAGTCCTCTTCATGCAAAAAGGGCTTAAAAGAGTTCATTTATTTGTATTTACATTGGTTTTAAGTTTTATATTCAACACTTGTGTTTTTGGGTTAATTTGCACTTAATTATGAATTTTTCAGAACCAAGTGTCGACACCTGGGAAGTCAAGTGTCGACACTTCAGCTCTTGGCATGCAAAAAAACTCCTTGGCATGCCAAGTGTCGACACCCAGAATTCAAGTGTCGGTACCTGAAATTCAAGTATCGACACTTAAGTTCCCAAGTGTCGACTCAAGGTCTGAGACTTTTTGAAAATCCAGAACATGGCCATTGGAGTGTTTTTGTGTCAAGTGTCGACACTTGTGAATCAAGTGTCGATACTTAAAAGTTTAAGTGTCGACACCTGGAAGTCAAATGTCGACACCTGATAGCCAAGTGTCGACACCTGACAAACCAAGTGTCGACACTCGGGTTCTGACAGTCCTAACAGATCTATTTTTCTGACTTGCAGAAAAATCTTTTCAAGCTCCCAATGGCTAGATTCGAAGCTCAAACAGTCACAAACCATTTTTTGGAAGTTTTTCTTTGTATTTAAGCTTCACCAACTTCATTCTTGAGGTATTGAAGTCCATTGAAAGCCAAAAAGCCAAGATTCTCTCAAGAACTTTACTTCAAGAGCCATTTAAAGAGTGGATATAGGTGCTAGGTTTGCACCGAACCACTATAAACTTTGTGTTTGTGTGTAATTGTCTCTTCTATCTCTTGCTCTTTACTTATTGCACTCTATTTATTGCTTTTAGCTGCATATAACTTAGTGCATCATTTTCATAACTCACAAACACCATAAGGCCTGCACATTATTGTTTTAAGTTTCTAAAAGACCCAATTCACCCCCCCTCTTGGGCTCCATTTCTGGGCAACAAGTGGTATCAGAGCACCGGTACTCTCTTGTAGGTCCAAGGATCTTAAGTTAAAGATCATGGCATCCCCAATTCGAATGGGTATTGTTGAAGGTCAAGCTTCAAATCATCCCCCACTTTTTAATGGCACAAATTACACCTATTGAAAAACTTGCATGCGCATATTCATTGAAGCCATGGATTATAATCTTTGGAGGACAATCATAAAAGGTCCTCATCAGCCTACTATGATGGTTAATGGCATTCTCACTCCAAAAATAGAAGATGATTGGGATGAGAATGACATTAAGCAAATAGAGCTTAATGCGAAGGCTATGAATCTATTGTTTTACTCTCTTTATCCGAGTGAATTCAATAGAGTATCAAATTATCTCTCTGCTAAGGAGATTTGAGACATACTTGAGGTTACCCATGAGGGTAAACACCAAGCGAAAACTACTAAGGTTAACATGCTCATTTATACATATAATATGTTCAAGATGGAACCTACTGAATCTATTATTGAGATGTATACTAGGTTCACAAATATTATGAATGGCATAAGAAGCTTAGAAAAAATTGTATCTAATGTTGAGCTTGTAAATAAACTTCTCAGGTCTCTTCTGGCTTTATGGGATGCCAAAGTGACGGCCATAGAGGAAGCCAAGGATGTCAACACTCTACCCCTCGAGCAACTATTAGGCTCATTAATGATGTATGAGCTTTCCTATTATCTCTTTCTTGTTCAGTTTGATTGAAATGGGTCCAAGAAAGAGATTAGCTATTAGGAGACCTAGTTAGGGATCGAAGAGGAGGACCAAGACTAGACATGATACAGGAGACGCCAGTAGTTCAGTTGCCCCAGGTTCCCCTACAGAGAGGATGGCAGGGAAGGCTGTAGCTTCAGGTCGACGGATTGACCTCGAGTTCTTCGACCGACAGCAGTTTCAGATCAGATAAACACTCACTGATGCGGGACTGGTGCCCTTCTGCACCATGCAGGAGAGGTATTACCCTCATCTAGTGCGTGAGTTTTATGGTGCCATGGACTGCCACCGATTGGTGTGGAGGACTTCTGTTCGAGGTACGAAGATTCTTTTGACTAAGGAGCTTCTGAGCAGGGTTTGGCAGATTCCCCATCGTGGCATCAATATATTCTCTATGAAGGATAGAGAAGCTATCTTTAGGTGCATTCCCGAGCGTGAGGATGTTCACGGAGTGACGATGGTCACCGTGAATCAGCTTTCAGTGGAGATGCACCTTCTGCACCATATCACAGCTCGGATATTGCTTTCAAAGACTGGCCACTTCGACTTCATCACCGAGAGAGAGCTGATGCTCATGGTATGCTTGACTCGGAGGACTCAAGTCGATATTCCATCCATGATGTTAGTACAGATGATAGATGCTGCAAGCCAGCGACGACACTGTTTACCCTACGGTATGGGGCTGACCAGACTATTTAGAGCGTCTGGAGTATCCTTGGAGGGGGAGATCCCCAAGAAGACTCTGCATACGGACATCTATGATGAGAGGTCACTACATCGCATGGGATACAGATTAGTCGCAGGTCAGTGGGTTCAACGAGAGTCTGGCCGGAGCTAGATGAGGAGGACAAGATACTAGAGGCAGAGGCAGGGCCATCAGTGCCAGCTAGTTCACCTGCTCAGGCTGCTCATGCATCGGAGGCAGAGCCGATGACTCCCACAGCTACATCTTCGGGTCCCCCTCCACCTTCTACGGACTTATCCTTTGAGGAGCTTGGAGACAACAGTTCACAGATCTCCGGAGTGAGATGATTGGATAGGGTGTTCGCACGACCCAGTTACGCATCGAGGTTGAGAGTCTTCGAGCACACACTACTATGGAGCATGTTGAGATTCATCAGACTATGCAGGATGGTTTTGCTTGCATTGAGGATATGCTTAGATCCCTCCTTCCTCCTGTTGCTCCTACTGATCCACCTGCTGGTGATGATGATGACGATGACCACCAGGATGACCATGATGACACTATTGATGGTGGTGACCGTGCTGATGGGATTGAGGATAGAGATACTGATGTTCTTGATGACGATAGTGATAGTGATGATGGCGCAAATGGATATGAGGTAGTCAATCGAGCGTCACAGTCTCCTAGCATAGATGTTGTTCCTCCTGCTGATTTGTCTGGCACACCTGTCTCCATTGATCCAGTCTTTGTCACTCCTATCGAGACTCTTCCCCCTCCTTCTACTAGAGCTTCTAGGGTTGTACCCCGTTTAGGACCTTCTACTAGGACTCAGAGTTGTGGTATTTTGAAGACTCCTAGTGGTCTAGCCCATAGGTCTAGGATTACAGGTCCTATATCTTTTGAGATCCCATCTGATGAGGATTAGCCTCACAGATGTTTATTGTGTTGTATGCTATTTATGACTCTTGTTACTTATGATTTATATCTCATGATGAATTTTGTTTGTTTTAGTGTTGCTGATGAGTCAGCAAATTTTGTACTGAAAACATTATTTGACAGATATATATATGCTTTACTTGATTGATCTTGATAGCTTGATTGTTTACATTTTGGCTCTGATACCTGTTAACTCTTGAATTAACTCTGATACTCTACTACTTTTTGACTCCATGCTCATTTTGAGGGGGAGTTTACTCCCTTTTTCTAATGATTGACAAAAAGGGGGAGTAGAATCGTTATTTTATGAATTTCAAATTTGATCTGATATCAATATTACATAGATATGATACCAATATTCTGCTTGTTTTGATTAGAATTGTCTATCTAAGGGAGAGATTCATCCTTCTTAACTATGCAAGTTGTGGATGTATTAAGCGTGAAATCATATTCATGATTTATCAAATTTGAAATTTAAAATTAAATATTGAGATACTCAAGGTTTTGTCATCATCAAAAAGGAGGAGATTGTTAGCTCCACCTAGTGATTTTGACGAATAACAAAACGTTGAGTACATATTGTGTACTAATATTTATTTCCAATTATGAGTTTTCAGGAAACAAGCACTTCAAATTCTCAAAATTAAAGTATCGTGGCATGCTGTGGCATGGAGCATATTTCGCGATTTAAGAAGTCCTCTCCATACAAAAAGGGCTTAAAAGAGTTCATTTATTTGTTATTTACATTGGTTTTAAGTTTTATATTCAACACTTGTGTTTTTGGGTTAATTTGACTTAATTATGAATTTTTCAAAACCAAGTGTCGACATCTGGGAAGTCAAGTGTCAACACTTCAGCTCTTGGCACGTAGAAAAACTCCTTGGCATGCCAAGTGTCGACACCCAGAATTCAAATGTCGACACCTGAAACTCAAGTATTGACACTTAAGTTTTTAAGTATCGACTCAAGGCCTGAGACTTTTTAAAAATCTAAAACATGGCCATTGGAGTATTTTTGTGTCAAGTGTCAACACCTGTGAATCAAGTGTCGACACTTGAAAGTTCAAGTGTCGACACCTGGAAGTCAAGTGTCGATACCTGACAGCCAAGTGTCGACACCTGACAAATCAAGTGTCGACACTTGGATTCTGACAGCCCTAACGGATCAATTTTTCTGACTTGCAGAAACATCTTTTCAAGCTCCTAACGGCTAGATTCGATGCTCAAACGGTCACAAACTATTTTTTAGAAGTTTTTCTTTGTATTTAAGCTTCACCAACTTCATTCTTGAGGTATTGAAGTCCATTGAAAGTCAAAATGCTAAGATTCTCTCAAGAGCTTCACTTCAAGAGCCATTTAAAGAGTGGATGTAGGTGCTAGGTTTGTACCGAACTACTATAAACTTTGTGTTTATGTGTGATTATCTCTTCTATCTCTTCCTCTTTACTTATTGCACTCTAGTTATTGCTTTCCGCTGCATATAACTTAGTGTATCATTTTCATAACTTACAAACACCACAAGGCGTGCACATTATTGCTTTAAGTTTTTAAAAGACCCAATTCACCCCCCTCTTGGGCTCCATTTCTGGGCAACACGATATCTAGCCAATCTTGAGCTGATTGACTCCAAATTTGATCAAGAGGAAGCCCTTGATGAGCTTTATTTAAAGGATCCTTGGGTTAAGAAAAAATCATCCTGGAGAGAGCACGATATAGGGTAGAGGGCACTACTTGGATTACAAGTTGGCCTCTAAGAGTGGGGTATCTTGGAGGAGAGTGTTGTCCCTACACCATCTTCGAGCCAAACTCATCTTCAAGATCCAAACTAGAGAGGAAGAAGTAGAGAAGCCTGGTTCACTCTCAAAAGTATGAAGGAAAAAGGAAGCTCATCAACCATCTTCCTGATGAAGCTGCACCGATCTACTTCTAATCTTTGTTATAGCTTTCTTTATAATTATTTTTAGATTCCTTCAATTACACTTTTTAATTTCTTATAATAGTATCCTAATTTAATTAATATTAAATTTATTTTTCTTATAATTTAAATTTCTATGTTTTACTTTTCTTGCTAATAGATGCTGAGATCTGACTAGCGAATCAAGCATACCAAGTTTTCATTCTTCGTTGCACTTTGATTCTCCATTTTACTAACTTAAAACTATTTTTCTTTATTTTATAAAATTCAAAGATTTCAAACTATCCTAAGCACTACCTTCTCTATGGATTCAACTTGACTCATCCTTTCTATATATTTTTATTTTTACCTAAAAGTTGATTGGTTAAACTAATAATCGTGGTGTCTTAACAACAATATCGCAATCCTATCAACCAAGCTAGAATCAAGCTGAGAAAGTTGACTCATCTCATCGAAGAAGCCCCAAGCTGAAGGACTCAAACAATAAATTCAATAACTATACTCCTCTCTTGGCCCCTATAGCTAAAATTCTTATGGAGATAAAAAGAGAAAAATACTTGCAAAGACCTCGCCTGATAATGTTTTCATCTGTCTCCTGTGATAAGAGTAAGTATGTCACTTCCATCAAGATCATGACCATGACATTGAAGAATGCATTCAACTAAGGAATGAAATTGAAGACCTTATTTAGCATGGCTATCTCAGGAAGTTTGTTCGTGAAGGAGCTTAAGCTAATACCCAAAACTCCAATCGACAACAAGCTGAAGCAAAGATCAACAACCAACCAAGAGCTGGAATGATCAATATGTTCTCTCAGGGGCACATTCTTGCAAGGTTGAGCACCCCTCAATGCGATAGAGGGGTAGTGAAAATATAAGTTCTTTCTCTAATAAAGACTTGGTCAGAGTTCAAACTCTGTATGATGATGATGTTATCATGCTTATGACAATAACAAACTATGATGTAAAAGGAGCTTGGTTGATAATGGAAGCTCAACTAATTCTTATTTTATAATGCTTTTCCTTGGATGAATCTATCTGAAAATCAACTAAGAAGAGTCTTTACACCCTTAGTTTCTCTGGGGACTCAATTGGGGTTGAAGGAGAGATCACTCTTCCCATCACCACAGGAACCCCACCCTTATAAGCTACGGTCCAACTCATATTTATAGTTATTCAGGTGCCCTTGGTATGCATTATTATTCTTGGATGGCTATGGTTGAATTAGTATACAGCTAATTCGGGTGGATGATAAAGGGATTTAGAAATCCATATATTATACTAGTCAAGTGCTTCATGATGCTAAAACCAAGTACTCCAAACTTGAAAAGATTGTTTATAAATTAATCATTTCTATGCAATATATCAAGCCATACTTTCAAGCTCATTTAATTATGGTCTTAACCAACCAACTTCTTAAAACTATTCTACAAGAACTAGATACTTCTAGGAGAATGGCTAAGTGGGCTATCAAACTTAACGAGTTTGATATCATTTATCAACCAAGATCATCTATGAAGGTCCAAGTCTTGGCCAACTTTCTTGTTGAGTGCACGTGGTTAGAGGACAAGCCTGACGAGAAGCCGATCGAACCATTCAACTCAGAGACAACCTAGATTCTCCACATGGATGGAGCCTCAAACTCTCAGGGGAGTGGAGCGTGTCTAATCTTAACAAACCTAGAAGGGGTCATTGTCGAATATGCACTTCACTTCCTTTTTAGGACAACCAACAACCAGGCCGAGTATAAAGCCTTGCTAGGTGGACAAAAGATTGCCAAGAAACTTGGAGTAAAAAGCTTAAGGGTCTTTACTGACTCCAAGCTGATAGCTGATCAATCCATTGACAAATCTAAAGCTCGAGACCCAATCATGGCCAAGTTTTTTGATAAAGTATAGACTATCACATCAACCATCAAGCATTTCACCATATTTCACATACCAAGATTGGAAAATACTAGGCATATGCACTTTCCCAACATGCAACTTTAGCTGATAGTTCCCTCGGGTAGACTTACATTAAATATTTGGGAACACCCAGCACCAATGAAACTAAAGAAGTCCAACAAATTAATCATGAATTGAGTTTGATGGATCTGTTGGTTAAATTCTTGATAGAAGGAATCCTACTAGACAGTCTTTTGGAGGTGAAGTGACTAAAGTGACAAGCTTCTCAGTATGTACTACTAGATTGACAACTCTACAAGAGATCCTTCTCCTTATCCCTATTCAAGTACTTACGGCCCATCGAAGCTGACTTCGTACTTTAAAAAATCTGTGAAAGAATTTGCAGGAATCTTCTAGATGGTAGATCCTTGGCTTACAAGCCTTAAGGCAAGGATACTACTAGCCCATAATGCAGGAAGATGCCATAAATCTTATTTGGAGGTGTGATCGATGCCAATAGCATGCAAGTATTCAATGGCAACTGGCAGGTTACCAAACTCAACTCTCATCTCCATGGCCCTTTACCTAGTTGGGTATGGACTTACTTGGTCTGTTTACCCTAGCAATGAGTCAGTGAAGGTTTCTCATTATCGCCAGTATGCAAGTATTCAATGGCAACTGGCAGGTTACCTGACTCAACTCTCGTCTCCATGGCCCTTTACCTAGTTGGGTATGGACTTGGTCTGTTTCCCCCAGCAATGAGTCAGTGAAGGTTTCTCATTATCGCCATCAACTACTTTACTAAATAGATGAAGGTAGAACCCCTAGCCTACATCACCGAAAGCAAAGTCAAAGATTTCTTCTAGAAACCTATCATATGCTAATTTGGACTTCCATATGTTATCATCATCGATAATGCATGATAGTTCAATAACTGAGCATTTAAAGAATTCTGTACTGAACTTCATATTTAGCAATGATTCACATCTATTAGACATGTTTAATCAAATAGAGAGGAAGAAGTCACAAACTAGACAATTCTCCAAGGACTCAGGACAAAACTGGATGAAACCAAAGGCAGGTGGGTGAAGGAGTTACCCGAAGTACTATGAGCATATTGAAAAACTCCTCAGGTTCCAACAAATGAATCTCTCTTTAACTTGACTTTAAGTACTAAATTAATGATCCCAGCCGAGATTGGATTGCCGACTATAAGGATCGAGTGCTATGATAATTGAGTAATTCAAGCTGACGGAGAGCCAACATTGACTTGTTGGAGAAGACTCAAAATCAAGTCCACCTAAGAATGGCAATGCACCAACAAAAAGTTGCTTGGTACTACAATACCCAAGTAAGGTCAAAGACTTTCCATTCAAAATATCTTGTGCTATGACATGTAGAATTCTTGAGGCCAACAGAATAGGGAAAGCTATTTTCGAATTGGGAAGGAATTTATTGAGTAGTTGAAGCCCTTCAATGGGGAGCTTACAAAATTAAAGGTCTTAATGGAACACCAATCTCTTGGACTTGGAATGTCAAAAATCTTTGAATGTATTAATAATGATATACCAACACTTATTCGGCAATACAACAATACCTTCTTTGGCTATGTTCCTAAAAGCTACATTTTGATGGTTGATTAACATTTAACTATCCAACATTGGCTTATTGAAGCCTGCCAATCTCACTAAAGCCCACTTACCACTTAATACCCAGTCAACAAAGATGATTGCATAGGAATCGATCATCTCCACCAGGCCCATAGAACCCTATGGTCAAGGAACCATTTGATGATCCTAGGATTATATGCATAGTTTCACAAGTTTTTATTTAATTAAAATTAAATTAAAGTGGAATTAAAAATCTAATCTAAACATGTATAGAAAATCCATTCATGAACTTGTAATATAGATCTAAAAATAAAATACCAAGTTGATTGAATCTATTTACCTATGGCACTACTCCATCTTCATCATCAGATCAAATCTGAAGGATGTCCTAGATTTTGCTGAAGTAGTGCAGGCACCCAACCTCTATCGGTATGCACACAGAGATGGCCTAATCAAAGCATTGAGGCCACCATAGTGCTAGTATCTTGCAAGCCTTGCTTTAACCATTGGATTGAATCTCCCTTCGATCTTCTTTTCTTTTTCTCTATGCTAGAGATCAGGGAAGAAGAATAAATCTCTTCTCAAGAGATCAAGGGAGATGATGATCTCTCATATGAACAATTCATACTAGAGATGATAAGAGTAGGAGTATGGGTGATAAAAATATTTCTCTCCTTTTTATTGATTATCAATGGAGAAGAAAAAGGATGGGTGATCCATATGAGATCTCATCTCACATTATTTTCCAAGAAAAACTTATGCCACCTTTGTGTGCCCACCACCTTTCTTCTAATCTTTTCTCAAGCCACTTTAGAGCCCTTCTCTCCCTAGAGTCCCTTCTCATCTAGAATTAGAGCAAACCTTTGAATCAAATTCAAATACCTAAATCTAGATAGATTAGGATAAGAAGAAGGGAGAGAAACCTAGGAGAACCCAACTACTTTGTGCATTCCATATAAATTCCATGCACAAGATGAATTTTAACATGAAGAAGGGGTGTGCCCCCTTCTTTCTTACACGCTAATAGTAGAGAAAAATGTGGGAAGTGAGAGAGAATATTTGTTTAGCATAGTTCAACCAACTAATTCTTATTCCTAATCTAAATAGGAAACTAACTAATTTAATTTCTAATCCTTTTATATTTAGATTTTAATCCAAAAATAATTAAAAATTAGATCCTAATCAAATTAGGACCACTAAATCCAATTAGAATAGATTAAGCTTAACTGAATTAACTCAAGTTTAATTCACTTAGGATTAGGCAACTAATTGGATCAAATCAAATTGGCTCGCAACACTTACAATTAGGTTAGTCTAAAATCTAATCATAATTACATGATCAAATTATCTAATTAAATTATAACTCTTACAATAAAATCCTTTTTGCTAGTAATTAGTAGGTGATAAAATTAGTAGGTGTCAAAATTAGCAGGTTCTAAATTTATAACATTTATAAATTTAAACTTTTTAAATATGTAACTCTTACATATTTTGATCCAACTATGTGATCAGGTCAATTTTTTTTTTTTTTATGTAACCCTTCAGGTTTCATTCAATTTGGTAGTGAGACATACCATGATCTCCGTCATAGTATCATCGAACTCTTTCGATAGACCAAAGCAATTCTCGCTTATCCTATCAAGGATTGTTGATCCAAAATAATCATAGTTAGTTCTCATAATCTACCAATGATTTCTAGCAACATGTAATGTCATTTTAGCAGTATAAAAAAGTTAATCCACATGTATAGTTATTGTGTGATTGAGTTCTTTTATTGAGAGTCTCAACAAGATGCAAGTCATGAAAACTCATCAAACCCTAAGCATCTATCATATGCTAGATTTAATTAGCTTAAATCTAATATGAAACTTATAGAAGCTCTTTTCCATCCTTCACCTATCGTGGCCATAGATTTTTATACTTAGCTTCTTAAATTGTATAGGACTGCACCTTAACTACTAAGGCTTTGTAGATCTCCTATAAGTACACTCCCACTTTTATAATGAATATGCTATAGCTAACGAACACCACAAGGGTCCGAAAACCTAGGACCAATATTTTGTGTTATCAAACTATAGCAACTTCACTATGAGTGGCCAAGGCACCGCATGTCCAAGAACCACTCACATAACTATAGTATTGAAAAAGTCACTGGCAAGTGCATAGACATCCATGTGACTTCTCATGATAGTCATGCTCGATACCATTGTTCTGTAATAACTACCTGTACTCTCGTTCTAGTGTCTTCACACTATAGACTCGAGACTTGTCTATCCAATGGGAAGCGATTTATACACTAGGACTGAAATTGGATTAGATATGGATCGGATACTAGTGTATCCATATCAATATTTATTTTGATTACTGAATATAGATATGGATATAGATATTAATTAGATATAAAAATTCTTATCCAAATTTATTTTAAATGGATATGAATACAAATCAGATACTGAAAATATATATATAAATATGGATATATATTAGATAATTAAACTTTATAACTATGGAACCAAAGATATCATTAAGTGGAGGATAATTTAAGTTAATAAAATGTTAATATACTTATACATTTTTCTTAAAAATTAATTAGTACTATATAAAATTAAATTGGGTTACAAGTAGAATTAGATATTTAATTATGGATTAGATAGTTATCTATCCATATCCATATCTTTTTTTTTGTGGATATGGATACAAATATGGATATTAGTCAGATGCTCAAATTTCTATACATATCTAGATAGATTCAGATATAAAATTAGATCCGATTAGATATTATCCATAATATTTTCACCCTTACCGTGCATCTTCGAATCAATCACCTTATGATATCCTATGATTAGGAGCATTTAAGAATTAATCTATGCTAACACATGTCTTAAATTCTTAAGTCTTAAGAATATGTTATTGTCCATTAATTTCTTGGATGATATATGGACACATATACTACATGTATGAATAAAATTATCCAAATTAGAATTTTAAATATAATTTTTTATCCTAAAATAAAAATATTTATCAGTCAAATTGGCTTCCAGAACATACATCTAACATACGAGGCCCATCGAAGCCCACCGATCAATGAAGCTGATTGCATAGGAACCGATCATCCTCTTAGGCCCATTGAAGCCTATCAAGCCCATTGAAGCCAACCAGTTATTTAACACCCAGTCGACAAAGTTAATTGCATAGGGACCGATCATCACTACCAAGTCCACTAAAGCCTATTGGGCCCATTAAAGCCCACCGACCACTTAACACCCTGTCGATGAAGATGATTGCATAGGAATCGATCATCCCCACTAGGCCCATTGAAGCTTGTCGAGCCTACTAATGCCCACCATTTGCTTAATACCTGATTGATAAAGATGATTGCATAGGAACTGATCATTCCTACCAAGCCCACTGAAGCCCACCAGCTACTTGACACTTGGTCAATGAAGGTAATTATATAGGAACCAATGATCTACTTTGAGCCCATTTAAGCTCACTAGGCCCACTGAAACTTAAGGGCCTACAAAAGCCCAACTAGTCAATTAACATTCAACTAGCAAAGAAGAGAAACTGCTGGGTTAGTTGTCTTACACCCGACTAAGCTATGGTGATAACTAAATGGCATTCAATTATAAAGTTCTAGGCAATTGACTGACACTCGGTCATCAAAAGAAAACCAACAACAAAGTTATTCGGACCAAGGTGACACCTATGGATTACTATTGATTATCAACAATCATAGAGATTAACTAACACTCAACCACCCAAAGAAAATGCATCGACACATTCAAACGGCAACCAACTCTTTATAGTTGGAAAAAAATTTACTTAGTCCTGTCATTGAAGGTTCTATACCAATAATCAAGAGCCAACACTCTATTGGAAAATGTATCCTAATACCACTCATCTAACTTGTAGACAGTTATGTTTTGTAAATGTATATGAATTATTGTTAACAAAAGTTATTTGGTAGTTCATCACATTGCATCTTCCTGTAATGAACTCTTTTATGATGACATCCTTAGAACTACATTTTATACGATAAAGAGAGGATTTATCATATGGCTCTTTAACCTATTTACAATCAAATGATACAATGTTAAATGATAATAATGTATCAAGTATAGGTCATTGTGTTCCATATGGATTGGTTGTCCTCTTAATCAAGAAGTATGGAGACACTAGTATGGCATGCAGGTGAAGTATAAGACATTTCACTGAATGTGATCGACCTACAAAGTACTCTTTTGCCAAGTGTTGCTTATAAAAGGCATATGGATATAAGTATCCCTCAGACCTGAGATATTATAGTGGCTTGCAAACAACTCACTATACTTTAGTATTAGATTACTTGGATATCTAATCCAATGATGGAAGGTTTTTGGCTGTAATCACGTACTTATGGAGTTAGTGTGTGAGTCAAGATGGGATTGACTCTTCCAAATAATATGGAGTCTGTATTATGGATGAACTATTTAAGGGTTGGCAGTTTACCCTAAAATCATCCTGAGCATTAAGGATAAAGGGATGAATTATTTGGTAATCATATGCCAAAGGTTCTTGAATACTGCTCTATAATTATTCGACCTATCCAGATGTCAGGTACCATTGCTATATGGTTACATCGATTGGTCCAGAAATTGTTCCTATGCTACCGGTGTAGTATTCAAATCTATGGGGTCATATATAATAGGAGTTTCTACCTGACCTGATAAATATTTTTTTATTGGATATTCTAAAGAAACCAAAGGGTATTACTTCTATCTTGATGAAAAATAAAAGTTGTTCATCAATCTTAGGACTATCTTTTTGAAAAATGAGTTCCTTAAAGAGATAAATCTACTAAGGTTGAACTTGGTGAAGTTTAATAAATAGAGGAACTGACACATTTAAGGGATATCATAGAATCAGGTTTAATTAGATCAATCCCAAAGCTTATTGTAAAGGAACCATTAAGAAGATCTAGTAGAGTACCATGTTAGCCAGCCCAATACATGGTTTCATGATCTGAGGTGGCAATCCTATTAAACTTGATGAGAATAATGAGGATCCAATCATCTATATGGATGTTATGCAGAGGTTCGACTCTGATAAATGGCTAAAAGCCATGAAATTCAAAATGGAGTCCATATAGATCAATAGTATATGGACACTTGTTGATTCACTTGAAAGAATAAAATTCATTAGATGCAGATAGATTTTCAAAAGAAAACAGGATGCAGATGGGCAAGTGAAAACCTATAAAGTTTGTTTGGTTGCCAAGAGATATCATTAACGTTATGGTATTGACTATGACAAGACATTTTTTCTTGTAGCAATGCTTAAGTCCATTCAGATTATGCTTGCTTTAGTAGCATACTTTGGCTATGAAATCTGGTAAATGGATGTCCAAATAGCCTTCTTAAATGGAGAGTTGGATGAGGAGGTGTTTATGATGCAACCTGAAGGGTTCACATCTGTAGATGAGTCTAAGATATGAAAGCTTCAATGGTCCATTTATGAACTAATGTAGACATCTTAGAGTTGGAACATGCATTTTGATAAGACAATCAGGATGTTTGGCTTCATTAAAAATAGAGAGGAATCTTGCATTTATAAGTTAGCTAATGGTTCTATGGTTATATTTCTTATACTGTATGTGGATAACATTTTATTAATCGGGAATGACATCCCTACATTATAGGGAAAAAAGGTATGGTTGTCATCTCAGTTCTCCATGAAGGATCTAGGACATACTTTCTACATCCTTGGGATGAAGATCTATAGAGATAGATCTAGGAGGATATTAAGATTATCCCAGTCTACATATATTGATACTGTACTGAATTAGTTCTGCATGAAGAATCCCAAAATCCCAAAAGGGGCCATCTACCAATAGGCTATGGAATTTCTCTTTAAGAAAGATTGTATAACAACTCTTGAAGAGAGAGTGTATGAGTAGAATCCCATATACTTTGGTAGTGGAATTTATCATATATGCCATGACATGTATGAAACCAGATAAGATATACTCACTAGGGATAGTGAGCATATACCAGTCTGACCTAGGTGAGCCCCATTGAAAGTTTGTAAGGACAATCCTTAAGTATCTAAGAAATACTAAAGACAAATGCTAGTTTATGGAGAACCTGACTTAAAACCTATGGGATACATTGACTTCAATTTTCAATCAAACAAAGATGATAGCAAGATGTGATGAGATTTGTTTTTATATTAAATAGTGGAGCGATCTGCTGGAAATGTTTTAAGTAGCATATTGTGGCAAACTCAGTTTGTGAGATAGAGTATATTGTGGCATCTGATGCTATAAAGAAAGTTGTGTGGTTGCAAGTTCCTCGACGAGCTTGGAGTGGCACTCTTCCTTGATGGTCTAGTTCTCTTGCATGATGATAGCAATGAAGCTATAGCTCAAGTCAAAGAGCTAAAGTTCCATTAGCACCCCAAGCATATTCTGTATTGCTTTCATCTTATGTGAGAGATCATGAAATAAGGTGATATCGAGCTTTAGAAGATCGACGGAAAGAAAAACCTGGCTAATCCATTTACTAAAGCTATTGAAATCAAAGAGTTCAATAATCACAAATGAAAGATGTGTATTAGATACTATTTCGATTAGCTTTAATTTAAGTGGAAGTTGTTGGGAAATGTATCCTAATGCCAATCATCTAACTTGTAGACGGTTATGTTTTGTAAATATATGTGAATTATTATCAATAAAAGTTATTCGATAGTTCATCATATTGCATCTTTCTATAATGAATTCTTTTATGATGGAGTTCTTATAACTGTATTTTATAAGATAAAGAGAGGATTTATTATGTAGTTCTTAAACCTGCTCATGACCAAATGACACAATGTTAAAGGATGATAATGTATCAAGTATAGGTCATTGTGTATCATATGAGTTGGTTATCCTCTTAATCAAGAAGTGTCAAGACACCGGTTTGGCATGCGGTGAAGTGTAGGATATTTCACTTAACGTGATCCATCTATGAAGCGCTCTTCGACCATGTGTTGCTCATGAAAGGGATATGGATATAAGTGTCCCTTAAACTTGAGTCACCATGGTAGCTTGCAAGCAATTCACTATATGTTGGTGCCTAATTACCTAAATTTCTAATCTAATGATGGAAGATTTTTGGATGTAATCAAGTACTTATGAAGTTGGTATATGAGTCAAGATGGGATTGACTCCTCCAAGTATTGGAGTGAAGGTCTCATTATGTTTCAATTTAGCAAAATATTGGCTAGGATAGTTCTTATAAGGAGTCGCAAGACTTGTAAGGTTGAGACACATTATGGATGAACTGTTTAAGAGGTGATAGTTATATCCTAAAGCCATCCTGAGTATTGATGGTCAAAAGGATGATTTATATGGTAACCATATACTAGAGGTTCTTCAATGTTGCTCTATAACCATTCGACCTATCTAGATATCGGGTACCATTATTAGATGGTTATATCGATTGGTACAGGATTGTTCTTGTGCTACCAGTTTAGTGGTCAAATCTATGAGATCTCACATAATAGGAGTTTTTACCTGATCTGATGGCTGATCAATAATTGTGAATCATTTTAGGACCTAATTATCAATACGATTGATGATTGACCTTGAGTCAACACTTCTATGAGTCAATACTTGAGATTTTTCTAAGTATCGACTCATCAGTATTACAAAAGTTATGACAAGATTTTTAGAAGGATTGATTAGCAATTGGATTGCTAATAATCTCAATTTGATTAAGTAATGAGGTTTGGTTCAAGTTTGATTGAATTGAATTCAATTAGATTGATCCAATTAGATTGGATCACACCCTTGCACCATAGTCGTTTGAATTTTGAATTATAAATTTGAAATTCAAATTTGATTTTGAATTCAAAATTCAATTGGGATTTGAATTTGACTCAAGTTTGAATTTAAACTTATACTTGAATTTTGAATTCAAGTTGTTGAAACCACCTTCCTCTTATCTCTCCCTAACCTCCTAACTTCCCTAACCTTGCTAACCACCTCACTTTCCTTGGGCACTTATTCAAAAAGGGGTTCATGGTGGTCGTGGGAGGTGGCTTAGGCTAGCTAAAAAGTGTTTTCCACTTAAGAGGAAAAGGGGTTTTGAGATTAGAGAGGAAAGGGTCTTGGGTAAGAGCTATCTAGTGTTTTTACTAGGTTTAGGAAGTAAGGAAGATTAGAGAGTTTAGTTTATTCCACCACTTCTTCCACATTCTCAATCCTTTCCAAAATTCTTCTTGTCTCCTGGAGTATCCCAGAATTTTGAAGAAGAAAAAAGGATCAGCCATCGAGGTCTCAGAGAGGAGCTAACACTCCAAAGAAATTGGTCAGGACAGAGCTCCTGTGTGGATCACCTATAGAGGCCAGACATTTTGTGTTGCTCATAGAGTTCTCACATCATGACATTCCTGCAATGGTGATTGTCGACCACTTGCAAAGATAAGAGTTCTGGACTCTTTGACATAGTGGAAGTGATATATAGTGTCGGTTCTTGGCATAGACATGCATTATGTTACATGTTTGTAACTTTCTAATTTCATATATGCTTCATATTCATGTCATAGATCCTGTTGTAGGATTATATTAGATTAGATCTAATATATTTATAGATTGATATGATTAAGCTATTTGTTTTCCATTGCTTGCCATTTTCAAAAAGTTTTAAAATGCATTCTTTCTTAGCCTACTTGTTCCCATCACACCCAAGCAATGTCAACAAGCTACCTGGCCGACTAAGAGACTTGGACAAATTTTGCTATTGAAAGATTACTTATTCGACTAGATTTGAAAGGAAGTATCATTTGGCTAAGACTATTCTTTTGACTAGTTTACTTATCAAATATTGCAAGTTTACATCACAGTCGGAGTTAGTAAAACTACTTATTCGGCCAACGCTATTTACCCGACTAAGGGACTAAGCAAAACTTCATTCATAATCAGAAGCAAGCATGCATAAACACAAGTGGTGAAAAAAGAAGAAAGCTCTTTCATTAATATGAGGAAGTTTTTACAAAGTTTGGACTGAGTCCAAAGAAACAAAAATTACTAAAGGAGAAATGAAATACAAATTTTATTCTTCAGTGCTGATAGCTTTTCAAGTTTGATGAAAAGTTTGTTCTTCGATGTTGAAGCTTCTCAAGATTGATGAAATGCCCATTCTGCACTTGAGAAGCTTGATGAAGGGAATGCATATGCTAAAGAAAATCTAGAAGAAACTAATGTCTATGAAACCCATCCAACTAATCCCGCCTGCTCAGTTAGCCCTTTAGCCATTTAGTTTCGAGAATACCAGCGATTGTACTTGCATTTCGGTGACAACTTCCTTATCATTGTCTACTCCTTTGGATTCCCTATCATTTTCAGATTCCCTGACAACTACTATGATGTTCAAATTCAATTGTAGATGAACTTGAATTATTTGCTTTTTGCGGTCAACGAATCGAGTTGATTTGCTTTTGCTAATTCCCCAATGATTTCTTACATGAAATCTCTAGATTCTTTGTATCCCATATTGTCTAGGTCAAGACTTTCTTCTAAGAAATGTTTCAGACTTACTTGGCCGAGCATGTCATCTCTAGAAGCCAAGATAGTAACTTGGAAGCCCAAACCCTTAAACACTTTGCCAAGCAGGAAGAACTAGGGGCTTTTGCAAAAATGGCAAGGGAGGTGGCTCATATTTATACTTGGCCTAGGCTACCAAAGGGTGACATGCAACATATTTCAAGTGGAACATTTGTGTGGTCTCTCGGAAAACCTTGATCGATTGACTTGAGCCTTCAGGATCAATGTAGGTGGTTAGCGGTAAATGGCCATCTGTCATGCAGCATGACCAGACCGATTCAAAAGGATGGTCATCAAAGAAATTAGCAAGTTATCTTTCTAAGGTTACCTTTTCGAGGTTTGACTCATTTTCCTATGAGACAATAAATGGGTGAAGGTGATTCTTGAGAAGAATAAGTGTTGCAAATATTAAAGGCATTGAGAAAAGTTCTTCATTATTAAGTATGAAAGCTTGTACTAAAAGTCAGACTAAAGTCTGAGGAAGTGAAGAACTACAAGAAAGTCTACACATAAGTTAGACAAATATCCAAGGAAATAGAAAAGTATAAGAAAGAAAAGAAAATTTTTCCAAGTATCTATTTCAAGAGCTGTGACCGGATCTTCGAGGCCCTTAGTTGCAGTTGTTCTTCGACAACCGCTCCTTCAGTCCTAGCAGCTTCTTCTTTGGCCAATCCCTCTTCTTCCTTTTCCTTAGGTATGACTTCAATTGCAGAAATTTTGCTCATGTCCAGTTGAGGATAGGTTTGAGCAACTTTATCTTTATGGTCAGCAAACCTGACTAAATAGGTGTCTACCCTAGCCTCGGCAACGTCTTGTTCGAAGTTGTCCATCTTCTTGTACTCTTTGATCGCTTAGGCTACAATTAAGGTGGCTTGTTCTTCAGCCACCTTGACCTTCTCATTGGCCATGAAGAGAAGGCTTTCAATCTGACTTACCTGAGTCTCTACCTCGGCAGTATATGCTTGCTTCTTGGTGAGTATTTCCTTCTTTTTTGTTATCCATATTGGGAATTATTTTCTAACACCAATTATTTAACTTGTAGATAGTTGATTTTGTATATAAATTATTATAAATAAAAGTTATTTTTGGATAGTTCATCTCATTGCATCTTCCTATAATATGCTGTTGTATGATGGAGTCTTTAAAATTACATTATTAAACAATAAAGAGAGGATTTATTATGTGGTTCTTAAAAACTGTTCATGACCAAATGATACATTGTTATAGGATGATAATGTATCGAGGATAGGTTATTGTATGCCATATAGGTTGAATGTCCTCTTAATCAAGGAGTATGCAAATACTGGTATGGCATGCAAGTGAGGTGTAGGATATTTTATTGAACATGACCCACCTGTGGAGCACTCTTCTATCTAGTGTTGACCATGAAGGGATATGGATATAAGTATCCCTCAGACCTGAGATTACCATAGTGACTTACAAGCAACTAACTATACTTTAGTACCGAATTACCTGGATTTCTAATCTAATGATGGAAGGTTTCTGGTGCAGCCAAGTACCTATGGAGTTGGTGTGTGAGTCAAGATAGGATTGGCCTCTCCAAGTATTGGAGAGAATGTCTTATTATGTTTCAATTTAGCAAAATCTTGGCTAGGATAGTTTTTATGAGGAGTCACTAGACTTATAAGGTTGAAACACATTATTGATGTACTATTTAAGGGTTGGCAGTTTAACCCTGAAGTTATCCAGAGCATTGATGGTCAAAGGGATAAATTATATGGTAACCATATACTAGAGGTTCCTGATTATTGCTTTGCAACTTTTGACCTATTTGGATATTAGGTGTTATTGCTAGATAGTGACTTTAATTAGTATAAAAATTATTTCTGTGCTACCAGCTTAGTGTTTGAACCTATGGGGTTACATATAATAGAAGTTACTACTTGATTTGATGGCTAGTCAATGATTGAGAATCATTTCAAGGTTTAATTATCAATATGATTGATACTTGACCTTGAGTCGACACTTCCAAGTATTGATACTTTGGTCAGCCATAATTAGAATTTTTTCAAGTATCGACTCATCAATGTTGCAAAAGTTATGACATAATTTTTTTACTAAAAGTTAAAGAATTATTGAAGAATTAATCGATAATCAGATTGTTGGTTAACTTAATTTGATTAAGTGGTAAAATTTGGATCAATCCAAATATAATTTGATTTAAGCTTGAGTCCAATTGGATTGGACCTGATCCAAATATTTTGGCCCATGTTTTGAATTTGAATTTTGAATTCAAATTCAAATAGATTTATGAGTTTAAATTCAAGTCTAAATCTTGAATTTAGAATTTAAAATTTAAATACTTGAATTTTGAATTAAGTGGTTAGAAATCTCCCCCCATATCTCTCTCCTATTATCTCCTTCTATCTCTCTCTAATTCTCTCACCCTCCTAACCATTTGGGCACCAATTTAGAATGGGCTGCTAGTGGGCATGGAAAGATGACATGAGTGTGGATGAAAAGAGAGAAAGGGTTCATTAAAAGAAAGTCTTCTACCTAAGAGAGAGTGGGGTGTGTAGGGGCTTGTACTCAAAGAGAAAGAATACCTTCTAGGTTGGGTTCTAGATAGTCTAGGTTTAGGAAGTGAGTTCCATCTCAAAATCTCATCCTCCAGCAGGTTCTTTGGCTCTAAGAGGGTCTTGGTATCTAGAAGAGAAAGGAAGTCAGCCATCGAGGTTCCAGAGGTGCTAGCACTCCGAGGGAACTGGTTAGGATAGTTCTCTTATGTGGATCACCTATACAGGCTAGATACTCTATGTGGCTAGTAGGGTTTTCAAACCTCCACCTTTCAATAGCAGCACGTATCATTTACTACTGAAAGGTAATGATATAATCATTGTATTATAGATATAGTCTACAATAACAAGTTTGTATATTTATCATTTTATATTTTAGCTTTATTTTATATACATCTTTATCATGTCATGATCCTATATAGACTATTTGTAAAAATGTTCTAATGCATGAGTAGATTAAATAGTTTAATCTTATTGTTTTCACTGCATTTATATTTCAAAATTTTGAAATAGATACAGGAAATAGCCTAAGTTTCCTAACAATCTAGGCTTCCAATTCCCGGATGGTGGTCTTAGAAGAATGTTGGAGGGTAGCTAGTTCCTCCTTCAGCTTAAGCTCCTATGCCTTAAAAGCCTTGAGAAGTCTATTAGAGTCCTCCACAAGGGACTCCACCATCTTTACTTGCTTGCTCTAGGAGTGACTGAACTCAATAAATTTGTTGAGCCCCTCATGAATGGTGAATATGTCATGAATGAGCTAAAAGTAGGAAAAGTGCATAATCAGTTAATTAGGAAAGATGTTATTCGACCAAAGAGAGAGTAAAGAAATGTACCTCAATCATAGTTAGGAACAAATTGGAAACAATCTTGTCTAGCATTCAAGATTTCCACTCCAAATCTTAGGGGAGGAGTAGCATCTTCGACAACTCTCGTGCCACCTAGGAGTCATGCAAAGTAGAGTCGTCGATCTCGATGTCAACCCTATGACATAAGAGTCTCCTTCTCTTCTACGGAAGAAGACGATATTGGTTTCTAAGGGAATTGGAGGAGCCCCCTTAGGAAGGTTCTGCCACTGTTGGATCTAAGGGAGTTGAGGAGTTCTCCCTCTAGAAGACTTAGCCACTGCTTGATGCGGAACTATAATTGCATGTAAAGTTATTTTTGTATTTTTTAAAGTTAAGTGATGAATCTAAATCCCGAAAAGTAGACTAAGAACCTAAGTAGGGAAATCTATGCAAGATAGGACCTAAAAGCAATAGAAAAAGAGGATCGCCGAGACTAAGAAGTCTCGGTTGGGCTAGTTCATCTCCAATAAGATGACTGGCAGGCAGAGAGGGTATACCTGACAACGGTTGATGCACCTGATATAGATCATAGACAAAGGGATCTCTCTCACTCCCAGATGCATCCTGAAAAATCAAGCCAGAGACCCGCGGGTTCTCGACTTTCTGCCCGGTGATCCGATTGCTGCCTAGCTGGAGTTGTTGGATTTGTAAGAGTCATGGGACCTACAAATAGCCTTTCAGAGGTTAGAAAACAAGGCAAAGATGAAAGATTAATTGAAAAAACATCAAAGGAAAAAAGGGATTTGATGTGGGCGGCTAGGGTTTGGAGAGGCAGATGGTAGCTGGAGACTGGGCACAGGACACCAAGAAGAAGTGGAGGGGCTCACACAGAATCCCCTTAGCCCACAGCTATAAGCACACAGCAATTGGAAGAACTCAATTATATTTCATGAGAAAGGTGTCTTCATACAAGAGAATAGTCTCTTAAATAGACTCATAAACTTGGCCCCTAAGTAAGGTTACAATATAGACATTACCTAAGAATTTGAATCCCACCTAAACCCTAGCTAGAATACATGGTAGGTCTAGGTTGAAAATCCCTCAAATTTCTCCTCCTCTCTCTTGCCTTGGTCGGCCAAGGGAGGTGACCCTAGTGGCTGACCAAGAGGGTGGTGACCATAGGGTGGATGGCACCCTAGCTCCCCTCCTAGGCCTTGGCTGGCCCATTTTGCTTCAGGCTACAGTCTAGGGTTCCAGGGCTTCTGATTTGGCTCCCAGGCTTTTGATTTCTTCTCCTAGGCCTTTCATGGTCTTCATAGCTTCCAGCTGGGTTGGTCTTCACTTGGATTGGCTTGGTCTTCACTTGTATGAGTCTTTACTAGACTTTGACTAATATGTACAGGACTCAGAAAGAAGACTAGCTCAACATGAGCTGACTGATACAGGACTCAAATAATAAAAAGACAACTCAAATAGGCTAAGCCTTTATTACAAATGGACTCAAATGCTACTAAGTAATCCACAAAGGGTTGAGAAGCCTTTGTCTTATTCTGGTGCCTCTGGTGTCCCCACCATTGCTGGGGTCAAGGAAAAAGCACCAGGGCACCTTGAAAATGGCACACGAGAAGTTGTAATAGGGGAACCACCTTGATTACTTCATCAACATCGATGGGGAGACGACACCCCTTCTCAACAGAGTCGCAAGGACCTGCGATGATGGGGCCCTAACTACCACTGGGGGACCTCTGATAGAAGGCCCTGGATGTGGCTGCTTGGTGATGCTCTTCTTGGAGGCTCACCCCTTGGGGGCAAACCTCTTTTGAATCGCTTCCTAGAATTGCTTGGCCAGAATCTTCTAGCCTACAAAATGAACAAGTGACTTAGCAAAAAATTTTGAAAGTCGAGAGAGGAAGACATTTGGGAGAATCTTACTAAGAGTTTGTTTGGCTCAACTAAATGTCATAAAGATTTTGCTCATTAGAAGTTCTCGTTGAGGGGAAACCTCTAGGTCATGTAATTTCTAAAAATCCTTCTCATCAGAAGCAAGGATTTGGTCATTCTTATTCAAGGATAGATTCAGCTCCCTTCAAATCTAGTTTGTCCCCCGGGAATCATCAAAAGAGATGAAGAAGAACTTACTCTTTCAGTTATGGATGGAAGAGGGTAGGCTAGTGATGAAGGCTCCTCCATGGCGAGGGCCGATGAACCACCAGCCCTCTACCTTGGGTTGCTTCTTCAACATGAAAAAGGCCCGAAACAAGAATATTCGGGGCTAGATGTCAAGGAATTAACAAAGGATGATAAAGGAGCACAAACTTCAAAAGGAATTCAGTGCAAGTTAAGCCGAGACAACCCAGAAAAGGTCAACAATATTCATAATGAAAGGATAATGAGCAAATCTTAGGCCATCATGAACAAACTCCTCGTATATGGCAACATGGTCAGGTAGACTAGATATTACTCGATCCTCTAGTCTTGGAATATAAACATGAAAGTTATCTAAAAACTTGTACTGATCCCAAAACTGAAGGATTTTGGCCTCGATCATTACAGAGACCTCAGCCATCGGTCTGACCAAGATAATCTTTGAGACATAGGAGTGCTCGGCTCGAAGATTGTCTTAGAAGGAGACTTCCACCTCCTATGAACTCTCAAGACCCCTCTCTTTCAAAGATGGATCCTGAGAACTTTGCAACCTAGAAATATTATTGAGTAAGTAACTCACATCCTTGGAAGACATTTCTCATGAGAAAAAATGAGAAGATCAAAGAAAGTAGGAAAATCAGGAGAAATTCAAAGAAAAATCCCTCACCCAATAGCGGGATGAAGGTTAAGGGAGAAGAAAGTCACCATAAAAGAAGAAACTCTATAAAAACCCTATAGAAGCCCTAAATGAAAGCTTTTGGAGAAGGAACAATGGATAAAGCAAAGAAATATGAGGGAAACTAGCCTGGGGACAATCAATTTTTGGAGAGCGGGGGCAAAGATTCTTCTTTTTTTTTGCTCGCTCTTCTGCTTTGCAAGATTGAAGTCCCTATAACAATGGTATGGAAATCTCTTTTATACCGTATCTGAATAGTTGAGATTGAGACCTTGATGTGGCCAAAACCACCATATTTCTATATATGGTGCAACCTGAGCCGAGCAACGTTATGCTATTTCAAAATTGCAACTAGCCAATTAACTCTCGACATCAAAATCTACACAAATAATTTAAAGGCTTCAGCTACCAAGCCATGTGACACCATCCGACTGGCCAAGGAAGATCGGTTGAATCGCTAGCCATTTAAAGAGTTAATGCACGGTCCTTTCGAGTATTGTACCAATAATTTTCTTTCTCCGGTGGTTGAGGCAACAAAATAGCTAGCAACAATTTTTAAGGAGTTAATGAATACCCAAGTGACAAAAAGATTTGTTCAACTCTCAAGATGACTACTCCCTTCACCTAGAAGCAATAAAGCCCGGAAAAAGTTATTCAGCGATATTCTAAACTCGGGAATAGGGAGTAATTATTATGGCAACTACTTATTCAGCCTCAAGAAATAATCGAGCCACAAACTAAGAAGGAGATGACTAAGCTGGTGGCTATACCAAGCCACTACAACATCCAAACCTGGGAGATTAGCAAGGACCATAGGCCCAACTAATGTAACATCCCTATATACACATAAATAGAATAATTACTTGGACCTGACTAACTACCAAAATAAACTTAGTTGGGTATACCGGGATCCCATGTCAAAGCTACTACTGTCGATGACAAGTAAGACATCCCGATGCCTGGAGTCTGTAATGCTGAGCAAGTAACAAAAGTAGACAAAATACAGTCATCCCAATAAGAATCCTAGTAGATAAGATCTCCACAAAGGCTGTTATCCCAAAAGAAATGTTTCACAGAAAAGATCATAGAAGACAAGATCCTAATATCCAATGAAATGATATTATTCATGTCCGAGGAGGCCACCTTCTAACAGAATTCAGTTACTTTGAGTAACTTTATAAATAGGTAAGAGAGGACTCTTGATAAGTACATTCACTACCACTCCCAAATACTCATTCGGTCTTTCTCTAGCCACATCTCTCAGCTCTTATTATTGTCCATTTTCTCTCATTGGCTTGAGCATTGGAGGGTCTTTTGCCAGTAACCACCAGTTAAGTGAAATTGTTCTTGCAGGTTTCCATTTGAGAGACATTTAGGAGTAAGCTCCACTAGAGAAGGCAATGGGATCGCTAGACGCCGCCGAAGTTCCAGGAGTGAAGATTTGATGGCAATAAGCAACTCTAACATCAAGTTTCCATTGTAATTATCTTTAATTTTTGTAAAGCTACCGATAGAAAGGAAAACTAAGATATCACATAAAGTGCAGTCAATTGCATGAACTGCAGTTGGTACATAAACAAATGATAATACTTCAACAAACGAATACTAGTGGCTTATGATACATGAACAATAAGAGAGCATACAATGGCATAAGACATGCAGTACTTTGATTCTAAACTGTCATAAATTTCTGACTGTGGACTTGATGGCTCTGAAATTGTAAGACATGCTACATTTCCATTCGAAATTTACCATTTTAACATGTTCTTTTGGAAAATAGAAGTTTAAATAAGACTCCCCTGCTTGATTCTTAATTGCCTATTTAACAAGGACACTGCCTTTGAACTCAGCAGAGGAAACATTATCTACACGTCTGGTATAGAATTGCTCTGCAACAACTTAATCCTGGTTCTTCCACCACTATCATTTTAGAGTCCACTCATAATCTTAAATGCTTTCATGAATCAGTCCGCAAAGATTTTTGCATAGAAAATCTAATTTCTATAAAAAAATGACATCTCATTTAAGTCTTCCAGATTTTACGAAAACAGAAACTAACCAATGTAGGCAATACAAAGGATTTTCTTGAATCTTATGACTCAAGATGGCTAAAGAAGGGAAGACCCAAAATACCTACAAGATTAAACTCTAGGAAAATAGCTACAAGCAAGCTATGAATAATTCAGGTAACCAATTTTTGTGAATTGAATGTTTAGGAACACTGGAACAGGCTTAGGCCAAGCTTGCAAGACCTTTTTCTTTCAGCTCTAGTCAACAATTTGAAGTTGTGAAAAGAAACTAAACATAAAAAGGAAGTAAAGCAGAAGATGCACGCAAACAAATAAAAATAAATAAATAAAGAGCTACTACATTGTATCATAGTAAATCTATAACCACTTTCACACCACACCTACGAATTGAATTAACCACTACCACACTAATAAATTACCATGCATGGCCATGAATGGATGAAGATAAATCTGGTTGTTCCTGCAATCCCACTATTTGAGTGATGGTCATTTATCTGAGTAACAAAAGATAAAGAATATTAATTTTTTCCTAGCATGCCTCTTGTTCATGGTCCATCATAATCTTCTAGGTGATGGCATCACATATGACAAAGGTTCTAGTATCACTGCAAATTCTTATGGACCACGCAAATTCTTATGGACCACCGCTTGTTCATGGTCCAAAACGAGGATGGCAGGACGCACCGCCTGTCGCAAAATGACATGATTTGTTTAATAGAAAACTGAAGCCAGTAACGGAGTCCCCAAGTCAAACTCTTTTTCATGGGCCATCATACATTATTAGAGCATGGCATCAAACTTGATGTGACTATAGTGCCATTCTTATATTATTAAGACTTAAGAGCCCCACCATGCCAAAGCATGATGATCTCTAGTTGAGACAATCAGATTTTTATAAGATGGCAGCAAAAGAAATGATCTCATGATCCTGTAGATTTCTTAGGCCGCATCTAGGATTAGAAGTGGGTCAGGTCATACCGGGCTACATCTCTACCTAAGCCCGGTCTGAAAAAATATTTCAGATTTCAGGCTGGGCTTAGGCCCGAAATTTTTTTAAAGTATTTGGCCCGAGCCCGATTGGACCGGCCTGAGCCCGAGTAAAACTTAAATGATCTCCCCCGCCCCCACCCCCCCGCCGCCCCCGCAAAAAAAATCATCCTATTTCTTGCTCTCGATCCTCTCTAGCTTCGCCGCTTCCTTCCTCCTATCACTCTCCATCACCTCCTCATCCACCGTAATCACCACCTGATCCGCTGACATCGCCGCCCCCTCCGTCACGAGTGCCACATTAGACCTCTGGCCGCTGCTTTCCGTCGCCTTTATGACGGCCTGTGCTGGTGGTTAAAGATTGGTGGAGTCCGTCGGGGGGCCTTTCGGATCGTGGACGAGATGGGGGCAGTAGACGAGAAAGGTGACATGGGAGGCAAGCTAGGCATCGATAAAATCGGGAAGGAACACATGGCTGCATTTAGGGAAGAGTCGGAGGGTCTCGTCGTCCTCGAACTCATTGAGGCAAACTGCGCACTCTAGCGCCCCCTTCTCGATCTTGAGCTCCTTCACCTACGAGTACACCAACATCGAGAACGTCTCTAGCATAGATGGATCCATCCCTTACTGCCACCGTGACCGCCCTCCTCCCCCGCACACGGGGAGGCAAACGGACTCTACCCGGTCTCCAGTGCATTGTCTCGCCGGGCACCGCCGCACCACTGGTCTCCCGATAAATGCACTGATCGTGCCTCACCGAGCACCACCATGGGCACCACCCCTACTGCCGGTCAGGAGGGAGGAGAGAACTAGAGAGCTGACGGTGAGGAGGGAGGAGAGAACAGAGAACCAGTGGACGGGGAGTGGGATGGAGGGAGGAGGATGGGACCCTAAAATGGGCCTGCCCTGGTTCGAGCTTTGCCGTTTCAGGCTCCCTTCGGGCCAAGTTCGGGCCGGGCCGGGCTGGGCCAAGGGATGCCCGAGCCTAGACTAAAAATTAAATGGATCCTATTTTTAGGTCCAAGCCCAGCCTGATTTAATTGGAATATGGCCCAAAGCTCGGCTCGACTTCAAGCCGGCCCGAGCCCATTTCTAGCCCTAATCATATCAAATGCTTAAGGAAAAAGTTACCGATAAACTATCAGAATAAAATTAAAAGAATCAACTAATTAAATCATCAAATTTGTCATTGATCATCACCAAATCGCAATGCTGCCTGCAGATATTATGACTAAAGAACTAAGATGTCAAAGCACAAGGCATGCACTGCTCCGTTAGTTCACCACCATGTACTGAAATACTTAGGTAGTGGCTACATATAGAAGAAGATATCTACTGCTATGTTTTGCAATAATTAGTTGGCTAAATGTAAATTCGATTCTCCATGATGAAAATAAAGTTATTACAGTGGTAATCATATGGTAACCTATTCACTTACTAGACACCAGATTTAACTAATGTGTCAAAGATTGAACAGCATTCTTACTCTCCATGGATCTAAAATCAGGAAGGTCAGGGATTATGGAGAACCTCAGTCGCCACTTCTCCAAATTATATATGTTAATGACTAGGAGTTAACATGGAGTTCTGATCCAATGAATCCACCAATCTATAACAAAAAAAAAAAAAAGAGGACATGATAGCAAGGAGTAGATACCTCTACTTTTGTGGAGATGATTGCATGTGAATGCAGTATATAATAGGACAGAGGATCCCATGGAATCGGCATGGGTGAATAATTGTTATAATGATTTCAAAAGGACTAAAGTTTTTTTGTCATGTTCCCATACCATGAGACCATTGGCATAGGTGAAGACTAGAGGCAGCCCGATAAGGAAGAAATGTGTTTCTAAGATAAGAAAAGTAATGTCGGAGGACGACCTAAGAGATCGGCGGTCAAGGAAAATACTAACGCTGTTCCAGATTATCTTCTAATCTACCTCTGGTTATTTGGAATGAAAATGACTTGCAGAGAATTGATGGCCTTCTTGTTTGAATGATTAATTGCTTCCTGGGCCCAAGGAATGATGTCCTACAGATACTACATAGGAAGAAAAATTAAATTTTAGTGCCTCAGCCTCCAACTGATCATTATAATGAGGTTGCTCCTATGTACAATCAAGTTAGAAAAGTACTATTTTATGTGAAATGAAACTTTAGAATCTTGGAAGAAAGAAGTAGAAACATGAACATCAAGGGAACACAAATTTAAAAACATGACAAGTATGAGCAGCTGCTTTATTCAATATAAATTTAAAACTGAATTATTGGATCACATATAACATGTCAGGGTCATCTAAGAATTACATGAATCATTAGCCAAAAGTTTAAACAAAATATTTAGCCAACAAATCCAATTAGGGGGAAAAAAAAAATTTCTTAATCCGCTCAATTCGAATCTTCCAAAAAAAATAATTTAGAAAAAGATGAAAGAAATTATGAAAGTAAGGTTGAAGTCCTCTTTTTTTTTTTTTTCATTGATGATTCACATCATAAATTGAGGTAAATTACCTCTATTATAATAGTAGTGAATTCCTTCCTTGTATAATTCAGGTTAGATTCTTCTCTTTGTTCAAATAAGACTGAATATTCAAAAATAAACTTGACTAATAGAAATAATCATGGAAAAAAAATCCTGCAGGAGGTAAATCTTGACCCTATATCAACTTTGTCTCATATTGCTCTACCTAATTCTTTTTTGGATTTAAAGATAACCTCTGTAGGCCAGGGACGATGATGTAATCCAAGAGGGGGGGTGAATTGGACTTTAAAATTTTTTTGCAATACTTCAAATAATGTGCCAATTCAAAACATGTGTTTGTGAGCATGATAATAAAGTGCATCAGAAATAAAGAAATAAAGACAATAATAAAAACAATCATAAATACATAAATATTTATAGTGGTTCGGTGCACTCCAAGGCACCTACATCCACTTTCCAAGTTTTCCTTGGGAATTCACTATAATCATACAGATTACAGCCAACTTATTTTCCAGACTCACAAGTCAACCCTTTGGTTTTTATGGGCTAATCAAAAATTCCTTAGTTTTCACGGGCTCACCAAAATCCCTTGGTTTTGCAAGCTAACCAAGAACCTAGTTGGTTTTACGGGCTCACCAACAACCTATGTTGGTTTTACGGGATCACCAACAACCTTGATGATTTTTTGGGCTAACCAACAACCCAACTTATTTTCACGGGCTCACAAGTCAAAATCCTTGTTGGTTTTTATCACATAGGCTCACCAACAACCTAGATACTAGTTTCAATTCCATTGAAACTAGTAAGCAATACAAGTACAAGAATAATAATGAAAATATATAAGCTTTCTTACAAAAAGTATATTTATCTTTGAGGTACTTGATTGTTGTGTTGAGCTTGTCTCCATATAGTAGAAGCTTCAATAGATGCTTGAAGATGCCACTCTTAGAAGCTTTCTCTTCACTTAAAATCCTTGGAGGCTCAACACTCTTAATATTAAATCATTAAAAATCCTTTATATATTTTTTCTTGTAAACCAAAGGATTTATCATTCAAACCATGGATTCTCTCTATCAATCCATTTCTCTTTATTCCCTTGAGCTTGGTGGTGTTTAAATAGCCCTCCAAACCTTATTTAACCATTGGTGACCGTTGGAAGAGAAAATATGGCCGTTGGAACCAAGTTGGGAAAGTTCTACACTTCAGAAAAACTAGCCGTTACAACAAGTATCGACACTTGACCTTAATGAGTCGATACCTTAAGTTGACACTTCATTTTTTTGAGTCGACACTTGACCAAAAATATCTTCTGAAGTCTTCTGCTCTGCATTGATGAGTCGACACTTCATCTGGTGAGTCGACACTTTAATTCTGTGAGTCGATATTTGACTAAACTCCTAAAATCATCACATTCTGCATCCTGTTTGGTCTCAGGCCTTGAGTCGACACTTTGAGTCGATACTTGAATTTCATGAGTCGACACTTGGCTGCACTAGTACTGAAACTTCTATAAATTCAAATCTTGAGTACCTATAACTAATTAACACACTTAATGCATAATTAGTACTCAAATATACTTAAGTGTTTTATCATAATCAAAACCAGAGTCAACAACCTCCAATCAATTTTTTTTTCAAAAATAAAACTTTTAGTTGACCTACCTATTTCAAGGCCCAAATGATGAAATTTCTATCCACTTCCCCTCCTAGGAGATTAGCCTTAAATCATAGATCTTGAAAAGTTTCATAATCTTTAAAAAAAGATCATCTTAATTAAACATCTTTTGACCAAATTATGGTTTCTAGAAAGCCTGGCGCCTGATATAGCTTCCTAATATGATGAATCTTTTTTTTAAATCCAATCCACCCCTACTCATAGTAGCTAAAGTGATCTATATCAAGTTTGGTGATTCTTATAGATACTAGTAGTGGCCAAAGTGATCAGCTAGATATCTATAGTGCTCAAAGCAATCTATATTGATTCTTATGATCTTTCAGAATACTCTTAGTGGCTAAAATGATCTGTATCAAGTTTGACAATCTTCCCAAATATTCGTAATAGTCAAAATAGTCCACATTGCATCCAATAATCTTTCTAAATACTTGAAGTAGTCAAAATGATCCATATCAAGGCTGGTAATCCTCCTAGATCATCAACTAAGCCTGAATAAACACTCAAGCACATGTGAAGGTTTAAACTTAGCTATTGCAATAATTAATCTATATTATTTCTAACTTTGATTGATATCTTATTGATCTCTTTACATGTTCTTTTATTGATGCATGCTATATACATCATGAGGAATTGTCATCAAACAACACATTTTACTAGTTGTAAGAAACCTATAGAAGGGGATTCTGTATATGTAAGGGTATATTATGACCTCATTAACTAAAATATGTATCCTTTTTTCTGTTAGGACAACCAATGTGGTCCATTTTGACAATTCCCATTTACACAAACCTCTTCCCCTTCTATCTTCACTCTAGAGTGAGATAGACTATTATGCATTTTTCTTTTTGAATCCATGTAAATTTGTTTGATTCATTCTACATTCTACTCCATTATGATTTTAACATAGAGCTTTGTCATGGTTTAGATGGCTACATGGCTTGCAGTCCTTAAAAATCTTTGGCTAGTAAAGGAAGGCCTAATAAAGAGAAACTAACATAACCACACTATTTGAAAAGTCATGATTTATGATAAACAAACAAAGTTAGAATCTTGGATATAGAGTACTAAAGCACAATAATTTAGGTTCATATAGGATGGATACGTCAAATTGGGTGTAATACCCATATGCATTCCAAAGTTTATGGTAGTGTGAAATATGATAATTGGCAAAAAATAACAATAAAAGTTTTTTTCTTTAAGGTGATGATGCTGATCAGGCAAAGGTATGAAAATATCACTCTTTTTAAGAAGATTCAAATCCTTTATGGTTAACAAAGCCCATGAAGTGTAGTAGTGTTGAAAATGATGAAGCAAATGAATTGGTCTTTATTCATGTAGGATCATGGTATATATAGAAGAGATACTAGTCTTAAGAAGGTAGGAAAGCAAAACTAGGAAGGAGAAAATCAAGAAAAAAAAATAGTAGGAGATCATGCATACAAAAACTTTCCAATACTTTTCCTTAAGATGGGATGAAGATATCACGATGATCCATCTTGCCAACAAGAGATAAAAAAGAAGATTCACTTAATCCCTTTGTTAGGGTATTTGCCACTTGATTAGCTAAGTGAATACAAATCTATCTGCTGGTCACCTTTTCCTTGATGAAGTGGTCGTCAATTTCAATGTATTTGGTATGATCATGTTGTATTGAATTATTCATAATTTTAATTGCCACCTTATTATCATAGTACATCATCATAGGAGACTTTCCCAAAAGATGTAGCTATTAGAGTAATTTTTATAGCCAGAAAAGCTCACATATTGATGCAGGATGACTCTAGGACTGATGAAAATAGACAACTAATTTTTTTATGATTTTTAAGATTTTTAATTCAGTGGCTAAATATCCAAAAATAAGTAAAGAATCAGCATGAAGACTAGTAATGCTAGAAACAATCATACCTGCAAAAATTCATGCAGAATAATAAATAGCCAGGACCCGAGAGTTGAGAAACTCTTGATTTAGGATAGAGTACCTATCATCAAATCAGAACTCAAGAGAGGGAAGGCTTTTACCAGGCAGCGATTGCAGTTCCTTCGATGAAGAGATCTCTCAGCCTCAGGATGGTGCCTGGAAGAACAAGCCTTTGTTTCCTGAATCTGAAGGCGATCTGGACCCTGTCTGAAGGCAAGGAAAGCCTCCTCTAGGGAGGGATAACACCTCGAGGATATGCAAAACATCAAGGTTAGGCACAAATCAGGTAAGCAATAAAAGAAACAAAATATGGAAGAAAGAAAAACAAAAGAAAGGGAATTAGGGCTAGTAGGGCTGGTGGCCTGGAGAAGGGAGACTCCTGCTTTCAGGGATAGCTTCAGGGTTCCTTCTCAAAGGCATGGCTGATGTTAAGATGACTGATTTACTGCTTGGGCATGAAGAACAGCAAGGGTAATGGTCGGCCAACACAAGAACAAAGAACCAAAAATAAAATAAAAAAACCAAAGAACACAAGACACCTGTCTCAAAATAATTCAGCAGAGTTTAGTTCATAAGAGTTGATTGATTATAAGAGGAGGGGTGGGGTATTTATAGAGCTCCATGCCCTCTCCTAAAGGGATTACAAGTCTTCACCTAGTTATAATAGGTTTACACAATTTAAGTGGGAGAAAGACTACAAAATAAACCTAGAACTAGGAGTATACTAGTTTAATAGAATAAGAACTAGGTTTCCTTCTTCCCTTTGAATTCCTCCTTCTTAGCTTGGACCAAGTCAACACTTTGGACGTGTTGGACTTCATGGGGGAAGCAATGGGCTGGCTCCTCATGGGTTTGGGCGGCCTTGAATGGCTTGGGCGCATGGGCTTGGGCCTCCTGGAATTTGGGGCACCCTGGATGGAATATTCCTGGAATAAAATGGCATCTTGGTTCTTATGGACCTGGGCCTTGAATCTTCTTTGGGCTGGGAAGCAGATGGATCTCTGGAATCAAGTGAGGCCCTGTTCTAGGAATATTCTCTAGCATCTGGAGGGATTCTGGGCATCATGCAGTAATCTTGGACCCTGGGATGGTATACAAAGTCCAATTTGCTGAAGTGGGGTCTTCTAGCTCCTGGATGAGGCCTGGTGAAACTCCACAGTAGGGTATCCTCTTCTCTTGTACAAAATTGAACTCTTACTGGACTCATAACTGAAGTACAAGACTCCTCAATATACTGACTAGGGTTGAGGGTTGAGACAAATCAACTAACCTCAAATTATTATAGGACTCAATCTTAATTAATTACAAAATTGTGACATGACTAAGGTTTTAAAATTAAAACCCTAATCAATAAACCATATGAGATCCAGTGATTTGTGTTTGATCTTGGTGTCCCCACGAATTCTCCCCGGGTGGGAGGATCTCGACCTTGTCAAGTGAGGGTCAATTTGGCTCAAGGAGGGTCTGGGTTGAGGCGCTGCAGATCCGCACCAGTGTTCCACAAGTCCTCAGATTCTGGCCGACCTTGCCACCAGACCAAATACCGCTGATGGTCTCTATTTGGGATACTGATGGCTTGATTGTCCAGGGTTCTCTCAATCTCTTCCTCACCAAAAGGCCAAATTGTATGTGGTCGCTCTGGGGTGGGTTCACTCACAAAGAAAGGGAGTGGCTCAAGGGGCTCACTGGGCATCATTGCTAACTCCCTAGACTCTACAAAATCTGAGATGCTGAAGGTGGAACTAATACCCAAATCAGGTGATATCTCAGGCACATAGGTAGTGGGTCCACTGCTATTCATTATTTTGGATAGGCCAGCTTCGCGAGCAGAAAATTCCTTTACCATCACATATTTCTTTGCATAAAATTTTTTATCTTTCCTTTGGAAATTAGCCAAGTTGTTATTTAGTTCATTACTTATGTTCAGCTCTTGACTAAGTTCTTGATGCATATGCTATACAGAGGCTAGTGTAGGTGCAGACAGATAGATTCAAGGATGTGGATTTATTGGACTCAACTAACACCTAATAGACTTGACTAGACTTCCTTATCAAAGGAAATTTATTAGACTCTTTGGATCTAACCTAACAGACTATAGACTCTCTAGGTTTAATCCTAAATTGGCATGCACAGGAGAATTTACAATGTACTCCTAGTAAATGCCACAAAGTATACCAAAAGTAATATTCAAACTTAACATGTGTAATGAATGAATGCAACATGCAAACCTCTACATGATGCAGGTGAATGGTTAAAGAATCATAGGAAGATCCAAGAAAAGGTAAAAAATACAAGGTGGATTTAGGGTTAGTCTGGCAAGGTAGAAAGTAAGAAAAGCGGTTGGAACTGATCAGATAGACTAAGAGACAAGAAGGTGTTTCCGGGATGAGTCCTATACTAATGAGGTTGACCTTATGAGGTTGAGGTATATCTACTGGGTTGGCATGATGGAAAAATGGGTCACTAATTTCGGGAAAAAGATCAATGGGAGTCAAAAGAGTGAATTCATCCTGAGGGTACTGATAAGAAATCAAGTCCTTAATAAGTTCTTTTGGCTTAGGAAATTCAGGACTAGGCTCTACAATTAGATTCTCTTCCTCTAACTGGTTTTCTACTACTGGTTCAGCTTGGGTGTGGTCAGGTTCAACTAATGTTAGGTGGTCTCCTACTTGGTTATCTACTTGGTCAACTAATTCTTGGTTGGTTTCTACCTGAGTATGGTCAGGGTCAACTAATCCTAGGTTATCTATGAGGAACTCCTCTTCTTCCTCATACTCATTCACTAGGCTCTCATCAGCTTTATATATTTTCTCTTCAAGGTCATCCTGGTGAACCAATGGGATGGTAAGAGGGGGTTGACTAAGGAAAAATGGACAAATACTAGGCTCACAGCTAGGGACACTAATCATATAGGATTTAGGTAGACTGAGGGATAGTGGGTTACTACTAGGTTCATATTTAGGGACTATGGGTTTTTGGGGATTATAGGGCAAGGGTTCAGCTCTATGGGCCTTGTCTAGGGTTCCTATTTGGTCATTTAATGGATCAATCCTATGGATTGTTTGGTTATTGGATTGGGTTATTTGGTTAATCTGAGTGGTCAATTAGGCAAGCTTGGTTTGGGTTCGGGTTTGGGTTTGGTCAAGCTTCTGACTCAATTGGGTATTGGTTTGGTCAAATTTGAAGTCCATCTTTTCACTCAGGGCTTTTATGAGGGCTTCTAGATTGGACTCCATGGTTGAGCTGGGTTGGGATTTAGAATTCTGGTAATGGGTTCCTAGTCTAGTGGTTATACATGCAATCAAGCAATCAGAATGAGATGGTGCATCCAAGCATGCAAAAGAAAAAGGGTTAGAACAATCTAGGATCAGTAGTTCTAGGGTTTCTTAGACTTAGAGCCAAAACTGGGTGGGTTAGCTCAACTTACACTTAACCCAGTAGCTAATCCTTCCTCTAGCTAGGTAGAGGGTGGGAGTGTGGGAGGCCCCCCCTACTTTCGTAGGGACTTAATTAAAAATCACAACACCACTTAGGTCATTTGACTCTAGACCCTCAGCCTTAGATACCATATTTCAATAATAGCCATAGGATTAAATGCACTAGTTGGCCCACATAGCTCAGACTCGACCTGTTGATGTCACCTAGCCCTCTAGGGCAAATTAGGTCTAATTAATTTTAATTAGGCTTAGGTCTGAATGATGATGGTGGTTTTGGGCCCAGGACAAGTGATGAAATCCTGTCCTAATGTTAGATAGTGATTGCCCTTAAGATTAGGTTAATCAGATGATGGCACTCAATGATCCTGATGCAATCTAAAAATAATCAAAAAAATAAAATATTTTTTATGTTTTTTATGATGTAGCAAGTTAGGTTTGAGTTGATTAGGTTAGCAAACAACTTGGGCTTGGGATTGGGGTGTGTGGAAGTTGATTAGGTTAAGGTTGAGTCAAGGTGCAGAAATAGTAGAATTCAAAAAATTAGGATTTTAGAAGATGCAAAATTTGATATACTTATCGATGTATAAAAAAAATCAAAAGAATTATAGAATAGAGGATGGAGGTGAGGATGAACTCTACCAAATTTGATATAAAACAAAAATCATATGATGATGCAAATCCTAGGGTTTTCAAACTGCTACAGAAATCTCGGGATTTTTGTTAGTGTTTCTAATATGCCAAATTTTAGAGAATTAGTGTTTCAGTAAAATTAATTAAAAATTATGACAATTATAAGGACAAAATAGAGGACATTACATGCAAATTTAATAGAAAAATAAAATGTTTAAGATGCCAAAATTGATCAAAACCTAGACCTCTGATGCAGGTGACATGATGTAAAAATTAGGGTTTATGATTCTAATGTAGATAAAAACTATCCTAAACCCACTCTAATACCAAACTGATGTGGGACGACTCTAGGACTGATGCAAATAGACAACTAATTTTTTTGTGATTTTTAAGATTTTTAATTCAGTGGATAAATATCCAAAAATAAGTAAAGAATCAGCATGAAGACTAGTAATGCTAAAAACAATCATACCTGCAAAAATTCATGCAGAATAATAAATAGCCAGGACCCGAGAGTTGAGAAACTCCCAGTTTAAGATAGTGTACCTATCATCAGATCATAACTCAAGAGGTGGAAGGCTTTTACCAGGCAGCGATTGCAGTTCCTTTGATGAAGAGATCTCTTAGCCTCAGGATGGCGCCTGGAAGAACAAGCCTTTGTTTCCTGAATCTGAAGGCGATCTGGACCTAGTCTGAAGGCAAGGAAAGCCTCCTCTGGGGAGGGAAAACACCTCAGGGATCTGCAAAATGTCAAGGTTAGGCACGAATCAGGTAAGCAATAAAAGAAACAAAATATGGAAGAAAGAAAAACAAAAGAAAGGGAATTAGGGCTCGTAGGGCTGGCGACCTGGAGAAGGGAGAGTCCTGCTTTTAGGGATGGCTTCAGGGCTCCTTCTCAAAGGCGTGGCTGAAGTCAAGATGACTGATTTGCAGCTTGGTCATGGAGAACAGCAAGGGTAGTGGTCGTTCAACACAAGAACAAAGAACCAAAAACAAAACCAAAAAACCAAAGAACATAAGACACCTGTCTCAAAATAATTCAGCAGAGTTTAATTCATTAGAGTTGATTGATTATAAGAGGAGGAGGGGTGGGGTATTTATAGAGCTCCATGTCCTCTCCTAAAGGGATTACAAGTCTTCTCCTAGTTAGAATAGGTTTACACAATTTAAGTGGGAGAAAGACTATAAAATAAACCTAGAACTGTGAGTATCCTAGTTGAATAGAATAAGAACTAGGTTTCCTTCTTCCATTTGAATTCCTCCTTCTTAGCTTGGACTAAGTCAACACTTTGGATGTGTTGGGCTTCATTGGGACAGCAATGGGCCGGCTCCTCATGGGTTTGGGCGGCCTTGAATGGCTTGGGCGCATGGGCTTGGGCTTCCTGGAATCTAGGGTGCCCTGGATGGAATATTCCTGGAATAAAATGGCATCTTGGTTCTTATTGACCTAGGTCTTGAATCTTCTTTGGACTAGGGCACACATGTATCTCTGGAATCAAGTGAGGCCCTGCTCTAGGAATATTCTCTAGCATCTGGAGGGAATCTGGGCATCATGCAGGAATCTTGGACCCTGGGATGGCATACAAAGTCTAATTGACTGAAGTGGGATCTTCTAGCTCCTGGATGAGGCCTGGTGGAACTCCATAGTAGGGTATCCTCTTCTCTTGTACAAAATTGAACTCTTACTGGACTCATAACTGAAGTACAGGACTTAATATATGTAGGGTTCTGGTGCAACGCAGCGGAAGGGTAATTTCAAAAATTGAAATTAATATGCACCAAAACCCTAAAACAGGAACTCCTTAATAAGACTAGAATGTATGAAGACAAACATTTCTATGCAAATTGAATTAGAATACCAACCTGTAATCGCTAATTCCAATTTATGAAGACTTAAAACTTGAAGATCAACGGGCTATTTGAATTCACCAGGCGTCTAAGTGTCCGCCCTCCGATGATGATCCACACAGAGCAATGATCAAGAACACTATCTTCTTGTCCAATGGTTCCTCCTATTGAGTTCTTCTTCCTAGAACTCAATTCTTCGGATTATGGCTGGAATTCTTCCACACAAGAGGTTTCCTTCCTTTCTTTTATCTCTTCTCCTCCTTCCACTAGACCTTGACCCTCTAAGACACTCTTGTCTTGAAGATAAGACTTTGTCCTAAGGGGATTTAGGCTTGTCTTAAATTGGAGGAGAAATTAAGACAAGAATGTCTTAATGTAAGAAGGAAAGAACAAAATCAGAACTCCTTCTTTCCTTTACCGTCGGAGACTTTCGCTCTTGTTCTTGTTCAGTAGCAGAGTTTCGACAGAGGTGTACTCTGTAAAGGAAACAGTGCAAGAACAAGAAAAGAGAGAAAGAGTCTTTAGGAGAGGAAGAAGGATTAAAAAATATTACCGAGTTTTGATTTTCCTGACCCCTTAAATAGATCTTAGAGAGGCGCCTAGACATCTCTTCGTGAAAAACTTCTCACGCCCTTTCTCATTTTCTCACGCCCCATCCTTCTCACGGTCTTCTGGATAAATCCCACGACTTTTCTTAAATGAAAAATCACGATGTTTTTTAAAAGAAAGGAGTCGCGACTTTTAATCTCTGAAGAGATGTTATTTCGCGCAACCGGGAAGCAACGAATGCTTTCTGCCTTTCTCAAAAAAAACATCAACCCTTGGATTCCAATCCAAGGGGGGACAATTGAGGCGCTAAAAGAGAGAAGGAAAAGCCGCCCCATATAAAACACCAGAGTTTTTTTTTTTTTTTTTTTTTTTTTTTTTTTTTTTTTTTTTTTTTTTTTTTTTTTTTTTTTTTTACGGAGCGCACCAAGAGTCCATGCGCAATGGACTCTTCCAAATGGCATGCCAAGAGTCCATTAGCGCATGGACTCTTGGCATTTTTGGCGTGAAAATGCTAAGGGGCGGGTGGGGGGCTAGCCTAGATACATGGTTAGCCAATAGGGTTAGCCATAATCCTTATAACCTCAATTAGGGTCTAATTAGATCCAATTAGAACCCAAATTGAACCAATCCGGAATCCTAATTCGAATCTAATTCGAATAGAAGCTAGGATTTGCAACACCTGCTAGAGTGTCATCATGCAAAGATGATTTAATTACAAATTTAAACCCTTGATCAATTCTCTTAAGTGTGTGACCCAATGGGTTCCACATCTAGCCAGTAATGGGTTTGAATACAAGTTGACCTAATTTGATTAGAACTCTTTCTAATCAATTTAGGTCAAACCGGGCTTACCCGATTATGATCAATTAGGACTCTTCCTAATAAGTGATCATTCAATTTAATCAACCTACAAGACAAGATTGACGTCTAGCAACGTGTCTTGTCTACTCGGAAGATATGAAAATTCTGGTGAAATACCAAAACTACCATTCAGTAGAAAGTTACCGTACAATTAAATCCTTCGATTAGCCTACACCCAAAATATAATTATGGATATGGATATATGTCAAATCCAATATTATATTTGTTTCTAGCTCAATCTTATATTGATGATTCAATTATCTTGATATTAGAAACCATCTCTAATATCTTTACTTTGATCAAAGATTCTCTGAATCATCATCCAATTGATAACTAGCTGGATGCAATCTCCTATTACTAAGAGTGATCGATTCCTTGTTGACCTACTCATTACCTTCATATACAATTCACCATTTCCAGTATCAATCCTGTGTATGACTCAGTGTCATGATTAGGATTGAACCAAAGGATGGGTTCATGTACATAAGGTACTTATGGCAGTCTCAGGTCAAAGGATTACTTGTACCACTCCCACTATGAGAACCTTCTATTGACATGTAGCTAAGACTCCATTAGATGTTCTCAAGTTGGATCATATCAGTGAACTCATTCTCTAATGAGCACCCATATCCTAGTATTAGTGTCATACACAAGTGACTGATAGAGTAGTCACCCTCTCCAGTATACATGGGATGTGCTAGTCTTACCGGAAAAACCCTGATCCCCTACTCAGGGTTCCTTTGACTAGGAATATTTTAGATTAAGGTTTTAAGACTTTAGGTCTCACTGGTATGATCTCATCATAACCCTAAAATCATAGCCCTAATCTATGGGGTGGTTCATCATATAATAATAAACACAGCGTATGATGAAAAATAATGCCTTTATTAGAATATTGTCAAATACAATGGTTTGGGAGATACAACATAGATTGGCTTGTAGGGCATATCCCTTTCAATATACTGACTAGGGTTGAGGGTTGAAACAAATCAACTAACTTCAATTTATTACAGGACTCAATCTTAATTTATTACAAAATTATGGCACATGACTAAGGTTCTAAAATTAAAACCTAATCAATAAACCATATGGGATCCAGTGATCTGTGTCTGATCCTGGTGTTCCCACCACATATTCTCTTAGCCATTGCTCTATACTCAATCTCTATAGTTGATTTGGCTACAACAGACTACTTCTTACTTCTCTAAGTAATAAGATTACCACCAACAAATATGTAGTAACCAGTAGTGGATTACCGATCATCCAGTGAGCTTGTCCAATCTGCATTAGTAAATGTCTCTATCTTCAGGGAGTCATGTCAAGAAAAGAGCAGTCCCCATCCAGGACACATTTTCAGGTAGCGTAGTACCCGATATATTGCCTCCATATGTTGTTCTCATGGGCCATAAATAAACTGGCTGATGACACTGACTCTGAATGCAATGTCCGGTCTAGTGTGATAAGTCATCTTTCTTACCAACCACTGATATCTTCCATGATCAATAAGAGCTCCATCATTTTCCATTAACTTATGATTCTGGTCAATGGAAGTATTAACTAGCTTACATTCTAACATCCCAGTCTCACTAAGGAGATCAAGAATATATTTTTACTGAGTCAGAAAAATATTGTGAGATGATTTAGAGACTTCAATACCCAAAAAATATCTTAACAGTTCCAAGTTCTCAACCTTAAACTCACAAGCCATATTTTGTTTAAGCCATGCAATCTCCCTAGGATCATTCCCTATGATATCTGTATCACTGATAACTACATTATACACATTTATAAAAGTATTAATTTAATAATTAAATTATCTTTATTTCTTTAAAATTGATATTTTTATATATCATTTGCAGGAAAAGAGAGTGCTAATGCAAAAAGCTTAATTTATGAGTTCAAATGAAACAAGTTTGAAGTGAATCGGGCTTGAAATGAACCCAGAATTGATTTTTGAAGGATTAATAAAAAAAATTACACGAGATTTAAAGCAACCAGTGCATCATGGACCAGTCGCTTGGTCCATAGAGAGTGCCGGTCCATGGGAAGCCATTAATGTAGTCCATGAAGTAATGGCCAAAAAAATGGCCAGAAAAATTTGCTGTCATCCTCTTCTTCTTCACTGCTCGTTTGTGATTTCCTAGTCAGTTCGGCACCGGAGAAGCCACCGGTGCCCTTTCCCTACACCGCCGAGGAGGTTCCTAAGGATTGGAGAAGCTGCCATTTGAGATCCAAGACATCGCAGTTGCCATCCATAGCAACCTTCTCATCTCTGTTCCTTGTCCCGATTGCCGAACATTTCCTTGTTAATCTGAGCTCTGGGGATCGCTGGAGCCATAAAGATCAGCTAAAGTTTGTGAGCAAGTCTAGCAGTCTGGTTAGCCATTGAAGATCGGTGAGATAGAATGGATTGGAAAGGAGTTGTTGGAGATAGTTAAGAGTTCGTTGGAGCTTCGCTGGTTTCATTGGATCGTTAGAACAAGTTGGAATTTGTTGGATGTCACCGGAACAAAATGCAATTGGATCAGGAATAGAATTCCATTTGGTTGTTGGGATGGTGGAATTGAAATTGGTTTGGTTGAGGCCTATAAAAGGGAATCCAGTGGAGGGGGGTGGGGGATCAGATCATCAATCCATTCCCCTCTCTTCTCTCCCTTCTTTGCTCCATATTTTCCCCTTTTCTATTCCCCTTATTCTATTCCTCTTCTATTTCTTCTCTGCTCCATATTCTATCTACCTATTTTCTATCTCTCTTCTTCCCTGTTTCCACTCCCTTAATTTTCACTCTTCCAACTCCCCGAAGTCCCTTAGAGCATGTGCATAGGGGACAGGAGAGGATCAACTTATGATGCGGGACAAACCTAGGACTGATGATAAACCAAAAACTAATTTTTTTGTGATTTTTAAGATTTTTAATTTAGTGGCTAAATACTCAAAATTACGTAAAGAATCTGCATAAAGTCTAGTAATGCAAGAAACTAATGTACTCGAAAAAACTCATGCAAAATAATAAGTAGCCAAGACCCGAGAGTTGAGAAACTCCTGATTTAGTATAGCTTATCATCATTAAATCAGAAATTAAAAGAAGAGAAGGATGTTACCAATCAGTGATTTGAAGAATCTGCAATCGAAGGGGTCACATAGCTCTCAGATTGATGCCTGGAAAATGAAGCTTGGCTCCCTTGATTAGATGGTTGATTTGGGTGATCCTGGAGGCAAGGAAAGCCTCCTTTGAGGAGGTGAAATACCTCGGGGATCCTGTAAACATCAAGGGTCAATCAAAACAGCAAGTAAGAAAAAGAAAGGAAACAAGGTTTAGAAGGAATCAGGTTAGGGTTTAGAAGCTGGGCAGCAAGGAAGCAGATGAAGCTGTTGATCTGGGGTGTCTTCAAGGCTGCTCCTTAAGGACGTGGCTGATGCTTGGAAACTTGGTTTGCTGCTGTGGGCATGGAGGATTGCAAGGGATGGTTGGCCAACATAAGAAAAGGAACCAAACAAAACAAAGTAACACAAACACAAGCTCGCAAGCTCAAATAAATCTCACCAGGGTTTTGATATCATGAATAAAGCAGATGTTTTATGAAATATACATAACAATAATTACTTTTCTTTTTTTAAAAAATTATAACTTAGCCCTAAGGTCCCTGAGGATACGATATCGACTCACCCTAGCTATAGAGTTAAGTTGGTAAATTATTTTTGATCACCTACAACAGCGATCAAATTTTGGCACGGTTGCCGGGGACCATAGGCACGGTTGTGATTTAAAAATCAAAAAAAAACTTAAAACTTTAAAAAAATAACAAATTTTTTTTAAAAAAATTTGACACCCTCATAACTTGGTAGGAGTTTAGAAACTTAACCATCGAATTTAAAAAAAAGTAAAAAATATAAAAAATAGTTAATTACTTTTTATTTCTATCCTAAACACTTGTACTAGACATCTGCTTTCTTTACATTGTATATTTCATAAAACATCTTAAGGGTACTAAACCCCTAAACAACATAAGGTGGGGACGTCATTACCCTTCTTTGGCCCACAAACCACCACCCTACATATCACATTGACCTAAGCCTTAAAATTAAAATCAATTAGACGTTGGCCCCTAAGGATTTTTGAGCTCTCTAGGACAAGGAAATTCTAGAGTTGGACCGGGTTCAGGTCAGTTAGTTGCTTGGTGTCTAAGGCAAGAGGTTCGGGGACAAGAGCCCGAAGGAAGGTGATTTTTTAATTGGTTATGTTTGCTTACTTGGCCAATTTTAATTGGTGTCTAAGGCAAGCAACGGGGGAACCCCACCAACCTTACACTTACCTGACCAAGTTAGTTAATTGATCTTGGTCTTAGAGTGCTCAAAGGCAACCTTAGAATATTTAGGAGTTGTCTAGAATTAGGGGCCCTAGGATAGAGAGTTCATTGACTGCTAACTTGTTTGCATTTAACCTAGAAACTCTAACTAATACTCTTCTATCACTCTTAGCTTTAGGACTTCATAGGCTCTCACCTTTAGTTTTCTTTCTATCTTTTTTCTTTCTTCTTTCCCCCTCTCCTCTCTTAAAAAAAAATGTAGAAGAGGATTGCTTTGATCTAGAACCTTTTATTAAATAATCTAAAATCATCAGAACAATCCAATGAATTGGAGCAGTGCCAGGAATATGGATCTCAATAGTAGAATGGATAAGTTATCTCATGCCTTCAATGCCATACCCTATGAATTCAATCATCTACCAACTACTAGACACTCTTCCACTCCATCCTTTTTTCTTGCACAACAGGCATGCTCCACATATCCGAGTCCAACTCACTTTATAAGTGGTGCCCAGCCATGTACCAATTTTCTGAGTCTAGGTATGACCAAGTTTATTAAGATTAAACTCATATGGCCTATAGACTAGGAGAAAACCCACACTTTAATACTTACAACCAAGGTTGGGGGACTCAACCAGATTTGTCATGGCAACCACATCCAGTGGTTATCTCGGTACCATAAAGACTTCTGTTTGTAGATGGACCTTATTATGATTAGCCCTATCCAAGTTATCAACCTTCTTCTAATTATAGCTTATCATTTCAAGAGAAGGTTTTACAAGCCGTAGACTGAATCGAGAAAATTGGTCAAACCCCAATTCTCCTACCGATCAACCCAGAAGTCGATAGATTTGCCTAATATCAACAATCAATCAAGCTTCAGTAGCAATCTATCGATGACCTTATGAATCAGACTGACCAATTATTAGCTGAAATTAATAGGGAGGAGGTCGAAACACTACCTAGTCAGTCTTGAGAGTAATTTAGAGGGACACTACCAAGTTAAAGATTTTAATGACCTTTTAATTCTTTCTGAATAATCAACCATAACTCTCGAGAATGAATTGGTCACGGAATAACCCTGCCCATCATAGAGACCCATATAGATGATTTGACAGAGGCAGAGAAACTAAATTGGTGGGACAAACCACTTCCATCTACTCACCAATAGTCCCCTTCCCAAGTGCCCCAGAATCATCCTCTCCTTTCTTTGGGATGGAAAAAGAAATTGATGATATGGTAGAATTAATTAAGGATCCCCAAGAACCACAATAGCATAACATAATAGGGGAGGCCATACTTCCAAGTTATCCCCAGAAGTTATTAGATCCCTATATGACTCATTATGAGGTTGATAATTTTAAAGTAGATGAATATATCATAGGGAGGGATAACCTACTTGATATACCACACTTCGAACCCACCCCAATTTTGATTGAACATGTTGAGCCAACACCTAGTCCCCCAATAGCTCCTCTGTTAGAATAACCACCAGATTTAGAATTGAAGCCACTTCTGTCACACCTACTGACACCCTACCAGTGATCTCTAATCAGAAAGATCAAATAGTTGGTGTTCTAAATATGCATAGACAAGCTATTGGATGTGATATTTATAAAATGAAAGATAATGATCTTAAAGATTTTATAGCTGATTTCACTATATTTGGCACTACTTTCGAGGATCGTCTCCAAAATCTATCTTTTATTCTAAAATAATGTATGGAGACAGACCTACAATTAACTTGGACAAAGTGCCATCAGGATGGGATTAGGGTAGATCTTTCTAAAGTTACAAAAGTTTTTAAGCCCCCACCCCTTCCCAATCTTAAACCAAATTGTTATAAAATTTTTAAATCTTGGTTTATCATGCTTGCCTGGTTTATTTTATGGATCAGGGATACTCATCGTCAAAAACTTTATGAACATTTTTCTACTATGATGACAAGGCCTCCTAATTGATCTTGTCTTCTGAAAATGTAGAGGGATGTACCCAAGCTCAATATCAGTAACACTCCCTCATAGCATCTGGCTGAAGATGTTAAACTTAGCACTGATTGGGAGGCAACCCAACAATCTCATCTTTCTTTTTTTTAGTACATTTACAAAAGCTTAGGTGGTAGAACAGGAGCTTGCTACTTAATGAAGCCCTCTTCAACTCTCGAAGCATTCACTCTAGGTGTATTCTTTCCTATTATACTTTTATTTTCTTTCCTACTTTATTGAGGATAATATTGATTAAGTTGGAAGGAGAGATAAACTTGACTTATTTAGATCCTTGAGTATGGTTAGAAATGATCATGTTATATATACCTAATTATTATCTCAAATTAGAGTTACATTGGCACCTTAATCAATGATTGATTAATGGTCTAGATAATTCTAGAGATGCTAAGGGATAAATTATTAAAGAAACTAAATAAATGATAGGGTTTAGATCATAAATAATTTCATGGAGTAATTCCAAAACCTTCTGATCATTGATCTCAATGAAGAATTTACTTTATGGGGGTATAAATCAAAAGGTTAAGTATGCTGAAATTTTTCCTCAGAAAAAAAGAAAGAAAAAAAAAAGAAAAGAAGGGTTAGTCTCGTCTCTCAGTTTTGCTTGAATTCTTACTGAGTAACTGGGTCCCTTCACCTAAATAAGCGTTGAGATTCTTGTCAAAAGGTGAGAAGATCAAGAAATCTGTTAAGTAATGGTATCTCCTTGAGTAACCGGACCCCTTCGCCTAAGTAAGCATTGTGGTTCACATCAAAAATAGAGAATACTAACACTTAAGAGGCTTGGACATGACACTATACTTTAAAAAAAAAGGAAAAATCATCTAGCAAAAAGGTATTTGACTAAACCCCAGAAAGTTAGAGGATTTAAAGAGTGAGATGGAAAATTGATAAAAGAAGAACTCTAGAAAGTATTTTAGTAGTGGTCTGACCAGGTATCATCTGCCTTTAGGGCTATTTAGGTTAACATCCAATTCAAGGATGAGTTGATACACATGGCCAATCTATTAACTTTACTCGAGGATGAGCAAAGTTCAAGTTGGGGGGTGTGATAACTACGTTTACACATATATAAAAGTATTAATTTAATAATTAAATTATTTTTATTTTTTTAAAATTGATACTTTTATATATCATTTGTAGGAAAGGAGAGTGCCAATGCGAAGAGCTTGATTTATGGGTTCAAATGAAACAAGTTTGAAGTGAATTTGGCTTGAAATGAATCCAGAATTGATTTTTAAAGGATGAATAAAGAAATTACATGAAATATAAAGTAGCCAGTCCATCATGGGCTTGGGCCTCCTAGAAGCTGGGGTGGCCTGGTAGCCTAGTAGCAGGAATATTCCATGTAATCTTGCTTCTTTAGGGCTTGGGCTTGGTGCCTGGGCTTGATTTCTTTGGGCTAGGATGCAGGTAGACCTCTGGAATCATGGATGCCTTGGTTTAAGAATATGCTCTGGCATCTGAACTAGAATCTGGGCATCTGGAGGGCACCTGGAAGGAATCAGGATTTCTAGAAGCATCTTGGATCCTAGGTTATCACACAAATTCTAATGGACTGATGTAGTGGCCTCTGACTCCTAGATGTGGCATGGTGGAACTCCAAAATAAGGTAACCTCCTCTCTTGTACAAAAATTGGGCTTATACTAGACTCATAACTGATGTACAGGATTGAAAATACTGACTAGGTTGAGGGTTGAGACAAATCAACTAACCTCAACTTATTACAGGACTCAATCTTAATTGATTACAAAACTTTCAAAACTTTCATACATGACTAATTAAATCATATGGGATCCAGTGATCTGTGTCTGATCCTGGTATCCCCACCAACATAAAATGAGATAGTTAGTGTTGAAGTGTGGGAGGGAAGAGCTGGTTTTTCAATCTTGTACAAAAATTGGGCTCATACTAGACTCATAACTGATGTACAGGACTCAAAATACTGACTAGGTTGAGGGTTGAGACTAATCAACTAACCTCAACTTATTACAGGACTCAATCTTAATGATTACAAAACTTTCAAAACTTTGACACATGACTAATTAAATCATATGGGATCCAGTGATCTATGTCTGATCCTGGTGTCCCCACCAACATAAAATGAGTTAGTTAGTGTTGAAGTGTGGGAGGGAAGAGCTGGTTCTTCAATCTTTTATATTTTTCGTTCTGTAATAAAAGAGTATATTTTTTTCTACATTTACTTGTTCTTTTTATTTTTCGTTTATTATGCTTTAATATTAGATTGAGGTTAGGGACAACCCTTGCTTTCCGAAGGTGCGTCATGATATATCATAGATACGGGGCATGCCAAGGAAAGACAGGTAAATCTCTAAAATCAATTACATTTTAGTTATAGGAGAAATACAATTTAGCACTGCACAATCACTGTTCCTCTCCTGAAATACTTATTCTTACTTGCTTCACCTTAGAAATAGTTTATTTCTTACTCACTTTTATTTTTACATAACAATAATTACTTTTCTTTTCTTTTTAAATCATAACTTAGCCCTAAGGTTCCTGAGAATATGATCCCGACTCACCCTAGCTATAGAGTTAAGTTGGTAAATTATTTTTGATCACCTACTACAGCGATCAAATTTTGGCATGGTTGCTAGGGACCATAGGCACGGTCATGATTTAAAAATAAAATAAAAATTTAAAACTTTAAAAAAAATAACAAAAATTTTTAAAAAAAATCTTGACATTTTTTTAAAAAAAATTTGACACCCTCATAACTTGGTAGGAGTTTAGAAAATTAACCATCGAATTAAATAAAAAGTAAAAAATATAAAAATATATAAAAAAATAATTAATTACTTTTTATTGCTATCCTAACCACTTGTACTGGACATTTGCTTTCTTTACATTGTATATTTCATAAAACATCTCAAGGGCAGGGCACTAAACCCTTAAACAACATAAGGTGGGGACGTCATTACTCTTCCTTGGCCCACAAACCACCACCCTGCATATCGCATTGACCTAAGCCTTAAAACTAAAATCAATTAGACATTGGCCCCTAAGATTTTTGAGCTCACAAGGACAAGGGAACCCTAGAGTTGGACCGGGTTCAGATCAGCTAGTTGATTGGTGTCTAAGGCAAGAGGTTTAGGGACAAGAGCCTGAAGGAAGGTGGTTCTTTAATTGGTTATGTTTGCTTACCTGGCCAATTTTAATTGGTGTCTAAGGCAAGCAACGGGGGGACCTCCACCAACCTTACACTTACCTGGTCGAGTCAGTTAATTGATCTTAGGCTTGGAGTGCTCAAAGGCAACCTTGGAATAGTTAGGAGCTGTCTAGAATTAAGGACCCTAGGATAGAGAGTTGATTGACTACTAACTTGTTTGCAATTAACCCAGAAACTCTAACTAATACTCTTCTATCACTCTTAGCTTTAGGACTTAGGCTCTCACCTTTAGTTTTCTTTCTATCTTTTTTCTTTCTTCTTTCCGCCTCTCTCTAAAAAAAAAAAAATTTAGAAGAGGATTGCTTTGATCTAGAACCTTTGATTAAATATTGTAAAATCATCAGAACAATCCGATGAATTGGAGTAGTGCCAAGAACATGGATCTCAATAGTAGAATGGATAAGTTGTCTCATGACTTCAATGCCATACCCTATGAATTAAATCATCTACCAACTACTAGACACTCTTCCACTCCATCCTTTTTTCTTGCACAACAGGCATGCTCCACATATCCGAGTCTAACTCACTTTGTAAGTGGTGCCCAGCCATGTATCAATTTTCTGAGTCTAGGTATGACCAAGTTTATCAAGATCAAACTCATATGGCCTATAGACTATAGGAGAAAACCCACACTTTAATGCTTACAACCATGGTAGGGGGACTCAACCAGATTTGTCATGGCAACCACATCCAGTTGTTACCCCGGTACCACAAAGACCTCCGTTTGTAGATGGACCTTCATATGATCATCCCTATCCAAGTTATCAACCTTCTTCTAATTATAGCTTATCATTCAAGAGAAGGTTTTGCAAACCATAGACTAAATCGAGAAAATTTGTCAGACCCCACTTCTCCAACCGATCAACCTAGAAGTTGATGGATTTGCCCAATATCAATAATCAATCATGCTTCAATAGCAATCTATCGATGAGCTTATGAATCAGACTGACCAATTATTAGCTGAAATTAATAGGGAGGAGGTCAGAACACTACCTAGTCAGTCCGAGAGTAATTTAGAGGGACATTACCAAGTTAAAGATTTAATGACCCTTTAATTCTTTCTAAATAATCAACCATAACTCTCGGGAATGAATTGGTCACGGAATAACCCTGCACCATCATAGAGACCCATATAGATGATTCGACAGAGGTAGAGAAACCAAATTGGTGGGACAAACCACTTCCATCATCATCCTACTCACCAATAGTACCCTTCCTAAGTGCCCTAGAATCATCCACTCCTTTCTTTGGGATGAAAAAAGAAATAGATGATATGATGAAATTAATTGAGGATCCCCAGGAACCACAACAGCATAACATAACAGGGGAGGCCATACCTCCAAGTTGTCCCCAGAAGTCATTAGATCCCTATATGACTCATTGTGAGGTTGATAATTTTAAAGTAGATGAATATATCATAGGGAGGGATAACCTACTTGATATACCACACATCGAACCCACCTCACTTTTGATTGAACAAGTTGAGCCAACACCTAGTCCTTCAATAGCTCCTCTATTAGAATCACCACTAGATTTAGAATTGAAGCCACTCCTGTCACACCTACTAACACCCTACCAGTGATCTCTAATCAGGAAGATCAAATAGTCGGTGTTCTAAATATGCATAGACAAGCTGTTGGATGGGATATTCATCAAATGAGAGATAATGATCTTAAAGATTTTATAGCTGATTTCACTATATTTGGAACTACTTTTGAGGATTGTCTCCAAAATCTATCTTTTATTCTAAAACAATGTATGGAGATAGACCTCCAATTAACTTGGACAAAGTGCCATCAGGAAGGGATTAGGGTAGATCTTTCTAAAGTTACAAAATTTTTTAAGCCCCCACCCCTTCCTAATCTTAAACCAAATTATTATAAAATTTTTAAATCTTGGTTTAGCATGCTTGCCTGGTGTACTCTATGGATTAGGGATACTCATCGTTAAAAACTCTACGAACATTTTTCTACTATGATGACAAGGCTTCCTAATTAATCTTGTCTTCCGAAAATCTAGGGGGACGTACTCAAGCTCAATGTCAGTAACACTCTCTCATAGCATCTGGCTAAAGATGTTAAACTTAGCGCTGATTGGGAGGCAACCCAACAATCTCATCTTTCTTTTTTTTAGTACATTTACAGGAACTTAGGTGGTAGAACAGGAACCCCCACCCCTCCAACTTAGGTGATACACATGGCCAATCTATTTACTTTACTTGAGGATGAGCAAAGTTTAAGTTGGAAGGTGTGATAACTATTTTTACACATATATAAAGTATTAATTTAATAATTAAATTATTTTTATTTTTTTAAAATTGATACTTTTATATATCATTTGTAGGAAAGGAGAGTGCCAATATGAAGAGCTCAAATTATGGGTTCAAATGAAATAAGTTTGAAGCGAATTTGGCTTGAAATGAATCAAGAATTGATTTTTGAAGGATGAATAAAGAAATTACACGAAATTTAAAGTAGCCAGTCCAAGATGGACTGGCTGCTTGGTCCATAGAGAGAGTGTCAGTCTGTGCGAAGCCTTTACTGCGGTCCACAAAATAGAGCCATGGATTGCAAGCTTGTTTCAAGTCGTAACTCGTTGGGAATGCCACCTTGTCGCCGCCCAAGCCTCTGGCATGTTCCTCGCCAGTCGGAGTAGCCCCCAATGGCCAAAATAATGATCAAAAAAATTTGCTATCATCCTCTTCCTCTTCACTGCTCGTCCATGATTCCCAAGTCAGTCTGGCACCGGAGAAGCCACCGGTGCCCTTTCCTTGCACCACCGAGGAGGTTCCTAAGGATTCGAGAAGCTGCCATATGAGATCTAAGCCGTCGCAGTTGCCATCCACAGCAACCTTCTCATCTCTATTCCTTATCCTGATTGCTAGCCATTTCCCTGTTAATCTGATCTCTAGGGATCGCTGGAGCCACAAAGATTGGCTGGAGGTTGGGAGCAAGTCCAGCAATCAGGTCAGCCATTGAAGATCGGTGATATGGAACATATTAGAAAGGAGTCATTGGAGATTGTTAGGAGTTCATTGGAGATTCACTGGTTTCATTTGATCATTAGACAAGTTGGAATTTGTTGGATGCCACCGGAACAAGATGTAGTTGGATTAGGAACAGAATTCCGTTTGGTTGTTGGGATGATGGAACTGAAATTGGTTTGGTTAAGGCCTATAAAAGGGAATCCAGTGGAGGGGGAGTGGGGGATCAGTTCATCAGTCCATTCCCCTCTCTTTTCTCCCTTCTCTACTTCATATTTTTCCCTCTTCTATTCCTCTTCTATTCCCCCTCTTCTATTCCTCTTCTATTTCTCCTCTTCTATTCCTTCTCTGCTCCATATTCTATCTTCCTATCTTTTATCTCTTTTCTTCCCTGTTTCCACTCTTTAATTTCCACTCTCTTCCAACTCCCCAGAGTCCTTTAGAACATGTGCATAGGGGACAGGAGAGGATCAACTTAAAATGAGTTAGTGTTGAAGTGCGGGAGGGAAGAGCTGGTTCTTCAATCTTTTGTATTTCTCGTTCTGTGATAAAGGACTATATTTTTCTTTCTGCATTTATTTGTTCTCTTTTATTCATTGTTTATTATTGTTCAATATTAAATTGAGGTTATGGAAAATCCTTGCTTTTTGAAGATGCGTCGTGATCTATCATAGGTATGGGGCATGCCAAAGAAAGACAGGTAAATTTCTAAAATCAATTACATTTTAGTTATAAGCGATGCAATTTAGCATTGTACAATCACTCTTCCTCTCCTAAAATACTTATTCCCACTTGCTTCACCTTAAAAGTAGTTTATTTCTTGCTCACTTTTATTTTTACATAACAACAATTACTTTTCTTTTCTTTTTAAATCATAACTTAGTCCTAAGGTCCCTGAGGATATGATCCTGACTCATCCTAGCTATAGAGTTGAGTTGGTGAATTATTTTTGACTGCCTACAATAGCGATCAATCACCAACATATATTTTAGAATAGTTCTCTTCCCACAGCATGCCTATAAAATAGAGTATGATCAGCATTACTCTATGAGTATTCCATCTTGAGTACTGCTTGGCTGAATCATTCAAACCATGCACAGGGAGATTGCTTGAGGCCATAGATAGAGTTCCTTAATCTGCACACCTTCCTTGTCGTAGCTCTGCTCACAAATCCAAGAGGACATAGTTAGTAGTGCACGAAATCAAAGTTTGTACTAAGTTTATTTTTGCCATACAGGCAAAGGTCTTATCATAATCGATGCCATGCATTTGTGTATATCCTTTTGCCACTAGGCAAGCCTTGTAAAAAGACAAAGCATTCATCTCCTTTATCATCACCTACCTCTAATTGGATTTGCCATAGCCACCTTCCAATCAATAGGAATGCTAATAGATTCTAATGCACCTACAAAGGATTTATAAGGAGATAGAAACTCATAGGATACATAATTATAAATATCATAATGATAGCGAGAGAGAGGAATGATCAGGCAAAAATCCTTTTATTTAGTAATAGGAATATCTAAATCATAGAAAATATGATCATTATCATTATTCATCAGGAAGGGGAGGACTCAGAAGGCCTAGATGGAGCTATGCATGGGGCAGAAGCTTGGATGACTAGAGAATGCACAATAGCCTCACTTTGCTCCTCCTGAATACTATAACCCTGTGCATCACTAGTATCCTCCTGAACATCATCAGTCTCTACTTCCTTACGCCTACCACCACTCTGCTCCCCTTATGCCAAGGGCCACCAGATGGAAAGGTCAAGAACTCATATGGCATAGAAACACCACTCGGTTATCTGAAAGCCTAGGAAGTTGTTTCGACTAATAGCAATGCTCCATTTCTTGAAAGGTCACATCCATGAAGACTAGCATCTATCATATAGGTGGATAATAGTATTTATATCCCATCTTTATAGTAGAATAATTCACAAAAATACATTTCAGAGCTCGAGGATCTAGTTTACCAACAAATGGTGTGTGGTCCCGAGCAAAACATACAAGTCAAAGACATGGGGTGGCACAATATATTTAGCCTTCCCTAGCAAAATTCAAGCGGAGACTTGAAGCCAAGAACTCAGAGTGGCATATGATTGATTAGATAAGCCACGATCAAAATGGCCTCCTCCTATAAAAATTTAAAAACTTACATAGTAAACATGAGGGCGTAAATCATCTCTAGCAAATATCAATTCTTCCGTTCGGCTACTCCATTCTGTGTAGGAGCATCTACACAAGTAGTCTGATGGATGATTCCATAATCCTATAGGTAGGCATGAAATGCTTGATGCGTATACTCCATACTATTGTATGATCGAAGGATCCTAATCTTGGATCCAAACTAGATATCCACCATGATGTGGCAAGATCGCTAACGTGGGATACATCTCAGATCCAGTCGGTAGCCAAGCGGGCATATAGTGCCATGTCAGGTTTTTTCTCGAGCTCCTCTACCAGGTGGCCCCACCGATGGTTGTAACCACCCCGGCTGAACTTGAGCTCGGCACCTTCGCTCCTTCGCCAGGTGGCTCCCCAAGGATCGAGCCCACCTCGACTGGAGTCAAGCCCTCCTCTACTCCTTCGCCAGGTGGCTCCCCAAGGGTCAAGGCCACCTCGGCCAGAGTCGAGCCCTCCTCCGCTCCTTCGCTAGGTGCTCCTCAAGGGTCGAGCCCACCTCGGTCAGAGTCAAGCCCTCCTCCACTCCTTCGCCAGGTGGCTCCCCAAGGATCGATCCCACCTCGACCAGAGTTGAGCCCTCCTCTGCTCCTTTGCCAGGTGGCTCTACAAGGGTCGAGCCCACCTCAGCCGGAGTCAAGCCCTCCTCCGCTTTTTCACTAGGTGGCTCCCTATGGGTTGAACCCACCTCAGCCGAAGTCGAGCCCTCCTCTGCTCTTTTGCCAGGTAGCTCCCCAAGGGTTGAGCCCACCTCGGTCGAAGTCGAGCCCTCCTCCGCTCCTTCGCCAAGTGGCTCCCCAAGGGTCAATCCCACCTCGGCCGGAGTGAGCCCTCCTACGCTCCTTCACTAGGTGGCTCTCCAAGGGTCGAGCCCACCATGACCGGAGTCGAGCCCTCCTTCGCTCTTTCGCCAGGTGGCTCCCCAAGGGTCAAGCCCACCTCGATCGGAGTCGAGCCCTCCTCCGCTCCTTCACCAGGTGGCTCCCTAAGGGTCGAGCCCACCTCGACCAAAGTGGAGCCCTTTCCTTGGAAGCATTGAGAAGAACGAAGGTGCCAGTCCCAATAATGCAGCCAAAACAAGCATGCCCAGTGCGGTGCCCCAAAGCTGGAATGGTGCACATAACCTTGTTTGCACCGGTTGGGGAAGGGTGCCCTAATCGAGGTATCAGATCCTGCAGTCGACCACCTGTAACTTCCTAAAGGAGAAGGCCGCATTTGGGGTCTCAGACTCGAGGATGGCTGCACCCAGATCGAGGCTTCACTAAATTTCCCCCTTCATGATAATACGATGGGAAAGACATGCTCACGACTTAACTCTCTGCTATAAAGGGAAATGACCTCGGGAGAGCAGCCAATGGATGCCGTGGACCCCTGAGCCCCCCTCTATGAAGAAAAATCAAGGCACTGGAGCAATCGACAATCTAAAAAAGCACCCAATGGGTGAGAGAGAAGGTAGGGGCAAGCATGCGAGATAGCGAGACAAGCGACTTGAAGGCATGAGGCTCCTTAAAGGACTCCCGGAGAGAGTCCCGCAAGCATGGTCACCGCGACTCAAGAACCACTCTTCTTTAATTTCTTCTACTCAATCCTCTATCAAAAAACCCCCTAAGCATGGTGATCGAAGTGGGATCCGCCTTAGAGGATCTGTTGCACTTTGCCGTTCGCTGACTTGATCGTCGAAGTGCCCTCGCTGGGATCCCCAGCCCAGGTCTCTAACATTATTTTGCAGGACCAGGAACTGTAGGAATCTAGAGTAAAGGGGTAGATGTCTGGTGCCACTTCGCAGCTACAGGCGACGACGATAAGGTTGGCAACAGATTGGCATGCTAGGAAGGGGAGAAAAGCCCCTATACAAACAAGCCCCCCATAAGCTTGAGAACAGCTCTACTCAAAGCATGGTGGTGACTCATGGACGAGAAGCTTCCACCAGTCAAGTGGGAGACACCCCCTCTCCCCCAGGCCACGTAGCCCAAAGAGGGAGCTTTGCGCTCCTCCTCAACCGCCCTCGATAGATGGCCAGTATGCTGCACTTGTCCAACAGCTGCAGGCACTTTTTATATTATGTTATTTCAAGTAGGGGAGATAAAAGGTAGCTTTTAATCTTGGTTAATTAGATGTAAGAAAAAAAGACTAAAATTAGGTTAAGCAAATAAAAAAACTATAGATATTTTTATTAAGGTAAGAAATCAAAGTAGTATTTAAGATAAATAATTAAAAAGTTAAGTATTTTTTGGATTTATTTAAAAGGAAGAAACTAATTTTTTTTTTGGTTAGTTTGAAAAGAAAGAAACTAATAAAAAAAAGAAGAAACTAAAAAATAATTTTATTTTTATGTTAACTTGAAAAGGGGTGATGTGGGATGACTCTAAGATTGCTAATCATGTAAGAAAAAATAGTAAACTAATTTTTTTGTGATTTTTATAATTTAGGTTTGTAAGCTAAATTTCTAAATAAAAGTAAGAACTAGCATAAAGAATAGCAATGTAAAGAATCATCGTATCGTAGGCAAACTCATGCAAAATAATAAATTACCAGGACTTGAGAATTGAGAAACTTCCAGATTAGGATATCTTATCTTCATCAAATTAGAAATTAAAATAAGGGAGGATGTTACCAATCAGTGATTTGAAGAACTTCCGATGAAGAGATCACACAGCACTCTGATTGGAACCTAGATGATGAAGCTCGGTTCCTTCGATTAGATGACTAATTTGGACAGTCATAGAGGCAAGGAAAGCCTCCTCTGGGGAGGTGAAACATCTCGGGTGATGCGGGACTAATATGCATGCAATTATTTTTATAGGTTTTATATGTGGGTTTAGGTGATTAATTCTCAAATATCATATTAAAATTAGTTATAGGGAATTATGTATGAAATTTTGAAGTCAAGCATGCAGATTAGAACCTAGAAAAGTATTAAAGAAGGATCATCGGGGCTGAGAAGCCTTGGTTAGGGCAAGTTCTACAATTTAATTACTGGAGGTAGAGGGGGTATACCAGACAATGTTTGAAGTGCCCGGTGAAGATCGTAGTGAAGGGATCTCTTGTTTCTCGATGGATGCGGCCTGGAAAATCGAGCCAAAGACCCGCAGATACCTGGCTTTCTACTCGGTGGTCTGATTGAGGCTTGGCTAGAGTCGTTGGATTCGTAGGAACTCGAGGACCTGCAAACGACCTGTCAAGGGTTAGAAAACTCAGAGGTGATCAAGAAAATAAAGAAAAATAGCAAAGAAGAGGTGTCTTTTGGAGTGGGCGCCAGGGTTCTAGAAGGTTGGCTGGCAGCAGGAAGATGGTTGCAGCACCGGGAAGAAGAAAACTCTCAAACCCCTTTATGCACGCAGCAGGGTAACACTCAAAGCAATAGAAGAACTCAAGGTTTATTTCATATATCAAAATTAAGTTTCATACAAGAGACTAGGGTCCCTTAAATAGACCTTTAACCTTGGGGCCCAAGTAAGGGTACTTTAGACTTTACATAGGACTCCTCTCTTTCGAACCTTAACTAAGAATATAAGGCAACATAGATAGAAAATCCCATACAAATTGCTCTCCCTCTCCTTGTCTTGGTCGGCCAAGGGGGTGACCATAAGTGGCCGACCAAGAGGAGGGTCACCATAAGAAATGGCGCCCTAATTCCTTCCTTGGCCTGGGCTGGCCCAGTTTGCTTCTGGTTGGTCCAGGGCTTCAGGTTTGTTCTTGTTTTCATTTTCTCCTCTTGGGATCTTCAAGTCTTCAAGATGGGTTGGACTTGGGCTCAACTTCCATGTCTTCAATTAGGTTGGACTTGGTCTTCACTTGTATAAAGTGGTCTTGAGTCTTCAATTTGCTTGAACAAGACTCAAAAAAATAAAATTAGCTCGAAATGAGCTGACTAATACTGGACTGAACTAGCTTAACATGAGCTGACTAATACAGGACTCAACTCAGCTGGACTAAGCTTTATTACAGTGGATTCGAATGTCATTTAAGTGATCCATAAAGGGTTGAGAAGCCTCTTCCTTATTCTGGTGTCTCTGGTGTCTGCACCAATTCTCCCGGGATGGGAGGAACTCGACCCTGTCGAGTGAAGATCAGATTGTCTCACATATCTCTCGAGAAGGTCTGGGTTGAGGCATTGCAAGTCCTCTCAAGAAATCCATGAATCATCCGACTCTAGTCAGCCTTGCCATCGGACCAGGAATTGTTGATAACCATGGCCCCGGGTCATAATGGCTTGATCGTCCAGGATACGCTCGATCCGTTCTCCTCTCTCAGGCCAATTAATTGGTGGACACTCTAGGTAAGGATCACTTTCAACAGAAGGGATAGGTCCAAAAGCCTCACTAGGTATCGTTGCTGGTTCCCTGTACTCAACCAGGTCTGTAATATTGAAGGTAGAACTAATTCCCATATCCGAAGGCAAGTCTAACACATAGGCATTTGATCCAACCTTCTTTAACACTTTAAAAGGTCTAGCTCCACGAGCATGAAGCTTCTTAACGGTCCCAGGTGGAAACCACTCAGGCCTAAGCCTAATCATGACAGAATCCCCTACATCAAATTCCTTGATCCTTCTTCGGGAACTAACCAATTTTTTATAAGTTTCATTGCTTATGTTTATCTTTTGGCTAATATCCTTGTGCAAGTCTCTAATATGTTGTGCAAATGACTCTGCAGACTCTGAGACTCATGCGTGAATAGGTAAAGGAATCAGATCAATGGGGCGATTAGGCTTGTATCCATGGACTATCTCAAAAGGACTCTTACCCGTTGTCCTATTTACTGAACTATTGTAGGCAAACTCTGCTCTAGGCAATAATAGATCCCAAGTTCCAACATGTTCACCTACCAGGCATCTAAGGAGGTTTCCTAAACTATGGTTCACCACTTCAGTTTGGCTATCTGTTTGAGGGTGGTAGGCTGTATAAAACTTAAGCTTGGTCCCTAACAGGTGCCATAAGGTCTTCCAGAAATAACTGGTGAACCTAACATCCCTATCAGATATGATGGTCTTGGGTAGGCCATGGAGTTTAACCACATGATATAAGAAAAGCTTGGCTACTTTAGACGCATCAAAGGTCTGGGAACAGGGGATGAAGTGAGCCATCTTAGAGAACCTATCGACCACTACAAAGATAGAATCATGTCTCTTCTGGGTATTAGGTAATCCTAACATGAAGTCCATACTTAGGTCCTGCCAAGGGCAATCAGGCACTGGTAAAGGTGTGTAAAGACCAGTGTTCTGCTTCTGCTGTTTTGCAACAACACAAGTTCTACACCTGGCTACAATTTGTGCAACGTGCCTTTTCAATCCTGGCCAAAAGAACTGGTCCTCTATTGCTAAGATTGTCTTATTTCTATCAAAGTGACCAGCTAAACCTCCAGCATGGGTCTCCCAAATTAGGAATTCTCTAAGGGAAGTTTTGGGTATACAGAGTCGATTGTTTTGGAAAAGGTTGCCATCCTGAAGGGTATACTCACTATGGGTACTGGATGGTCCTAGCCTGAGGGTCTGGTAAATATCTCCAAAGTCTGGGCAGGTTTCTTATTCATCCTTTAACCTATCAAACCCTATGACTTGGGTGCTAACTGATCCTAACAGTAGAGACCTACGGCTCAGGACATCTACTACCTTATTTTTAGTGCCGGCATGGTGCTTCAGGACAAAAGTGTAAGCCTGAATGTACTCAATCCATTTATTGTGCTGTGGGTTTAGTTTCTTTTGGGAGTTTAGGAATCGGAGTGCCTCATGGTCAGAAAATATGACAAACTCCTGCGGTAGTAAGTAATGTCTCCAATATCTAAGGGCCTGGACTACCGCATAAAATTACTTGTCATAGGTAGAGTACTTAAGTTTAGCCTCATTCAGCTTTTCACTGAAGAAGGCTACAGGGTGATTTTCTTGACTTAGTACCCCACCTATTCCTACTCCCGAGGCATCGCAAGCGACCTCAAACACCTTAGTGAAGTCAGGTAATCTAAGGATGGGTGCATGGGTCATCTTATCCTTAAGCTCTAGGAAGGCCTTATCAGCTACTTTGGTCCACTCAAATATACCCTTCCTAATGCAATTAGTGATAGGTGCGATGACTGTACTAAACTCCTAATAAATCTCCTGTAAAAGGTTGCTAGGCCATGGAAACTATGCACATCGTGGACACTAGAGGGTGTAGGCCACTCAACAATTGCCCTAACCTTTTCCGGATCTGCAGAAACTCCCTCAGGGGTGATAACAAAACCTAGGAAGATAACCCTATGTGTCATGAAATCACACTTCTTAAAGTTGGCATAGAGGCTATTCTTCCTAAGGGTCTAGCATACTAGTCTTAGATGACTAAGGTGGTCCTTCTTAGTCCTGCTATAAATCAAAATATCATCAAAGTAGACCACAATAAATTTTTTGATAAACTCTTTCAGGACTTGGGTCATAATTCTTATAAAAGTACTTGGTGTATTGGAGAGTCTGAAAGGCATTACAACCTACTCAAACAGGCCATCCTTAGTCTTGAAAGTAGTTTTCCACTCATCCCCAGGTCTAATCCTAACCTGATGATGGCCGCTCTTAAGGTCTATATTGGAGAAAACTCTGGCTCCGGTCTAACATATCATCCAATCGGGGGATGGAAAACCTATACTTCACAGTTATCTTGTTGATAGCTCTACTATCTATACACATCCTCCAGGTACCATCCTTCTTAGGGGTCAGTAGAGCAGGGACTGCACATGGACTCAGGCTCTCCCTAATGAATCCCTTCCTAAGCAATTCTTCCACTTGTTTTTGTAATTCTTGATGCTCACTGGGATTCAGCCTATAGTGAGGAAGGTTTGGTAAAGTGGCTCCTGGAACTAAGTCTATTGCATGTTGGATGTCTCTAAAGGGTGGAAGTTGATCAGGTAAATCCTCAGGAAAGACATCCTCAAATTCTTTCAGAGCTTCAATAATTTCTTTAGGGTGTTCCTTTTGGGTCGGCTCATGTATTTCCTTAGAGGTCAAGATCCAAACAGGGTTACCCTCAGCAATCTTCTTTTCTAACTCCCTAGCCTTAATCAGGTTAACTCCAGGTTTCTTGTCCTTAAGGCTACTAGAACCCCTCTTAACTGGGTCTCTAGGGGGAGCTGGATTGATAACAAACTTATTCCCGTGGTAGTTAAAAGCACAAACATTGGTTCGACCATACAGGGTTGCATCATGATCAAAAAGCCAAGGTCGACCTAGAATGATACTAGTTACTTCCATGGGGATGACATCACACCAAATCTTTTCCTCATAGGTTTGCAATCTAATTAAGATTTGGCACCTAGCTTGAATCTAAATGGAGGTGGAATCTATCCAAGAAACTTTGTACGGGTTAGGATGGAGAATTGTGGTCAATCCTAAAGATTTAACTGTCTTGGCAGAGATGGCATTGACACAACTCCCACTATCTATGATGATCTTAAGAACCTTACCCCCTACCTTAACAAAAGTCTGTAGGATGCTAGTCCTACGCCAATCTTCCCTAATTGGGGTTTGGGCTAAGATGCACCTAACCACTCCTAATTGGTTCTCAGACTCAGGTTCCTCCTCCTCACCTTCATACTCATCTATTAACTGATCATCAGCCTCATAAACCTCTCCCTTAGGTTTAGCTACAGGTGCAGGCTCTTCCACTAGCTCACCTAAGTGTAGGGAGGTTAGGCATTGGTGTATAAAGTGGCCTGGTTTCTTGCATCTAAAACAGGTCTTCTGGGGACGGTAACTCTTATTAACCTCTACAGATTTTTCTCGATCATCCTTACGGGTCAAAGGAGTACTAGGCTGGGGTTGACTCGGGCCTGGTTGACTCGGGCTAGGTCGGCTAGGAATGGGTCGGCTCTGGTGGGGCTGGCTAGCTCCTGGATACTGACTAGGATATCTAGTGGGCTCAGGTCTATGGTAAATGGGCCCTCTATAAAAATGCTCATGATCCCTAGATCTGGTAAGCATGGTCCAGGTTCTAAACTCTCTCATATAGAGCTCTTTCTTAATGTCATCTCTCAGTCCAGCCCTAAACCTAGACAAGACAACATCCTCAGACTCCCTCAAATCACATCGCATGGAATACTCATCAAATTTTGCGATGTACTCATCATACTCATGTTACCCTGATTAAATCGTTGCCACTGATCCAGTAAATCACTACGATATGAAGATGGAACGTATCTTGTCCTAAGCTTACCCTTCATGGCCCACCAGGTGGTTATAGGATCATGCCCTCCTAGACTAAGGGTTCTCTCAACACTAGCCCAATGTAACTTGGCTTCCCGAACCAACTTAAGCTTAGCAAACCTAAACTTATGCTCCTCCATCATATCATACCACTCAAAATATTGATCCTTCTCTCCCTCCCAATCTATATAAACCTTAGGATCTAGACAACCATCAAAAGTTGGGGCATCAAGCTTAACATGTCTATAGGATCTGTCCTCCTGGTCTACAAAATCCTGATTGGGCCTTCTAGGACGAACCTTAGGGATTGGGTCAGGACGATGGTCTCTCCTGGGTTCAGCCTCAAGGTATGGATCAGGGTTTGGGGTCCTCCTAGGCTCAGGATTATAGTATGGGTCAGGCTAAGGGGCTCTCCTAGGTTCAACTTCTCGGTATGGATCAGGGTTTGGAGTCCTCCTAGGTCCAGGATTATAGTATGGGTCAGGATGAGGGGCTCTCCTAGGTTCAACCTCACGGTATGGTTCAGGGTTTGGGGTCCTCCTAGGATCAGGATCATAATAAGGGTCATGGCGAGGGGTTCTCCTAGGCCGAGGGGACTCAGGATCAGGTTCAGACTGGGTCCTACGTGTCTCCTCTAGGGTTCCTAGTCGGGCATCTATTTGTTCAAGCTTCTGGGTCAATTGGGCATTTGCTTGCTCAAACCTAAGATTGAGGGTTTGCTCAAAACTAAGATTGAGGGTTTGGGCTAACCTTTCTCCAAGGGCATCAATTTTGGCATCAAAATGGTCCATGGCTGGTGGGTGATATGAAACCCCTGATCTAGTGCTCATGCAAGACTCGATCAGACCGACTACAGCTGACTAGACCTAGAGTCCAAACTAGATGCTCAATCAGGGTGGCAAACTAGCCTATAGTAACCCTGTACTCATCCAGGCAGGTGTAAGGGGAGTGTTAGGTCCCTGATTGCCAAGCCTAGACACCAATCAGAGATTGGCCAAGTAGGCGGACCAACACACAAGCCCTTCAGGATTAAATCCCTGAACTACCATTCTAGACACTAAGCACAAGGCACACACAGGTTAACTTGACACAGTGATCTAACACTAGCCCGGACCCGACCAGTTGGTGTCCCTAGCCCACTAGGGCAAATTAAGTCTAGTTAATTTTAGGTTAAGGCTTGGGACCGAATGCAAGGGATGTGGTTTTGGGCTAAGGAGAGGTTATCAACTCCTTCCCTTATCTGATATAGCAAGAGTGCCCTTAAAGGTAGATTATGCAATGATGGCAGGCAGATAAGGATGCAAATTAGGGTTTAGATATTTTTTTGATGTTTTTGGAGAATATATAATTTTTTTTTAATATTTTGGTATTTTCTTAAATAGAAGAAAACTTGAAAATTATGGCCTAATATGCAAGAAATATACTAAAATTAAAAGATATGCAAAAATACTAAACAAAACCTTAAAACATCCAAACTTGTCTTGCTGAAAAAAAAAAACAGAGCCAAAAAATTGTAGGCTATATTTCAGCTTGCAGAAAATTCACAGACCGAAATAAAATTTGAAAAAACTCTTGAAATTACTTATAATTATGTCAATCCATCAAAAGAAATTTCAGAATTTGTGGAGTTCTAAGCAGGGAGAAATAATTAAAATAAAAGAACATATACGGACTAAAAAAATTGCAGAAAATAAGCCCTAATCTAAGCTCTAATACCAAATGATGCGGGACTAATATGCACGCAATTATTTTTGTATGTTTTATATGTGGGTTTAGGTGATTAACTCCTGAATTTCAGATCAAAATTACTTGTAGGGGATTATGTATGAAATTCTGAAGTCGAGCATGCAGATTAGAACCTATAAAAGTATTAAAGAAGGATCGCTAGGGCTGAGAAGCCTCGGTTAGGGCAAGTTCTCCTACAATATAATTACTGAAGGTAGAGGGGGTGTGCCTGACAATGTCTGAAGTACCCGGTGAAGATCGCAATGAAGGGATCTCTCGTTCCTCGATGGATGTAGCCTGAAAAATCGAGCCAAAGACCCGCGGATACCCGGCTTTCTGCTCGATGGTCCGATTGAGGCTTGGCTGGAGTCGTTGGATTTGTAGGAACTCGGGGACCTGCAAATGACCTGTCATGGGTTAGAAAACTCAAAGGAGATCAAGAAAATAAAAGAAAATAGCAAAGAAGAGGTGTCTTTTGGAGTGGGCAGCCAGGGTTTTGGACGGTTGGCTGGCGGCAGGAAGATGGTTGCAGCACCGGGAAGAAGAAAACTCTCAAATCCCTTTATGCACACAGCAGGGTAACACTCAAAGCAATAGAAGAACTCAAGATTTATTTCATATATCAAAATTAAGTTTCATCCAAGTGACTAGGGTCCCTTAAATAGACCCTTAACCTGGGGCCCCAAGTAAGGGTACTTTAGATTTACATAGGACTCCTTCTCCCTTTCAAACCCTAACTAGAAATATAAGGCAACATAGGTTGAATATCCCACACAAATTGCTCTTCCTCTCCTTGTCTTGGTCAGCCAAGGGGGTGACCATAAGTGGCCAACCAAGAGGAGGGTCACCATAAGAAATGGTGCCCTAATTCCTTCCTGGGCCTAGGCTGGCCCAGTTTACTTCCGGCTAGTCCAGGGCTTCAGGTTTGTTCTTGTTTTCATTTTCTCCTCTTGGGATCTTCAAGTCTTCAAGCTGGGTTGGACTTGGGCTCAACTTCCATGTCTTCAATCAGGTTGGACTTGGTCTTCACTTTTATGAAGTGGTCTTGAGTCTTCAATTTGCTTGGACAGGACTCAAAAAAATAAAATTAGCTCAACATGAGTTGACTAATACTAGACTGAACTAGCTCAACATGAGCTGACTAATACAGGACTCAACTCAGCTGGACTAAGCTTTATTATAGTAGACTCGAATGTCATTTAAGTGATCCATAAAGGGTTGAGAAGCCTCTGCCTTATTCTGATGTCTCTAGTGTCCGCACCATCAGGGATCCTGCAAAATGTCAAGGGTCAATCAAAATAGCAAGTAAGAAAAAGAAAGGAAACTAGGTTTAGAAGGAATCAGGTTAGGATTTAGAAGCGGGGTGGCTTGAATCTTGATGAAGATCTCCTTGCTTGGCAGCCTAGGGCACTCCCTCTTGGATGTGTGAAGGCTTGGATGGCAGTGTGTTAGGGTGTAGAAGGATGCTAGGCAGCAAGGAGTTTGGCCAAGCAAGATAACACAAACACAAACCAAAGAATCAAAAGAATAAAGTAACACACAAGCTCGCAAGCTCAAATAAGTTTACCAGGGTTTTGATATCATGAATAAAAATTTTGAGTTACAAGAGGGGGAGGGGTGGGGTTTATATAAAGCTCCCATGCCCTTTAACTAGGGTTACACACTTGGGTTACAAGTCTTTAAGAGGTTAGGGAAAGAAAACCTAAAAAGATTAAAAACTTTGACTTTTCTTCTACTTCTCCTCTCTTCTTCATGCTTTGACTTGGTCAAGGATGCCTACTCTTGCTTTGATTGGCATGTGGGCTTCAAGGGCAGCAAGTGGGCCGGCCAAGGGGGGCTTGGGTGCTTAGGCCTTGGGTTGGGCGCATGGGCTTTGGGCCCTGGAAGTTGGGATGGCCTGATAGGGAAATATTCTTCGAATCTTGATTCTTAATGGACCTGGGCTTGTGGCTTGGACTTGATTTCTTTGGGATGGGATGTAGATGGACCTTTGGAATGATGGATTCCTTGGTTTGGAAATATTCTCTGGCGTCTGGACTGGAATCTAGGCATCTGGAGGGCATCTGGAAGGAATCAGGGTTTCTGAAAGCATCTTGGATCTTGGGTTGTCACACAAAATCCACTGGGCTGATGTAGTGGCTTCTGACTCCTGGATGTGGCCTGATGGAACTCCAAAACAGGGTGACCTCCTCTCTTGTACAAAAATTGGTTTCATATTTGACTCATAATTGATGTACAGGACTCAAAATACTGATTAGGTTGAGGGTTGAGATAAATCAACTAACCTCAACTTATTACAGGACTCAATCTTAATTAATTACAAAATTTTCAAAACTTTGATACATGACTAGTTAAACCATATGGGATCCTGGGATCTATGTCTGATCCCGCTGTCCGCACCAAGGGGGATTGCAAAAAAAGGAAATAAATCTAAAAAAATTAGGTAGTTTTTTTAAAAAAAGAGACTAATCAAAGAAAACAAAAAAAAAGAATTTTTTTTTGGTTAATAGGAAAAGGTAGAAATTAATTAGAAGTAACTAAAAAAAGGGAATTAATCTAGAGTTAGGATTAATCTCACCAAAATTATAAAAATTTCATTCTTCTCTTTCTTTTTCCTTTTTTATTTTTTTTGGTTTTTTGATATGAAAAAAAATAAAAAAAATAGTAAACTAAATTTACAAGAAATTAAAGAGATAAAAAATGTTAGCATTCATGCTTTCCCCGGTAATGGTGGCAAAACCTTGATAGGTGACAGTATTATCATTAAGAGCTATTAGTTTAATTAACTGACTTCTAATAATTAAAAAATAGGTAGATAGCAGCAAGTCAGGTCGAATTCATGGAGAATGCAATGCTTAGGATGGTTTGAAATCTTTAATTTTTATAAAATAAAGAAAATTGATTTGAAGTCGGGAAGATGGAAATTAAAATATAAAAAATGAAAACTTGGTATCTGCTAATCAGATCTTAGCATCTACTTAAGAGAAAGTAAATAACAGGAATTTAAAGTGTATAAAAACAAATACTACATTAATCAAAAAAAAAAATTCAATTGCAAGAAATTAAAAATAACATTTTAAAAAACTATGAAAAATGATAACAAAGAATCCAATATTGATTGGCACAGCATCATCGAAAAGTTAGTTGATGTCATGTCACCTCCTTCTATTGTACTCCATGGAGTGAACTGGGCATCCTCTTCTTCTTCCTCTTTGGATCTTGATCTTGTAGGTGGAATAGGCTTGAAGATGGTGTAGGGGGCAGAACTCTCCTTTATGAAATGTCACTCTTAGAGGCCAACCCAAAATTCAAAGCTATGCCCTCTACCCTATACCATACCCTCTCTCTAGAATGATTTCTTCTTAGCATAGGGGTCCTTTAAATAGATCTTGTCTAGGACTTCCTCCCAGTCAAATCCGGACTCAATTGAGCTCCAAATCGACTAAATATTGCAAGGAAAAATCTAGGCCATCTGTTGTGCATCGTGATGGATGGTCACTATGTTCCTTCCTTCTTTGGTAGTAGAGTCTGATCCAGACTCTCAAATCCTCGAATTTGGTCTTCAATTATGATTTGGATTCCCTATTCCAACACCATGGGCAAAAGACAGTGGATGGGGGTAGGAGGGATGGCCGGTGACGGAATAGGGAGTGGGGGTGGCTATGGCTGTGTGAGGTACAACAGGGAGTGGGGGTGGCTGTGGCAATGTGAGGTGGAATAGGGAGTGGGGGCGGTGGCGTGCAATGGGAGAAGATGACTAAATTAGGGTAAGGAAGAGGGCTAGGATGGGGAGGCAGCGTGTGGCAGACTCTGGTGGAGGAGAGGGTAGCTCGGATGCAGATGAGCAGCGATGGAAGATGGCAGATCGGAGGAAGAGGAAGGGCGGTGGTCAAGGCAGTGATTGAATGAAGAAGAAAGTGGTGGCTAGCCAAAAATTGCTTCTCCAATGGTTTTTCCGGCAAGAGATGGCTCCTAGCAAAGAGGGGGAATGGTGGGAGGAAGTTCTGGTGGCCGGTGGCTTGAAATGAGGGAGTTGGTCCAAGGACAAGCTCATGGATTGGCTGCTATGGGTACTGGTGGATCAAGAGAGCTCTCGTAGACCAAGCGACTGGTCCATGGTAGACCGGCTATTTTAAAATGCATGCATTTTCTTTAATAACTTTTAAAATTTGATTCTAAGTCTGTTTGAATACTAATTTGAGTATCGTCTACACAATTGGACTCCAATAATTGAGCTCTTTATATTCATGGACTTTTTTTCTATAAAACTCTAATAAAAAGTATCATTTCTTAATAAATATAAATTAATTAATTATTTTTTAATGGTTAAATTGGAATAATTAAAAGACTTATCAGGTATCTTGAATAACTAGGTACAGTGAGGTACTGCATATTGGTGAGACTGCAGTACCCACTAGGAACCTTATTCACATAGGGGTTTCTGCATCTCCATTGAGAAGTATAAGAGATCCAAGAGAATGGTTGGAGCTTTTATTTATTTTTTAAAGTTTATAGAATAAATAGTGATTAACTACAAATATATAATTAGAATCTTCTTCTCTCTTTAGTTTATAACTCAGTTTCAAACCAAGTAGCTCAAATTTTAGGGTTCAAACAATTGATCGAAATGAACTACATAGGATTGGCTTAGGAATTTCAAAATGGTTCTGAACTCAAAATAGGTTAGGATATGTACTAGTCCAAGATTTTTCTGTGTTACCAAACTATCCAATTACTGAAACATTCGGTGCTTAATGGATGGATGATGGCAATTAGGTTAGGTGCTATATTTTGGGCTCGATGCTGGCAATAGGACATCAAAAGTTTAGGGCTATGATAACTCACCTACAAGAGTTATATGGTGAGTAAAGCTAGACTGCACCATAGGTAGTCCATCCATGATCATTACTTGACAATGATTAAGGACCTGAAAGAGCTTGAGTAGCTCGACATGACCAGGCATAAGGAACTCAAAGTTGATTTGATCTAATAGTCCCTTAATGGTTCATTTGGTTAGTAAACTACCATATGAACAAGAATGATAGCACATTGCCAAAATTGTTGAACATATTGGTGATCACCTGAGTACCTTAAAAGGTTCAAGGGGTATATTCTTGCTATGGAAAGGCATATAGTTCGAGGAGAGATTCTTTTGAAATAAAGAGGTCTATAAATGGAAGAATGAGTCAAGGAAGGATCTTCTCAAGGAGAAGGTGCCAAGTAACGTAAATGGTTTCACTGTGGTGCTGATGGCCACTTATAGAGGAATTGTCCTTCAACCTAGATAATCTAAAGAAGAGTGACATTAGATCTACTCTTTGCATACTGATATATTCAAGTAAATAATGAGTATCGAAGGATCTAAGAAATCTAGGGATGAGATCAATTTGAGTACAGTGATATCTCAGTTTTGGTCATTTTGAAAGGATTGGATATACAAATTGGAAAAGGATCATCTCCTTGATACAGTGAATTCTAGGTCATACCCAGTTTGTAGATCCTGCCATCCAAGAAAAATGACTAAACTACCTTTTATGGGACATGGATGAGGACCACTAAGATCTTGCCCAGGGTTATATTTTCTACTCCATTACCTATGGGATGGGTATGTGTCTCTCATGAGACACAAGTCTAAACATTTTGAAAGGCTCAAAGAATTTAGACATGAAGTATAAAATAAATTCTGAAATCCCTTAAGATTTTTTGATATGATTGAGGAGGAGAATACTTTAGTAGAAATTTTGGGATTATCTCATAAAAATATCATAGTCTAAAATTGGACACCTCCAAGTATTCAATTGGGTATGGGAAAGGAGGAATAGGATCCTATAAGATATGATTATCATAGTCTAAAATTGGACACCTCCAGGTATTCAATTGGGTATGGGAAAGGAGGAATAGGATCCTATAAGATATGATCCAGTCCATGATTAAGTTCACTTACTAACCCTTATTTTTTTAGGGACATTAATTTTCGAAATCTATTGAAAAGGGTTCCCTCTAAGTTTGCTGATAGGAAGACAAGTTAGGGGCTAGATCTATGAAAGGCTCATAAGGTATCCTAAAGAATTGTTAGGGTACTAATTTTATTTTCCAATCATGTTCTTTAAAAAATATTATCCAAGATGATGATAGTGGAAGGAAGAGTGAAAAAAAAAAGTCTCTTGAGAGCAAATAGCTAGAGATCTAGTTGAACCTATTCATTCTGAGCCAGTTAGTATAGAACCTCCTCAACCTTGATAGGATCACTTATCTTCCTCATAGAGGATCTAGAGGAAATATTTTTTGAAGGAGAAAGGAAATATTATGTTGATCACAAAACCTAAGACGAGGTGATATATAACATCGATTTTGAGAAATGGTTGAATATAATGAAGTTGGTAATAGACTCCATATATTCAAACAAGATATAACCTTAGTGGATCCACCAGGGGGTATAGTATCCATTGGATATAAGTGGATCTACAAAAGGAATATAAACGCAAATGGATATGAAAACTATTCTCTTAATAGATATCTTAGAAAGATATCTATATGGATCAATCTAATGGATTTCACTTATGGTGATGGAGATCACAAGATTTGCATGTTGCAAGAATCCATTTATGCATTAATGTAACAATCTTAGAGTTGGATTGATGCAATCAAATTGTTTGATTTCATCAAAAATAAGAAGGAACCTTGAGTTTTCAAAAAGGTTAGTGGGAGTGCTATACGTTTCTCATATTGTACATGGATGATATTCTACTTATTAAAAAAATATTTCCATGCTAACTTCGATCAAGAGTCGGTTGTCAAAAGAATCATCTAGAAAAGATTTAGGGTAACATCTGATAGGATGCTAGGCCTTTCATAGAAAAAGTACAAAAATGAGGTGCTGAAGAGGTTTGGCATAGAAACTCCAAGAGAGATTTTATCCCTTAGGAAAGGTATATATTTCTCCAAAAAGATGTATTCTAGCACATCTAATAAGATTCAGCTCATGAGCTAGATCCCTACTTCGACTATAGAGAACCTCATGAATGCCATGCTATGTACTCGACTAATATAGCCTTGCAATGAGTGTCACAAGCATATATTAGTCATACCAAATGCATAACACTAGATAATTATGAAAAACATCTTTAAGTACCTAAGAAGTACTAAGGATTAGTTCTTGGTCTTTGAAGGAGGGCTTAGTTGCAGAGTTAAGGACATAGATTCAGACTTGGTGTCTGATGGTGGAGAGTCTACATCAGATATGCATAATGTGGGAAATGGTAGATTGGAAGAGTTTCAAATAGCTAATCATTGCAAGTCCTTCGAAGCCGAGTTAGTCACCATCTCTAAAGGTGCTAGGTAAGGTTTTTGGTTATTTTGTTATAGAGCCTAATGTCATGAGATGCCATCATTGTAACAATAATGGTGCTATAATCCTTAGCTAATGGAGCCAAGGTCTCACCAGAATACCAAGCATAATGAGTGGTGATATCATACTGGACTATCTCTTTTAGAAAACAGGGTAGGATTTCATTAGTGTATTTTATTTTTTGATTATCAACAAAAACAAATCAGATTAAAAATATTTTTAATCAAAAAATTATGCATTTAGATCAAATCTAAAAAAACCCTATTTAGGATCTATAAAAGATATGTAAATGTAGTAAATGCTGAAATTAAAAATAGCATACATCGATCTCATTGATGCATGCTGTTGATCTAATCTATATTGCCTATGAGATCGGATCTCATACTTGAGCATGGATCACTAATCACCACTATCAATGAATGTGGTAATAGGTTCTTCAGGTCACCTCATAGCTGCACGGCATGTCCGGCCTCTATAGATCGTCCACACGAAGCCTTGAAGTGATCAGTCTCCCTAGAGTGCTAGCTCCATGCGAAGGCTATCAGAAGGTTGATTTTTCTCTTTCTTTAAAACTACCCAAACCATTCAAAGGGAAGACAAAGAGGAGATCTGGAGGACCAATAGGTGGAAGAAATAAAAATAATATGGAGACCTCCCATATTATTTTTTTTTCTCTCTAAATACCCTAGCGCCTAGAATGATCCCATGCCTATTATTCTTTTCACACAAATTCTCCTTTCATGATTTTTTTTTCTTAATGACTCCCAACTTTATTCTTATAATAATAGGCTCTCTCAAATCTGTGCATGCCCCAAGAATATTCCAATTAAAATGGCATGGAGAATATATAAGGATAAGAGAAAATAGAGATAATTAGATATGACTGACCATCCTTCCTTGGAATTCTCCATGCCCTAGCAGCAAATCATACTTCCAAGCAACATCTATGTCCAAGAAGAGAAGCCTTGAAGATGCCCCAGATCAAAAGCTCCTCTTCTTTCCTGCTGTCAGCCCTAACCCTGATTCCCCTTATTCTTTCTTTCGTATTTTGTTTCTTTTCATTGATCACCTATTTTGTGCATAACCTTGATGCTTGCAGGATTCCCAAGGTGTTTCCCCTCCCCAGAGGAGGCTTTCCTTGCCTTCTGACCGGGTCCAGATTGCCTTCAGATTCAGGAACCAAAGGCTTATTCTTCCAAGCGCCATCTAGAGTGTTGAGAGATCTCTTCTTCAAAGGAATTGCAATCGTTGCCTGGTAAAAGCCTTCTCCCTCCTGAGTTTTGATCCGATGACAGGTACGCTATCCTGAACTAGGAGTTTCTCAATTCTCGAATCCTGGATTTATTATTCTAGATGTGTTATTTTGCGGGTATGATAGTTTCTTGCATTATTAGTCTTCCTGCTGATTCTTTACTTATTTTCAGGTCTTTAACCACTGAATTAAATTCTAATAAAAATCTAAAAGAATTCATTTTCTAGTTTTCATTAGTCCTAGGATCGTCCTACATCAATTTGTATTAGAGCGGGTTTAGGATAGCATTCATCTACATTAGGATCACAAACCCTATTTTCTACATCCTGCTAGCTGTATTAGGTGTCTGTTTTTCATCAGATTTCGACCATCTAGGAATTTTATTTTTTTGTGAAATTTGCATGACATGTTCTATGTCTTGTTCTATGTTTTATAATAACTTTTAATTAATTTTATAGAAAATTAAAAGTCCTAAAATTTGGCATATTAGAAATCCTAACTAAAATCCTGATAATTTTGCATCAGTCTGAATACCCTAAGATTTTCATTATCATTTGATTTTATTTTTATATAAAATTTAGTAGAGGTCATCAACACCATCTATTCTCTATCCTTGAGTTTTTTTGATTTTTTTTTACATCTTAATACTTGCCAAACACTGCATCAATCCGAGCCCTAATGTTTTGAATCTATGAACTCTGGATACTTGTCTAAACCTAACCTAACCAACTTCCAAACTCCTCAATCCCAAGCCCAATTTGTTTGCTAACCTAATTAACTCAAACCTAACTTGCCACATCATAAAATACACATAAAATATTTTATTTTTCTGATAGTTATTAGTTGCATTAGGACTCATTGAATGTGTATCATTTGATTAACCTAATCTTAAGGGCAATTGCTATCAAACATCAGGGTAGGATTTCACCACCCGAATTGGGCCCAAAACAACCATCATCATTCTGACCTAAGCCTAATTATAATTAATTATACCTGATTTTACCTAGAGGGCTAGGTGACACTCATAGGTCAGGTCCGAGCTATGTGGACCAACTAGTGCATTTAATTCTTTAGCTATTACTGGAAGCTAGTGCCTAAGACTGGGGGTCTAGAGTCAAACGACCTATGTGGTGCTGTGGTTACTTAATTGGTTCCTTGCATTAAGCAGGGGGGGCCTCCCACACTCCCACCCCCTACTTGGCTAGTAGAAGGATTAGCTACTGGGTTAAGTGTAAGTTGAGCTGATCCATTCATTTTTGACTCTAGGTCTAGCAAGCCCTAGATTATACTAACCTTTGCATGTTTGGTTGCATCATTCCAGTTTGATTGATTGAATGTTTGCATGACCACTAGGATAAGAACCTAATACTATGACCCATACTTAGAGCCCAACCCTATGAGAACCTCATACCATGATCCATACCAAGAACCCAAACCCTATTACCCTTCCAATCCCTATTACTCTAGTCCCTATCTACCCAGATGCACTGACTCCATATTCCAGAATCGCAAACTTTTTGTACAGTGGTGGGATTTGAGACAGGATAACAAAACTGTGTCTGAGTATGATGAGTTTTATGGGACATGTTACATAGTTGAATCTGAGTCTAAAATCATATCTAGTTTTAAAGCTGGTCTATGTAGAGTTATCCAATGGGAACTGTTTAGATGGCAAATTCGAGACGTAGATGACGCCTATCACATAGCTTTAGAATTCGAGTCAACCCATAGGACTGAACCCATAACCCTTAGTTAGCCTGAGCCCAATAGGTTTAGTACCCCTAGATATGAACCCAGTGTTTGTCCACTTTCCTTTAGTCAACCTAAACCCACTAGGATCAGTGCCCATAGTTAGAATCCTAGTATTAATCATGAACCCCTTAGTCAACCCATCCTTGATATCCCAGTTAATAGCCAGTTTTCCTTTAGCCAAACCCCTCCTATTGCTCCATTGGTTTACCAGGATGACCTAGAAAAGGAGGTATATGAGGCTGATCCAAGTTTGGTGGAGTATGAAGATGATGAGTCTATTGAAGATCTAGAGGAAGATATACTTATAGAAGACCCAGAATTAGTTGACTATGACCAAACCCAGATAGAAACCAACCCAAAATTAGTTGAGTCGGAAGTCCAGTGCAACCAACCCAGTTCAACCATGGAGTCCAATATAGAAACCCTCCTTAAGGCCATGATTGAACAATTGACACAGATGAACATCCAAAACCAAGCCCACACCCAATCCCAAAGTCAGTTTACCCAATCAACCACCCAAACCAACCAAATAACCCAAACCAACAACCAAGCAACCAATAGGCTTGACCAATTAACCAATAGGTTAGACCAGGTAGAAGCCAATCCAGAGTTAGCTGACACTGACCATACCCAACTCGTGGTGGAAGAATCATTAGAGGAAGAAACCTATGTCCCTGTGACTGCAACTCTACCTGAGGAGACTTTATAAAAAAGCCCAAGCCTAGTCCTGAATTTCAAGAGCCAAAAGAGTTTATTAAGGACTTGATCTTTTAAAATCAGTATCCTTAGGATGAAGTCACCTCTTCGACTCCACTTGATCTCTTCCCTGAAATCAATGACCCTTTCTTCTATTATGCAAACCCTTTAGATATACCTCAACCCCATAAGGTCAACCTCATTAGTCTAGGATTAATCCCTAAGACCTCTTCTTATATCCTACTCTTTCCAAATAACCCTAAACCCTTTTCTTACTTTCTACCCCACCAGACTAACCCTGAGTCCACCTCATATTTTTTGCATTTTCTTGGATCTTCTTATGATTCTTTAACCACTCACCTGCATCATGTAGAGGTTTGCATGTTGCATTCATTCATTGCACATGTTAGGTTTGCATGTTACTTTTGGTATACTTTGTGGCATTTGCTAGGAGTCCATTGTAAGATTTCATGTGCATACCAAACCAAGGATAAACCTAGAGAGCCTATAATCTATTAAAGTTTAGGCCCATAGAGTCCAATAGGAATGCATAGTCGAGTCTGCATGTCTTGAGTCCCCTGCATTGTCAGTTTGCATGTGACAACATGTTTGCATCTGCATCAAGAAATTAGCCAAAGATTAATCTAAGTAATGAAACATATAAGAACTTGGCTAATTCCCGAAAGTAAGTGATGCAGAACAAAAGCTCTGATACCAAAATTGATGCAGAACGAAAGAGATGATGCGATGCGGAAGTAAATTAAGATTAATTTTTTTTTTTATATATATATTTTCAGAAGTCGGCTTTGACTCAAAGGAAAGATAAACTAATGTTGAAAGAAACTAGGTAATAATTGAAAGCACAATTTAAATAAAACTGGGTTATCAGAGTAGTTCAGAAGTAACGGATCGCTGGGGGTTGAGAAACTCCCAGACCTAGGGTTTCGCTCTGAACTTTCAACAGGACAGAAATAAAGAGAAGAGATGGGTTACCAACCAGACAATGATCTTCACAAAGTTTGGTGGAAGAACTCTCTCGAGCAGATTGTTGGATCCTCGGATTCGGATACCTTCGCAATGGATCCTCCAATACTGGTCCTGTGGCTGAGTCGGCTTCTCCAGAACTCAAGATCTGGGAAAGAAGAAGAACAAGTGATGGAATCAGATACTCAAGGAAGGATTTACCAGATTTGAAGAACTTGAAAGCTGATGTTGCTGAAATCCGGATTCTCCTGGAGGCTGATCTGACATCCACTGGGAATTGCTCTGGATCTGAAGTATCCGGACTGGACCCAGATGCTGGTGGTCGGCCTGGACTTGAAGAGAGTGGCCGTGAGAGGTGGGATAGGCTAGGGCTTGGTGGAAAGAAAAGGATGATGGGCGGCTAGGGTTTGGGAGTGAAGTGGCTAACCTAGGGTTTGGGGTTTGGAGATCTCACACCTCCTCAAGGTTCCTGGGGAACCCGGATTTACTCCCTCACGGAGCTCAACACCTGGATGCAAGTGCAGAAGAGAGAAACATAAAGTTGCTCACACAAAATTTGAATTCATTCATCAGTTAAATTCAAGAGTTACATAGAGTTGAATATATAGATATAACAAAGAAATAAAATTTTATACATTTCTCATGTGGGACTAATAGGACTAACCCACACTTTAGGCATCAAATTCTCTTCCCAAGACTCCTTCCATGAGTGGGCAGCCCAAAAACTCCAAGAAAACTTGAAAATTAGCTCCAAATGGCAGGTTATGGGGGTGTCTCCTAGTATCTCTCAATGAATCAAGGATTTTCCCTTCATGGTTTGGCTCATTTGGACACCTCCTAGTCTTGCTCCACAAGTTTAGGCTTCTTCCTTTCATGGCTTTGGCACTTTTGGAAACTTTTGGGAACCTCCTTGAATTCCTCCCCAAGACATGCTCTCTTCCCTTTTATAACTTGAATTTTTATGGAACATTGTGGGGCACCTCCTTGATCCTCTCTTCAAGAAAAATTCTTGCCATCCTGGCTTGGGTTTATCTGGAAAGAAATTGGCACTTCCTTGGATTGAGGTATCTTGATGGATTTCTCTCCCAAGTGGTGCAAGAAAAAAAAGGAACTTACTTCTTGTGGTGTAGGGACCAAAGACACTGGATGGAGATGTGGTGCCTCCTGGACTCTGGCGTGTGGCTGGGAGTGTGGCGCCCACTTGCTTGGGCCTGGGAGAAAAAATGTGGCACCCTGGACCTTGACTTGACTGAAAAAAAAAAAAAGTGGCACCAACCTGGAGAAGACCTAGACCACTACTAGGACTTGTACTGAGTCAACATGACTCAACAAAATTTAAATTGCAGGGAAATACAGACTCAAGACTAAAATTGAGTTGACCAAGTCAACCCTTATTACAAAACCAGAAAGCCCTAATTCTTCGGGCAAGGTCAATCAGAGATCCAGATGGAACCCTGAAGTCATCTTCTGAGTCTGGTGCCCGCACCAATTCTCCCAGGATGGGAGGAACTCGACCCTGTCGAGTATGGATCAAGCTAGCTCTGGTATCTCTCCAAGAGGTCTGGGTCCAATTCTTGTAATTCTTCTCGGGAGATCCAAGAGTCATCAGAATCTGGCCTTCCTTGCCAGCGGACCAGGTATCTTTGGTATCCTCGATTACGAGTAGAGATAACCTGATCATCCAGGATCTTTTCAATCTGCTCTTTCTTCACAGGCCAGTTTGTTGGTGGACACACAGGATTGGGTTCACTCTCAAGAGCAGGATTAGGCTCAAAAGGCTCACTGGGAATCACAGCTGGCTCTCTATACTCTACTAGGTCTGTAATGTTGAAAGTGGAGCTAATGCCTAGTTCTGAAGGCAACTCGAGCACATAGGCATTGGATCCTACTCTCTTCACCACTCTAAATGGTCGAGCTCCTCTAGCATGTAACTTTCTAACGGTTCCAGGAGGAAATCGTTCAGGCCTTAACCTAATCATTACATAGTCTCCCTCAACAAAAGTTTTGACTCGCCTTTGAGAATCAGCCAACTTCTTATAAGTTTCATTACTTAAATTTATTTTGGCATGAATTTCTTTATGCAAGTCTTTTATATGCTGTGCAAAAACTTCAGCAGACTCGGAGACTCGTGTGTGTGGGCTAATAGTGAAATCAGATCAAGTGGTGTGTGAGGCTTGTATCCAAAAACAATTTCAAAGGGACTCTAGCCTATAGACCTATTGATCGAAACATTGAATGCAATTTCAGCCCTGGACAAAATACAAATCCCAATTCCTGGTGCTCTCAATCAAACCAAAATCTGAGCCAAAGCCTGGTAAAGGGTCAAGAAAAACTAAACTAGACTGACGATGCATTCCTAAAGAATGGACTTTATTCCAAAGGAACCATATGTCTAAACCTAACAAACTACGGCTCTCTAGGTTTGACCTTGGGTCGGAGGATGGCATGCAGAGCATGAAAACTTATCATGGGTGCCTAGTAGGTGCCATAAGGTCTTCCAGAAGTAGGTGGCAAACCTAATAGGTTCTGACACGTGGTTCACTTTAAAGACTTCGACAAAGAATACTTGGATGGTGTAAGAAGCATTGGAAGTCCTAGAGAAAGGGAGGAAATATAAGGTGGAGTCTCGAATTACCTGCTGGCTAAAGGTGGTGACCTGAAGGTTTGAATGGTGATCTATGAGTGTCAACTGATCATCCTTACGAAAGGAAAAGTTTGCTACTCCCAGGAATGGATCAAGAGATGGTTCGAGAAGTAGCCTAGGACATGTGATTGCAACAGTTAAAGTTTGTTCTCTAAGCAAATAATGATCCACTTTCTCAAGAACTGGATTAAAGAATGATTCATGGAAGGGCCTATGGATGATGACCTCAAGACTTGAAATTTGACATTTGGGTGTGGAAAGGTATACTCTATAGAAAGGTAGGTCAGTCATGCGAAGGAAGGGGTCTGGGGTCATAAGGAGGACTTCTACAGGACTGGGTGAATCAATCCGCTCAAGACAAGGATGTTCAACTGAGATTACGGGAGAGACCTTAGTGGCTGAGCATGGGACAAGGTCCACTTGTAAGAGGCTTGATTCAGTCATCCTAAGGAGAGGATCTATCATAGGGTGGGCAAACTTAAACAGTTTAGTGCAAAGATCTTCAATTGGTACTTGGGGAATGACTGTCATTAGAGGATACGCACTGATATCTCGGGCTAACACGATGAGTTCTTCCTGGGGGTATTTGACTAAAGGAACCTTGTTCTCACAAATCTCTTAAATTTCTGAACTAGGTCCTACCACTTGGTTGCTTTCCAAGGTCTCCTCAGGTAAGGAACCAATAGTATCGATGTCACATTCTTCAAGTTCTTCCCCCTCATATTCATCAACTAGACTCAAGCCAGCATCATATACTTCCTCGATGCCATCTTCAATGGGTTTCGGGTCAGTGGTAATCGGGTCAACTGATTCTGGGCTTGTCATACCTAACCCTTCTTCCTCATTGGAAGGCTTGGGTTCTCCCTCATTAATGTCATCCTTAGGATTCTTACCACTTAGCTGTGCACAAGCCAGTCCTATGCATGGGCACTGACTAGATTTATGGCCTCTTTCTCCACAAAACAAACATTCTTGCGATATAGGAACCTGGGTCACACTAGGTTTCAAGATAGTAGAGACCTTACTTGGGCATGAGTGTGGATCTAAATGGTTTGATCTAGAAGACTTGGGTTGTTGAGTGACTGGTCTAGAATATTGTAAGGACCTCTCATAGATACGATCCACACTATAGATATCATGGTTAGGCTTCCTAAGGTTATGCTCGGGATCACGGTATAAGGTCCTCCTAGGCTCCTGGCATGGATGAGGTTGGGGCCTATTAAATTTTGGATCAGGGATCAAATTTTGATGTCTACGTTTCTCAAGTACTTGGACTTGATCCCTAAGCTGGGTAAAATTCTCATGGACTTGTTCTTTACACTGGGTAACAGTAGCAGTCAAATCCTGGCTCAATTTGTTCATACTTTCAGTAAGAGCTCTAACCATGGCCTCTAAATCAGGTTGGGTTTGACCAGGTTGGTAGGGTACTCCATTTCGGGTAGACATGATGATGCAAGCAAACACACAAAATGAGACTCAACTGAATGACTACGGGCTAACTAGACCTAGAGCCCAAACTAGATGCCCAATCAGACTGGCAAGCTAGCCTATAGTAACTCGGGACTCAGCCAGACAGGTGTAAGGGGAGTGTTAGGTCCCTAATTGCCAATCCTAGACACCAATCAGTGATTGGCCAGGTAGGCAGACCAGCACACAAGCCCTTCGGGACGTAGTCCCTGAACCACTGTTCTAGACACTGAGTACAAAGCACACACAGAGTAACTAGACAAACTGACTCAACACTAGCCTTGACCCGACTTGTTGATGTCCCTAGCCCACTAGGGCAAATTAAGTCTAATAAATTTTAAAGTTAGGCTTAGGATCGAATGAGTGGGTGGTGGCTTTGGGCTAAGGAGAGGTTATCAACTCCTCCCCTTATCTTAGATGCTCAAATGCCCTTAGGATGAGTTAGGAGATGTTCACTCAAAATAATTGCATTGCAGAACACAAAAATAGAGTTGCAGTAATTTAACTCTCAGAAATTTCACAGAAACCAATAAATCACAGGAAAATTATGTAAAATAGCTTCGATTATACTGGTTCTAGAAAAATAAAAATTATGCAATTTAGAGTTACCTGCACTAAGAAACAATTCCTGCAACAGGATAGTTATGGACTGAAAACAGGGTGCTTCCCACGTTTACAATTCCTGCTACGAAGTTGTAACCCAACGGATCCCCTACGCACCCTAGGAACATCCCATGGAATGGGAAGAGGAGGTTTGCACCTCGCTTCGTTCCTAGGACCGGACGTCCTGGGGAGTCTACTTCGAGCAGACAAAGTAAAAAGGAGAGAGACTTAAAACAAGCAAGCAAAACAGAAACCCTAGACTGGGCTCTGATACCAAAATTGATGCAGAACAAAAGCTCTGATACCAAAATTGATGCAGAACGAAAGAGATGATGCGATGCGGAAGTAAATTAAGATTAATTTTTTTTTTTTATATATATATTTTTAGAAGTCGGCTTTGACTCAAAGGAAAGATAAACTAATGTTGAAAGAAACTAGGTAATAATTGAAAGCACAATTTAAATAAAACTGGGTTATCAGAGTAGTTCAGAAGTAACGGATCGCTGGGGGTTGAGAAACTCCCAGACCTAGGGTTTCGCTCTGAACTTTCAACAGGACAGAAATAAAGAGAAGAGATGGGTTACCAACCAGACAGTGATCTTCACAAAGTTTGGTGGAAGAACTCTCTCGAGCAGATTGTTGGATTCTCGGATTCGGATACCTTCACAATGGATCCTCCAATACTGGTCCTGTGGCTGAGTCAGCTTCTCCAGAACTCAAGATCTAGGAAAGAAGAAGAACAAGTGATGGAATCAGATACTCAAGGAAGGATTTACCAGATTTGAAGAACTTGAAAGCTGATGTTGCTGAAATCTGGATTCTCCTGGAGGCTGATCTGACATCCACTGGAAATTGCTCTGGATCTGAAGTATCCGGACTGGACCCAGATGCTGGTGGTCGGCCTGGACTTGAAGAGAGTGGCCGTGAGAGGTGGGATAGGCTAGGGCTTGGTGGAAAGAAAAGGATGATGGGCGGCTAGGGTTTGGGAGTGAAGTGGCTAACCTAGGGTTTGGGGTTTGGAGATCTCACACCTCCTCAAGGTTCCTAGGGAACCCAGATTTACTCCCTCACGAAGCTCAACACCTGGATGCAAGTGCGGAAGAGAGAAACATAAAGTTGCTCACACAAAATTTGAATTCATTCATCAGTTAAATTCAAGAGTTACATAGAGTTGAATATATAGACATAACAAAGAAATAAAATTTTATACATTTCCCATGTGGGACTAATAGGACTAACCCACACTTTAGGCATCAAATTCTCTTCCCAAGACTCCTTCCATGAGTGGGCAGCCCAAAAACTCCAAGAAAACTTGAAAATCAGCTCCAAATGGCAGGTTATGGGGGTGTCTCCTAGTATCTCTCCATGAATCAAGGATTTTCCCTTCATGGTTTGGCTCATTTGGACACCTCCTAGTCTTGCTCCACAAGTTTAAGCTTCTTCCTTTCATGGCTTTAGCACTTTTGGAAACTTTTGGGAACCTCCTTGAATTCCTCCCCAAGACATGCTCTCTTCCCTTTTATAACTTGAATTTTTATGGAACATTGTGGGGCACCTCCTTGATCCTCTCTTCAAGAAAAATTCTTGCCATCCTGGCTTAGGTTTATCTGGAAAGAAACTGGCTCCTCCTTGGATTGAGGTATCTTGATGGATTTCTCTCCCAAGTGGTGTAAGAAAAAAAAGGAACTTACTTCTTGTGGTGTAGGGACCAAAGACACTGGATGGAGATGTGGCACCTCCTGGACTCTGGCGTGTGGTTGGGAGTGTGGCGCCCACTTGCTTGGGCCTGGGAGAAAAAAATGTGGCACCCTGGACCTTGACTTGCCTGAAAAAAAAAAAAAGTGGCACCAACCTGGAGAAGACCTAGACCACTACTAGGACTTGTACTGAGTCAACATGACTCAACAAAATTTAAATTGCAGGGAAATACAGACTCAAGACTAAAATTGAGTTGACCAAGTCAACCCTTATTACAAAACCAGAAAGCCCTAATTCTTCGGGCAAGGTCAATCAGAGATCCAGATGGAACCCTGAAGTCATCTTCTGAGTTTGGTGCCCGCACCAGTAAGCCAAAGGATTATTTGGGATATTATGTGATCATTATAAATTTTATGCTCGCAAAGCTGGTCCATTCAGAATAATGAAAAGAGTTGGACCCAATGCCTATGTGCTTGAGATGCTACCTGATTTAGGTATTAGTCCTACCTTCAGCATTTCAGACCTTATAGAGCCCAGGGAGCTAGCAGTGATACCTAGCGAGCCCTTTAAGCCACTCCCTTTCTTTGAGAGAGAACCCACCCTAGAGTGTCCACATACAATTTGGCCAATAAGTGAGGAAAGGAGTGAGCGAATCTTGGATGATCAAGCCATCAGTACCCGAGATGAAGGTTATCAAAGGTATTTGGTCAGATGGCAAGGTCAGCCAGAATCTGAGGACTTGTAAAGCACTGGTGAGGATTTGCCGTGCCTCAACCCAGACCCTCCTTGAGTAGTATGAGAGCCAAATTAATCCTTACTCGATGGGGTCGAGTTTCTCCCATCCCGGGATAATTGGTGGGGAAACCAGGATCAGACACAGATCACTGGATCCCATAAGGTTTACTGATTGGGGTTTTAGAATCTTAGTCATGTGTCACAATTTTGTAAGCAAGTAAGATTGGGTCCTATAATAAGTTGAGACTAGTTGATTGTCTCAACCCTAGTCCAGTATTGAGTCCTGTATTTCAGTATGAGTCCAGTTCATGTACGAGAGAGGAGGATACCCTATTTTGGAGTCCTACCTGGCCTCATCCAGGAGTCAGAGGCCACTACATCAGCTTATTGGATTTTGTGTGACACCAAGGGTCCAAGATGCCTTCTAGATGCCGAGTTCTCCCCAAATGCCATTCCAGATGCCAGATTCTTTTCAGATGCCTTGAAATATTCTCAACCTAGGACATCCCTTGATTCCAGGGATATACCAGCATCTTAGTCCAAGAAATCTCAAGCCCAGGAGCAAGGCCCATGCACCCCAGAACTAAGATTCCAGGAATATGCCAAATGAGAGGCACCCCAGCTACCAGGGCCCAAAGCCCAAGCACCAAATCCAAGGAGGTCGACCCCTTGCTACCCTTTGGAGCCCACATGCCCAAGCCAAGTCCAAGAGGCATCCTAGCCCAATCCAAGTGGCTTTGACTGGTCCAAGGAAGGAGGAAGAATCCAAGTGGAAGTAGGAAAACATGTTTTTCTTTCATTCAACTATGTACTCCTAGTTCTAGGTTAATATTGTAGTCCTTCTCCCGTACAAAGCTTGTAAACCTATCCTAACTAGGAGAGGGCTAAAGTCCTAATAAGGAGAGGGCATGGGAACTCTATAAATACCCCACCCCTCCTTTTCTTGTATTCAATCAACTCTTATGAAATAAAACTCCGTTATTTTGGTGTTCAGCTTCTGGTGTTTTGGTTTTTGCTTCTTTGGTTTTGGTTCTTTGTTCTCTTGCTTGGTCGACCACCCTTCCTTGGAATTCTCCTTGCCCTAGCAGAAAATCAAGCCTCCAAGAAAAATCCATGGCCAAGAAGAAAAGCCTTGAAGACGCCCCAGATCAAGAGCTCCTTCTTCTTCCCTGCTGCCAGCCCTAACCCTGATTTCTCTTGTTCTTTCTTTCATATTTTGTTTATTTTCATTGATCACCTATTTCGTGCCTAACCTTATCACTTGCAGGATCCTCGAGGTGTTTCCTCTCCCCAAAGGAGGCTTTCCTTGCCTTTCGACTGGGTCCATATCGCCTTCAGATTTGGGAACCAAAGGCTTGTTCTTCCAGGCACCATCCAAAGTGTTGAGGGATCTCTTCTTCAAAGGAACTGCAATCGCCGCCTGGTAAAAGCCTTCCCTCTCCTGAGTTATGATCTGGTGATATGTACACTATCCTGAACTTGGAGTTTCTCAATCCCGGATCCTGGCTTTATTATTCTACATGAGTTATTTTGCGGGTATGATAATTTCTTGTATTACTAGTCTTCCTGTTAATCTTTACTTATTTTCAGGTCTTTAGCCACTGAATTAAATTCTAATAAAAGTCTACAAAAATTAGTTTTTTGGTTTTCATCAGTCCTAGGATCATCCTGCATCAATTTGGTATTAGAGTGGGTTTAGGATAGCATTCATCTGCATTAGGATCATAAACCCTAATTTTTGCATCTTGCTAGCTGCTTTAGGTGTCTGTTTTTCATCTGATTTTGACCACCTAAGAATTTTATTTTTCTGTAAAATTTGCATGACATGTTCTATGTCTTGTCCTATGTTTTATAATAACTTTTATTTACTTTTATAAAAATTTAAAAGTCCTAAAATTTGGCATATTAGAAATCCTAACTAAAATTCTGATAATTCTGCATCAGTCTGAATTCCCTAAGATTCGCATTATCATTTGATTTTAGTTTTGTATAAAATTTAACCATCTATTATATATCCTTGATTTTTTTTGATTTTTTTCTGCATCTTAATCCATTCAAAACACTACATCAATCTGAGCACTAATGTTTTGAATCTATGAACTTTGCATACTTGTCTAAACCTAACCTAACCAACTTCCAAACCCCTCAATCCCAAGCCCAATTTGTTTGCTAACCTAACTAACTCAAACCTAACTTGCCACATCATAAAATACACATAAAATATTTTATTTTTTTGATTGTTATTAGTTGCATTAGGACTCATTGAATGTGTATCATTTGATTAACCTAATCTTAAGGGCAATTGCTATGAAACATCAGGGCAGGATTTCACCACCTGAACTCGACCCAAAACAACCATCATCATTCTGACCTAAGCCTAATTATAATTAACTAGACCTAATTTGCCCTAAAGGGCTAGGTGACAATCACAGGTGGGGTTCGAGCTGCGTGGGCCAACTAGTGTATTTAATCCTTTAGCTATTACTGGAAGCTGGTGCCAAGGCTGGGGGTCCAGAGTCAAATGACCTATGCGGTGCTGTGGTTACTTAATTGGTTCCCTGCATTAAGCAGGGGGGCCTCCCACACTCCCACCCCCTACTTGGCCAGTAGAAGGATTAGCTACTAGGTTAAGTGTAAGTTGAGCTGACCCATTTAGTTTTGACTCTAGGTCTAGCAAGCCCTAGATTGTACTAACCCTTGCATGTTTGGTTGCATCATTCCACTTTGATTGATTGAATATTTGCAGACCACTAGGATAGCAACCCAATACTATGACCCATAGTTAGAGCCCAACCCTATGAGAACCTCATACCATGACCCATACCAAGAACCTAGACCCTATTACCCTTCCAATTTCTATTACTCTAGTCCCTATCTACCCAGATGCACTGACTCCAGATTCCAGGATCGCAAACTTTTTATACAGTGGTGGGATTTGAGACAGGATAACAAAACTGTGTCTGAGTACATTGACTAATTTGATGAGTTTTATGGGACATGTTACACTGTTGAACCTGAGTCTAAAATCATATCTAGGTTTAAAGCTGTCCTATGTAGAGTTATCCAATGGGAACTATTTAGATGGCAAATTCGAGACCTAGATGACGCCTATCACATAGCTTTAGAATTCGAGTCAACCCATAGGACTGAACCCATAACCCTTAGTCAGCCTGAGCCCAATAGGATTAGTACCCCTAGATATGAACCCAGTGTTAGTCCACTTTCCCTTAGTCAACCTAAACCCACTAGGATCAGTGCCCATAGTTAGAACCCTAGTATTAATCATGAACCCCTTAGTCAACCCATCCTTGATATCCCAGTTAATAGCCAATTTTCCTTTAGCCAAACCCCTCCTACTGCCTCATTGGTTCACCAGGATGACCTAAAAGAGGAGGTATATGAGGCTGATCCAAGTTTGGTGGAGTATGAAGATGATGAGTCTATTGAAGATCTAGAGGAAGATACACCTATAGAAGACCCAGAATTAGTTGAATATGACCAAACCCAGATAGAAACCAACCCAAAATTAGTTGAGTCGGAAGTCTAGTGCAACCAACCCAGTTCAACCATGGAGTCCAATATAGAAATCCTCCTTAAGGCTATGATTGAACAATTAACCCAGATGAACACCCAAAACCAAGCCCAGCTTGACTAGATGATCACCAAATCCCAAAGTCAGTTTACCCAATCAACCATCCAAACCAACCAAATGACCCAAACCAACAACCAAGCAACCAATAGGCTTGACCAATTAACCAATAGGTTGGACCAGGTAGAAGCCAATCCAGAGTTAGCTAACCCTAGCCATACCCAGCCTATAGTGGAAGAATCATTAGAGGAAGAAACCTATGACCTTGTGACTGCAACTCTACCTGAGGAGACTTTAGAAGAAAGCCCAAGCCTAGTCCTGAATTTCAAGAGCGAGATGAGTTTATTAAGGACTTGATCTTTTTAAATCAGTATCCTCAAGATGAAGTGAACTCTTCGACTCCACTTGATCTCTTCCCTGAAATCAATGACCCTTTCTTCCATTATGCAGACCCTATAGATATACCTCAACCCCATAAGGTCAACCTCATTAGTTTAGGATTAATCCCTAAGACCCCTTCTTATATCCTACTCTTTCAAAATAACCCGAACCCTTTTCTTACTTTCTACCCCACCAAACTAACCCTGAGTCCACCTCATATTTTCTGCCTTTTCTTGGATCTTTTTATGATTCTTTAACCATTCATCTACATCATGTAGAGGTTTGCATGTTGCATTCATTCATTACACATATTAGGTTTGCATGTTACTTTTGGTATACTTTGTGGCATTTGCTAGGAGTCTATTGTAAGTTTTCATATGCATACCAAACCAAGGTTAAACATACAGAGCCTATAATCTGTTAAAGTTAAGGCCCATAGAGTCCAATAGGAATGCATAGTCGAGTCTGCATGTCATGAGTCCCCTACATTATCAGTTTGTATGTGACAACATGTTTGCATCTGCATCAAGAAATTAGCCAAAGATTAATCTAAGCAATGAAACATATAAGAACTTGGATAATTCCCGAAAGTAAGCCAAAGGATTATGTGGGAGATTATGTGATCATTAAGAATTTTATGCTCACAAAGCTGGCCCATTTAGAATAATGAAAAGAGTTGGACCCAATGCCTATGTGCTTGAGATGCTACCTGATTTAGGTATTAGTCCCACCTTCAGCATTTCAGACCTTATGGAGCACAGGGAGCTAGCAGTGATACCTAGCGAGCCCTTTAAGCCACTCCCTTTCTTTGAGAGAGAACCCACCCTAGAGTGTCCACATACAATTTAGCCAATAAGTGAGAAAAGGAGTGAGCAAATCTTGGATGATCAAGCCATCAGTACCCGAGATGAAGGTTATCAAAGGTATTTGGTCAGATGGCAAGGTCAGCCAGAATCTGAGGACTTGTAGAGCACTGGTGAGGATCTATCATGCCTTAACCTAGACCCTCCTTGAGTAGTATGAGAGCCAAATTAATCCTTACTTGATGGGATCGAGTTTCTCCCACCCCTAGAGAATTAGTGGGGACACCAGGATTAGACACAGATCACTGGATCCCATATGGTTTACTAATTAGGATTTTAGAACCTTAGTCATGTATCACAATTTTGTAAGCAAGTAAGATTGGGTCCTATAATAAGATGAGACTAGTTGATTGTGTCTCAACCCTAGTCCAGTATTGAGTCCTATATTTTAGTATGAGTCCAGTATTAGTCCAGTTCATGTACGAGAGAGGAGGATACCCTATTTTGGAGTCCCACCTGGCCTCATCCAGGAGTCAGAGGCCACTACATCAGCTTATTGGATTTTGTGTGACACCCAAGGATCCAAGATGGCTTCTAGATGCCTAGATTCCCCCCAAATGCCATTCCAGATACCAGATTCTTTCTAGATGCCTTGGAATATTCTCATCCCAGGGTGCCCCTTGATTCCAGGGATATACCAGCATCTTAGTCCAAGAAATTCCAAGCCTAGGAGCAAGGCCCATGCACCCTAGAACCAAGATTCTAGGAATATGCCAAATGAGAGGCACCCCAGCTACCAGGGCCTAAAGCCCAGGCACCAAACCCAAGGAGGTCGACCCCTTGCTGCCCTTTGGAGCCCACATGCCCAAGCTAAGTCCAAGAGGCATCCTAGCCCAATCCAAGTGGCTTTGACCAGTCCAAGGAAGGAGGAAGAATCCAAGTGGAAGTAGGAAAACAAGTTTTTCTTTCATTCAACTATGTACTCCTAGTTCTAGGTTAATATTGTAGTCCTTCTCCCACTCAAAGCTTGTAAACCTATCCTAGCTAGGAGAGGGCTAAAGTCCTAATAAGGAGAGGGCATGAGAACTCTATAAATACCCTACCCCTCCTCCTCTTGTATTCAATCAACTCTTATGAAATAAAACTTTGTTATTTTGGTGTTCAGCTTCTGGTGTTTTGGTTTTTGGTTCTTTGGTTTTGGTTCTTTGTTCTCTTGCTTGGTTGACCACCCTTCCTTAGAATTCTCCATGCCCTAGCAGCAAATCAAGCCTCCAAGCAACAACCACGGCCAAGAAGAAAAGCCTTGAAGATGCTCCAGATCAAGAGCTCCTTCCTCTTCCCTGCTGCCTACCCTAACCCTGATTCCCCTTGTTGTTTCTTTCATATTTTGTTTCTTTTCATTGATCACCTATTTCATGCCTAACCTTATCACTTGCAAGATCCCCGAGGTGTTTTCCCTCCCCAGAGGAGGCTTTCCTTGCCTTCCGACCGGGTCCATATCGCCTTCAGATTCGGGAACCAAAGGCTTGTTCTTCCAGGCACCATCCAAAGTGTTGAGTGGTGTGGGCACCAGAATCCGACGGAGGCTCCTCAACCCTCTATGGATGTCCAATTAGGGTTCCAAATTTTCAGGTCTTGAAATAAGGCTTCAAGCCTAAACCTTGTAATTTTCCTTAGCTTTGAATTGAGTCTCATGTATCTATATCTAGTCCTGTACTTTGATCAATTGGGTCAAATTGTGTCCTGTACTAAGTCCAGTACTGTATTGAGTCAATTGTGTTTTGTACTGAGTCCAGTCAGAGTCAGTTTGAAGTATGGGCCCAAGCAAGATTGGTCTTAAAAATCTAGTCACTTTGGAGCCAAGCCTGGAAGGAAGCCAACTCAGCTCAGGGGCCGACCTCTTCATCCTACGTGGCGCCATGTCAACATGCCATGTGGGCAACACACAATTCAGCTTTTAGACACCCAGAGGGGGGGACACATCACTTGATACACTCCCTTTTCCCTCCCCCTATCAAGCTTGTTTCTACATATGGGTGGCCGGCAAAGAGAAGGTCAAAGGGGAGTTAAAGTTTCGAAATCTAATCCCTTGCTTCAAGCCCTCCAATCAAGCTTTCTTCCCAAACTACTTGAACCTCTTTGGAAGGAATGGAAGATCCATGGGCGCCTCCACCTCGCACTCGCCATATCTTGCTTTGTACCAAAGATGGATGCACAACCAAGGAAAGGAGGAGGACACAAGCCTTGCTCCAAGCCTCACTTCATGTCTTCTTCCAAAATGAAGGACCAACATTCCAAGTTCAAGGGTGCCAAGATCCCTCTTCCAAGCCTCACATCAAGCCACGCCCAATCAAGTCCAACTTCATGGTCAGCCAAGGAGAGAAAAATTCTGAAATTTTGGGCGCCCCTTCAAGAAGACTTGTATCTTTTATTTGAATTTCAAATGAGGTCCTAAGGTGCCTATTTAAAGGACCTTACCCCTCCTTTGCAAAGCTAATTTTTTGTGGAATGAAAAAAACCAAGTCTTTTTTGAGAGCCAGTTTTCTTTAGTTGCCTTCGTTCACTAGGAATGTCGATCTCTGTGAGGGAGTGCCTTCGCCTTTGGGCGTCGAGAGGTGTGAGGCCTCAAGTTACCGTCTCTTTCACAACTCCATCCTCCAACTTCGAGTCAGGGTCCATGAGGATCATCCAACCGGGCACCTAGCCAGAAGAACTCCACCATCACCACATCAACTTTCATCTCTTCTTCTATTTGGTTTCTCTTTGATCGAATCCCAACTCTTCTTGAATGCTCGTAGGTCCTCCAGGTGACACGAACACGGAGTCGGTTGCCCTTGCCATCGAGACCTTTAGACAGCAAGCTGGCGCAACTGTGGGGTTGAAGGCTTGATCATCCAGGCCGCATCCGCCAGAGTGAGTGATCTCGGCATCGGGCACTTCAGATCTTTGAGATTTGCCACCCTGACTCCTAAGTAGGTATTGATCTGAGAGCTAAGTCCTACGGGGTTCCTCAATCCCGGGGTCCTCTTTTTATCTTTGTTTAGGGGCTAATTCACCTGCTAGTAGTTCTTATTATTATTGAATCCCTAGATCTACTCTTGGTTTGTCTTCGGGAATCCATAACTTATAAAAAAAAACCTAAAAATCACAAAGGAACAAATCACCTACATCATTTCATCTTGCATTTAGTTAGTCCCCCATCATTTCTGGTATTAGAGCTAGGTTAGGACTTAGCGCTTCTTAAGTACCTGGATTAGGTGCTTCACCAGGCCATCCGGTCTTAGGAGAAAAGTAGGGTTTCAAGACCCTCTCTTTCCATTCAACAGGGATCTCCTAGGGCATGTAGGGGTGCCATTGTGATTGACCTTCGAAGGGGAATATAAGAAGAATATATTTAAAAAAAAAAATTGCATCATTAGATCTCATTATCTTTTAATTTCTGCATTTTTTCCTTTCTGAATAAGGTCTATTTTTTTTAATATTTCTATTTGTAGTAATCTCCGAATTTTCTGATTTTTGTTTTGTTAGATCACACATAATTGATTATAGTTTTGATAATTTTTTTAGATTTTATTGCAGCTTATAGAATTTCTACAAGCCATAATACTACCTAAGAAAAAATTCTATTCTGAGAATTTTAGCAAGTGCATTTTCTTATGTTTTCATTTCTTAGATAGTTTAATTTGCATTTAGCTTCATCTCTTATCATTTTCTTCATCTCATTTCTGCTTTCATCCTTCAAAAAAAAAAAAAAAAACCCCAAAAAAATATAGTTAAAGGCATCTTATTAGAATATTTGTTTGCAATCATTTTCATAAATCGTTTTAAGGGCAGCAATTTAACATAGGGCCAGGATTTCATTACCTGTCCCTAGCCCAAAAATAACTAACCTGCATCACGAACCCAAGCTCTAATTAAAATCGAGTAGACACTAATTTTTCTTTAGAGAGCTTAGGGACACCAACTGGTCGAGTCAAGACTAAGTGTCTGTTCTTGGCGTCAGCTCATTCTGTGTGTGATGCTACTCTTGGTGTCTAGGCTTGGTGATTCAGGGCTTGTGAGTTTGGTCCGCCTACCTGGCCAATCCCATATTGGTGTCTAAGGTTGGTGTTCAGGGACCTCCATGCCCCTACACCTACCTGGCCAAGCACAGAGTTACAACAAACTGGTTTGCCACCCTGACTTAGGCAACTGGTTGAGATTCTAGGTCTAATAGATCATAGACATTTTTTGCGTGCTTGACTCATGTCGACTAGATCAGGAGTCCCTTATCATCCCCACCATTCCCAATCAAGTGAACCTATGGAGAATGAAAGAGAAGATCAACTCAAGGTTATTCTTGAGCAATTGGCTAAGATGAAAAGTAAGCTTAATAAGCTTGATGAAAGAGTTGGATCCTTTGAAAAGAATAGTCCTAGACCATCTGTTGAACCTGAGTCTGAGTCGCCCTTTTCCCCTAGGGATTATCCTCACCATGAACCATCCATAGAGGCTGAACCCAGGAGAATTCCCCATGTTAACCCAGCCCAAGAGTTTGAACCTAGGAGACCCAATCCAGAGATCGTAGACCAGGAAGAAAGGGCTATTAGAAACATCAAGCTAGAAGCCCCTACCTTCGATGGTAGTCTGGATCCTAAGGTGTACGTAGATTGGAAGGAGGATATGGAGCAGTATTTCGAGTGGTACACAATGACGGAGAGGATGAAGTTCAAGTTTACCAAACTTAGGTTGGTTCACCAGGCTAGGTTATTTTGGAATAGTGTTGAAAGGCTGGTAGCGCAGAGATTGAAGAACCTATAGCAATTTGGAGGGACATGAAAGCCAAACTTAGAGAGAAGTACCGACCACTTTCTTACACCCAGAGTTTATTGGACCAATGGCAGAATCTAAGTCAAGGGAACAAGAGTGTGGCTGACTACATCATGAAGTTTGATGAGTATGTCATGCGATGTCATGTCAATGAATCTGCTTCTATGACCATGTCTAGGTTTAGGGCTGGCCTCCACCCTGACATCCAGAGAGGGCTTTACTTTAGAGAGGTCACTGACTTAGAGTATGCTTACCAAGTTGCAAGAAACTATGAGTGTTTCCAGAGGGCTCCCACCTATCATAGACCTGAACCCTTTAAGAACCCTAGTCGAATCCCAGGACCTAACCAGGGGTATAGTCAGACCTACCCGAGTCATCCCAGCCCAAACCAACTCGACCCGAGTTGACCTAACCCCAACCGACCCAATCAAAGTTGACCAGACCTGAACCGACCCCATTTTAGTAAAGAGGAAAAGGGTAAAGCTATTGGAGTCCAGAGGAGCCCCACTCCCCAAAACACATGCTTTAGGTGTCATAATCCTGGACATCATGCTAGCTAGTGCACCTCCACAGCCCTAGTCATAGAAGAGCCAACTGAGAATGAGATATAACCCATTGTTGATCCAGAAGGAGAAGTCTATGAGCCAGAAGATCAGTTACTGGAAGATTATGAGGGAGAGGAAGAACAGTTTGAATCTAAAGACCTTATAGGAGTAGTTAGGTGCATCTTTACCCAAAACATAGTACAAGAAGATTGGCATAGGACAAACATCCTACAAACCTTTGTCAAACTAGGGGAAAAGGTATGCAAAATCATAGTTGATAGTGGGAGCTGTGTCAATGCTATCTCTTCAAATACTGTCAAAGCCTTAGGATTGACCCCAGTACCTCACCACAAACCTTACAAGGTCTCCTGGATCGATTCAACTTCCATACCCATAAAGTCTAGGTGCCAAGTCTTGATCAAGTTGTAGTCTTATGAAGAGAAAATTTGGTGTGATATCCTTCCCAGGGCATCAGTAGTATTATCTTAGAACGACCCTGGCTTTATGATCACGATGCTACTCTTTATGGTTGGACCAATAGCTATACCTTCAACCACCATGGGAAGAAATTTACTATTAATCTAGTTCAGCCTAAGGACCAGGCTAAGAGAGGATCAAGTAGTCTTAAGGAAAAGAAGCCTGGAGTCAACCTAATCAAGTCTAAGGAATTGAAGAAAGAGATTGCTGAGGGAGCCTCTGTTTGGATTTTGGCCACCAAAGATAGTCATGAACCGACCCAAATAGAGCACCCCCAAGAAGTAGTTAAGGCTCTGGAAGAGTTTAAGGATGTTTTCCCCGAAGAATTACCTGATCATCTACCACCTCTTAGGGATATCTAACATGCCATAGACTTGGTCAAAGGAGCCACCTTACCCAACCTTCCCCATTATAGAATGAACCCCACTGAACACCAGGAATTACTGAAACAAGTGGGAGAGTTGCTTAGGAAGGATTTTCTTATAGAAAGTTTAAGTCCCTGTGCCGTTCCTGCTTTGCTAACCCCTAAGAAAGATGGAACCTGGAGAATGTGTGTAGATAGCAGAGCCATAAACAAAATCATGATCAAATATAGGTTTCCCATCCCCCGTTTGGATGATATGCTTGATATGATGGCCGGAGCTACTATCTTTTCCATGATAGACCTTAGGAGTGGCTACCACCAGATTAGGATTAGACCCGGGGATGAATGAAAGATGGCTTTTAAGACTAAGGATGGCCTTTTTGAATGGGTAGTGATGCCTTTTGGACTTTCAAATGCTCCTAGCACCTTTATGAGGGTCATGAACCAAGTCTTGAAAGAATTTACTGGAAAATTTTTGGTGGTATATTTTGATGACATTTTGATATACAACAGGACTAAAGAGGACCATCTTAACCATCTTAGGTTAGTCTGTCAGACCCTTAGGGAAAATAGCCTTTATGCTAATCCAAAGAAATGTGAGTTCATGACAACGAGGGTTATCTTCCTAAGTTTTGTAGTCACCCCAGAAGGAGTCTCCGCTGATCCCGAGAAAGTTAAAGCCATAGTTGAGTGGCCGGTCCCAACTAGTGTCCATGATGTGCATAGTTTCTATGGCCTTGCCACTTTCTATAGGAGGTTTATTTAGGGATTTAGTTCTATCGTAGCACCCATCACCGACTGCATCAGGAAGGAAGGCTTCTAGTGGACCAAAGCTGCAGATAAAGCCTTCCAAGAAATCAAAGATAAAATGGTACAAGCACTTATCCTAAGATTACCTGATTTTTTCAAGGTTTTTGAGGTTGCTTGTGATGCTTCGGGAGTTTGAATTGGAGGAGTACTTAGTCAGGAAAATCACCCCGTGGCCTTCTTTAGCGAGAAACTTAATGAGGCCAAAGTTAAGTACTCGACTTATGATAAAGAGTTCTATACAGTCGTTCAGGCTCTTAGGTATTGGAGGCATTACCTGTTATCCCAAGAATTTGTCCTTTTCTCTGACCATGAAGCCCTTCGATACCTAAACTCCCAGAAAAGATTAAATCCAAGGCACGCTAAGTGGGTAGAATACATCCAGGCCTATACCTTTGTGCTTAAACACCATGCTGGTACTGAGAATAGGGTAGCTGATGCCCTTAGCCATCGTGCCCTGTTGCTGAATACTGTTATGACTGAGGTTATAGGATTTGATCGTTTGAAAGAGCAATACGAGACCTGTCCTAACTTTGGTGAGATCTTCCAATCCAAGAAGCAAGAACCATCTAGCGCCCATAGTGAGTACACCCTCCAAGATGGTTACCTTTTCAAAGCAAATAGGTTGTGCATTCCCAAGACCTCTCTTCAAGAATTCTTAGTTTGGGAGACCCATGCGGGAGGCCTAGCTGGTCACTTTGGTAGAGAAAAGACCATCTTAGCAGTAGAAGACCAGTTCTTTTGGCCTAGCCTGAAGAAGGATATAGCTAACATTGTTTCCCGGTGCCGAACTTATGCCGTTGGCAAATAGCTGAAACAAAATACTAGCCTATACACCCCTCTGCCTGTGCCTAGTCGCCCTTGGGAAGACCTTAGCATGGACTTTGTAGTAGGATTGCCCAAGACCGCAAGGAAGCATGATTCAGTCTGTGTAATGGTAGATACGTTCTCCAAAATGGCCCATTTCATACCCTGCTCCCAGACCCTAGATGCTTCCAAAGTTGCCAAGCTCTTTCTTGATCATGTGGTTAAGTTACATGGCCTTCCAAAAACCATAGTGTCCGATAGGGATGTCCAATTCACTAGCTACTTCTGGAAAACCCTTTGGCACTTACTAGGCACCAAGCTTAAGTTTTCAACTGCCTACCACCCGTAGATCGATGGCCAAACTGAGGTAGTCAACTGCAGCCTAGGGAACCTCTTGAGATGTTTGATAGGTGAACATACCAAAAACTGGGATCTTCTTTTACCTCAAGCTGAGTTTGCCTACAGCAATTCTGTGGATAGGACCATCGCGAAAAGTCCTTTCGAGATTGTGAGTGGTTACAAGCCTAACCGACCTCTTGATTTGATTCCCCTACCTATCCATGCTCGTGTCTCTGAGTCCACCGAATCCTTTGCACAGCATATTAGGGACATACATAAGGAAATTAGCTACAAAATTAATCTAAGCAATAACACATATAAAAAAATGGCTGATTCTTGGAAATGAGCCAAAGAGTTTGAAATTGGGGATTCTGTAATGATTAGGCTTAGGTCTGAATAGTTTCCACCCGAAACCATTAAGAAACTTTATGCTCATGGAGCTGGCCCCTTTAGAGTGATAAAGAGAGTTGTTCCTAATGCCTACGTTCTTGAACTACCCCCGTGATTATGGCATTAGCATAACTTTCAATATCTCAGACTTAGTTGAGTACAGAGAACCAGCAAGCATACCTAGCGAGCCTTTTGGGCCTAACCTTTCTTTTAAGAGTGAACCCGAACCTGAGTGTCCACCTCCAATTTTACCTAAGAGAGGAGAGCGGATCGAGCATGTCCTGGATGACCAAGCTATCACTACCCGGGGCAAAGGTTACCAACGTTTCTTAGTTCGATGGCAAGGCCGACCTGAGTCTGATGACTCATGGATTACCAGGGAGGACTTGCAGCGCCTCGATCCCGACCTTCTGGAAGAGTACCTAAGCCATCTCAACTCTTACTTGATAGGGTCGAGTTCCTCCCACCCTGGGAGAACTGGTGTGGGCACCAGAATCTGATGGAGGCTCCTAAACCATCTATCGATGTCCAATTAGGGTTCCAAATTTTCAGGTCTTGAAATAAGGCTTCAAGCCTAAACCTTGTGATTTTTCTTAGCTTTGAATTGAGTCTCATGTGTCTGTATCTAGTCCTATACTTTGACCAATTGGGTCAAATTGTGTCATGTACTGAGTCCAGTCCTGTATTAAGTCAATTATGTCATGTACTGAGTCTAGTCAGAGTTGGTTTGAAGTATGGGCCCAAGCAAGATTGGTCTTAAAAATCTAGTCACTTTGGAGCCAAGCATGGAAGGAAGCCAACTCAGCTCAGGGGCCCACCTCTTCATCCTATGTGGTGCCATGTCAACATGCCATGTGGGCGGCACACAATTCAGCTTTTGGATGCCCAAAAAGGGGGACACATCACTTGATACACTCCCTTTTCTCTCCCCCCTATCAAGCTTGTTTCTACATATGGGTGGCCGGCCAAGAGAAGGTCAAAGGAAAGTTAAAGTTTGGAAATCTAACCCCTTGCTTCAAGCCCTCTAATCAAGCTTTCTTCCCAAACTACTTGAACCTCTTTGGAAGGAATGGCAAGATCCATGGGCGCCTCCACTATCCACTCCCCATATCTTGCTTTGTACCAAAGATGGATGCACAACCAAGGAAAGGAGGAGGACACAAGCCTTGCTCCAAGCCTCACTTCATGTCTTCTTCCAAAATGAAGGACCAACATTCCAAGTTCAAGGGCACCAAGATCCCTCTTCCAAGCCTCACATCAAGCCACGCCTAATCAAGTCCAACTTCATGGTTGGCCAAGGAGAGAAAAATTCTGAAATTTTGGGTGCCCCTTCAAGAAGACTTGTATCTTTTATTTGAATTTCAAATGAGGTCCTAAGGTGCCTATTTAAAGGACCTTACCCCTCCTTTGTAAAGCTAATTTTTTGAGAAATGAAAAAAACCAAGTCTTTTTTGAGAGCTAGTTTTCTTTAGTTGCCTTTGTTTACTAGGAACGTCGTTCTCCATGAGGGAGCGCTTTCGCCTTCGGGCATCGAGAGGTGTGAGGCCTCAAGTTACCGTCTCTTCCACAACTCCATCCTCCAACTTCGAGTCAGGGTCCATTGGGATCATCCAACTGGGCACCTAGCTAGAAGAACTCCACCATCACTACATCAACTTTCATCCCTTCTTATATTTGCTTTCTCTTTGATGGAATCCTAACTCTTCTTGAATACTCGCAAATCCTCCAGGTGACACGAACACGAAGTCGGTTACCTTTGCCATCGAGACCTTCAGACAGCAAGCCGGCGCATCCGTGGGGTTGAAGGCTCGATCATCCAGACAGCATTCGCTAGAGTGAGTGATCTCGGCATCGAGCGCTTCAGATCTTTGAGGTTTGCCACCCTGACTCCTAAGTAGGTATTGATATGAGAGCTAAGTCCTACGGGGTTCCTCAATCTCGGGGTCCTCTTTTTATCCTTGTTTAGAGGATAATTCACCTGCTAGTAGTTCTTATTATTATTAAATCCCTAGATCTACTCTTGGTTTGTCTTCGGGAATCCATAACTTATAAAAAAAATCCTAAAAATCACAAAGGAACAAATCAGCTGCATCATTTCATCTTGCATTTAGTTAGTCCCCCATCATTGAGGGATCTCTTCTTCAAAGGAAGTGCAATCGCCGCTTGGTAAAAGCCTTCCCCCTCCTAAGTTCTGATCTGGTGATAAGTACGCTATCCTGAACTGGGAGTTTCTCAATTCCTGGTCCTGGCTTTATTATTTATTGCCCAGGTGGCAATCCAAGAGGGGGGTGAATTGGGAATTTTAAAAAATTTATGCAAGTAATGTGCAATTTCAAAAACCTTTGCAAGTGGAAGGTGCTGTGATAAATTTATAGAATGCAGAAGCTAAACAGAGTAGAGAAAGCACAACACAAACACACAAAATTTATAGTGGTTCGGAGCAACCCAGCTCCTACGTCCACTATCCAAGGTACCACTTGGGACTTCCACTATATTCACACCCGAATATAGTAGGATTGTTTTACAGGATCATAATCCAAAACCTCTACACTTTGGTTTTACGGGATCACCAAAGAAAACCCAACACCCTTTGGTTTTAATAGGCTCACCAAAGAAACCTAACTTGGTTTTCACAGGATCACCAAGAATCTAAACCTTGGTTTTAATAAGGCTCACAAAAAATCTATTTGGTTTTTCAACCTGGCTCACCAATAACCCAAAAATTCAAAGATTGAATTGAAAATAAATGCAACAATAAATGACAAACTCAAGTTTTCGGATAGTTGCCGGTGCAGCTTGTTGGAAGTCCACTTGAATGCACTTGAATAAGCTTTAATGACTTCAATGGATTCTCCCAAAGATGATTCAAGCTTTAGATCAGAGTTGTTGAAGGCTTGAATGCAAAATTGAATGCTCTTGTGCTCTTTCTCTTGATTGGTTGGATATTCAATGAAGCTCTCTCTTCTTCTTTTTTTTGAACTTTCTTCTTAACTTTGAACTTTCTTCTTCATTATTTTTAGACAGTTCAAATCCTTCAAATTTAAAGTCTTCCATCATCCCAAGGTAGTTCTAGCCATTGTAGAGCATTGAGAAATGATTTGTGATCGTTGGAGCACTTTTTCGCATTCAAAAACAAATTCTGGAACTAGCCGTTAGATACCTGGAAGCAACATTCGAGTCGGCTCAGATCCTTCGAGTCGGCTTGGATCCTTCGAGTCGATAGGTCGAGTTGCCATTTCTTCAATGCAGTCGGCTCTTTGTCTCATGGCGCAGAATGTCACTCTGGACGAGTCGGCTCTTTGCAACTCGGGTCGGCTCGAACTTGAATCATGAAAATCTTGAACTCGAGGAGTCAGCTCTCTTCAGATTGGGTCAGCTCTTCTTCTCAGGTTCGGAAAACCTTACTCTGGAAGAGTCGGCTCGATGCTGTTCGGGTCGGCTCGCTTTCTCAGGCTTTTGAAATTAGGTCTGGCAGAGTTGGCTCTTTCTAAGTCGTGTCGGCTCGCCTGGATGTTCTCAGAAAACTTTTAGAAAATGGACTCAAGAGAAGTCGGCTCGGACTGATTCTAGTTGATTCGGATTCACTAGAGTCGGCTTGGATTGCTGCATTCCAGAATCCTTGCTGCGTGCCAGTAATCAGAGTCAGCTCTTGTTGTCTTGGGGTCGGCTCGAGTGTCTTCTTTAGGATTTTTACAATTTGAACTTAAAGAAAACTCTCACCACCTCTTTTACAATTTCATACAAACCAACTCAAAACAAAATCTAAGGCACACACACTTATACAAGTAACCCTTTTACTTGATTTTTCTTAACATTTTCATTGGGTTCTTCCTTATAAAAATACTTACAACACAACTCAAATAAGAAAGTAGAAATGTAAGAGTTGAAGTTTGAATATATTATACATCCTACAAAAAACTTGTCAAACACTTGAAGAGTTGTCAGTAATAAATGTACATGCTCCAATGTTTGGTTATCATCAAAATCACTTATAGGGTCAACAATCTCTCCCTTTTTTATGATGACAAAACACTGGGCATGAAAAGTCAGTAAGACACTTTACATGTATAATAGTATTTGAAGCATAAATATTCACATGTAACATAGCTGTTGGATTTAAAAAAAAATCAGAGCTCAACTCAACAGATGATATTACTATACATCATCAAAGTGTCAAGCTTTATAATATTATAATTAGCACAAAACATGGAGTATCAGAGAGTTAAAATATGCAATTATGATCAGAGCAATGGGATTAATTTGAATATAAGTCAGAGCAAAATCATTCAAGAGAAAAACTCCCCCTTTCTCTAGATTTTGAAGTAATTTAAGCAGTGCTATTATTTCTGTGCTCCCCCTTTTTCATTACACTTTAAGAATAGTTGATAAGGAGCTAATTTCCCATTTTTTTTATATTTTTCATAGTTCTCCCCCTTTTTGTCAATCAATCAAAAAGGTGATTTCAAATAAAGCTCATATTTTAAAATAGATTGAGAAAGTCTTTAATATTTGTTTGAGATAATTTCACTTTCTCACACTTGAAATTCTAATTAAAATTTCATAAACGTAGTTTGTAAACAGAAAATATTCATTTCATTAAGAAGTTTGCATGACAGAAAGTACATTATAATTATAAAAGATAACAAGTAGAACAAACATTCATATCAGAAATACAACCAGAAGACTAACTACACAACTTATTCTTCTTCTTCCTCAAATGAAGAAGAGGATCCTACCTCTATAACTCTATCAGAGGTCTTAGTTTTCAGGGGTTTAAACCTTATATCCCAAAATCTAGTTCTAACAGGGGCTCTAAAAACTTTGGTCTTCTTGGCTTTTGGTTCTTTCTTTGTCTTGGTAGGTTTAGGTAGATCAGATGAAGGAATAGGAATATCAAGTGACTCTTTGATGATCTATTCAGAAATATCTTCAGTGGGAGCAGTTTCCTTCTGGGATTGCAGTAGAATGCTTCTGATTTGTTCCTTGAAATCCTTCATTTCTTTTTCTACTTTTTGCTAGTGAAGCTCTTGTTCAGATTTCAATTCTTGCAATTTAATGTCAACTGACTTTCTGATTTCTTCAATTACAGAATTCATATGATCTATCAGAGAGTTGGAGATAGTTTCCATCTTTTGAAATATCAGATTTTTGAGTTCAGATGGAGTAATCATAGTGTCTTCAGTTCTTTCTTCAGCAGCAGCTTCATCTTCTTCAAAAATAGTGGCAGCAACCTACTAGGCATCTTTTTAATCCATTTTCCTTCTTGTAACTTGTAACCCATTCTTTTAAGTGAGTTGAAGGAGTAGATATCAAAGTGATGTAGTGGTTTTCCTATTTCATTTGACAAATCAATTCCTGTCTCTTTAAATAACAGAGTGAAAACCATACCATAAGGTAGACAGGCTTTGACCTTCCTTGCTGCTTTGGTCATTTGGATCATCATTATGTAGGAAAGGTTGAGAGGCTATTCTTTGATCAGATGTCCGATAATGATCATGTCTTTCTCACTGACCCAATCAAAATGGCCAGTTCTAGGAAGGAAAATTCTACTGATTATACTATGCAGCAGCCTCATTTCCCTTGACAGTAGATTGGCTTGAACATGTCGGACTATGCTTACTTCCTCTTTTTCCAAAATAAGTTTCAGAATGTGCTCCTTGTTCGGTAGAAGAAGTTCAGTAGCACCAATCATTGGCATTTGTAGCAGCTTGCTCAATCTTTCTTCATTGATTATGATTGTTTTTCCCTTGACAACTGATTCCAAATGAAATTCTTTGATAATAATATTCTCATAAAATGTTCATACCAGTGAAGGGTAGGTCAGTATGTCTAAAGAACAGAAGTGCTTCCACCCTTGGCTTTCTATCCAATGTCCGATCTTCATTCCCATTTTTTCTAGGAATGTAAAGTCGATCCTTCTTCCGCAGGTGACAGGTCGATTGATCATTGAGACATGCTGTCCGGGAGGAGGAGTTTCTTGGACTTGAGTGGACCTTTTTCTCTTTTCCCTTCTTTCTCCTGCATCAGTACTACGATTACTTGATTCGCTGAGTTAAAGTACTATCTTCACAGATTTTCGAGGAGCCATTGCAAAGGAATCAAAATATTTTAAGCTTTAGGGAATGCTTTCTGTGAGAATGGTAGAGCTTTCGAGAAATGTAGAGTGTGTTCAAAGCAAAGAGAGGGAGTGAAGTACTGAGAAAAGATAGAATAGACTTTCCTAAATAGCGATTTCCCGTCTTTCAAGTCTTCTCGCTCTGTTCTAAAAATATCTAAGTCGGCTTGACCAGAGCGAACTCAGAACAAATAGAACACCGAGTCGGCTAAGCACAAACTTAGTTGGCTCGATCAAAGCAAGAGCAAGAAATTCATATATTCGAGCCGGCTCGACAAGAGAAAAAATGCTCGAGTCGACTCGAACAGAAACTTTCCAAAAGAGATCAAATGGTTCAGAAGTTTAATTCAACTATACTGAGAAATTCAAGGAAAGTTGTTCAAATATCATGAATAAATATAGGAGGCATTCTAGATAATTTTTCCTTAGGTTTACTAAATTCATAAGGGATAACATAGCCCTAATTCTCCTCTAAGCAACTCAAATCTATCCTGATTTAGTAGCTTGGTAAAGATATCAGCTAGTTATTTTTCTGTAGGTATAAACTCTAGTTCTATATCACCATTCAAAATATGGTCTCTAATAAAATAATGTCTAATCTCTATGTGCTTAGTCCTAAAATGCTGAATAGGATTTTTAGATAAATTTATAGCACTTGTGTTATCACATTTGATAGGAATTTTGCATTGTGAAACATCAAAATCTTCTAGTTGTTGTTTAGTCCATAATACTTGTGCACAACAACTCCTTGCAGCAACATACTGTGCCTCAGCAGTAGATAATGCTATCGAGTTTTGTTTCTTGCAGTGTCATGAGATTAAATTCAACCCTAGAAATTGACAAGTACCGCTAGTGCTCTTTCTATCTATTTTACAACCAGCATAATCAGTATCAGAGAATTCGATTAAATTTAAAGACGATTCTTTTGAAAACCAAAGACCAAGATTACTTGTACCTTTCAAGTATTTTAATATTCTTTTAACAGCAAGCATATGTGTTTCTTTCGGATTACATTGAAATCTAGCACACACACATACACTATATAAGATATCTAGTCTACTTGCAGTTAAATATAATAAAGATCCAATCATACCTCGATATTGCTTTTGGTCAACGTTGGATCCACTTTCATCCATATCCAATCTGCAGGATGGGCTCATGGGTGTATTCATTTGTTTGCTTGTCTCCATACCAAACTTTTTGATGATTTCTTTGGTGTATTTGGATTGGTTGATGAAGATCCCTTCATTTGTTTGTTTTACTTGAAGTCTGAGAAAGTAGTTTAGTTCACCCATTAGGCTCATTTCAAATTCTCCCTGCATTAACTTAGCAAATTCTTCACAAAGACTTTCATTAGTTGCACCAAAGATGATATCATCAATATAGATTTGTACAACTAATATATCATTGTTTTTCTTTTTAATAAAGAGAGTTTTATCAACATTTTCCTTTGAAAAACTATTTTCAATTAAGAAAGTGCTAAGTCTATCATACCAGGCTCTAGGGGCTTGTTTCAAACCATATAAAGCTTTATTGAGTTTAAACACATGGTTTGGAAAAGCATGATTTTTAAAACCCGATGGTTGTTCTACATAAACTTGTTCGGCAATAAAACCATTTAAAAATATACTTTTCACATCCATTTGAAAAAGTTTGAAATTCATGTAGCAAGCAAATGCAAGAAGTAATTTAATAGCTTCTAATCTTGCTACAGGTGCATAAGTTTCATCAAAATCTATACCTTTTTCTTGACTATATCCTTTAGCCATTAATCTAGCTTTGTTTCTAATGACATTTCCTTGTTCATCTAATTTATTCCTATAGACCCATTTGGTTCCTATAATTGGGTGGCCTTTAGGTCTATCAACTAATGTCCAAACCTTATTCTTTCAAACTGGTTCAATTCTTCGTGCATGGCCATCATCCAGTTTGGATCATTTTCTGCTTCTTCTAAGGTATGAGGCTCTATTTGAGATACAAAGGCTAGGAAGTAGCGTACATCCATTCAGTCGGTAGATCAGTATGATCCTTACTTACCATTTCTTCTCCTTCTTCAATTGATTTTTCTTGAATACTTAATTTTTCCATCTCCTTTTGAATGGTACCTGCATCATTGTCAATGCACTCATCTTTTCTAGATGGTGATGGGTTAGTTTCATCAAATATAACATACATTGACTCTTCAACAGTGAGAGTCCTTTTATTAAAAACTCTATATGCCTTGCTATGTAGTGAATAATCAAGGAAAATGGCTTCATCAAACTTAGCATCAAATTTTCTTAGATTATCATTACCATTATTAAGCACAAAGCATTTGCATCCAAATATATGAAAGTAATTTATATTGGATTTTTTTTCATAAGCTCATAGGGAGTTTTCTTTAAGATAGGATGGATTAAAACACGGTTTAAAATATAACAAGCAGTGTTCACCGCTTCTGTCAAAAAGTACCTTGGAAGATTACCTTCACATAATATTGTTTAGGCCATTTCTTCCAACATCCTATTTTTCCTCTCTACAACACCATTTTGTTGTGGTATTCTAGGAGTGGATAAGTTGTGATCAATACCATTTTCAGAACAGTAATCATCGAAAAATTGATTTTCAAATTCTGTGCCATGATCACTCCTAATTGAAATTATAGAAAGATTTTTCTGATTTGAAACCTTTTTATGAAATTTTCTAAATACTTTGAAAGTTTTGTCTTTGTGCGGAATAAACAAAACCCATGTAAATTGAGAAAAATCATCTACAATCACAAGGGCATATTTCATACCTCCTAGGCTTGTAGTCCTAGTTGGTCCAAATAAGTCAATGTGAAGTAGTTCTAAAGGTCTAGATGTTGAAATTAGATTTTTGGATTTAAATCTCCCACTTGTTTGTTTACCCATTTGACATGCATCATAAACATGATTAAAATCTACTTTAAACTTGTGCATGCCTCTAACAAGATTCTTGGAAATTAACTTGGCAATAGTATGCATGCTAGCATGACCTAATCTTCTATGCCATAATAAGCAAGACTCCTTGGTTTTAGCATTCATTGCAACTAAACTGGAGCTACTTGACATGGCAAGATCATTTAGATCTACCACATAAATATTTCCTAGTCTATGTCCAATGAATTTACTACTCGGATCAAGAAGGTTTGTTACTATATACATAGATGATTCGAAGATAACTTTAAAGCCTTTATCACATAATTGACTAATACACAATAGATTGTGCTTCAACTTATCTACTAGCAATACATTTTCAATGAAGGTAGAGGGGGTTATTTTGATCTTACCAATTCCAATTATTTTTCCCTTGCCATTGTCTCCAAATATAACTATACCTCCTACTTTCATTTCCAGGATGATGAATTGATCCTTGTCACCCATCATATGCCTTGAGCAACTACTGTCGAGATACCATTTTTTCTTTGATTTCTGGGCTGCAAGACATTCTTGCAACAAAATTAAGGAGTGCTTTTTGGTACCTAAGCTGATGCGGGACGAAGATCGATGTAACCTAGATTATTTGGGAAAGAGAAACAACTAAACAAACTAGGACCGTGGGAGGGCTAAGAAGCTTCCCGAGATTAGGGTGATACTGAAACTAAAACCCTAAAATAGCTGATCTCTTTTGTTTTCAATTTTCTTGGTGGAGGTGGCGAAGGAAGGATGGAGATGGGAGACTAGGAACAGGAACTGATGGCCTTGGGACTCACTCTAATGGGGAGATGCAAACAGAAAGTCAGGGGTCAAAGCATAAAGCTACCCTCCCGAGGGATCACGACACACAGCTACCCTCCTGGGGGATCACAGCACCAGCTACCCTGAGCTCTCATCGAACCCATAATGAACATAGCAGGTTTCTCATATAGATGTGCTAGGATGACTCTCAAAGGACATGAGGAGATAAAAAAGACGAGATAGGGGATAACTAGGGTGCTCATCGAACCCATAATGCACATAGCATGGAACGCCTCACACCCCTCATCGAACCCATAATGCACACAGCAGGGAACAAAGGCAAACAGGCCCCAGCCCAGAACCAGAACCAAAACCAATAGAGAACCAAAAATTTATATCAAATCATCTATTAATACAGGGGGAGGGGGCCTTTATATAGAAAAACCAAAACCCTCAGTTTCTTAGCCTCTAAGAAAACTAAAAAAAGAAAATAAATTACATCAAAATTCGTGTTGCATCAAAAGTGGTGCTGATCTACTTTGAGAAGCATGTCAGCTTAATGATCTGCTCCAAAAAGCGTGCTGATCTGAAAATTGGATTGCTCTGAAATCCATGCAAACTCCAACTCATGGCCTAGATAGGGAGGGAACCAACTCCAGTAGGGCACCAGCGGACGGCTGGGAAGTGGGCAGCAGACGGGGCCAGTGGACAGCGAGCGACGGACGGCTAGTGGCGAGCTGTTGGCAAGGCGGCACAAGGGAATGGCATGGCACGCTGGGCGTGCTGTTTGGTCTCCCACGACCGTGGGAGACCTCCTGGCCGCTAGCATGGCCGGTGGACAGCGGGGGAGGCCGGGGACGGCGGGATGGTGGTCGGTGGATAGGTGGGCGATGGGGGCAACGACGGGTAGCGGCGCAGGGGCGGCATGGCACGCACAGCCGTGCCATTTGGGCTTCCCATGACTGTGGGGCCCAAGGGCACCGGCGGGGGCCCTCCGGTGGCTGAGCATGAGTCGGCGGGCGGTGGGCTGGCGGTTGGTGGCAGGCCAGCAGCGGCAAGTAGTGGTGGCGGCCATGGGACGTGGGTGACGGTTGGTCTTCCCACGGCCGTTCGTCTTCCATGGGCATGGGCGGCGGCGTCTTCTCCGACGAGGGTGGGGGCCGACGAGTGTCGGCGGCGGTCCGGCATGGGCGGCCAGGGGTCGGGCGGCCCGGATCTGGGGTCGGAGGGGGCGATAGCTAGGGTTCGGGAGTTTTAAAAAAGATCACGGGAGAAGGATGGAGGAGATGGAATAAGGCTGGGATAACTCAGGGATAAACCAAGAATAAAAGCAGAATAGCTGGGATAGGTGGAATAGCAGGAATATGGAAATAAAAAATGTGAGAAAATTAAAAAAATGGGAAAAATACCCGGACGATGGCTGGATTCCCATCATAAGCTAACTTGGATCCTTTCAGGTTAGCTGAGTTGGTTCCTTTGAGAACCCAAATCTTTCTTACATTATGGACATTTCTGATTGTATTACAGTTAAAGGCTTTATGTCCTAATCTTTTGCAAGCAAAACATTTGATTCTAGCATTTTGAAATAATTCTATTTTTGAAATTCTAGATGCATGAAGTGCAGAAATAGCAGGTCTTGCCTTTAAATTCTTAGAAACATATGAAGCAGGTTTTGAAAGGGAAATATAGTCTTTTGTATCAAAAGTTTTATAAGAAGTAAACTTGGGAACAAGGTCTTTTTGTTTCACAAAAATGGTGGATGAAACATAATTTGAATTTGAAGTATTAAAACCTATTCCAACTTTATTTTCAGAAATTCTTTGTTCTTTAAGAATTAACTCAAGCTTATTAGAAGACAAAGTTAATTTTTTCAACAAGTGGCTTGAGTTTTTCTACCTCCTTCTTCAGCTCAATGTTTTCTTTTAGCAAAACTTTGTTTTTATCATTCAATTCATTATTCTCATTTTTCAAATCATTGCATTTTTTAGAAAAGATATGAAGTTCCTTTTTCAGTAAATGGTTCTTTTCCAAAATTTCATTTTTCTCTTTGAGTAAAGAATCATTGATATGCTTTAATGATCTAATCTTTACTCCAGCCTTTTTAAATTCATACAGTAAATCATGAAATGCAAAATTTAATTCTTCAAAAGTAAACTCAATCAGAGTATTAGGATAATTTACCTCATCCTCGAGACCCATTAAACATAGATTTGCTATTTTCATGGTCTCTTCTTCTTCAGTTGAAGTGGAGTCTTCACTGTTGCTCCACGTGGCAACCATCGCTTTCTTTTTCTTCTTTCTAAGAAAATTCTTTAGACGAGGACAGTTCCAGATGAATATGTCCCAGTTTCTTACATTCATAGCAGGTGGGGACTTGTTCTTTATCTTTATCTTTATCCTTGTCCTTTTCTTTTGATTGTTCTTCTCGTTTATGGAATTTTCTATTATACCTTCCTTTCTTCTTTCCCATAAACTTTTTAATCTCCTTATGACCATTGCGATGTCTTCATCTTCAAGACCATCTTTGGAGAAGGAGTCACCCTCAGTTTCTTCATCATCTTTAGATTCAAATGCAGCCTTGAATGCAATCATTTTCTTCTTTTTCTGATCATCATCCGTTCTATGCTGCATGGTTAATTCGTGACTGATGAGAGATCCCATTAATTCATCCATTGTTAGAATATTCAAGTCTTTAGCTTCCTGGATGGCTATGACTTTAGGATCCTATGTGTCAGGAAGTGATCTCAAGATTTTTTGCACTAAGTCAGCATTTGAATATACCTTGCTAAGACTTTTCAAACCGTTAATAATATCTATAAATCTAGTGTACATGGCAGAAATACTTTCATTAGGCTCCATCTTAAACAATTTATAATTATGCACTAAAAGATTTATCTTTGAGTTTTTCACTTGTGAAGTTCCTTCATGGGTCACCTTAAGTTTATTCCATATTTTCTTTGCTGAAGAGCATATAGAAATTCTGTTAAACTCATTTGAGTCCAAAGCACAGTAAAGCAAGTTCATGGCTTTGGCATTCAATTTCCCTAATTTCATATCATTTTCATCCCATTCCTCTTCAGGCTTAGGGACGTCCACACCATCAATTTTAGTCATGGGAACATGTGGCCCTTTAAGAATGACCTTTCATAATTAAAAATCAACAGCTTGAATGTAGATTTTAATACGTGCTTTCCAATAAGAATAATTTATGCCTGTGAAGAGTGGAGGTCTATTTGTTGATTGGCCTTCCGCCAAGGATGTACTCATGGGATGAGCCATCAATCTTTACTCTAATGTATTCAGAGACTCTGCTTTAATACCAATTGTTGCCCAGGTGGCTACCCAAGAGGGGGGTCAATTGAGAATTTTAAAAAATTTATGCAGGTAATGTGCAATTTCAAAAACCTTTGCAAGTGGTAGGTGTTGTGATAAAGTTATAGAATGCAGAAGCAAAACAGAGTAGAGAAAGCACAACACAAACACACCAAATTTATAGTGGTTCGGAGCAACCTAGCTCCTACGTCCACTACCCAAGATACCACTTGGGATTTTAACTATATTCACACCCGAATATAGTAGGATTGTTTTACAGGATCACAATCCAAAACTCTACACTTTGGTTTTACGGGATCACCAAAGAAAACCCAGCACCCTTTGGATTTAACAGGCTCACCAAAGAAACCTATCTTGGTTTTCACAGGATCACCAAGAACCTAAACCTTGGTTTTAATAAGGCTCACCAAGAATCTATTTGGTTTTTCAACCGAGCTCACCAATAACCCAATAATTCAAAGATTGAATTGAAAATAAATGCAACAATAAATGACAAACTCAAGTTATCGGATAGTTGCCGGTGCAGCTCGTTGGAAGTTTACTTGAATGCACTTGAATAAGCTTTAATGACTTCAGTGGCTTCTTCCAAAGATGACTCAAGCTTTAGATCAGAGTTGTTGAAGGCTTGAATGCATAATTGAATGCTCTTGTGCTCTTTCTCTTGATTGGTTGGATATTCAATGAAGCTCTCTGTTCATTTTTTTGAACTCTCTTCTTAACTGTGAACTTTCTTTTTAATTGCTTTTAGGCAATTCAAATCCTTCAAATTTAAAGTCTTCCATTATCTTAAGGCAATTCTAGCCATTATAGACCATTGAGGAATGATTTGTGATCATTGGAGCACTTTTTGGCATTCAAAAATAAATTCTGGAATTAGCCGTTAGATACCTGGAAGCGATATTCGAGTCAGCTCAGATTCCTTCGAGTCGATAGTCGAGTCACCATTTCTTCAATGCAGTCAGCTCTTTGTCTCAGGGCGTAGAATGTTACTCTGGACGAGTCGGCTCTTTGCAGCTCGGGTCGGCTTGAACTTGAATCATGAAAATCTTGAACTCGAGGAGTCGGCTCTCTTTAGATTGGGTCGGCTCTTCTTCTTAGGTTCAAAAAACCTTACTCTGGAAGAGTCAGCTCGATGCAGTTCGGGTTAGCTCACTTTCTCAGGCTTTCGAAATTAGGTCTGGCAGAGTCAGCCTTTCTAAGTCGGGTCGGCTCGCCTGGCTGTTCTCAATAAACTTTTAGAAAATGGACTCTGGAGGAGTCGGCTCGGACTGATTCCAGTTGACTCGAATTTACTAGAGTCGGCTCGCTTTCTATCGAGTCAGCTCGGATTGTTGCGTTCCAGAATCCTTGCTGCGTGCTAGTAATCAGAGTCGGCTCTTGTTATCTTGGGGTCAGCTCGAGTGTCTTCTTTAGGATTTTTACAATTTGAACTTAAAGAAAACTCTCACTAACTCTTTTACAATTTCATATAAACCAACTCAAAACAAAATCTAAGGCACACACACTTATAGATGTAACCCTTTTACTTTATTTTTCTTAACATTTTCATTGGGTTCTTCTTTACAAAAACACTTACAATACAACTCAAACAAGAAAGTAGAAATGTAGGAGTTGAAGTTTGAACATGTTATACATCCTACAAAAAACTTGTCAAACACTTGAAGAGTTGTCAATAATAAATGTACATGCTCCAATGTTTGGTTATCATCAAAATCACTTATGGGGTCAACATTATTCTACATGAGTTATTTTGCGGGTATGATAGTTTCTTGCATTACTAGTCTTCCTACTGATTCTTTACTTATTTTCGGGTCTTTAGCCACTGAATTAAATTCTAAAAAGATCTAAAAAAGTTAATTTTTTAGTTTTCATCAGTTTTAGGATCATCCTGCATCACTTGATTCATCTTCAATTGGGCTTCACTTGATTGCCCACTTGTGAACCCATCTTCAAACTAGCTTGAGCCCATCTTGAAATTGACTTGAGTTTGTGGACCAACTTGGCTAATTACAGGACCAATTGTCCCTAACTTGACCAAACTGGCTAAATTACCAGACTAAACCAAAAATTGAAATCAACTAGATATTAATTACATGACTCAAAAGTAAATTACTCAGGCTTGAAGCCTTATTACAGGATCCAAAAGATTAAAAACCCTAATCAAAGATCCACAGAGGGTTAAGGAGCCTCTATCTAATCTTGGTTCCCACACCAATTCTCCCGTTATAGGAGGAAACTCGACCTTGTCGAGTAAGGATTGATTTGGATTTAGTATTTCTCAAGAAGGTCGGGGTCGAGGTGCTGCAAGTCCTCTTGGATAATCCATGAATCATCGGACTCTAGTCGGCCTTGCCATCGGACCAAGTAACGCTGATATCATTTGCACTGGGTGGTGGTAGCTTGATCATCCAGGACATGCTCGATCCGTTCTCCACTCTCAGGTAAAATTGGAGGTGGACACTCTGGGTCGGATTCACTCTAAAAAGATAGGTCAGGCCCAAATGGCTTGCTGGGTATGGTTGCTGGTTCCCTATACTCAACTAAGTCTGAGATATTGAAAGTCGAGCTAATGCCATAATCCGGGGGTAGCTCAAGCACATAGGCATTAAGGCCAACTCTCCTTCTCACTTTAAAGGGGCCAGCTTTATGAGCATGAAGTTTCTTAATGGTTGCTGGTGGAAACTATTCAGGCCTAAGCCTAATCATTACAGAATCTCCTATGTCAAATTCTTGGGCTTGCTTTCGGGAATCAACCAATTTCTTGTATGTATCATTACTTAGATTAATTTTTTTGGCTAATTTTATTATGCATGCTATGCGAATGACTTTGCGGACTCTGAGACTCATACTGATACCTAACAAAATACAGACTCAACTATGCATTCTTATTGAGAGAAATTTTTATTGGACTCTTGGGCCTAAACCTAACAGACTATAGACTCTTTAGGTTTGACCCTGGTTTGGCATGCACATGAAAATTTACCATGAACTTTTAGCAAATACCAGAGGGTCTTCTAGAAGTAGGTAGCAAAAGGGATGGGCTCTAAGGATTCATGCAACCTGGTAATCTCAACAAAATGTAACCTAATGGCTCTAGAAACATGATAAGACTCAAGAAAGGGTAGGAAATATGAAGGAGACTCAGGGACTAGTTCTGGGCTAAAGAGACTGATCTTAATGTATGAACATTGATATATGGGTGACATAAGGTCAAATTGAAGAATGGAGAATTTGGTCATTGCAAGTGCAGGTTTTTCAAGAAAGGAAGACTTAGTCAGTTCCAAGAAAAGGTCATCAACTGGGATTAGAGGAATGAACTCTTTATAAGGAAACTAAATGAGGTCTCGGGTTGAGGCTAAATAAGAAGGCTCTTCCTGAGGGCATTTACTTATAGGAACCAAGTCCTCACTAATTTCCTATTATTCTGATGTTTCAGGACTAGGCTCTACAATCTTATCCTCTCCAAGAATTTCCTCAGGTAAGGTACTAGAGTTGTCCTCCTCGAAGTCTTCTCCTTCTTATTCATCTACCAAACTCATGTCAGCCTCATATACTTCTACTTCAGGCTCACTGGTGGGTTCAAAATCTTCTAAGGGTCCTTCCAATATAGCTTCTACCTGGGTGTCTTCTGGGTCAACCAATTCTAGGTATGCAATATATTTCTCTTCTTTAATGTCATCCTAGTTAACACATGGGATAGTAGGGGTAGGTCGACTCAGGTTAGGGTTGGGTCGACTCGGGTTAAGGCTGGGTTTGGGTTTAGAGGTACTAATCCTACTAGGCTCAATCGATGGTTCATGGTTTCCCTCTGACTTGACTCGAATTCCATAGCAAGTTGATAGGCGTCATCCAGGTTATAATTCCTCCACTGGAATAATTTCCACTGGATATCCCTTCATAAGCCATCTCTAAATCTAGATATGATTTTAGACTCAGGCTCAACTATGTTACATCTCCTAATAAACTCATTAAATTTCTCAATATACTCAGACACAGTTTTATTGCCCTATCTCAATTTGTACCATTGGTCTAAAAGTTTCTGCTCATAAAATCTACCTAGGTACTTTATCCTTAGTTCAAGTTTCATGTCGCTCCAGGTAGTTATGGGTTTACGGCCTTCTCGCTTAAGTACTCTCTCAAACTTATCCCAGTCTACCTTAGCCTGGCGAACTAACTTAGCTTTAGCAAACCTGAACTGATCTCTTTCAGAATAGATATTCATATGGCTTTCAAAATACAAGTCCATATTTTTTTCCCAATTAAGATAATTCTCAATCTTAGAATCACCATCAAATTTAGACACTTGCAACATAATGTACCTAGTGGCTCTTCTAGGGTTGGGCTCCATGGTCACACTAGGTTGGGTTAGGTCGAGACTACAAGTTGAGCTCCTAATCTAATGGTCATGCAATCAATCACACACATTGACTCCTAATCTAGTGCACATGTAATACATAATGGAGGGTACTACGGTTTGCTATACCTATGAGTTCAAACAAAATGGGTTAACTTAGATTACATAGCATAACAACTAGCCCTTTCACTGGGCAGGCAAGAGGTGGGAGTGTGGGAGGCCTCCCTTGCTTTCGTAAGGACCCAATTAAGGAACCACAACTCCACTTGGGTCGTTTGATGCTTAACCTCTTGCCTTAGACACTAGCTTCCCGGTACTAATTAAAGGGTTGCATGCACTAGCTTCCCCAAAATGGTTAAACCCAACTCATGGATGTCCCTAAGCTATCAGGTTACAATTGATTTTAGGTTAGGCTTGGGTTCGAAATGCAAGTTGGTGCTTTTCAGGCCATGGAAAGGTAATGACCTCCTTCCCTTATCTTGTGGTATTGCCGCCCTTAAGTCGATTATGTAGATGATGGCATGCACATGAAACCTAATGAAATGTCTCTAAATTTTTCTTCTTTTTTTTTTTTTATGTTTTGAAGTAGATTAGCAGAAGTATAAGTTGCTGGAAATAAAAATATGAACCTAAAGTGCAAAATTAAACTACATGGAAATGAAAGTATGATTAAATGAACTTGTTGGAAATTCAGAGCAGAATTGTTCTTAGATAGTAATCATGCATGTAGAAAATCTACAGGCTCAAATAAAATATAAAAAATTCTTAAAAATACTACTAATTATATAGTATCTAGAAAAATAAAAATCACCAAAATCAAAGACCTCTACATGTAGAAACAACTAAAATATCAGACCATATACTGAGTTATAGAATTTTTAAAGATGCTGAAATCAATAATGCAAGATTTTTTTCTTTAGGATCTAAAACCTATCTCCTTGTTTTTCCCTTCAAGGGTCAATCACATCGGCACCCCTACATGCATAGGAAATCCCCTTTGAATGGGATGTGAGGGTCTTGCAGCCCTACTTTTTTCTATGACCGGATGACCATGGTGAAGCACTCGATCTGAGTACTTAAGGAAGAACTAAGTCCTAACCATGCTTTGATACCAAATGATCCGGGATGAAGCTCTGATACTAGAAATTGATGTGGGACTAAGATGATGCGGGACTATACTAATGATGAGATGGATATGCAAATGATTTATCTTTTGAGTTTTAGGTTTTAAGAGATGTACTGATTTGCGAAGTTAAGAATGGAACTAGAGATTCTATAAGGACAAGAACTTTCTAGCAAGCAAAAGATAGTCCCTAAACAAAGATAACGAGAGGACCCCGGGATTGAGAAACCCTATAAGACTTAGTTCTAGATCAATACCTACTTAGGAGATTAGGGGTACAAACCATAAAGACTCTGATGCGCCCGATGCCGAGTTCACTCACTCTCGCAGATGCAGCCTAGATGATCAAGCCTTCAACCCTGCGGATTCACCGGCTTTCTGTTCAATGGTCACAGGGGCAAGGAAGACCGACTCTATTGTCTGTGGCACCTGGAGGACCTATGAGCACCCAAAGGAAGGGTTAGAAAACATTAAGAAGAAGGAATAAGCAAGTGAGAAGGGATGGGAAAGAGTTGAGAATGGTGGTCAAGGAGGCTCTTTTTGCTAGGCATCCAGTGGAGTTTCTATGGGCATCCAAGCTTGAAGATTGGTGGGTGGCTTGTGAAGGAGGAAGGGAACTTAGGGCCTCTCACCCCTCGATGTCTCGAAGGGCAAAGGTACTCTCTCACAGAGGTCCTAGTCTAAGAAGACATAGGCTATAATGAAGTAGAAACTTCTCAAAATTTTCATTCACCAAAAACTATTTTACAAGAGGGTTAGGGTCCTTTTTATAAGCACCTAAGTCCGCATTGACATTTGAATTCAAATTTGAAATAGGGGTTACAAGACTTTATTTGGGGGAGTGAAGAGAAAATGTTGTCTTCATGAATCAAGGGGTGCCTATTTTGAATTTTGAATCTCCTCTTCATGAAGCTTTGACCAACCATGAATGCTAGGCTTGATCCTTGGTGATATGGATTGATATGTGGAGTGGGGTGAGGATCTTGTTGGCTTGGATCAAGGGAAGATTAATAGGAGTCAACCATGGAATTTGAATTTGAAATTTTAGCTTTACTTGGCCACCCAAGGTGCTTGATGAAGTGGCACCTCCCGTGCCATATGGAATTTGATGATGTGGCACTCCATGAGCTGAAGTGGCACCTCCCATGCCACGTGGCACTGATGATGTGGCACTCCTCATGAGTTGGCACTCTAACCTGGTGTGGAGTGGTGGCTTGACTCATCTTCAATTGGGCTTGACTTGATTGCCAACTTGTGAACCCATCTTCAAACTAGCTTGAGCCCATCTTCAAATTTACTTGAGCTTATGGACAAACTTGGCTAATTATAGGACCAATTGACTCTAACTTGACCAAATTGGCCAAATTACCAGACTAAACCAAAAATTAAAATCAACAATATACTAATTACATGACTCAAAAGTAAATTACTCAGGCTTGAAGCCTTATTACAGGATGCAAAAGATTAAGAACCCTAATTAGAGATCCACAGAGGGTTGAGGAGCCTCTGTCTAATCCTGGTGCCCACACCAATAAGAGTGGTAGTGGAGGTCATAGAGCCCCTTAACTTTGGGGGCACTACTACAATTGGTGCGGGCGAAGTTCTAGAGGGAAGAGAGGAGGGGCTGGCAACCATTGAGGAAACTTGGGTAGAGGTTGGCAAAGCTTTGGCATCAACAATGAAATCTTTGATGTGGGTGATCAAGTCGTCAGCAAAGACTAGGGTGGCCATCGCTAAGGTGAAGCAGGTGGCAACCCCTCTGACTAGTGCTGGTGGAGGTGAAGAAGTGAGGCCTCCCAACACTCTGGAAAGGGTTCCTGCCCTTAGCAAGAATCACCTACCCTGGGTGAACACATGCCTTAGGTTCCTGGAGGACTCCATCCCTCTAGAGATTAAGGAAGAAGAGCTTGCGAGGAATGCTAGGGAGGTCCTATAGAGATTCATCTAGGTTACCATGTCAGTGAGTCTTTTGCCTGAGGGCTTAAATGCTAGTCCTATGTTAAAAATTTAGACCTATTTTTGATTGGGATGTGGATGTAGGGCTACATGGAAGTCCAAGGCCTGCTACAATATGTGGACCACCTTCTCAAGGAGGCAGATCTATCATAGAAGTTCATCGACATGGTAAAGGGAGAGCACGATGAAGCAATTTGGAAGTTCAATCTATCTAGTGATCAACTAGCAAGTAAGAAAGAGAGGGTGGATGTGGTCGAGGCCTCTCTAACAGTCACATCCACTTGTCTTGATGAGAGTGCAACAGATTATGCTGGACTTCGTCACCTATTGGCTGAGGTGCAGGGTCAAAGGGAGAAGGACCATGCCGAAGCCCAGGTGGTGCATGGTGGGGCTGAGGCCAAAGGGTGTTGGGGCAATTGCGAGGGTCACCAATACTGAGGCAAAGGCTACAAAACCTGAGGCAAGGGCCCACATAGTAGAGGATTTGCTGAACAAGGTGAGGGCTAGGCTTTGACCATGTAAGAGGAGGTGTGGGTAGCAAAGGCATGTGGTGCGGGCACCAAGATTAGATAGAGGCTCCTCAACCATCTGTGGATCTCTGAATAGGGTTTTAAGTCTTTTTGGGTCCTGTAATAAGGCTTAAGACATTTAAGCTTAAGTAATTTGCATTCGAGTCATAATTAGTATTTAGTTGGTTTCAATTTTGATTTAGTCTTGTAATTTGGCTAGATTGAGTTAATTTGGTCAAGTTAGGGTCAGTTGGTCCTGTAATTTATCAAGTTGGTTCATAAACTCAAGTCAATTCGAAGATGGGTTCGAGCTAGTTTGAAGATGGGTCCACAAGTGGGTAATCAAGTCAAGCCTAATTGAAGATAAGTTAAGCCACTTCTCCTCCATGCCAAGCTAGGAGTGCCAACTCATGGAATGCCACATGGCATGGGAGGTGCCACTTCATCGAATTCAAAGCAAGCACCATTGGGCGGCCAAGTCAAGATGAAAGTTCAAATTCAAAATCCATGTTAGATGCCCATTAAGCTCCCCTTGATCCAAGTAGATAACATCCTCACTCCACTCCCCAAATCAAGCAATTCCACCAAGATCAAGCCAAGTCATGGTCGGCCAAGCTTCATGAAAAATAAATTCAAAATTCAAGTTGGACGCCCCTTGGAATGAAATTTCAAATTCAAAATTAGGCGCCCCCTTGATTCATCCTCAAATAAAGTTTTGTAACTCCTTTTCAATTTGAATTCAAATGAGGACTTGGGAGCTTATAAATATGGCCCTAACCCTCTAGCCCTTGTCTTGTGACTTGGAAGTCTGTAAAAGAGTGAACCATTGTTCTTCGGAACATCGAGGGGTGTGAGGCCCTGGGTATCTTCTTCCAATGCATGCCAGCAATCCACCTCCCAAGTTGGGATGCTTCATTGGAATCTCTTCTTGGATGCCCAACAAGAAGAACCCCTCTTGACCGCCACCCTCAACTTCTTTCCCCTTCATTTCTTTGCTATTTTATGCCTTCTTATTTTTCTAACTCGTTTCTAGGTGATGCAGAACAAAAGAAGAGAGAGATGATGCGATGCGGAAGGAAATTAAAATTAATTCTTTTCTTTTTTATTTTATTTTAGAAATTGGCTTTGACTCAAAGTAAAGCTAAACTAAGTTGAAGGAAACTAGGTAATGATTGAAATCACAATTTAGAAGAACTAGGTTATCAGAGTAGTTCAGAAGTAACAGATCGCTGGGGGTTGAGAAACTCCCAGACCTAGGGTTTCGCTCTGAACTTTCAACAGGACAGAAATAAAGAGAAGAGATGGGTTACCAACCAGACAGTGATCTTCACAAAGTTTGGTGGAAGAACTCTCTCGAGCAGATTGTTGGATCCTCGGATTCGGATATCTTCGCAATGGATCCTCCAATACTGGTCCTGTGGCTGAGTCGGCTTCTCCTGGACTCAAGATCTGGGAAAGAAGAGGAACAAGTGATGGAATCAGAGACTCAAGGAAGGATTTACCAGATTGAAGAACTTGAAGGCTGAAGTTGCTGAAATCCGGATCCTCCTGGAGGCTGATCTGACTTCCTCTGGGAATTGCTCTAGATCTGAAGTATCTGGACTGGATCTGGATGCTGGTGATCAGCCTGGACTTGGAGAGGGAGGCCGTGGGAGGTGGGATAGGCTTGGGTTTGGTAGATTGAAGTGGATGGTGGGCGGTTAGGGTTTAGTAGTTGGAGTGGCTAACCTAGGGTTTAGGGGTTTGGAGATCTCACACCTCCTCAAGGTTCATGGGGAACCCGGATTTATTCCCTCACGAGCTCAACACCTGGATGCAAGTGCGGAAGAGAGAAAACATAGAGTTTGCTCACAAAAAAAGTTGGTTTCATTCATCAGATTGATTAAAAGTTACAAGAGGGGTTTAATTTATAGGACTTTACAAGAGAGTAGGGTTATACATCTTCCCATGTGGGACTAAAGGAGGGGATCTACAAATTAGGATAATCCATACACATATGGCCGGCCAAAGGTTCCAAAAAAATTGATTTGGGTTTTAAAAGGAAGGTAGATGGCGCCTCCAACCTTTGTTCTTCAAGAGAGGATTTCTTTCCTTCCATGGATCAACTCTTTTGGACTCCTCCTTTTCTTTCTCCCTAAATCATGGTCCTTCTCATCTTTGTTTTGGGCAATTTTGGCATGGAATGGGCACCTCCTTGAAGTTCTCTCCAAGAAGAATTTCTTCCCTTTCATAACTTGGCTCTTATGGAAGGTCTTGGGCAGCCCCCTTGATTTGTGGATCCCTGGTTGCTTTCTCCTCATATGGCGCATGAAAGAAGAGAGCTGCTATCTATGGTGTGGGGACCAGAGTATACTGGATGGAGATGTGGCGCCCCCTAGACTCAGGCGTATGGCTGGGAGTGTGGCGCCCACTTGCTTGGCCTTGGGAGAAAATGTAACACCCCAGGTTGAAGTCCTAGACCACTACTGAGTCAACATGACTCAACAAAAATAAATTGCAGGGAGAATAGACTCAAGCTAAAATTGAGTTGATCAACTCAACCCTTATTACAAGATAGAAAACCCTAATTCTTCGGGCAAGGTCACTCAGAGATCCAGATGGAGCTCTGAAGTCTTCTTCTGAGTCTGGTGCCCGCACCAATTCTCCCGGGGTGGGAGGAACTCGACCCTGTCGAGTATGGATCAAGTTGGCTCTGGTATCTCTCCAAGAGGTCCGGGTCCAATTCTTGTATTTCTTCTCGGGAGATCCAAGAGTCATCAGAATCTGGCCTTTCTTGCCAGCGGACCAGGTGTCTTTGGTATCCTCGATTACGAGTAGAGATAACCTGATCATCCAGGATCTTTTCAATCTGCTCTTTCCTCACAGGCCAGTTTGTTGGTGGACACACAGGGTTAGGTTCACTCTTAAGAGCAAGATAAGGTTCTAAAGGCTCACTGGGAATCACTGCTTGCTCTCTATACTCTACTAGGTCTGCAATGTTGAAAGTGGAGCTAATGCCTAGTTCTGGAGGCAACTCGAGCACATAGGCATTGGATCCTACTCTCTTCACCACTCTAAATGGTCCAGCTCCTCTAGCATGTAACTTTCTAATGGTTCCAGGAGGAAACCGTTCAGGCCTTAACCTAATCATTACATAGTCTCCCTCATTAAAAGTTTTGACTCGCCTTTGAGAATCAGCCAACTTCTTATAAGTTTCATTACTTAAATTTATTTTGGCATGAATTTCTTTATGCAAGTCTTTTATATGCTGTGCAAAAACTTCGGCAGACTCGGAGACTCGTGTGTGGACTGGTAAAGGAGCTAGGTCAAGAGGTGTGTGAGGTTTGTAACCATGCATAATTTCAAATGGACTCTTGCCTGTAGACCTATTGACTGAGTCATTGTATGCAAATTCAGCTCTAGGTAAGTACAAATCCCAGTTCCTAATGTTTTCACCAACAAGACACCTTAACAGATTGCCTAAACTACGGTTCACTACTTCGGTTTGGCCATCAGTCTGGGGATGATAGGCAGTTGAAAACTTAAGTTTTGTCCCTAACTTATGCCAAAGGGTTTTCCAGAAATAGCTGGTGAATCGGACATCCCTATCGGAAACAATTGTCTTAGGTAGGCCATGGAGTCGAACTATCTCATTAAAGAACAGGGTGGCTACCTTAGACGCATCAAATGTTTGGGAACAAGGCAAGAAATGGGCCATCTTGGAAAATCGGTCGACTACAACACAGATAGAGTCATGCCTCCTCTAGGTCTTAGGCAAACCTAACACAAAGTCCATGCTCACATCTTGCCAAGGACGATATGGGACAGGGAGTGGGGTATAAAGGCCGGTGTTCTGTTTTCGCTGTTTGGCAATAGCGCAGGTCCGACACCTAGCCACAATGTGTGCTACATCTCTTTTTAAGCTAGGCCAGAAAAAGTGGTCTTCAATAGCCAGGGTGGTCTTATCTTTTCCGAAATGGCCCGCAAAACCTCCAGCATGAGTTTCCCAAATCAAAATTCTCTAAGAGAGGTTCTAGGGATGCAAAGCCTATTCTTAAAGAACAGAAAGCCATCTAAAAGGGAATAATCCTTATGATCACTAGATGGTCCTTGAGTTAGATCCTGGTACACAGTCTTAAAATCCGGACACGACTCATATTCCTCTTTGATTTGCTCAAACCCTATGACTTCAGCCCTAACAGAATTCAACAACAAAGATCGACGACTAAGGGCATCAGCTACCTTATTTTCAGACCCAGCCTTATGCTTTAAAACAAAAGTATAGGACTGGATATACTCTACCCACTTAGCATGCCTAGGGTTAAGGTTCTTCTGGGAACTCAAGAATCTAAGAGCCTCATGGTCCGAAAACAGCACAAATTCTTGTGGTAGCAAATAATGTCTCCAGTAACGCAAAGCTTGCACTACCGCATAAAATTCCTTATCATAGATAGAATACCTAAGCTTAGCATCATTAAGTTTTTCACTAAAGAATGCTACGGGATGGTTCTCTTGGCTTAGGACTCCACCTATACCTACTCCTGAAGCATCACAGGCAACCTCAAATACCTTTGAAAAGTCCGGTAACCTCAAAATGGGTGCTGGGTCATCCTATCCTTAAGATCTAGGAAGGCTTTATGGGCTGCTTTAGTCCACTGAAATTCTCCCTTCCTAATACAGTCTGTGATAGGAGAAACTACAGTACTAAACCCCTTGATGAATTGCCTATAGAAGGTAGCCAAGCCATGGAAACTTCTGACTTCATGCACACTGGTCGGCTCTGGCCATTCTACTATGGACCTAATCTTTTCTGGATCGGCAGCCACGCCGTCAGGGGTTACAACAAAATCAAGGAAGATAATTCTACTGGTCATAAATTCACACTTTTTGAGATTACCGTAGAGACTATCATTCCTCAAAACTTGGCAGACTTGTCTAAGGTGGCCTAGGTGATCTGCAGGGGTCTTACTATAGATCAGGATGTCGTCAAAATAGACCACTACAAACTTCCCTATGAAAGCTCTAAGTACCTGGGTCATAATCCTCATGAAAGTACTAGGGGCATTGGACAACCCAAAAGGCATAACAACCCATTCATAGAGACCATCCTTAATTTTGAAGGCGGTTTTCCACTCATCCCCTGGTCTAATCCTAACCTGATGATAGCCGCTCTTGAGATCAATTTTAGAAAAAACCATGGCACCGGCCATCATATCTAGCATGTCATCTAGTCAAGGGATGGGGAACCTATACTTGATTGTGATTTTATTGATGGCACGACTATCAACACACATCCTCCATGTGCCATCCTTCTTTGGGGTCAGAAGTGCAGGGGCTGCACAAGGGCTAAGACTCTCTCTAATGAACCCCTTCCTCAATAATTCTCCAACCTGCTTTTGCAGTTCCTTATGCTCAGATGGATTCATCCTATAATGGGGCAAGTTGGGTAAAGTAGCTCCTGGGACTAAATCTATGGAATGCTGGATATCCCTAAGAGGTGGAAGGTGGTCTGGCAGATCCTCGGGAAAAACATCCTCAAATTCTTCTAACAAAGGCTTAACTTCCTAAGGAGGCTCTGAGGGTGTAGGAGTCCTAAGTTCCTTAGCAGTCAACATCCAAATAGGTGAACCACTATGAATTTCTTGTTCTAGATCCTTGGCACTAATTAGGTTCACTCTAGTCTTCATTTCTCTGACCTTATTGGTTCCTTTAGCTACCTTGTCCTTAGGAGGGACTGAATGGATTGTGATTTTCTTCCCATTGAAACTAAAGACACAGGTGTTGGATTTTCCTAAGAGGGTGGCATCATGATCATACAACCAAGGTCTTCCAAGAATTATACTGCTCACCCCCATGGGCAAGATGTCACACTAAATCTTCTCTTGATAGGATTGCATTTGGATTTGGACCTGACATCTAGACTGGATGGGTATAGAGGTAGAGTCTACCCAAGAAACCTTATAAGGGTTGGGGTGGGGGACTGGGGTTAAGCCTAACATTTTGACAGTGCTAGTAGAAATGGCATTCACACAGCTCCCACTATCTATGATGATTTTACATACCTTATCCCCTAGTTTAAGGAAAGTCTGTAGGATGTTAGTCCTACGCCAATCCTCCTGAACTCTATTCTGGGACAGGATGCATCTTACAACCCCTAATTGGTCAGACTCTGTGGATTCCTCCTCTCCTTCATACTCATCGACCAAATTCATTCCGGCCTCATAAACTTCTTCTTCAAACTCCTCATTGGGCCCAGAATTCTCTTCTTCTCCTTCTTATATGTAGAGGGATCTACGAGGGCATTGGCTAGAAACATGACCTACCTTATGGCACATAAAACAAGCTATGGCCGTGCACTGGTTGGAGATATGACCGGGCTTCTGGCACTTAAAACAGATGATACTAGGGGCTCTCTGGGTGTCAGGTGCCTTACCTTTGTCCATGGGCCTAGGGGTGGGAATACCCTGATTAGGCTTGCTAGGGGTAACTTGGCTAGGTCCATTTCTTGGGATTGGGGCACTAACCCTAGAAGGCATGGGTCCTCTTTGAAACTTCTCAGTGTTCAGTGCAATCTGATAGGCTTGGTCTAGGTCAGTAACCTCTCTCAGAAACAACTCCCTCTTATGTCTTCCCTAAGTCCAGCCCTAAACCTAGACAAAGTGACCTCATGGGCTTCACTCACATCACATCTCATCAGGTATTCATCAAAGGTGGTTATGTAGTCTGATACAGATTGGTTCCCTTGTTTCAAAGTCTGTCATTGGTCCAACAGATTCTGCTGATATGAAATGGATAGATATTTATCTCTAAGCTTTTCTTTCATACCCTGCCAAGTGGTTATGGGCTCTACATTTCGTCTTCTAGTGGTCAGCTCAATGTTTTCCCAGTATAACCTAGCTTGACGTACTAACTTCATCTTGGCAAACTTGAACTTTCTTTCCTCAGACATGGCATACCACTCAAAGTACTGGTCCATCTCACCCTCCCAATCAGAATACACCTTAGGGTTTAAGCTACCATCAAAAGTGGGTGCATCTAATTTGATGTTCCGAATGAACCTATCATCTCTATCTTCAGGTTCTGGGTCAGGCCTCCTATGGTTAGGTTCAGGATCTCAGTACAAAGGCCTTCTAGGCTCTTGGTGTGGGTGAGGTTGAGGCACATTAAAATCTGGGTCAGGAGTCCAATTTCGATGCCTAGGTTCCTCAAGTACTTGGACTCGATCCCTAAGCTGGGCAAAATCCTCATGGACTTGTTCTTTAAACTGGGCAACAGTGGTAGTCACATCCTGACTCAATTTGTTCATACTCTCAGTAAGAGCTCTAACCATGGCCTCTAAATCAGGTTGGGTTTGACCAGGTTGGTAGGGCACTCCATTCCGGGTAGACATGATGATGCAAGCAAACACACAAAATGAGACTCAACTGAAATGACTACGGGCTAACTAGACCTAGAGCCCAAACTAGATGCCCAATCAGAGTGGCAAGCTAGCCTGTAGTAACTCGGGACTCAGCCAGGCAGGTGTAAGGGGAGTGTTAGGTCCCTAATTGCCAATCCTAGACACCAATCAGTGATTGGCCAGGTAGGCAGACCAGCACACAAGCCCTTCAGGATGTAGTCCCTGAACCACCGTTCTAGACACTTAGTACAAAGCACACACAGAGTAACTAGACAAACTGACTCAACACTAGCCTTGACCCGACTTGTTGATGTCCCTAGCCCACTAGGGCAAATTAGGTCTAATTAATTTTAAGATTAAAGGCTTAGGTTCGAATGAGTGGGTGGTGGTTTTAGGCTAAGGAGAGGTTATCAACTCCTCCCCTTATCTTAGATGCTCAAATGCCCTTAAGATGAATTAAGAGATGATCACTCAAAAATAATTGAATTGCAGAAACACAAAAACATAGTTGCAGTAATTTAACTCTTAGAAATTTCATGGAACCAATAAATTATAGGAAAATTATGTAAAATATCTTCAATTATACTGGTTCCAGAAAAACAAAAATCACACAATTCGGAGTTACCTGTACTGAGAAACAATTCCTGCAACAGGGTAGTTACGGACTGAAAACAGGGTGCTTCCCCCGTTTACAATTCCTGCTACGAAGTTGTAACCCAACGGATCCCCAACATGCCCTAGGAACACCCCATGGAATGGGAAGAGGAGGTTTGCACCTCGCTTCGTTCCTAGGACCGGACGTCCTGGGGAGTCTACTTCGAGCAGACAAAGTAAAAGGAGAGAGACTTAAAACAAGCAAGCAAAACAGAAACCCTAGCTCTGATACCAAAATTGATGCAGAACGAAAGAAGAGAGAGATGATGCGATGTGGAAGGAAATTAAAATTAATTATTTTCTTATTTTTTTTTTTTAATTTCAGAAATTGGCTTTGACTCAAAGTAAAGCTAAACTAAGTTGAAGGAAACTAGGTAATGATTGAAAGCACAATTTAGAAGAACTAGGTTATCAGAGTAGTTCAGAAGTAACGGATCGCTGGGGGTTGAGAAACTCCCAGACCTAGGGTTTCGCTCTGAACTTTCAACATGACAGAAATAAAGAGAAGAGATGGGTTACCAACCAGACAGTGATATTCACAAAGTTTGGTGGAAGAACTCTCTCGAGCAGATTGTTGGATCCTCGGATTCGGATATCTTCGCAATGGATCCTCCAATACTAGTCCTGTGGCTGAGTCAGCTTCTCCTGGACTCAAGATCTGGGAAAGAAGAGGAACAAGTGATGGAATCAAAGATGCAAGGAAGGATTTACCAGATTGAAGAACTTGAAGGCTGAAGTTGCTGAAATCCGGATCCTCCTGGAGGCTGATCTGACTTCCTCTGGGAATTGCTCTGGATCTGAAGTATCTGGACTGGATCTGGATGCTGGTGATCATCCTGGACTTGGAGAGGGAGGCTGTGGGAGGTGGGATAGGCTAGGGTTTGGTGGATTGAAGTGGATGGTGGGCGGCTAGGGTTTAGTAGTTGGAGTGGCTAACCTAGGGTTTAGGAGTTTGGAGATCTCACACCTCCTCAAGGTTCCTGGGGAACCCGATTTACTCCCTCACGGAGCTCAACACCTGGATGCAAGTGCGGAAGAGAGAAAACACAGAGTTTGCTCACAAAAAAAGTTGGTTTCATTCATCAGATTGATTAAAAGTTACAAGAGGGGTTTAATTTATAGGACTTTACAAGAGAGTAGGGTTTTACATCTTCCCATATGGGACTAAAGGAGGGGATCTACAAATTAGGATAATCCATACACATATGGCCGGCCAAAGGTTCCAAAAAAAATTGATTTGGGTTTTAAAAGGAAGGTAGATGGCGCCTCCAAGCTTTGTTCTTCAAGAGAGGATTTCTTTCCTTCCATGGATCAACTCTTTTGGACTCCTCCTTTTCTTTCTCCCTAAGTCATGGTCCTTCCCATCTTTGTTTTGGGCAATTTTGGCATGGAATGGGCGCCTCCTTGAAGTTCTCTCCAAGAAGAATTTCTTCCCTTTCATAACTTGGCTCTTATGGAAGGTCTTGGACCACCCCCTTGATTTGTGGATCCCTGGTTGCTTTCTCCTCTTATGGTGCATGAAAGAAGGGAGTTGCTATCTGTGGTGTGGGGACCAGAGTATACTGGATGGAGATGTGGCACCCCCTGGACTCAGGCGTGTGGCTGGGAGTGTGGCGCCCACTTGCTTGGCCTTGGGAGAAAATGTAATACCCCAGGTTGAAGCCCTAGACCACTACTGAGTCAACATGACTCAACAAAAATAAATTGTAGGGAGTACAGACTCAAGCTAAAATTGAGTTGATCAAGTCAACCCTTATTACAAGACAGAAAACCCTAATTCTTCGGGCAAGGTCACTCAGAGATCCAGATGGAGCTCTGAAGTCTTCTTCTGAGTCTGGTGCCTGCACCACTAGGTTGCTTGCAGGTCCTTTTGGTAAAACGGACAAAGGAGTAGGCCTACCTTGCCTTCAAGACCATCTGACAAAAAGGTAACAAATCCGCAGGATCGAGGGCTTTATCTTCCACGCCGCATCCGTAAGTGTGAGAGAACTCAGCATCGGGCACTTCAGAATTTTAAAAGGTTTGCACTCCCTAATCTCATGAGTAGGGTATTGATTTATAGCTAAGTCCTACCAGGGTTTCTCAATCCCGGGGTCCTTCTTTATCACTGTTTAGGATCTATGTCTGCATGCTAGAGTTTCTTGTCATTATGCGAATCTCTAGATCTATTCTTAGTTTGATTTCAGGAATCGTTCAATCCATTAAAACATAAAAACAACAAAGAATCACTTGCATGCATTTTAGTCCTGCATCATGTTTGGTATCAGAGCATGGTTAGGACTTAGTTTCTCTTTAAGTACTCGGATCGGGTGCTTCACCATGGCCATCCGGTTATAGAAAAAAGTAGGGCTGCAAGACCCTCACATCCATTCAAAGGGGATTTCCTATGGCGTGTAGGGGTGCCAATGTGATTGACCCTTGAAGAAGATAGTAAGGAGATAGGTATCTTAGGTCTTAAAGAAAATTTTTGCATAACTAAGTTCCGCATCATTAAATTCTGCATCATGTTAATTTCTGCAATGATTAGATTTCAGCATATAGTTTTCAGCTTCATTAGATTTCAGCATGCTTTCATTTCTGCATACTTAGGAGTTAATTACATGATTTCTGCATAGTTTAAATTGCTGCACATAGGGTTCATATCATTTAATTTCTAGCAACTAATTTTTTTGCCAATACACATCAAAACATAAAAAAACTTAAGTGCACTTCATTAGATTTCATGTGTATGCCATCATATGCATAACTTACTTTAAGGGTACAATATCATAAGATAAGGGAAGGAGGTCATTACCTTTCCTTGGCCTAAAAACCACCACCTTTGCATTTCAAACCTAAACCTAACTTAAAATTTATTAGCAACCTAATAGCTAAGGACATCAACGAGTCGAGTTTAACCATTATGGGAAACTAGTGCATGCAACCCTTCAATTAGTATTGGAAAGCTGGTGTCTAAGGCAAGAGGTTCAGTGTCAAACGACCTAAGCGGTGTTGTGGTTCCTTCATTGGGTCCCTACGAATAGCAGGGCAGCCTCCCACACTCCCACCTCTTACCTGGTTAGTGAAAGGGCTGGTTGTTATGCTGTGTGTAATTTGAGTTAACCTATTCTGTTTGAACTCATAGGTATAGCAAACCGTAGTACCTTCCATTGTGTGTTGCAAGTCAACTAGGTTAGGAGTCCAGTATCACCCATATCACTCTCAGTCAGGTGAACCCATGGAGAACAACCTCAAAAATCAAATTAGGATCCTTACTAAGCAAATTGCCAAGTTGACCCAAATATTTGATGGATTTGAAACAAGGCTAGGAACTTTGGAGAGGGTCCAAGAGCCTCACACTGAACTAGAGTTTGAGTCACCTCCCCACCCTAGGAGATTCCCTCAACATGATCACTCCTTAGACGCTGAGCCCAAAAGAGTCTCACATCCTAACCAAGCCCAAGAGGTTCACCCTAGGAGACCCAATCAGGAGTTCATGGACCAGGAAGAGAGAGCCATCAGGAACATCAAGGTAGAGGCACCCACCTTCAATGGCAGTTTAGATCCCAAAGTTTACATAGATTGGGAGGGAGACATGGAACAATACTTCGAGTGGTATATGATGTCAGAAGGGACAAAGTTCAAATTTTCCAAACTTGGATTGGTTCACCAGGCTAGGTTATATTGGAATAGGTTATATTGGTTCACCAGGCTAGGTTATATTGAAAGGATGATCAGACAAAGAGGAGAAGAACCCATAACAACCTGGGGGGCCATGAAAATTAGGCTTAGAGAGAAGTACCTCCCAATGTCTTTCCACTAGAAGTTATTAGATCAATGGCAAAGACTGAATCAAGGGAACAAGAACATGGCCTAGTACATTGTTAGGTTTGATGAGTTTCTCATGAGATGCAACATAGACGAATCTAAAATAGTGATCCTGTCTAGGTTTAGGGCCGGCCTACATGAGGATATCCAAAGGGAGCTTTATTTTAGAGAAGTCTGTGACCTAGAGCAGGCTTACCAAGTTGCTAGGAATTATGAGTAGTTTCAGAGGACACTCACCTATCACAGACCTGAACCCTTTAGAAATCCTAGTCGAACCCCAGGGTCTAGTCAAGCCTTCCCGAGTTGACCCAACCTGAGCCGACCCAGTCCCAGCCGACCGGACCCAAGTTGACCCAGTTTTAGTAGAGAGGACAAGGGTAAGTCAATTGAGGTCCAAAGAAGCCCCAACCCTCACAACACATGCTTTAGATGCCATAAACCTTGGCATTATGCTAGCCAATGCACATCCAAAGCCCTACTTTTGAAGAGCCAGCTGAAGATGAGTTAAAACCCACTGCTAAGCTGGAAGGAGAAGTTTATGAAGCTAAGGATCAATTGTTAGAAGAGTATGAGGGAGAGGAGGAATTGCACAGTTTGATGACCTGTTAGGAGTAGTTAGACACATCCTAACCTAGAACAAAGAACAAGAAGATTGGCGTAGGACTAACATCCTACAAACCTTCGTCAAGTTAGGGAATAAGGTATGAAAAATCATAATAGATAGTGGGAGCTATGTCAATGCTATCTTGTTAAGTACTGTCAAGTCCCTAGGATTGATCCCAGTTTCTCACCCCAGCCCTTATAAGGTCTCATGGATAGATTCGACTTCCATACCTATCAAGTCTAGGTGCCAAATCATGATCAAATTACAATCATATGAGGAGAAGATTTGGTGTGATGTTCTTTTCATAGGAGTCAGTAGCATTATCCTAGGTCGACCCTAGCTTTACGATCATGATGCCACCCTTTATGGTCAGACAAATACCTGTGCCTTTAGTCACCATGGGAAGAAATTTGTAATCAGTCCAATCCACCTAAGGACCATGCTAAAAGAGGATCTAGTAGCCTAAAGGAAAAAAAGCCAGGAGTTAACCAGATCAAGGCAAAGGAGTTAGAACAAGAGATTATTGCGGGAACCCCTATTTGGGTCTTGGCCACTAAAGAGATTCATGAGCCAACCCAAAGAGAACACCCTTAAGAAGTAGTTGAGGCTCTGAAAGAATTTGAGGATGTTTTTCCTGATGAATTATCTGATCAACTACCACCGCATAGGGACATCCAGCATTCTATAGACTTGGTCCCCAGAGCCACATTGCCAAATTTTCCTCACTATAGGATGACCCCACCGAGCACCAAGAACTATAGAAACAAGTGGGAGAATTGCTTAAGAAGTATTTCCTTAGGGAGAGCTTAAGTCCATGTGCAGTCCCTGCACTGCTAACCCCCAAGAAAGATGGAACCTGGAGAATGTGTGTCGATAGCAGAGCCATCAACAAAATCATGGTGAAATATAGGTTTCCCATCCCCTGTTTGGATGACATGCTTGACATGATGGCCGGTGCAACAATCTTTTCTAAGATAGACCTTAAGAGTGGCTATCATCAAATTAGGATTAGGCCCGGGAATGAGTGGAAGACAGTATTTAAGACTAAGGATGGTCTATTCGAATGGGTAGTAATGCCTTTTGGGCTATCAAATGCACTGATGCGGGATGGGATGGTGATGAGTGATGTGCCATGCTTATCTTTATATATATATATATATTTTGAGAGCAATAACTGATATCCTAACAGCAAAAACAAACAGGAACACCTAAAGAAAATAAAGTGATAACTAGTTATCCAAATTACCTACCCGCATGCAGATCTTGTCAAATAACTGTAAGGGAGGATTGCGGTGATTGAGAAACCATCCTAGATTAGGTTACCTACTTTCGAGTTTTAGATCTAGAGGAAGGGAAGGGGTTTAGATTTACCAATATGCTTTAAAATTCTCTCGGTTGAAGATCTAGATCACAACACTCTAGAGTTGACGAACCCGACTCCAAACCGATCGATCTGGTGACTGGACTCCAATCACACCGGTTCCAAAGCAAGGACTCCGATATTTAGAGTTGGATCTCGAAAGGATTCCCAGGGTCTTCTTCTTCGATTTGCTTCAGGAATCTCTTCAAAGGGTTGGATGTAGACCTTAAAGAGTCTATAAATGGCAAATTTGATAAAAGAACCGGAACCGATAAGTATAGAGCGTCATACCCTATGAAACTTGGATGTCACACCCAAGTTGTTCTAGGAATCTCACCTAGCACCTTCAAGCAAACTAGCTATGGAGGAATTGAAAACATGGATGTCGCACCCAAGTTGTTCTAGGCATCTCACCCAGCACCTTCAAGCAAACTAGCTATAGTGGAATTGGAGAAAATGCAACAATATTTTATATTACTCAAAATATCATTGCTTACAAAGAAGGGTTTTGGGCTCTATTTATAGCCTCATTACAAGTAGAAAGATGGGTTGAAATTTAAATTCAAAATAAAAGAAGAGGGAATTACAATTAAGGTTTTGGAATAGGTGCCAATGCTTCATAAAGATGGTTATCTTGACTTGATCTTCCACCTTCCAATTTGATCTTCTCTCTTTTTTCTTTCCTTGGCCGATTGAAGTTAAATTGTTGCATTTTAATGAGAGTGGAGCCCACTTAAAACACCTCCAAGAGAAAATTCGTGGGAAAGGGAAGAGAATTTGTAAAAAGTAGTACAACTTTAACCAACTCTCTTAAATACTTTCAAAACTTATGCCATTTAATTCCTTCAAAGCTTGTGCCATTTAATGCCTTCAAAGTTTATGCCATTTAATGCCTTTAAAACTTGTAATATTTAATTCTTCATTTAAGACTCCTTGATTACTACCTTCTTTAAGAAACTCCCTCCATCTTTAAACCACCTTCCATCGATTTTAATTCTTTGTTTGGAGAGAGAATACGTGAAAGGCTTTCTTGGAAGAAAGAAAAGGCGTAGAGCTTCCTTTCTTCAAGTAGCCAAATAAATATGGGTGTGGTCCCCTCTTAACTTCTTTCATATTATGTAGACTTAGTCAACTCCATACAAAAATAACTTAGGTCCCTTTTAAACCCAAAATAGATGCAAAGACTAATTACTAGACCCAAACAACAATTTAGACCCAATTGAGATCCAATTGGACCAATTACAACTCATAATCCCAAATACAATTTTATTAGACTCCATAGACTCAAATTGAAATTCAAACAAACTCAAATTAAATTAAACCAGATTGAATCAACTAGTAGTGATCCAAAAAAAGGTGGCATGGATGCTTCTTTCTGGCTCTGGTGTCCCCACCAATTCTTCCCAGGAGGGAGGAACTCGACCCTGTTGAGTAAGGGTCAGCTCTACTCAGGTACCTCTCAAGCAAATCCGGATCAATTCTGTAGATCCTTCCGAGTTATCCAAGAATCATCGAAATCGGGATGTCCTTGCCAATGAACTAAGTATTGCTGGTAGTCGTTATTCCGAGTGACAATCATTTTGTCGTCCAGAATTCGTTCAACCCTGTCTCTCCGATTTGAGATTTTGGCCAGTGGACAGTCAGGGATAGGCTCACTCTCAAGAATGGGGTCAGGCCCAAATGGCTCACTAGGTAGCAGTATCGGCTCCCTATACTCTGCAAGATCTGATACATTGAAAGTTGGACTTACGCCTAAATCTGGTGGTAACTCAATCTCATAAGTATTAGATCCAAACTTATAAATTATTTTGAAAGGTCCTGCACTTCGGGCATATAATTTCTTAATCATTCCAGAAAGAAATCGCTCAGGTATGAGCCTGATCATAACTTGGTTCCCTACTTTAAATTCTTTAAACCTTTTGTTTGAATCAGTAGTTTGCTTATATGAGTCATTGCTATCTTTAATTTTTTTAATGATTTCCTGATGCAAATTCTTTATGTGTTGTGCAAATGATTCAGCAGACTCAGATATGCATGCATTAATTGGTAAAGGAACCAGATCTAATGGCTTCCTAGGTTTGTATCCATGAACAATTTCAAACGGACTTTTCCCAGTAGATCTATTAACTGAATTATTATAGGCAAACTCGGCTCTAGGCGGTAATAGATCCCAATTAGCAGTACTCCCTCCCACTAGACTCCTCAATAGGTTTCCTAGACTTTAATTTATTATCTCAGTTTGGCCATCAGTTTGGGGGTGGTAGGCAGTAGAATATATCAATTTGGTTCCTAGCATATGCCATAAGGTTTTCCAAAAGAGCTAGTGAACTTCACTCCCGGTACCAAATCAATTGCATGCTAAATATCTTTTAATAGAGGTAACTGATCTGGTAAATCTTCAGGGAAAACATCCTTGAATTATTCTAATAAGTCTAGGACCTCTTTAGGATGTTCTAATTTGGGTTGATCCTGAGCTTCCTTGGTAACCAGAACCCAAACTGGTGACCCTCCAACTATTTCTCGTTCTAACTCCTTTGTAGAGATCAAGTTCAGATTAGGCTCCTTTTCCTTTAAGTGACTTGACCCTCTCTTAACATGGTCCTTGGGTGGAGCTGCATTAATCACTATCTTCTTTCCTAGATGGTGAAAAGTACATGAGTTCGATCGTCCAAACAAGGTAGCATCATGATCAAACAACCAAGGTCTACCTAAGATGATACTACTGACTCCCATTGGAAGGACATCACACCAAACTTCTTCTTGGTAGGATTGTATCTGGATTGTAACCTTACATCAAAACCTGATGGGAATGCTAGTTGCATCAATCTAGGATACCTTATAGGGGGTTGGATGTGAGACAGTTGGTAAGTTTATGCTTTTAACAACATTAGTAGAAATTACGTTGACACAACTCTCACTATCAATAATGACTTTACATACCTTATCCCCTATTCTAATGAAGGCCTGTAGGATGTTGGTCCTATGCCAATCCTCATTCTTTTTAGCTTGAGTCAGGATACATCTAACCACTCCAAGTTGATCCATACCGATGATTTCTTCTTCTTCTATATACTCATCTATTAGTTCAGTTCCAGCCTCATAAACCTCTTCATCACAAAACTCCTTAGTTTCAGGTTCCTCCAATTCAGGTCCCCCTATGTGTAGAGCTCGTGATGGACATTGAGCAGCAAAATGACCAGTCTGATTACACCTAAAGCATAGTGTGGTCTGGTTCCTATCCTTCTGAACCATAGGTGCTTTCCCTTTATCATCCTTATGAATAAACTGGGGATTGGGTCTAGTTCGATTGACAGGAACTTGATTCTGATTTGGCCTATTTTCAAAAATATTAAATCTAGTTGAGTCAGGTCGATGGGTAACAGGTCTCCTCTGAAATCTTTCAGAATCTAGAGCAATCTAGTAGGCATGTTCTAAGTCATGTACCTCTCTTAAAAATAGTTCCCTACTTATATCATCATTTAGACCTGCTCTGAACCTAGATAAAGTAATCGATTCAGACTCAGACACACCACACTGTATAGCATATTCATCAAAAAGAGTGATGTATTCGGACACAGTTCGATTTCCTTGGGTCAGCCTCTGCCATTGATCTAATAATCTCTGTTTATAAGACAAAGGTAGATATTTGGCCCTTAATCTGTATTTCATCTCCTGCCACGTATCTATAGGTTGGTTTTCCCTTTGTCCCTCTAGTCTCTCCACAGTATCCCAATATAGTCGTGCCTGCCGGATTAACCTAAACTTAGCGAATTTGACCTTACGTGCTTTCGACATAGGATACCATTCGAAATATTGATTCATGTCACTTTCCCAATCAGAGTAGATTTTAGGATCTAAGGTGCCATCAAATGTAGTTGCATCAAATCTAATACTCCTAAGGGCTCGCTCTTCCTGATCATCTATATCATACCGTGGCCTCCTAGGAATAGGATCAGGGGTAACTTCTCTGTGCTGGACTCGATGCCTAGGAATTTGGTCAGGTCTGACCTCTCAATGCTGGGCTCGGTACCTAGGGATTGGGTCAGGAGTCAATTCTGGTTGCTGGGATCCTAGGTCATGCCGAGGGATAGCTCCAACGGGTGTAGGGTCAATTTAAACACATGGGATTCCTCCAACAAACTTATTCTTCCATTCATCTGATCAAACCTCTGATCGACTTTAGTGCTAAGCTGCCTAAGCTGCTCAGTCATAGATCTCATAAGATTTTCAAGGTTTGAATCCATGGATGTACTAGGTTGGTCCTGGGGAACTTGATATGGTGTTCTAGTCCTAATAGTCATGCAAACAACTTGATGCACTCAAACAAACCTAACTGACTATAGCTAGCTAGACCTAGAGCTCAAACCAAATGTTAGGTCAAAATGACAATCTTGGTTGTAGTAACTTGGCACCTGGCCAGGTAAGTGTAAGGTTAGTGGAGGTCCCTCTTTACTTTCCTTAGACACCAATTTGAAATTGGCCAGGTAAGCGAACCAACCCACCATCCTTCGGGCTCTTGTCCCTGAACCACTTGCCTAGACACCGGACACACAAGCACACACAAACAAGTTGTCTAAATTGGCTTGACACTTGGATCGACCCGACCTTGTGAGTGTCCCTAGCTCTCTAGAGCAATAGCAATTAAGTTTCTACTCGATCTTAATTCAAAGCTTGGGTTCGAATGCAATGTTGGTTGTTTTCGGCTAGGAAAAGGTTATCAGCTCCTTCCCCCATCTGACATGTTCGAATTGCCCATAAAATCACTTAATGTATTAATACAACAGACAAACATACAAACTAATGAAAACCCAAACCATAACGAATCAAAATCATGCTTGCTGAAGTTTTGACAAAATCGTTCTCAGGCCGAAAATAAAAGAGCAAAGATTTCACAGAACTCAATAAATCATGGAAAAATTTAGTAAAATACTTTCAAATAGGATGCATTCAACAAAATAAATTTCATTATTCTTGGACTTACCTATAATCAGAAACAATTAAAATATCAGACCATATATGAGTAGATGCAGAATAGAAACTAGATGCAATGATGATAACCTAATCTAAGCATGCTCTGATACCAAATTTGATGCGGGACGGGATGGTGATGAGTGATGTGCCATGCTTATCTTGATATATATATATATATATTATATTTTGAGAGCAATAACTGATATCCTAATAGCAAAAACAAACAGGAAGACCTAAAGAAAATAAAGTGATAACTAGTTATCAAAATTACCTACCCGCATGCAGATCTTGTCAAATAACTGTAAGGGAGGATCGCGGTGATTGAGAAACCACCCTAAATTAGGTTACCTACTTTTGATTTTTAGATCTAGAGGAAGGGAAGGGGTTTAGATTTACCAATTCGCTTTAAAATTCTCTCGGTTGAAGATCTAGATCACAACACTCTAGAGTTGATGAACCCGACTCCAAACCGACCAATCCGGGGACTGGACTCCAATCACATCAGTTCCAAAGCAAGGACCCGATCTTCAGAGTTGGATCTTGAAAGGATTCTCGGGGTCTTCTTCTTCGATTTGCTTCAGGAATCTCTTCAAAGGGTTGGATGTAGACCTTAAAGAGTCTTCAAATGGCAAATTTGATAAAAGAACCGGAATCAATAAGTATAGAGAATCACACCCTACGAAACTTGGACGTGACACTCAAGTTGTTCTAGGAATCTCACCTAGCACCTTCAAGCAAACTAGCTATGGAGGAATTGGAGAAAATGCAACAACATTTTATATTACTCAAAATATCATTTCTTACAAAGAAGGGCTTTGGGCTCTATTTATAGCCTCATTACAAGTAGAAAGATGGGTTGAAATTTAAATTCAAAATAAAAGAAGAGGGAATTACAATTAAGATTTTGGAATAGATGCCAATGCTTCATAAAGATGGTTACCTTGACTTGATCTTCCACCTTCCAATTTGATCTTCTCCCTTTTTCCTTTCCTTGGCCGATTGAAGTTAAATTGCTGCATTTTAATGAGAGTGGAGCCCACTTAAAACACCTCCAAAAGAAAATTCATGGGGAAGGAAAGAGAATTTGTAAAAAGTAGTAAAGCTTTAACCAACTCTCTTAAATGCCTTCAAAACTTGTGCCATTTAATGCCTTCAAAGCTTGCGCCATTTAATTCTTCATTTAAGACTCCTTGATTGCTGCCTTCTTTAAGAAACTCCCTCCATCTTTAAAGCTCCTTCCACTAATTTTAATTCTTTGTTTGGTGAGAGAATACGTCAAAGGCTTTCTTGGAAGAAAGAATAGGCGCGGAGCTTCCTTTCTTCAAGTAGCCAAATAAATATGGGTGTGGTCCCCTCTAAACTTCCTTCATATTATGTAGACTTAATCAACTCCATACAAAAATAACTTAGATCCCATTTAAATCCAAAATAGATCCAAAGACTAATTACCAGACCCAAACAATAATTTAGACCCAATTGAGATCCAATTGGACCAATTACAACTCATAATCGCCATTCCAATTTTATTAGACTCCATAGACTCAAATTGAAATTCAAACAAACTCAAATTAAATTAAACCAGATTGAATCAACTAGTAGTGATCCAAAAAAAGGTGGCATGGATGCTTCTTTCTGGCTCTGGTGTCCCCACCATGTACCTAGCACATTTATGAGGGTCATGACCCAAGTCCTGAAAGAGTTCACTAGAAAATTTTTTATGATATACTTCTATGACATTTTGATATACAATAGGACTAAAGAAGACCACCTTAACCACCTTAAGTTAGTCAGTCAAACCCTTAGGGAGAATAGCCTTTATGCCAATCCTAAGAAGTGCAAGTTCATGACACATAGGGTTATCTTCCTAGGCTTTGTAGTCACCCTCGAAGGTGTTTCAGCTGATCCTGCAAAGGTTAAATCCATAGCTGAGTGGCCAGTCCCTACTAGTGTCCATGACGTTCAAAGTTTCCATGGCTTAGCCACCTTCTATAGGAGATTTATTCAGGGATTTAGTTCCATCATGGCACCCATCATCGACTGTATTAGGAATGGAAACTTTCAATGGACCAAAGCTACCGATAAAGCCTTCCTAGAGATTAAAGATAAAATGATACAAGCACCTGTCCTAAGATTGCCTGATTTTTTTAAAGTCTTTGAGGTTTCTTGTAATGCTTCAGGAGTGGGCATTAGAGGAGTACTTAGTCAAGAAAATCACCCTATGGCCTTCTTTAGCAAGATACTCAATGAGGCCAAAATTAAGTACTTGACCTACGATAAGGAGTTTTATGCAGTTGTACAAGCCCCTAGGTACTGGAGACATTACCTGCTATCCCAGGAATTTGTCCTTTATTCTGACCATGAGGCTCTTTAGTTCCTAAACTTCGAGAAAAGATTAAATACTAGGCATATTAAGTGGGTAGAATACATCCAAGACTATACCCTTGTGCTAAAACATCATGCTGGTACTGAAAATAAGGTAGCTGATGCCCTTAGCCATCGTGCCCTTTTTTTGAATATAGTTAGTATTGAAGTTATAGGATTTGACCAATTGAAAGAGCAATATGGATCTTGTCCTGACTTCGGTGAGATCTTCCAATCCATGAGGCAAGGACTATCTAGTGCCCATAGTGAGTACACACTAAAGGATAGTTACCTTTTCAAAGGAAATATGTTATGCATTCCCAGGACTTCACTTAGAGAATTCTTAGTTTGGAAAATCCATGCAGGAGGTTTAGCTGGTCACTTTGATAGGAAAAAGACCATTTTAGCAGTAGAAGACCAGTTCTTTTGGCCAAGCCTAAAGAGGGATGTTATCCACATTGTTTCTAGGTGTCGAACTTGTGCTGTCTCCAAATAGTAGAAGCAAAACACTAGTCTATACACCCCGCTGCCTATAGCTAGTTGCCCTTGGTAGGATCTTAGCATGGACTTTATGGTAGGGTTACCTAAGACCTTGAGGAGACACGATTCAATTTTTGTAGTGTTTGATAGGTTCTCTAAAATGGCTCACTTCATACCCTGCTCTCAGATCTTAGATACTTCCAAAGTGGCCAAACTATTCCTTGATCATGTGGTTAGGTTGCATGGCCTTGCTAAAACCATAGTGTTCGATAGGGATGTCTGTTTCACTAATTATTTTTAAAAGACCCTTTGGCACTTACTAGGAACCATGCTCAAATTTTCCACCGCCTACCACCCACAGACTGATAGCCAAACTAAGGTAGTCAACCACAGCCTAGGGAACCTACTAAGATGCCTGGAAGGTGAGCATACTGAAAATTGGGACCTTCTCTTACCTCGAGCTGAATTTGCCTATAATAGCTCAGTGAATAGGACCGTAGGCAAAAGTCCTTTCGAGGTTGTCAGTGGGTACAAACCTAATCGCTCTCTCGATCTGATTTCCCTACCCATCCATGCACGAGTCTCAAAGTCTAGAGAATCATTTGTACAGTATATTAGAGACATGCATAAGGAGATTAGCCAAAAAATTAATTTAAGTAATAATACATACAAGAAATTGGCTGATTCCCAAATGCAAGCCAAAGAATTTAAAATAGGGAATTTTGTAATGATTAGGCTTAGTCCTAAATGGTTTCTACTAGGAATCGTTAAGAAACTACATGCTCGTGGAGTTGGCCCCTATAGAGTGATAAGGAGAGTTGTCCCTAATGCCTATGTGCTTGAGCTATCCCCGAATTATGGCATTAGATCGACTTTCAATATCTCAGACTTAGTCGAGTATAGGGAGCCGGCAATGATACCCAGCAAGCCATTTGGGCCTGACCTATCCTTGGAGAGTGAACCCGACCCTGAGTGTCCATCTCCAATTTTACCTGAGAGAGGAGAACGGATTGAGCGTGACCTGGACAATCAAGCTATCACAACCTGGGGCAAAGGCTATCAATGTTACCTAGTTTATTGGCAAGGCCGACTGGAGTCTAATGATTCATGGATTACCTGAGAGGACTTGCAGCGCCTCGACCCCAATCTTCTTAAAAAATACCAAAGCTAGATGAACCCTTACTCGATAGGGTCGAGGCCCTCCCATTCCGGGAGAATTGGTGCATGCACCAGGATTAGACAGAGGCTCTTCAATGCTTTGTGGATCTCTGATTAAGGTTCTAAGTCTTTTTAAGTCCTATAATAAAGCTTAAGACATTTAAGCCTAAGTAATTTGCATTCGAGTCATGTAATTAGTAATTAGTTGGTTTCAATTTTGATTTAGTCTTGTAATTTGGCTAGATTGAGTTAATTTGGTTAAGTTAGGGTCAGTTGGTCCTGTAATTTACCAAGTTGGTTCACAAACTCAAGTTAATTCGAAGATGGGTTCGAGATAGTTTGAAGATGGGTCCACAAGTGGGCAATCAAGTCAAGCCCAATTGAAGATGAGTCAAGCTATCGCTCCTCCATGCCAAGCTAGGAGTGCCAACTCATGGAATGCCACATCATCAATGCCACATGGCATGGGAGATGCCACTTCATCAAATTCAAAGCAAGCACCATTGGGTGGCCAAGTTCAAGATGAAAGTCCAAATTCAAAATCCATGTTAGATGCCAATTAACCTCCCCTTGATCCAAGCAGACAACATCCTCACTCGACTCCCAAAATCAAGCCATTCCACCAAGATCAAGCCAAGTCATTGTCGGCCAAGCTTCATGAAAAAGAAATTCAAAATTCAAGTTGGACGCCCCTTGGAATGAAATTTCAAATTCAAAATTAGGTGCCCCCTTGATTCATCCTCAAATAAAGTTTTGTAACTCCTTTTCAATTTGAATTCAAATGAGGACTTGGGAGCTTGTAAATATGGCTCTAATCCCCTTGTAGAAGACATTGATGATGAATGAAAAAAATATGAAATTTTCTTTTCTTTAGCCCTTGTCTTGTGACTTGGAACTCTATGAGAGAGTGAGCCTTTGTTATTTAGAACATCGAGGGTAATGAGGCCCCAGGTATCTTCTTCCTATGCAAGCCAACAATCCACCTCCCAAGCTGGGATGCCCCACTAGATGCTCTTCTTGGATGCCCAACAAGAAGAACCCCTCTTGACCGCCAACCTCAACTTTTTTCCCCATCATTTCTTTGCTATCTTCTACCTTCTTATTTTTCTAACTCGTTTCTAGGCTGCTTGCAAGTCCTTTCGGTACCACGGACAAAGGAGTAGGCCTACCTTGCCTTCAGGACCATCTGACGAAAAGTTGATGAATCCATAGGGTTGAGGGCCTGATCTTCCAGGCTGCATCCGTAAGTATGAGCGAACTCAGTATCGGGCACTTCAAAACTTCAAAAGGTTTGCACTCCCTAATCTCCTGGGTAGGGTATTGATTTAGAGCTAAGTCCTATCGGGGTTTCACAATCCCGGGATCCTTCTTTATTACTATTTAGGGTCTATGTCTGCATTGATGCAGGACAAATAATTAAAGCTTAATTATCAAAGAATAGTAGAGAATATTTTTTTTAGATTTTTTCAAATTTTGAAGGAAAACTCAAAGGAGACAGTAAAGGAAACTAGTTCTAGTTAACTACCAGCACAAGTAAACCTATAAAGTAACTAGAAAGCAAGACTTGGTGGTTGAGAAACCACCATAAACTAGGGTTTACTTTCAACTAATCAAAAATTAAAGAGAAGGGATTAGGTTTTCAGTTTTACCAACGAAAATTGCTCCTTTGAAATAGATCTTGCAGGACTCTCAAGATTGTCATGGCAGGGTTTCAAGAAGTTAATCCTGGGCTCCGATCTTCCATGCGATGCTAGTTTCAATGCAAGAATACCTGTCTTTGATTCCAGATCACCTGTAAACACTTAACAAAGAAAAATAAAGTTAAGAAGTAGCGAAGGAAGGAAAAAGTCAAAGCTCCTAGCCTAATAAGGATTACTCTTCCTAAAGCCTTATGGAGTGGTTATCTCTACCCTAAGTGTAACCCTAGTTAGGAGAGTGCATGGGAGATTTATAAATACCCCACCCCTCTTCCTCTTGTAATGAACTTTTTCTTATGAATACAACCTTGCTGAAATTTTGAGTTATTGCCTTGTGTTTGGTGTTCTAGTATTGGTTCTCTTATTTTTGTGTGCTCTCCTTGTGTACCCTGGCCGAATCCCTACTGCCCTAGCACCCTTCTGCATCCTCGGAGATCAGCCATGCCCAAAGGAAGATGCCCTAGCTGCTGCCCCAATCAAGCAATTGCTTCTTCCCCAGGATGCCCACACCTAAACCTAGTTTCTTTCAATTCTAAACCCTAATTTTTATCCCTTTATTTAATTGCTATTTTGATTGACCCTTGATGCTTGCAGGATCCCCTAGGTGTTTCACCTCCCTAGAGGAGGCTTTTCTTGCCTCCAAGATCGCCTAAATCAGCCATCTAATCGAGGGAACCGAGCTTCATCATCCAGGCTCCAATCAGAGTGCTGTGTGATCTCTTCATCAAAAATTCTTCAAATCACTGATTGGTAATATCCTTCCCTTCTTTTAATTTTTGATTTGATGAAGATAAGCTATCCTAATCTGGAAGTTTCTCAATTCTCGAGTCCTGGTTATTTATTATTTTGCACGAGTTTGCCTGCGATATGATGATTTTTTACATTGCTACTCTATCTGCTAGTTCTTTGCTTAACTTTGAAATTTAGCCTACAAACATAAATTATAAAAATCACAAAAAAAAATTTATTTTACTATTTTTGTTGCATATTTAGCAATCTTAGAGTCATCCCGCATCAGTTTGGTATCAGAACGGGTTTAGGATAGTTTTTATCTACATTAGGAATACAAACCCTAATTTCTTCATCCTATCCATTGCATTAGGTGTCTAGGTTTCATCTGATTTTGACCACCTAGGAATTTTATTTTTTTGTAAAAATCTCATTTCATGTCCTCTATTTTGTCTTGATAATTATCATAATTTTTAATTAATTTTACAAAAACCATAAATCCATAAAATTTGGCATATTATAAACCCTAACAAAATCCTGAGATTTCTGTAATAGTCCAAAAACCCTAGGATTTGTATCATTATTTGATTTTTTTTTTACAAAAAATCTGATAGAGTTCATTAGCACCATCCATCCTTTGTCTTAGAGTTTTTTTGATTTTTTTCTACAGCAAAATCTATGTCAAAATCTTCATCTTTTAAAACCCTAATTCTGATATTTCTGCACTTGACTCAACCTAACCTAATCAACTTCCACACACCCCAATCCCAAGCCCAATTGATTGCTAACCTAATCAACCTAAACTTAACTTGTCACCTCATAAAACACACATATAATATTTTATTTTTTTGATTGTTTTGGGTTGCATCAGGACCATTGAATGCCATCATCTTTTTAATCTAATCTTAAGGGCAATCAGTATAATATCAGGGCAGGATTTCATCACCTGTCCTGAGCCCAAAACAACCATCATCATACTGACCTAAATCTAATTAAAATTAATTAGATCTATTTTGACCTAGAGTGCTAGGTGACATCAACAGGTCGGGTCCAAATTGTATGGGCCAACTAGTGCATTTAATCATGTGGCTATTACTGAAAGCTGGTGTTTAAGGCTGAGGGTCTAGAGTCAAACGACCTAAGTGGTGTTGCGGTTTTTAATTGGGTCACTGTGAAAGTAGGGGGGCCTCCCACACTCCCACCCTCTACCTGGCCAGAGGAAGGATTAGCTTTGGGTTAAGTATAAGTTAAGTTGACCCATCCAGTTTTGGCTCTAGGTCTAGGAAACCCTAGAAGCTAACCTTTTTTGCATGCTTGGCTGCACCATTCTATTTTGATTGATTGATTATTGCATGACCACCAAGTCAGGAGTCCAGTACAGTCAGTCTAAACCCAACCCCAATTCAAACATGGAGTCCAATTTTGAAGCCATCCTGAAAGCCATGACTAAACAGCTAGCTCAGTTGAACCAAACTAATATCCAAACTCAAATCTAGTCAGCCCAAATGAACACCCAAAACCAAGACCAGTTTGATCATATGAACACCCAAACCCAAAACCAGTTTGACCAATCCCGGGACCAGTTTGCTCAATTAACCACCCAGCTTAAACAAATGACCCAATCAAATAACCAAACAACCAATAGGGTGGAATAATTAGCCACTAGATTGGACCAAGTAAAGGATCGACTAGGAACCGTAGAAAGAACTTAGGAGTCTAACACTGAACCTAACCCTGATTCAGCACCTTCTACCTCTTATAACCCTAAGAGAGCCCAAACCCATGAACCCTTTGTAGAACATAACCCTAAGATACCCCAAAACCAGGATCAATTTAGAGAGCCTAACCATAAGGGAAACCAATACCAGGATCAATATCATGACCCTAACCATAGGAGACCCAATCATGAGGAGCAAGACCAGGATGATAGGCTTCTTAGGAGCATCAGGATAGACATACCTACCTTCAATGGCAGCCTAGATCCAAAGGTCTATATAGACTGGGAGAGAGGTATGGATAGGTACTTCAAATTTTATGCCTTGAGTGATGAGAAAAAGTATCAATTTGTCCAGCTCAAGCTAATTGATCAAGCTAGATTATACTGGGAGCAAGTAGAACAACTCAATAATCAGATAGGAACTACACATTGCCACCTGGAAAGCCATGAAATTAAAGCTTAGGGCTAAGTATGTTCCACCATACTATCAGCAGTGTCTCTTAGATCAATGGTAGAGATTAAGACAAGGGACCAAAACTATGAATGAATACATAGCCTAGTTTGATGAGTGCGCCCTAAGATGCGGCATAGGTGAACCTGAGTCAGTTACCCTCTCTAGGTTTAGAAATGGTCTTAGAGAGGATATCCAAAAGGAGCTATACGTTAGAGACGTTGAAAGCATGGCCCATGCCTATCGTGTAGCTGAAAACGTTGAGAGGTTCCAGAAAGTACCAGTAGTTAGGAGACCTGAACCCTTTAAATCCAACACTCCTAGCTTTAGGTCCAACCAGAACCAGTTCTACCCAAACCGACCCAGCTATAACAAAACTCGTCCCAACCCTAACCAAAGTCGGCCAAACCCAAACCCAAGTCGACCCAACCCCAATCCAACCCGTCCCAACCCTAATCCATCTCGTCCTAACCCAAGTCCGAGTCAAGCTAGCTCAAGTAACTCAGCATCTTTTAGGAATGATAAGGATAAGGCACCAGCTTTTCAGAAGAACCCAAGCCCCAATCCCAATGCTTGTTTTAGGTGCAATAAGGTAAGTCACTTTGCTAGCCAGTGTCCCACTAGGTCTTTGCACATAGGGGAGCTTGTGGAAGATGAGCCTGAACCCAATGAGGATGAGGAAGAAGAGGAATTCCCCATAGAAGACTTAGAGTTAGTTGAATCAATAGATACCCAGGTAGAAGCCACCCTAGAATCAGTTGACCCTCACCATATCTACATAGAAGACCACCCAACACTAGTTGAACTTGACCACACCCAAACTAAACCTGTAGTGGAAGAATCATTAGGTGAAGAAACCCATGACTTTATGACTGCAACTCTACCTGAGGAGACTTCAGAAGAGAACCCAATTGTAGAGTCTAGTCCTAAACTTCATGAGCCAGAAGAGTTAATTAAGGACTTGATCTCTTATCAGTACCCTCAAGATGAAGTTATTCCTTTAACTCCAATTGATCTCTTCCCTGAAATTAATGACCCATTCTTTCATAATGTAGACCCTGTAGGAATACCCCAAACCCATAAGGTAAACTTCATTAGTCTAGGACTAATCTCTGGCACACCTTCTTACATTCCATTCTATCCAATCAATCCCAAACCCTTTTTCAGTCAGACTAACCCTAAATCCACCTCATATTTTTTCACTTTTCATGAATTTTCTTATGTTTCTTTAACCATTCATTTGCATTTTATAGAAGTAAGCATACTACACTCATACATTGTGCTTGTTAGGTTTGCATCTTACTTCTTACATACCCTTTGGCATTTAGTAGGCATACATAGTAAATTTTCATGTGCATGCTGGTGCGGGCACCAGGGCCAAAAGAAGTCGACAGGTTGAATCCATATCCCTGTGGATCACTTATAAGTAAAACCCTGAACCCAACCCTATTTATACTGTAAATATTTATTTTAAATTTTGTTATTTTGGTTTAGTTAGAGTAAACCCTTTTTACCAATTGTAATTAGAGTTTTGTTTATTTTGGGATAAAATCCTTTTTACCCAAGTTGAGTCAAAATCCCAATTAAGTCAAACCCTAATTACCAAATTGGGATCTTAGTGGTCCAATTTAATTAGCCCTTTTTACCAACTTTAATTGGATTTTTATTTTGAAAGCCTAATTAAGTATGGTTAGTTCAGTTAGTTGGTTAAAATATGTGGTTAGTTATTTATTGAGTCCATGTAATTAGTTAATTGAGTCCTGTATTATGAGAGGGGACCAAGACAGCATCCCATGTGCACCCAAATGAAGATTCAAGACAACCCATGTACTTGTCCAAGCCACAACCTCTTCTTGGCACCATCTTTTCAAGGATTTGGACATCACCATATGACATTTGGACATCACCACATGACATTGGGACAACACCATTTGGACATTCTATTTTGGGACAAGGACACATGCCATATCACTTGTGTTTGGACATGTAACATCACCCTATGACAAGACTCTTTGGTCGGCCCATGAGAAGAAAAATCAGGCGCCACTTATTTTTGAGATAAGTAAAGCAGAAGGACTTCTCCCAGATGGTGCCCTTCCACTCACAATTATTCCATGCCAAATGAAGAATTCGGCTAACAAATCCTTCTCTTCCTTGATGCCACTTGCTAGGGAATTTCAAGCCAAATACCTTATCTCAAGTGTTGGAGGTCCAAGGGTTTCTACTCCTAGTATTTCGATCAAACAAGTTGCTTGTTGCTCAAGTTGCAAGAACTCAAGAGTTTCATCAAAATACTTGAGTCCTCTCCAATCCAAATTGAAGAGTCCATGCAGAAGGCTACATTATTTAGACTCTTGAGTCCACCCATCATGACCAACCAAGGAAGCAATCATGGCCCTTCATTGAAGTTCATCTCCATCTCCATCTTGGTGGCAACCTTGGATAAGAGCCCCATTCACTCCATCAAGCAGGAGTCCAGGCTACTTGGATCTAAATTTTAGATTTGTAGTCCAAAGGGAACAAAAGCCTTGTATCTGATTCCCTTACTTCACTGGTTAGGGGTCTATAAATATCCCACTAGCCCCCCCTTTTAATTCATGAAATTATTATTGAAATACAGCAAAATTCTGCTGAGTTTTTTCTTTGCTGTGTGCATCGTGGGGTGTGAGGCACTATTTATCCAGGCCATCAAAAATCCAAATCCACCATTCCTAAACCCTTCTTTCTTTCATTCTTTCCTTTCATTTGTTGCTTCCTAATTTGTTTTTCTTTGTTGAGTGTGCAGGTGATCAAGAATTGAAGCCAGGGTTTCTTGCCTCCAAACCAGCATTGCATGGAAAATCGGAGCCCGGAAGCAAGATCTCGTAATCCTGTCTCTACAATCTTGAGAGCCCTTCCTGATCTACATCAAGAGAGAGATCTAAGTTGGTGCAACTGAACCTTTCCCTTCTCATAATTTTTATCTCATTGAATAGATCCTAGTTTACGGTGGTTTCTCAACCACCAGGTCCTGCTTTTAAATTGCTTTATAGGTTTATTAATGCGGGTAAGAGACTTATTAGTTTTTTTTACTGTCTCCTTTGAGTTCTCCATTAAAATCTGAAAACATAAAAAAAATATTGATTACTATTATTATTATTTATTTATTTATTTTGCATTAATTTTGGTATCAGAGTAGGTTAAACTAGGGTTTAATCACTCTTGTGCTGAATTTTTTTGCAACTTAGTTCTCTTTAAGTACTCGAATCGGGTGCTTCACCATGGCCGTCCGATCATAGGAAAAAGTAGGGCTGCAAGATCCTCACAACCCATTCAAACAGGATTTCCTATGGTGTATAGGGGTGCTGCTATGAATTGACCCTTGAAGATGAAAACGAAGAGATAGGTTTTAATTTCTGCATCTCAGCTATCTTAGTATATACTCTGTTCTTTTAATTGTTTCTATATGTAGATAACTTATAATTGCCTAATTCTTATTTTGTTGGATCCATCATAATTGAAAGTATTTTTCAGATTTTTCTCATGAATTATTGAGGTTTGTAGGTTTTCTGCTTGCTGGAATATTGCCTGAGAACATTCTGTTCTGAATTTCAACAATTCTAGTTTAGGGTTCTTTTTGCATAAATCTTGCATATTTTAATTTCCTGCATCTTAGGGTTTTTTCTGCAAAATATATCTCTACTGAAAAATATAAAAAAAAAATAATTTAATTTATTTTTTTATTATTTTAATTATTTTAGTTTGATTGATCCAGTGTTTCATCTTGTATGTGCATCATTTAAACCTAATCTTAAGGGCATTCAATATCTACATAAGGGAGGGATTTCATAACCCTTCCTTAGCCCACAATCACTACCATTGCATCGGTCCTAACCTTAATTAAAATTAATTAGACTTAATTTGCTCTAATGAGCTAGGGATACCAACAGGTCGGGTTCTAAGTATTTTGTGTAAGCTAGTACACCCAATCCTTTGATTATCACTTGAACCTTGTGTCAAGGCTAGAGATCCAGAGGCAAATATCCTAAGCAGTATCATGGTTTTTAATTAGGACCCTGCGAGAGCAGAGGGAGACTCCCATGACCCCACCTTTTACCTGACCATTGGACAGGGTAATTATTGAATTGGCTATAAGTTGAGCTGACCCATTATACTTGAGCTCTAGGTCTAGGAAACCCTAGTTTGAGTTGAGTTCGATGTGTTTGCATTCCATAGCTACTAGATTAGGAGCCCAATACCAGTAGTTCAAACCCAAACCTAACCTAGCTTGACCATGGAGTCTAGCCTTGAGACCTTCTTTAGGACTATGACTGAACAGTTAGGACAACTTAACACTAGGTTTGACCAACTAGATGATCGATTAGGTAACCTAAAGAAAACCCGTAAGACCCGTACTGAACCTAAACATGAAACCCCATGTCCTATACCTCCCAACCCTAGGATAGCCCCTCTCCATGACCCCATCTGGGAGACAAACCATAGGAGACCCAATTATGATTCCATAGACCAAGATGAGAGAGCCACTGGGAACTTTAGTTTATCAGCACCCACCTTTGGTGGTGATCTTGATCTTGAGGATTACAATAATTGGGAAGAAAGTATGGATATATATTTTGAGAGGGAACTAGTGTCTGACGAAAGAAAGTTTAAGATTGCTAAGCTTAAGTTAGTACGCCAGGCTAGAATTTATTGGGATGATTTCAAAAGAATGATCAGACGAAGCAGAGATATACCCATAACTACCTAGAGTGACATGAAACTTAAACTTAGAAAAAAGTACCTACCTAGATTATATGAACCTAGTTCCTATACACTCAAATACTTTAAACCCAGCACCTACGAATCCAGATCCATGACCTATAGAGCTGAACCTATATTCTATGAACCTAAGGAACCCATAACCATTAGTTGGCTAGAACCCACTAAGATCAGTACACCTAGTCAGAACCTTCAAATCAGTCCACCTCCCCTTAGTCAACCCACCCCTACTACACCAGTTATTCCCAAGGATAACATTGAAGAGGAAGTAGGTAGGATAGACTCAGAATTAGCTGACCCAATAGGCACCCTGATGCCAGAGAAGGAGGGATTGCTGGTGAGCATAGAAGTCACCAAGGGATTAGGGCTTGCACTCAAGAACAGGAACCAGGGTGTCACACCCACTCCAATCTGGAGGAAAACTCAAAACTCATATCAAAATAATTTTTTAGTTTGTATTCATAAGAAAAAGATACTTCATACAAGAGGAGAGGGGTGGTATTTATAGATTCACCCCAGGGTACATGACTTGAGGGTTAAGAAACCCTGGTGGACCTGGTCAATGGTGGACCTGGTCAATATTGGGCCTTTGTCTTGGACTGGAGCTCTCTCTTGCGAGCTTGGTGGCATGAAAGGACCCAAGTGCATGAAGGCCAGCTCTGGTTGGGGGGGCCTAGTGAATCTCCTGGCTGCGACCTCTCCTCTTGTTCATGACCTGAATGGACTCGATTGGACTTGACTGAAATAAAATGACTAGACCTGACTAAGCGAACTCAACTGACTCAGTTGTCTCTCTTTATTACAGGACTCAACTGGCTCACTTTGATTCAAGTGACACAGGACTAATGGACCCAAGTAAAATAAAATAAAATAGACTTTCGGTCCCCATCATTCTCCTGCAGTGGGGAGAACTCGACTCCATCGAGTATGGGTGAGCGGGGGTTTGATGGAACCGGAACCAATCACAAAAGACTAGGTTCTTCACTTTTCTTTTTTTTGTTTCTTTTTTTTATTAGCAGCTCTGAGATCTGTGCTTCACCATCTTTGGGCTGCTTTGAGATCTGTGTGCTTTGAGGAGTGTGTGCTTTCACGTTCATGCAATAATAGTTTCTTCACCATGAACCAAAGCCAGGACAGGGGATAGGTCTTCTCGCCAGATCTCATCGGCGACGGTGGCGGGAATGGAATAGAGCCCGCCGGAGATGATGGAGATGTTAGATGACAGCACAGTTGGTTCGGCGAAGCGCTCTCCATTGAGGTTCTCCGATCGAAAGGGAGGAGATGCCATGGCAAGTGGCATGGATGGATCCAGGGCTGGGTCAATTCCATTTGGCTACAAGCGGGATGGGGTTCCAGTAGTGGTTGAGAGTCAAGATGGTGGCCGGAGGGGTTGGCACAGTAGCGGATGACGTCGATGAGGAGGGAGCTCGAGGATGGACTCGATGCAGTGACCACGGACCATGACGAGGCAGGGGAAAGCGGAGGCGGTGGAGTGGAGAAGACTTGATCAAAGATATGCCGTCGGCTGCTAGCAGTGGCATCACAGATAGACAACGCCAGTGGGGGCATTGGGGGGTCATGAGACAGAGGCGGAGGAGGCTCGATTTGGGCCTGGGCAGAGATGGTCCAGCTATGAGTATGCGGCGGTCGTGGGCACGTGCGATGGAGGGTCCCGATCGGTGCCGTGAATGACGAGGGGGAAGGCCGGATGGGAGATTTGTAAGATATAGGGAAAACTGAGGCTCGGATAGATGGACCAATGATGGGTGGGATGGTCGCCGGGCATCAGCGGGAGGAGGGATATGGGCAGGGTGTCTAGCGTCTCGGCAGCATGGGTGATTGGGTTCCGATTGGCATTGGTGGAGGCGTGATCGGTGGCATTCCTGGTTGCAGACGATATGGAGACGGGTTTCACGGGTGGAGGTGGTGGGGGCACCTAGATTTGATATAGATTACTGGGCCCTATTTGGTTTACCTAGCCATGTGTCAAATTTTGTAATCAACTAGAATTGAGTCCTGTAATAAGTTGAGGTTAGTTGATTTTTCTCAACCCTCAACCTAATCAGTATTTTAAGTCTTGTACATTAATTATGAGTCTAGTTTGAGCCCGATTTTTATACAAGAGAGAAGGTCACCCTATTTTGGAGTTCCACCAGGCTACATCCAGGAGTCAGAGGCTGCTACATCAGCCTATTGGTTGTGTGACAACTTAGGATCCAAGATGCTTCCAGAAACCCTGATTCTTTCTAGATGTCCTCCAGATGCCTAGATTCTTCCTCAGATACTAGAGCTTATTCATAAACTAGGGAATCCATGATTCCAGAGGTTCACCTGCATCCCAGCCCAAAGAAATCAAGCCTAGGTGCCAAGGCCATGCCCTTAAGAAGCAAGATTCCAGGGAATATTCTTGCTACCAGGCTACCAGGCCACCCCAGCTTCCAGAGGCCCAAACCCATGCACCCAAGCCCCTTTGGGCTGGCCCCTTACTGCTCTTAGAGTTCCAACATGCCCCCTAGGCATCCTTGAAGTGCTGACCACGTCCAAAGAGGTTTGACCAAGTCCAAGTTAAAGAGAAGAAGGAGAAGACCAAGTTTATTCCTATCCTGGTTGGGATTTCTAATCCTTTTAAACTTTGTAATTCTAACTTAGCTAGGAAAGGACTTGTATTCCAATTTGGAAGAGGACTTGTAATCCAAGTATAACCATGGTTAGTGAGGGCATAAGAACTCTATAAATACCCCACCCCTCCCCCTCTTGTAAGAATCTCTTTCTTATGAATACAACTTGCTGAAATTTTGAGTTATTGCCTTGTGTTGGTGTTTTGTTTTGGTTCTTTGGTTCATGTTCTTGTGCTTGGATGAATTCCTTGCTGCCCTAGCATCCTTTTACACTCTAAATCACTACCATCCAAGACTTCACACATCCAAGAAGGAGTGCCCTAGGCCGCCAAGCAAGGAGTTCTTCAACAAGCTTCAAATAGCCATCTTCTAACCCTAATCCCAATTCCTTTCAACCCATAGTTCCTTTCTTATTTTTAAATTGCTTTTTTGATTAACCCTGATACTTGTAGGATCCCTGAGGTGCTTTCTCTCCCCTGAGGAGGCCTTCTTTGCTGCCCAGACTGCCCAGATTTGCCACCATATTCAAGGGAACGAAGGCTTCTTCTTTCAAGCTCCGATCAGAGTGCGTGTGATCCCTACTGCTATTGAATTTTAATCTCTGACTGGTAGGAAACCTTTCATTCTCTTATTATCTGATTTAATGAAGAAAAGATATCCTAAACTGGGAGTCTCTCAACTCTCGGGTCCTGGATATCTCATTAGTTTGCATATTTTGCCTGCGATCCGATGATTCTTTGCACTGTTAGTCTTTCCTCTAGTTCTTACATTATTTTGGGAATCTAGCCTGCAAATAAACTTATAAAAAATCATAAAAAAATTATTTTATAGTTTTCCATGCATTTTCAGTAGTCTTAAAGTCATCCTACATCAGTTTGGTATCAGAGAGGGTTTAGGATAGTTTTTAATTTTCTTTGCATTCACAAACCCTAATTCTGCATTTTATCCACTTCATTAGGTGTCTAGGTTTCATCTGATTTTAGCATCATAAACATTTTATTTTTCTTTGAAATTTGGACTGAATGTATTATGTTCTATCATAGTAATTATCAAAATTTTTAATTATTTTTACTGAAATCCTAAATCTCTAAAATTTGGCATAATAAGAACCCTAATAGAATCTTGATAATTTCTGCAGCAGTCCAAAAAATCCTTGGTTTTTATTATCATCTAATTTTTCTATACATGGAATTTGGTAGACATCATCCACACCATCTGTCCTCTGTTATATATTTTTTTGAATTTTTTTTATATCAGGATCTATGTCAAACTCTGCAACCACTGAAACTCTAATTCACTGATTTCTGCTACATTCTGCATCTTGACTCAACCTAACGTAATCAACTACCAAACCCCCAATCCCAAGCCAAACATTGTTTGATAACCCCAGTTAACTTAAACCTAACTTGACACATCATAAATCATTTAAAAATATTTTATTTTCTGATTGTTTTAGATTGCATTAGGGCTATTGATTGCCATTATTTTAACCTAATCTTAAGGGCTACTCAAAATCTCAGATCAGGGCAGGATTTCATCACCTGTCCTGGGCCCAAAACTACCATCATAATACTGACCCAAGCCTAATTAAAATCAATTAGACCTAATTTGCCTTAGTGTGCTAGGAGACATCAACAGGTCGGGTCTGAGCTGTGTGGGCTAACTAGTGCATTTAATCTTTTAGCTATTATTGAAAGCTGGTGTCTAAGGATGGGGGTCCAGAGTCAAACGACCTAAGTGGTGTTGTGGTTTTCAATTAGGTCCCTACGAAAGCAGGGGGGGCCTCCCACACTCCCACCCCCAACCTGGCCAGTGGAAGGATTAGCTATTGGGTTAGGTGTAAGTTGAGCTAACCCACCCAGTTTCTGGCTCTAGGTCTAGGAAACCCTATATTATACTAGCCTTTTCTTTCTCTTTTGCATGCTTGGTTGCATCATTTAATTTTGAATGTTTGATTTGTTGCATGAACACTAGATTAGGAACCCAATACCAGTAGACTTAATCCAATCCAACTAGTGTGACCATGAAGTCCAACCCTAGGAGAGCCCAATACTCTGATCCATATATGGAGCCCAACCCTTGGAGAACCCCATACCATGACCCATACTTGGAGCCCAACCCTAAGAGAACCCAATACTCTGACCCTTACCAGAAGTCCAACTATAGGAAGCCCAATTATCAAGTACCCACCTTCAGTGGCACCTCAAATCCTGAGGATTACATAGTCTGGGAAAAAGATATGGAACAATATCTTGAATGGTATGGCCTGAGTGATGAGAAAAAGTATCAATTTGTCCAGCTCAGGTTAACTGATTAAGCTAGATTATATTGGGACCAAGTAGAAAGACTCAATAATCAGATAGGCAACCTACCCATTACCACCTGGGAAGCCATGATGTTAAAGCTTAGGGCTAAGTATGTTCCCCCGTACCATCGACAGTGCCTTCTAGACCAATGGAATAGGTTATATCAAGGAAATAGGTCTGTGTCGGAGTATATAGCCCAACTTGAAGAATGTGCCTTTAGGTGTTGCCTAGATGAACTCGAATCAGTGACCTTATCCAAGTTTGAGACTGGCCTTTGTGAAGACATCCAATGGGAACTATCTCATTAGCAAATTCAGAACTTAGAGGAAGCCTATAACATAGCTTTGGAATTCGAGTCAATCCTTAGGACTGAACCCATAACCTATGAACCCATAACCCTTAGTCAGCCTGAACCCCATAGGATCAGCACCCCAGACCCTAGCTAGTTTTCCTTTAGCCAAACCCCTCCTACTACCCCATTGGTTCACCAAGATGACCTAGAAAAAGAAATATATGAGGCTGATCCAAGTTTAGTGGAGTATGAAGATGATGAGTCTATTATAGATCTAGAGGAAGAAACACCTATAGAAGACCCAGAAGTAGTTGACTATAATCAAACCCTAATAGAATCCAACCCAAAATTAGTTGAGTCTGAAGTCCAACCCAGTTCAACCATGGAGTCCAATCTAGAAACCCTCAAGGCCCTAATTGAACAATGGGCCTAGAAAATTAACCAATTCCAAACCCAGTTTACCCAATCCACCACCCTAGAATCAGTTAACCCTGACCAAACCCAGGTAGAAGCCAATCCAATGTTAGTTGATCCAGTAGAAACCCAGGTAGAAGCCAATCTAATATTAGTTGATCTAGTAGATACCCAAGTTGAAGCCACCCTAGAGTTAGCTGACTTTAACCACACCCAACCTGTAGTGGAAGAACCTTTAAAGGAAGAAGACCATGAGGAATCCAGTCCCACTATTAGAGCTTTACTTGAGGATCCACTAGAAGAAAGCCCAATTAGAGAGCCCAGTCCTTTGATTTATGAACCAGAAGAGTTTATTAAGGACTTAATCTCTTTAGATCAATGTCCTCAAGATGAACTCACCTCTTTGACACCACTTGATCTTTTTCCTGAAATCAATGATCCCTTCTTCCATTATGCAGACCCTTTAGATATGACTCAAACCCATAAGGTAAATCTCATTAGTTTAGGCCTCATCCATGAAATCCCTTCTTATATCCTATTCTACCCAATCAACCCAGGACATTCTTCTTACTTTCTATCCTATCAGACTAACCCTGAGTCCACCTCGTATTTTTTGCCTTTTCTTGAGTTTTCTTGTACTTGTTTAACCATTCACCTGCATCATGTAGAGGTTTGCATGTTGCATTCATTTATTGCCCTCGTTAGGTTTGCATATTACTTTTAATATACTTTGTGGCATTTGCTAAGAGTACATAGTAAGTTCTCATGTGCATGCCATGCTAGGATCAAATCTAAAGAGTCTATAGTCTGTTAGGTTTTGTTCCTAGAGTCCAATAAATTTCATTTGATAGAGAAGCCTAGTCAAGTCTTTTAGGTATTAGTTGAATCAATAAATACACAACCTGAATTACATGTATGCACCTGCACTACCCTCTGCATAGCATATGCATATGAAAATTAGTCAAAAGCTAAACATAACTAATGAATTAAATAACAACTTGGCTAATTCCCAAAATAGAGATAAAGAATTTTGCAGGGGATTTTGTAGTTGTAAAGGATTTTCTGCTCACGAAGCTGGCCATCCAAGATAATGAAGGGTAATGGACCCAGTGCCTATGTGTGTGAGATACTACCTAATTTAGGTATTAGCTCCACCTTCATCATCTCAGATCTTATAGAGTCTAGGGAGCCAGTAGTGATACCTAGCGAGCACCTTGAGCCTATCCCTCCCTTTGAGAGAGAACCCACCCCAGAGTGTCCACATATAATTGGCCAAATAGTGAGGAAAAGATCTAGAGAATCTTGGATGATCAAGCCATATGTACCCAAAATTGAGGCTATCAGAGGTATTTGGTTCGATGGCAAGGTCGGCCAGAATCTAAGGACTCGTGGATCACCCATGAGGATCTGCGATGCCTCAACCTAGACCTACTCGAGCACTATGAGAGCCAAGTTATCCCATACTCGACGGGGTTGAGTTCCTCCGACCTTGGGAGAATTGGTGGGGGCACCAGGATTAGACACAGATTACTGGGCCCTATTTGGTTTACCTAGCCATGTCTCAAATTTTGTAATCAACTAGAATTGAGTCCTGTAATAAGATGAGGTTAGTTGATTTGTCTCAACCCTCAACATAGTCAGTATTTTGAGTCATGTACATTAATTATGAGTCCATTATGTGCCCGATTTTTATACAAGAGAAGAGGTCACCCTATTTTGGAATTCTACTAGGCTACATGCAGGAGTCAGAGGCTGCTACATCAGCCCATTAGATTTTGTGTGACAACCCAGGATCCAAGATGCTTCCAGAAACCCTGATTCTTTCTAGATGTCCTCCAGATGCCCAGATTCCTTTCCAGATGCTAGACTTATTCCTAAACCAGGGAATCCATGATTTCAGAGGTCCACCTGCATCCCAGCCCAAAGAAATCAAGCCCAGGTGCCAAGCCCAAGCCCTTAAGAAGCAAGATTCTAGGGAATATTCTTGCTACCAGGCTACCAGGCCACCCCAGCTTCCAGAGGCCCAAACCTATGCACCCAAGCCCCTTTGAGCCATCCCCTTGCTGCTCCTGGATGCCCAACATGCCCCCCTAGGCATCCTTGAAGTGTTGACTACATCCAAAGAGGTTTGACCAAGTCCAAGTTGAAGAGAAGAAGGAGAAGACCAAGTTTATTCCTAACCTAGTTGGGATTTCTAATCCTTTTAAACTTTGTAATTCTAACCTAGCTAGGAAAGGACTTGTATTCCAATTTAGAAGAGGACTTGTAATCCAAGTATAACCATGGTTAGTGAGGGCATGGGAACTCTATAAATACCCCACTCCTCCCCCTCTTGTAAGCATCTCTTTCTTATGAATACAACTTGCTGAAATTTTGAGTTATTGCCTTGTGTTGGTGTTTTGTTTTGGTTCTTTCATGCCTCCAAGACAAAGGTCCATAGTTAACCAGGTCCACCAAGGTTTCTTGGCCCACAAGTCAGGGTTTCTTAGCCCTCAAGTCATGTACCCTGGGGTGAATCTATAAATACCACCCCTCCCCTCTTGTATGAAGTATCTTTTTTTTATGAATACAAACTAAAAAACTATTTTGATCTGAGTTTTGAGTTTTTCTCTAGATTGGAGTGGGTGTGATGCCCTGGTTCCTGTTCTTGAGTGCAAGCCCTAATTTTCTGGTGACTTCTACGCTCGCCAAAGACCCCTCGCTTCTTTGTCCCGCATCAACTTGGTATCAGAGCGCAGACGAATTAGGGTACGTTTCTTCTTCCTGAATTTTCTCTGTGCCAACACCCCTGCTACCATCATCCAGATCATATCCACCTCCTAATGCGGGATGACTCTAAGACTGCTAAATATGCATGGAAAATAGTAAAATAATTTTTTTGTGATTTTTAATAAGTTTATTTGCAGGCTAGATTTCCAAAATAATATAAGAACTAGCGGAAAGACTAGCAGTGCAAAGAATCATCGGATCGCAGGCAAACACATGCAAACTAAAGAGATATCCAGGACCTGAGAGTTAAGAAACTCGTGGTTTAGGCTAGCTTTTCTTCATTAAATCAGATAATAAGAGAAGGAAAGGTTTTTTACCAGTCAGAGATTAAAATTCAGTAGCAGCAGGGATCACACGCACTCTGATCAGAACCTGGAAGAAGAAGCCTTGTTTTCTTTGAATCTGATGGTAAATCTGGGCGGTCTGGACAGCAAAGAAGGCCTCCTCAGGGGAGGGGAAGCACCTTGGAGATCCTACAAGCATCAAAGTTAATCAAAACAGCAATTAAAAAATAAGAAAGGAACTATGGGTTGAAAGGAATCAGGATTAGGCTAAGAGAGAGCTCTCTCTTGCGGGCTTGGCGGCATGAAAGGGCCCAGGTGCATGAAGGCCTACTCTGGTTGGGGGGGCCTAGTGAATCTCCCGGCCATGAACTCTCCTCTTGTACATGACCTGAATAGACTCGATTGGACTTGACTGAACTATAATGACTGGACCTGACTAAGTGAACTCAACTGACTCAGTTGTCTCACTTTATTACAGGACTCAATTAGCTCACTTTGACTCAAGTGACACAGGACAAATGGACTAAAATAAAATAAAATAAAATAGACTTTCGATCCCCATCATACCCAGACTGAAGCTAGCCCAAAATTAGTTAACCATGGCCCTACCCAGACTAAAATTATACTGGTAGGATCCTTAGAAAAAGAGATCCAAGAGGAACCTAACCTTACTACTGAGACTACCTGAGGAAATACTAGAAGAGACTCAAGTCATAGAGCCTAGTCCTGAAATTCAAAAACCAAAGGAAATCAGTGAGGACTTGGCTTATTTAATCCAATACCCTCAGGATGAATCCTCTCATGTAGTTCCCATTAGAGATCTCTTCCCTGAGATTAGTGACCCATTCTTCTATAGGATAGATACTGTAGAAATACCCCAAACCTTTAAGGTCAACCCCATTAGTCTAGGATAAATCCCTGAACCCTTTTCTTATTTCTTACCCAACCAAGTCACCCCCGAATCTACTTCTTACTTCTTACCTTTCCCTGATGTTTTCAATGTTTCTAGAACCATTAGTTTACATTTTGTTGAAGTTAGTATGTTCTATCAGTCCTTAGACCCTGTTAGATGCCACTTATTTCTGGAGAACCTTATGGCATTTATTAGGAGTGCATGTCAAGTTTTCATGTACATGTCACCCACCAACCAAGGGCCAAGCATAGAATTGAAATTAAGGACTTAAATAGACAAAAATAAAAAAAAATAAAAAAATAAAAATAAATAAATAAATTTTCTTCAGCATAAATGCATAGTTGAGTCTATTAGACATTTGCAGAATCATATGCACAATACATTAAAGAATTGTATAAGAATCATATGGCTAATTTAAGAGGAGACTCAAAGAATACACAAAAGGAGACTTTGTAATGGTTAGACTATGACCTGAACGGTTTCCACCTGGAACCATGAAAAAGTTACATGCCTGTAGTAGTGGACCTTACAAAGTGATTAAAAAAAATAGGATCTAATGCCTATGTGCTCGAGTTGCCACCTGAACTAGGCGTTAGCAATACTTTCAACATTTCAGACATTATCGAGTATAGGAAGCCAATGTTGATTCCTAGTGAGCCATTTGGGCCTAACCCTGTCATTGAGAGTGAACCAACCCAAGTGTGTCCACCTGCCAAACCACCAGCCCGAAAAGATAAGATCAAATGGATCTTGGATGACAAGATCATCATTACCCGAAGCAAAGATTACCAGAGATATCTGGTTTGTGGGCAAGGATGACCTAAGTTTGATGATTCTTAGATCACCAGAGAGGACTTGCAGAGAGTTGCCCCTGACCTACTAGAGTATTATCACGGTGAAATTGATCCATACTCGACAGGGTCGAGTTTCTCCCACCCGGGAGAATTGGTGCAAGCACCAGGGCCAAAAGAAGTCGATAGGTTGAACCCACATCCCTGTGGATCATCTGTTAGTAAAACCTTGAACCCAACCCTATTTATCCTGTAAATATTTATTTTAAATTTTGTTATTTTGGTTTAGTTATAGTAAACCCTTTTTACCAACCATAATTAGGATTTTATTTATTTTGGGGTAAAACCCTTTTTACCCAAGTTGAGTTGAAACCCCAATTAAGTCAAACCCTAATTACCCAATTGAGATCTTAGTGGTCCAATTTAATTAGTCCTTTTTACCAACTTTAATTGGGTTTTTATTTTAAAAGCCTAATTAAGTATGGTTGGTTTAGTTTGTTGGTTAAATCATGTGGTTAGTTATTTATTGAGTCCATGTAATTAGTTAATTGAGTCCTGATGAGAGGGGACCAAGACATCATCCCATGTGCACCCAAATGAAGATTCAAGACAACCCATGTGCTAATCCAAGCCACAACCTCTTCTTGGCGCCACCTTTTCAAGGATTTGGACATAACCATATGATATTTGGACATCACCACATGACATTGGGATAACACCATTTGGACATTCTATTTTGGGACAAGGACACATGCCATATCACTTGTGTTTGGACATGCAACATCACCCTATTACAAGACTCTTTGGTCGGCCCATGAGAAGAAAAATTAGGCGCCACTTATTTTTAAGGTAAGTAAAGCAGAAGGACTTCTCCTATATGTCGCCCTTCCACTCATAATTATTCCACGCCAAATGAAGAATTCGGCCAACAAATTCTACTTTTCCTTGACGCCACTTGCTAGGGAATTTCAAGCCAAATACCTTATCTCAAGTGTTGGAGGTCCAAGGGTTTCTACTCCTAGCATTTTGCTTAAACAAGTTGCTTGTTGCTCAAGTTGCAAGAACTCAAGAGTTTCATCAGAACTCTTGAGTCCTCTCCAAGCCAAACTGAAGAGTTCATGCAGAAGGCTACATTATCTAGACTCCTGAGTCCACTCATGATGACCATCCAAGGAAGCAATCGTGGCCCTTCATCAAAGTTCATCTCCATCTCTATCTTGGCACCATCCTTGGATAAGAGCCCCATTCAATCCATCAAGTTGGAGTCCAGGCTACTTGGATCTAAATTCTAGAGTTGTAGTCCAAAGGGAACAAAAGCCTTGTATCTGAGTCCCTTACTTCACTGCTTAGGGATATATAAATACCCTACCAGTCCTCCCTTGTAATTCATGAAATTATTATTGAAATACAACAAAATTTTGTTAAATTCTTTCTTTGCTATGTGCATCGCGGGGTATGAGGCCCTTCTTTTGTTCCTTTGGAGCATCGTGGGGTGTGAGGCCGTACTTATCCAAGCCATCAAAAATCCAAATCCACCATTCCTAAACCTTTCTTTCTTTCATTCTTTCCTTTCATTTGTTGCTTCCTAATTTGTATTTCTTTGTTGAGTGTGCAGGTGATCAAGAATTGAAGCCAGGGTTTCTTGCCTCCAAACCAGCATTGCATGAAAAATCAGAGCCCGGAAGCAAGATCTCATAATCCTGTCTCTACGATCTTGAGAGCCCTTCCTAATCTACATCGAGAGAGAGATCTACGTTGGTACAACTGAACCTTTCCCTTCTCATAATTTCTGTCTCATTGAGTAGATCCTAGTTTACAGTGGTTTCTCAACCACCAGGTCCTGCTTTTAAATTGCTTTATAGGTTTACTAGTGCGGGTAAGAGACTTATTAGTTTTATTTACTATCTCCTTTGAGTTCTCCATTAAAATCTAAAAATATAAAAAAATATTAATTGCTATTTTTTATTATTTATTTATCTGTCCCGCATCACATGCCATGCTAGGGTCAAACCTAGAGAGTCTATAGTGTGTTAGGTTAGACCTTAGAAAGTCCAATAAAATTTCCTTCGATAAGAAAGTTTAGTCGAGTCTAATAGGTATTAGTTAAGTCCAATAAAATTCACAGTCCTAAATCACATATCTACACCTACACTTACCTCTGCACCGCATATGCATCATGAAATTAGTCAAGAGTTGAACATAATTAATGAACTAAATTAACAACTTGGCTAATTCCCAAAAGAGAGATAAAGAATTTTCTATAGAGAATTTTGTGATTGCAAAATAATTTTCTTCTTGAGAAGCTGGCCCATCCAAAATAATGAAGAGCAATGGACCCAATGCCTATGTGCCTAAGATATCATCTGATTTAAGTATTAGCTCCACCTTCATCATCTCTGATCTTATAGAGTCTAGGGAGCCAGCAGTGATACCCAGCGAGCCCCTTGATCCACTCCCTTTCTTTGTGAGTGAACCCACCCCAGAGCGACCACATATAATTTGGCCTTTTAGAAAAGAAAATATTGAGAGAACTCTGGACGATCAAGCTATCGGTACCTGGATAAAGACTATCAGTGGTACTTGATCCGGTGGCAAGGTCGGCCAGAATCTGAGAACTTGTGGAACGCTGGTGCGAATTTGCAGCGCCTCGACCTAGATCCTTTTTGAGCCAAATTGACCCTTACTTGGACAGGGTTGAGTTCCTCCTGCCCTGGGAGAATTGGTGGGGACACCAGGATTAGACATAGATCACTGGATCCCATATGGTTTAATTAGTCATGTGTCAAAGTTTTGAAAAAATTGTAATCAAATAAGATCGAGTCCTGTAATAAGTTGAGGTTTGTTGATTTGTCTCAACCCTCAACCTAGTCAGTATTTTGAGTCCTGTACATCAGTTATGAGTCCAGCATGAGCCCAATTTTTATACAAGAGAGGAGGTTGCCCTATTTTGGAGTTCCACTAGACCACATCCAAGAGTCAGAGTCCACTACATCAGTTTATTAGATTTTGTATGACAACCTAGGATCCAAGATGCCTCTAGAAAACCTAATATTTTCTAGATGCCCAGATTTCCCTCCAAATACCAGAGTATGTTCCAGACCAGGTCACATCAGGAATCCAATGGTCCATCTGCACCACAAGACAAGGAAATTAAGTCCAGATGCCAGGCCCAAAGCCCACCAGAACCAAGATTCTTTTTTATTCCTAGAATATTCCACCTAGGGTGCCCCAGATTCTAGTAGGCCCAAAGTACCTGTGCCCAACCCAAGGCCCAAGCACCCAAGCCCCCTTTGGCTGGCCCACTTGCTGCCCTTGAAGCCCAGCATGCCATTCAAAGAGAGATTAGGTGTCCAAAGGATGTTGACCAAGTCCAAGTGTGATGGAAGGAGGAGAAGAAAAGTCAAAGCTCTTAGCCTAAAGAAGATTACTCTTCCTTATGGAGTGGTTATCTCTACCCTAAGTGTAACCCTAATTAGGAGAGGGCATGGGAGCTCTATAAATACCCCACCCCTCTTCCTCTTATAATGAACTTTTTCTTATGAATACAACCTTGCTAAAATTTTGAGTTATTGCCTTGTGTTCGGTGTTCTAGTATTGGTTCTCTTATTTTTGTATACTCTCCTTGTGTACCCTGGCCGAATCCCTGCTACCCTAGCACCCTTCTGCATCCTCAAAGATCAGCCATGCCCAAAGGAAGATGCCCTAGCTGCTGCCCTAATCAAGCAACTGCTTCTTCCCCAAGATGCCCATACCTAAACCTAGTTTCTTTCAATTCTAAACCCTATTTTTTATCCCTTTGTTTAATTGCTATTTTGATTGACCCTTGATGCTTGCAAAATCTTCGAGGTGTTTCACCTCCCCAGAGGAGGCTTTCCTTGCCTCTAGAACCATCCAAATCAGCCATCTAATCAAGGGAACTGAGCTTCATCATCTAGTCTCCAATCAGAGTGCTATGTGATCTCTTCATCGGAAGTTCTTCAAATCACTGATTGGTAATATCCTTCCCTTCTTTTAATTTATAATTTGATGAAGGTAAGCTATCCTAATCTGGGAGTTTCTCAATTCTCGGGTCCTGATTTTTTATTATTTTGCATGAGTTTGCCTGCGATATGATGATTCTTTGCATTGCTACTCTATCTGCTAGTTCTTTGCTTAACTTTGAAATTTAGATTACAAACATAAATTATAAAAATCACAAAAAAAAATATTTTATTATTTTTCCTGCATATTTAGCAATCTTAGTGTCATCCCGCATCAGAGCTCCTGAAGGAGTCATCGAACTGTTTCCAAACATTGATGCCGTGAAGCTGATGATGGAATTAGCTTCAAGCAGTGAAGAGGACTCTTTGAGCTCTTGGAGGACGATCCCAGAGTTAGAGAAGATCAGACTGGCCTTCCATGATTGGCTTATGTTTCTATTTTGCTTCTCTTTTATTTCCTTTGTTTCATCTTGGCCACTATGGCTTTGTACAAAATACTTGGAAGTTTGATGAAATGGAATTCAATCTTTAACTCCGGTTTCAATATACTTTGCTTCCTATTCTCTTTTATTGCAGGTTAATCTTGCTCACTACTGTATTGATTAGGCAATGAAGTTTAAGTTCACACAAGCTAAATTAATCAGGGGCCCTACTAAGGAGTCACAGAAGCAAGAAAGAAGTGAAGGTGAGGCCAAAGTGAGGGAGAAGGATGCCATCATGGATAAAGAGGTGCCAGCTTCTTTAGGTGCACTACAGATGTGGTCTCACTGGTGTCCACCTCTGATCCTAGGGCAGACATCCTAATTGAAAGGGCAGTAACAACTCTGGTTGCCCCCATGGACCTTGGCGTGTCGAAGGTGATTCTAATCATTGCATCTCTTATAGCCCCCTTCATTTTAGAAGAGGAGGATCCACAGGTGACTAGGCTTAAGGTGTCTATGGTGCTAGAGGAACCAATCATTGAAGAGGTAGCCAAAGAAAAGGAACCTGTCATGATGGATCCTCCGATGATCAAGGTTGCAATGGACGTTCTCCCAGTCACCGCTAAAGCATTGTCAAGTAACACGATAGGAGGAACTACAATGCCTACTATGGAAGCTTGCCATTACTCCAAGCGATGGCCAGGGTGCTCTAGCATTGTCGAGTAACGCGATATGAGGAACTACAATGCTTATTATGGTAAGCTTGCCATTAGTCTAGGCGATGGCCAGGGTGCTCTCTGCCATGATCAATTTGCTCACAACCGAGGTGGTAACAGAGACCATAGACAAGGCTGGTGGAGAGGGGGGGTTGCTGCATCTACTTTGGCACTTCTAGAGATGACCTATCCACCAAGGGTACTCCCCATGGCGGCCAGAGATCGCAACATTGGTTGGCTTCAGGACTCTCTGCCTGATGCCGGCAAGATCCCTGACCTACTACCCAGGAGGCCAATCAACTACCTTACCCAAAGCTTGTAGGTGAGGTAGTGTTTATCATTTCTATAAGTTCTCTCTTCAGCATAGTTAATGGCTTCGTTCTCTTGATAATTGGCTGAAATTAGCACCATATGGCTTTGGAAGGAAGTCAAAAATGTGAAGAGAGAGCTTGATGATGGCAGGGGCAGACTGAAGGTTGTAGAAGAGCTTGCACCTTTATGGAGCATGATCGATCTATAGTGGAGGAGGTTAGGCAGATGGTTGAGCATCAAATATAATTATACATGAGCATGAACGAGGACCTGGTTTGGGAGTTGAAGGCTACCCACTATAAGTTCACCCTGTTCTTGAAGGGTGCTGAGACCAGATCAGGCATGGGCGAAGTTTTAGTGGTGACAGCCAAGTGCTCTGTAGGCATCTGGATAGAGGATCTCGAGGTTCCTATTGGGGCCATCGTAGATACTTTAACTGAAGATGGCAGTGGAGAGCGTGCATTGAGGCCGCGATGGTAGAATCTTCTTATGAGCAGTGCAAACTCCCTATTATTGCTAGCAAGGTACCTGTGGAAGTGGGTGAGGCACCCCGTGAGGTGAGATAATCTCTTGATGCCATTGGTGAAGTGCCTACAAAAAAAGGTGAGGCAATTCCTTCTCTGGAAGGTGAGGCCATAGGTGATAAGAGGGGCTTGTGGGAGACGCGATGGTCCATCAAGCCTGCTGGAGACCGATAGCATGAACTAGCCTTCCTGCAAGGAAGATTGATAGATGTGGAAGAGGCTGCAACCTTCAAGCATGCCACTAGGGTGAATGATGCTCACCATCTAGCAACATTATGGGCCAGCATGGTCGAGGTAGAGGTGAAGGCTGATCATCTCAAGATGGAGCTTGCCCATACTTCAAAGAATAAGTAAAGCTCAAGCACCATCAAAGAGAAGCCTCAGAAAGGCACACATGGTCCTCCAGTTGTCTAGGAGGTCCACGGCTTGTCCAGGGTGGTAGATAAGGCATGCCTATAAGGGTATGATGTCAGCTTCAGGGTGCACAAGCTCATCATACAAGCTCATTTCACTGAAGCAGGAGGGGCATCTGAGCCACATGTCCATTGTAGTGCTATACCTGAGGAGATTATCCATGTAGTGAATCATAGGAGAGAGAGATTTAGGATGGCCCTAGGGCTTACTGAATTTGTACTTCCCCCATCTATTTCCAAGAAATGAAGAAGAATTATTTCTTTAATTCTATTTCTTCATGTTCGGCACTTGAAACTACAATGTCCTACATATCTTTGCATAATTTGAAATAGTTTATCTTTGTACCTAATGTGTTGTTGACTAGAGAATATCTTCATTTGGGTCTTAAGGGGGTGTCAGAGCCTCTAGGTTTAGCAATGCTTGTAGGTGAGGTATGAAGGCTTGGCTTGCCCCCCAATCGCAAGTCACAATGTGGCATGATTCACCGCTTAAGGGCGGACTCCACTTTGTTGAAGTTCTTAGTCAAAGGTGATGCAGTGCTTCCATAGCATTGCCTTAATTGGAGTGCCATGGTCATGAATGTGCGATCTCCCAGCAGAATTGTTAACTTTGGGAAAGCTGCTTGACATCTTTTCTTCCGAGATTGCAGGAATTAACACTTGGCTAATAGGGTAGCACCACTTGTTGAGCACTAATTGGGTAGAGGCATGGCATCCTTCCTTCTATCCCTTTATAAATAAAGTGTTAAGGGAGTTGGGCTTCGATAGACCCTTTTGAAACTCTAATAGCCAGAGAAATGTTGCACCACTGGCAGAGGTACTCTGGGTTTGGATCTTGGAAGTTCCCTTTCTTGCTGGAAGGATTATCCCTAGGGATGTTTCCTCCGTGATGCACGAGTACTAGTGAGTGCTCTTCTTGACATGGAAGGTATTAGAAAAGGCTTGCATTTTTGTCATCATGTGTAGCCTTCACTGGTCTGATGATGGAGCTGGAGGGGAGGCAAGGGTCATATACATCATCACCCAGCTCCTCCTCTATTTTGGCTCACCTTCATGTTTGGTTGTAGCTGAATCTGCAGTGGGTGTAGCCCTAGAAACCCACCAACCCATCATCCGACGAATCCTAATGAGGGGGCATGACGATGTCTCATCATCGCCTTCGATGTAGCTCTAGTATCATCGATAGGGCCTGTGATGCGGGACAATATGCAAAATTAAATTATTGATTATTTAACTAATTATCTGATATTAATAGCAATTAATTTTTTTTGGATTTTCAGATTAAAAGACTCGAAGAGATTAATAAAGCAAAACTAGTCACTTAGTTATTAACTCGAAAAGTATGTTTAACAAAATAAACGAGAAAAACTAGGAATTGGTGATTAAGGAACCACCTTAAACTAGGATTCTACTTATCAAGGAATCAAAAATTAAAGAGTTAGACAAAGGTTTTTAATTCTACCAACAGTGATTATATCCCTCTGATGTGGATCTGACTGGACTCTCAAGGATCTTGCGGCAGGGCTTCAAGATAGTCGATCTCAGGCTCCGATCTTCAGCTTAACTAGTTCTAAGGCAAAGATACCTTTACTTTAGATCCTGATCACCTGCAACACTAAAAAAAAAACACTCAACTTAGGGCATGGAAGGAAGAATAAAAGTAAAAAGGAAAAAGGAAAAAGGGGAAGAAGATGGAAGTGGTGGCTAGGATTTTTGATGGTTGGATAACTAGGGCCTCACACCCCGTGATGCTCCGAAGAACAAAGGAATAGGGCCTCACACCCAGCGATGCTTGACACAGCAAAGGAAATTTGACAAAATGTCAGCTTTATTTCATATATGTGGAATGAATAATACATGAGGGGTTGTGAGGTATTTATAGACCATCAACTAGAAGTGTAAGGGTTACAAAGACAGGCATTGGTTTCCCTTAGGCAACAACTCCTTGAGTCCTTACTTCTGGTGTCTTAGACTCTAGTCTTTGAGCTCTCCTTGGCTTCTTCTAGCTTGGGCGACAACTTGGGATTGCCTTATCCAAGTGGGCGATGAGAAGAGATGTGGCGCTCCTTTGAGATATTGGCGATAAATTTAAGATGGAATGAGGTGTGGTGAGGTGCTTCTCTTTTCTTAACCGACTCCTCAAAATTGGCATCAATCCATCTCCTATTCTTGGCATTAATCCTTCTTAGACTTCATCTAGATCCTTTCTTGCATTTAAACTTGAATGGTAGATGAAGAGGTTTTCCATGTAAACTCACTTGCTTTTGAATCTTGGATTATTTGGATATGGGCGACCAAGAGAGGATGGGAATTGTAGAGTCCTGCTTTACTCATCTTAAAATTGGATTCTCTCACCTTGGTCGATTTCTTCTTAGATTTTGGCAAAAGAGGTGAGAAGGATGGGCGACCAAAACTCTTTCTTGGTGCTAGCTATGGCTTGAACTCCTCCTCTACTCATCTTAAAAAAAATAAGTGTTGATCTCCTCTTGTGGCCGACCAAGGATAAAAGACATGGCATGTGATGATGTCCTGGATGATGCGGCAAGTGTGTCTAAACATAAGTGACATGTCATATGATGATGTCCCGGATGATGTGGCAAGTGATGTCCAAAATCTTGAAAAGGTGGCACCAAGAAGTGGTTGTCATGTGGCATGTGACTTGGGCTAACACATGGAGTCACATGGCTTGACTTGAGCTAACACACGGAGTCACATGGGTCTTGACTTGGGTCCCCTCTTATATTACAGGACTTAACTAACAATTACAAGACTCAACCAACTAATTAATTAAAATCCCAACTTGATCAAATTGATTAAAAGGCATAACAATCTAAATAAAAGGGCTTAAGCTGGTAAATAGGGTTTGACACAACCTGATAAATAGGGTTTATATACAAAATCCTAATTGGTAAAAAGGGCTAACTAACATTGGCCCATTATAACAGAATTTATGATCCAATTAAAATTGGAGTTTTTTTTACAAACACAACTTTGGATCCAGGGTTTTTATAGGGACTCAATTTTGGGATTTAGGGCTAAACCCAACTTAGGGCTAAACCCAACTAAGATAAAATAACAAAATTTAAGATAACTATTTACAAGTGATCTAGGGTTTGGGCTTAGGGCTTCATTCACAGGTGATCCACAGGGATGTGGATTTGACCTGCCATTTTCTTCTGGCCCTGGTGTCTACACCAATTCTCCCCGGGTGGGAGAAACTCGATCCTGTCGAGTATGGGTCAACATTACTATGATAGTGCTTTAGTAAGTCTGGTCAATTCTTTTCAAGTCATCTATGGTGATCCAAGAATCGTCAGCCTCGAGTCATCCTTGCCAACGAACCAGATATTGTCGATAATCTTTGCTCCAAGTAGTGATAATCCTATCTTCCAAGATCCGCTCCATCCTATCTCTACAGGCTGGTAGTATGGCAGGTGGACACACATCGGTTGTCTCACTCTCAAGGATTGGATTAGGCTCAAAAGGCTCACTAGGAATCAATGTTGGCTCCCTATACTCTATAAGGTCTGAAATGTTGAAAGTAGCACTAATACCTAGTTTAGGTGGTAACTCATGTTGGGTTTGGTAACCAGTGCGGAAGCGTGGATTTCAAAAATTTATGAAACCAGGTCCGAACCCTAATCCCAAATCACCTTATTAGCAATTAAAACTATGACTACATGCATATCCAAATTTAAACATTGTTTAAATACTAACCTCAGATCGCTATTACCAGTCTGATGGAGAAATGAACTCCAAATTGAGTAGCCTCTTGAACACACCAGGCATCCACTTGTCCGCCCTCCGATGGTGATCCACACGGGCAGATGATCAAGACACTGACTCCTTAATTGGGTTCCTTCCAATCAAGTTCTACCCCAAGAACTTGATATATGGGCTATTGGCTAGGACTCCTCTAGCCAAACTGGGACTAAACCTTCTCTCTTACCCTTCTCCTTGTCTTTTAGCAACTTTGGCCCCTTAAGACACTCTTGTCTTAAGAATAAGCCCTTGTCCTAAAATGAGACAAGGCTTGTCTTGGAGGGAGAACAAAATTAAGACAAGATTGTCTTAATGTAAGAAAGAAAGGAGAGGCGCCTTCTTCCTTTACCGTCGGAGAGTTTCTCTCTGACTCTCCTTCTGTTCTGAGATTCGACAGAGCCAAGGCTCTGTAAAGGAATCAAAGAGGAAAGAGAGGAGGGGGAAACAATCTTCTGGAGAGGGAGAAGAAAAAAAGAGGCAAGGCTTCGCTGTGGAAAAAACTTGGAATCAATTTTACGGTGAAGCCTTCTTCTTAAATAGGCGACAGAGAGGTGCCTATCCTTCTGGAATCACCTTCTCACGCCCCTCTCTCCCTTCTCACGTCCTTTCCCTTCATCTCATGGCCCTTGATTTAATCTCATGGCCTTTGGGATGGGAAGACGCAAGAAAGAGTCGCGAGAAAACACAGAAGGGCGCGCGCAGAAGAGAGGAGTCGCGCCCCTTCGATGTTTTCTTTCTTTCTTTCACGGTAATCCCCTTTTTTTGAAGAGTCCACGCCTAGGTGGACTCTCTTCCACGCCCTTTCAGCCAAAAAAAAAAAAACGCCGATCCCTTTTCTTTTTTTTTCACGCAAAGACGCCATTTGGAGAGAGTCCATGCGCGCGTGGACTCTTCTCCTTGCGCGCGCGCGTGGGAAGAGAGGGGGAGGGGCTTAGGCGATGTGGGAAAGGGGTTTAGCCTCTTAGGTTAGCCCAATTGCTAGCCTACTATTAGCCCAATGTTTTGAATCTTCAATTAGATTCAAACCGGAATGAATTTGGATCTAAAAAAGACCAAATCGGAACCCTAACTCGAATCCGATTCAAGTAGAAGCCATGGTTTGCAACACATGCTAGTGTGTTCATCTGCAAATGAGATTTAATTCCAAATTAAATCCTTGATTATCTGTCCTAAGTGTGTGACCCATTGGGTTCCATACCTAGCCAGCAGTGGGTCCGAGTGCAAGTTGACCTAATTTGATCAGAACTCATTCTAATCGATTTAGGTCAAATCGAGCTAACTCGAGTTAGTCAATTAGGACTCCTCCTAATTAGTGATCCAATTAAAACATTTAATTTGATCAACCCACAAGACAAGATTGACGTCTAGCAACGTATCATGTCTACCCGGAAGATATGGAAATTCTGGTGAAATTCCAAAACTACCCTTCAGTGGAAAGTTCCCGTACAATTCGATCCTTCAATCATCTTGCATCCCGAATATAACTATGGATATGGAAACATGTCAAAACCAGCTTATACTCATTCCCAGCTCAGTCATACACTAATGATTCAATTAATTCGATATTAGAAATCATTTCTAATATCTGTACTTTGATCAAAGATTTCTTGAATCATCATCTGACCTAATTTGGCTGGATGCAATCTCCTCCTACTAGGAGTGATCAATTCCTTGTTGACTTACTCATTACCTTCATATACAATTCACCATGCCCAGCATCAACCTCGTGCATGACCCAGTGTCATGATTGAGATTGATCCAAAGCATGGGTTCATGTACATAAGGTATTATGGCAGTCTCAGGTCATAGGACTACTTGTACAACTCCCACTATGAGAAACATTTATTGACATGCAACTAAGGCTCCATTAGATGTTCTCAAACTGGATCTATTCAGTGAACTCATTCGCTAATGAGCACCCACATTCTTGTATTAGTGTCCCATACAAGTGACTGTGAGAGCAGTCACCCTTTTCAGCATACATAGGATGTGCCAGTCTAACCGGAAAACCTGATCCCCAACTCAGGGTTCCTATGACTAGGAATATTCTAGACTAGGGTTTTAAGGCCTTAGATCTCACTGGTATGATCTCATCATAGCCCTACAACCATAGCCCTAATCTATGGGGTTCATCATATAATGACATAGCGAATGATGAAAAATTATTGCCTTTATTAACTTGTCAATTTACAATGGTCTGGGAGATACAAATATTGGCTTATAGGGCATAATCCTTTCAATCTCCCACTTGCACTAAAGCCAATCACTCTTATTCTTTAACCCCATACTATCGAGGTGGCGATCAAACTCCCGCTGTGGTAGAGCCTTAGTGAACGGGTCTGCTATGTTGTTCTTTGTATCCACTCTATTGATGCAGACTTCTTGTCTCTCGATTATCTCTCGGACAAGATGGAAGCGTCTCAGAATGTGCTTGGACTTGTGATGGGCTCTCGGTTCCTTAGCTTGAGCAACTGCTCCAGTGTTATCACAATAGAGTGGCACCGAGTTCTCAATCTCAGGAACTACTCCCAACTCTGTGATGAATTTCTTCATCCAGACAGCTTCCTTGGCGGCTTCACTGACAGCTATGTACTCTGCCTCGGTAGTTGAGTCAGCTACAGTCTGCTGTTTAGTGCTCTTCCAACTTACTGCTCCACCATTAAAGGTAAAGACATACCCTGAAATGGATTTACTATCATCTGGGTCTGATTGAAAACTAGAGTCTGAATAGGCTTCTAGTTTAAGATCAGATCCTCCGTATATAAGAAAAATATCCTTAGTCCTTCTCAGGTACTTAAGAATATTTTTCACAGCCTTCCAGTGATCCTCTCCTGGATCAGCCTGAAATCTACTGGCTACACCCAAGGCATATGCCACATCAGGCCTGGTACATAACATAGCATATATAATCGACCCTATAGCCGAAGCATAAGGTATAGAATTCATTCTATTTCTTTCTTCAGGTGTCTTAGGAGACATCCTCTTAGAAAGACGTATGCCATGACCAATAGGTAAGTAACCTCTTTTACTTTCCTCCATGCTAAATCTCTTTAGCACCTGGTCAATGTACCTAGACTGGGACAAGCCTAGCATCCTTCTTGATCTTTCTCTATAGATCTTTATACCCAGTATATAGGATGCTTCTCCCAAGTCTTTCATGGAAAACTGTTTCGATAACCACACTTTGACTGATTGTAACATTGGGATATCATTCCCAATAAGAAGTATATCATCAACATATAGAACTAAGAAAACTATGGCACTCCCACTAGTCTTCTTGTACACACAAGGTTCATCCTCATTTTTGAAAAAATCAAATTCTTTGACTGTTTTATCAAATCGGATGTTCCAACTCCTGGATGCTTGCTTTAATCCATAAATGGATTTCTTTAGCCTACATACCTGATTAGGTTTAGTCTCCAAGACAAAACCTTCTGGCTGTGACATATAAACCTCTTCCTCAAGGAAACCATTGAGGAATGCAGTTTTTACATCCATTTGCCAGATCTCATAATCATGATATGCTGCTATAGCAAGCATAATCCGAATAGATTTGAGCATGGCAACAGGGGAAAATGTTTCATCATAATCTATTCCCTGTTTTTGTCTGAAACCCTTAGCCACCAATCTGGCTTTATAAGTTTCAACTTGGCCATCTGCCCCAATCTTCCTTTTATAGACCCATTTACACCCAATAGGGTTAATACCCTCTGGTGCATCAACCAAAGACCATACTTGGTTGACATACATGGAGTCCATCTCGGATCTCATGGCTTCCAGCCATCTGTCTGAGTCTCTACTCATGACTGCTTCCGTATAGGTTAGAGGCTCATCATTTTGAATGATTTGGGCTTCATTATTTTCAATTATGAACCCATACCTCTCAGGTGCCTGTCGCACCCTATCAGACCTACGGATAGGAGTGTGTTCAGGTTCTATATTAACTATGTTGTTACTTGACTGAGAAGTGTCTATTTGTTGAACCTCATTAAGTTCATATTTCTACCAGTGCCCTTTTGTAGGATGAATTCTTTTTCCATAAAAGTGGCATGCCTACTGACCAAAACTTTTTGTTCAGTAGGGTGGTAGAACACATATCTTATACTATCTCTAGGATATCCCATAAATAGACATTTGTCTGCTCTAGCATCTAGTTTATGTCCAAAATTTCTTTTTACATAGGCTGGACATCCCCATATCTTAATATACTTAAGATTGGGCTTCTTACCTCTCCATAATTCATATGGAGTGCTAGAGACAGTTTTAGATGGTACTCTATTCAAGATATAAGTTGCTGTTTCCAAAGCATATCCCCAGAAAGAAAAAGGTAACTCCGTGAAGCACATCATGGACCGTACCATATCCAATAAAATACGATTCCTCCTTTCAGCAACACCATTTAATTGTGGTGTGTAAGGAGGAGTCCATTCAGAGATGATCCCCTTATCTTTAAGGTGATCAAGAAACTCAGTGGATAAGTACTCACCTCCTCTATCTGATCGGAGGATCTTTATACTTTTTCCTGTCTGTTTCTCTACCATACTTTGATACTCTAAAAATTTTTCAAAAGCCTCGGACTTATGTTTCATTAGATACACAAATCCATACCTTGAAAAATCATCAGTAAATGTGATGAAGTATGAGTATCCACCATAGGCTTGAGTTGTCATAGGCTCACATACATCTATGTGTATGAGTCCCAATAACTCTTTTGTCCTTTCTCCATGTCCACTAAATGGAGTCTTGGTCATCTTACCCATGAGACATGATTCACAAGTTCCTAATGACTCATAGTCATAAGGATCAAAGAAATTTTCTTTGTATAACTTGTTAATCCTAGTCTCACTAATATGCCCAAGTCGACAATGCCAAAGTAAGGTATTGTTTACATCATCTCTTTTCCGTTTGTTAGAAACATGAAAAATATTGTCATTAGTGGAAAGAGTTAATAGACCATTGCAGAATATGCCATAACATATAATTTCATTAGATAAAGAAATTGAGCAGCCACTGCTCATTACATTCATAGTATATCCTTGTTTAAGTAACAAGGGTACAGATATGATATTTCTAATGATTTTTGGCATATAGTAACAATTCCTTAGCTCCAAGATCTTCCCTGAAGGTAACTTCAAAATATAAGTCCCTACAGCTTCTGCTTGGATGGGGTCCCCTCCAGCACCGTAGAGCTCAAAGTTACCTTCCTTCAATACTTTAAGCCCCTGAAGTCCCTGCAATGATTTGCAGATGTTATGACCACAGGCGGTATCCAACACCCAAGTATTTGAAATGGAAGAATCCAATGACAAAATAGTATGAACTTCTTTCATACCTTTTGGTGCCTCTGATGCACCAGGCTTCACACTTGCAAGGTAAACCTTGCAGTTCCTTTTCCAATGACCCGGCTTGCCACAATGAAAGCAGGTCATCTGTCCGGAGGCCTTCTTTCCTTTCTTCTTCTTAATGCCCCCGTTGGGATTCATCCTCTTACTGGAACCCCTTTTGCCTGTCTTCTTCTTATCCACAAGAAGAACTGGAGCCTTATTTTTCTTTACATGGCTCTCTGCTGTCTTCAACATATTCAACAGCTCAGGCAAGGAAGAATTAAGTTTGTTCATATGGTAATTAAGAACAAACTGTGAAAATGACTCTGGGAGTGATTGCAAGATCAAGTCTTGATTCAACTCCCCATCCATTACAAAACCTAATTGACCTAATCGAGTGATTAGATCAATTACCTTTAATACATGGTCTTGTACTGATGTACCTTCTGTCATCCTTGCATGGAACAACTGCTTAGATATTTCATATCTAGCAGTTCTACTGTGTTCTCCATAAAGCTCTTTTAAATTGAGCAGTATGGAGTTAGTATCCATGCTATCATGCTGCCTCTACAACTCATTGGTCATAGAGGCAAGCATAACGCACTTGACAGTAAGTGAGTCATTTTGCCACATATTATATGTGGTCTTCTCCTCTTGCGAGGCATCTTCCCTTGGTGGTTCCAAAATTGGGGTATCAAGAATATAGGAAATTCTTTCTTGACTGAGTACTATTTTTAAATTTCTCAGCCAATCAACATAATTAGGCCCAGTCAATTTGTTGGCATCTAAAATACTACGGAGTGAGAGTGAAGAGGCCATTTATCTACATTTAAACAAAGAACAATACATAAGCAAACAACCATGAAATGACAATACATAATTAAATTAGGACTTTAATTTAATTATGTCTCCCACTATTTTATCGAGCATCATAACCCTCTATACGATGATCGAGAAAACCCTAATTAGTTTTTCTTAGTGGGGTTGAGATCCCAATCCCTTATAAAAGACCTTGTGTGTACACAACAAATCTTATATAAGTTCATAGGTAGGAAAACTCTTTCCAGTTGTAACCCGTACAATTCTCAACTTATCCCGGCCTCTAAAATATTAATAGCCTTGTGTATACACAACAAACTATAATATTTTAGTTAAGTAAGACCCTTCATAGCCATATAGTCATGACTTTAATAGTAATACCCTTGTGTGTATACAACAAAATATTACTTTAAATCATGCCATAAACAAATAATTGTATTAGGCCAAAAATTGTGTTAGTCACCATATTAGGTCTTGTGTGTACACAACAAACCTAGTATAGATCATAACACAATAATGACCTATCATGAAGGAAGGCCAATAATAGTATTTTAACACCAAGCATGTTAGTCAAGAATTAAATCAATCAGATCGGCCAGGCTAGTGGAAGAGATGTGGGGGTCCCCCCGTTGCTTTCCTAGACACCAATTTAAAATTGGCCAGGTCAGTCAACGGAACCAATTAAAAACCATGATTCCCTTTACCTTCCCAGAACCACCTTTCTAGACACCGAAATGACTAATTATCCATCATGACTAATAATGCTTATCGGTTAACTATACTACCACTTAATATAATTTTAAGAGGGATTCATGCAATGCCAGCACATTCAATTAAAAGCTATCACATATATTAATACATGCTTTAAACTAAGCAACTATGTGAAATGTGTGCCATCATACTAGGACAACCATTTACCACATAATGGATACACCATTATGCCAGGGCAACCTTATTTCAGTATGATGGCTCCAGGGCTAATCATATCTCTAAGACAATTAGGGTTTTAGTGGAAAACCCTAACTGGTGGCAATCATCAAACTCATGTTCAATCAAAGACATGCATTGTGCATCAATATAAAAACTTTAACATTATACTACATCATGAATTGAACTGCATAAGTTTTAATCCTAATAAGGAGGCTCTGATACCACTGTTGGGTTCGGTAACCAGTGCGGAAGCGTGGATTTCAAAAATTTATGAAACCAGGTCCGAACCCTAATCCCAAATCACCTTATTAGCAATTAAAACTATGACTACATGCATATCCAAATTTAAACATTGTTTAAATACTAACCTCAGATCGCTATTACCAGTCTGATGGAGAAATGAACTCCAAATTGAGTAGCCTCTTGAACACACCAGGCGTCCACTTGTCCGCCCTCCGATGGTGATCCACACGGGCAGATGATCAAGACACTGACTCCTTAATTGGGTTCCTTCCAATCAAGTTCTACCCCAAGAACTTGATATATGGGCTATTGGCTAGGACTCCTCTAGCCAAACTGGGACTAAACCTTCTCTCTTACCCTTCTCCTTGTCTTTTAGCAACTTTGGCCCCTTAAGACACTCTTGTCTTAAGAATAAGCCCTTATCCTAAAATGAGACAAGGCTTGTCTTGGAGGGAGAAGAAAATTAAGACAAGATTGTCTTAATGTAAGAAAGAAAGGAGAGGCGCCTTCTTCCTTTACCGTCGGAGAGTTTCTCTCTGACTCTCCTTCTGTTCTGAGATTCGACAGAGCCAAGGCTCTGTAAAGGAATCAAAGAGGAAAGAGAGGAGGGGGAAACAATCTTCTGGAGAGGGAGAAGAAAAAAGAGGCAAGGCTTCGCTGTGGAAAAAACTTGGAATCAATTTTACGGTGAAGCCTTCTTCTTAAATAGGCGACAGAGAGGTGCCTATCCTTCTGGAATCACCTTCTCATGCCCCTCTCTCCCTTCTCACGTCCTTTCCCTTCATCTCATGGCCCTTGATTTAATCTCACGGCCTTTGGGATGGGAAGATGCAAGAAAGAGTCGCGAGAAGACACAGAAGGGCGCGCGCAGAAGAGAGGAGTCGCGCCCTTTCGGTGTTTTCTTTCTTTCTTTCACGGTAATCCCCTTTTTTTGAAGAGTCCACGCCTAGGTGGACTCTCTTCCATGCCCTTTCAGCCAAAAAAAAAAAACGCCGATCCCTTTTCTTTTTTTTTCATGCAAAGACGCCATTTGGAGAGAGTCCACGCGCACGTGGACTCTTCTCCTTGCGCGCGCGCGTGGGAAGAGAGGGGGAGGGGCTTAGGCGATGTGGGAAAGGGGTTTAGCCTCTTAGGTTAGCCTAATTGCTAGCCTACTGTTAGCCCAATGTTTTGAATCTTCAATTAGATTCAAACCGGAATGAATTTGGATCTAAAAAAGACCAAATCGGAACCCTAACTCGAATCCGATTCAAGTAGAAGCCATGGTTTGCAACACATGCTAGTGTGTTCATCTGCAAAAGAGATTTAATTCCAAATTAAATCCTTGATTATCTGTCCTAAGTGTGTGACCCATTGGGTTCCATACCTAGCCAGCAGTGGGTCCGAATGCAAGTTGACCTAATTTGATCAGAACTCATTCTAATCGATTTAGGTCAAATCGAGCTAACTCGAGTTAGTCAATTAGGACTCCTCCTAATTAGTGATCCAATTAAAACATTTAATTTGATCAACCCACAAGACAAGATTGACGTCTAGCAACGTATCATGTCTACCCGGAAGATATGGAAATTTTGGTGAAATTCCAAAACTACCCTTCAGTGGAAAGTTCCCGTACAATTCGATCCTTCAATCATCTTGCATCCCGAATATAACTATGGATATGGAAACATGTCAAAACCAGCTTATACTCATTCCCAGCTCAGTCATACACTAATGATTCAATTAATTCGATATTAGAAATCATTTCTAATATCTGTACTTTGATCAAAGATTTCTTGAATCATCATCTGACCTAATTTGGCTGGATGCAATCTCCTCCTACTAGGAGTGATCAATTCCTTGTTGACTTACTCATTACCTTCATATACAATTCACCATGCCCAGCATCAACCTCGTGCATGACCCAGTGTCATGATTGAGATTGAACCAAAGCATGGGTTCATGTACATAAGGTATTATGGCAGTCTCAGGTCATAGGACTACTTGTACAACTCCCACTATGAGAAACATTTATTGACATGCAGCTAAGGCTCCATTAGATGTTCTCAAACTGGATCTATTCAGTGAACTCATTCGCTAATGAGCACCCACATCCTTGTATTAGTGTCCCCCACAAGTGACTGTGAGAGCAGTCACCCTTTTCAGCATACATAGGATGTGCCAGTCTAACCGGAAAACCTGATCCCCAACTCAGGGTTCCTATGACTAGGAATATTCTAGACTAGGGTTTTAAGGCCTTAGATCTCACTGGTATGATCTCATCATAGCCCTACAACCATAGCCCTAATCTATGGGGTTCATCATATAATGACACAGCGAATGATGAAAAATTATTGCCTTTATTAACTTGTCAATTTACAATGGTCTGGGAGATACAAATATTGGCTTATAGGGCATAATCCTTTCAACTCAAGCACATAGGCATTAGATCCAATTTTCTTAATTACTTTGTATGGTCCACTATTACGGGCATGTAAGTTTTTCATGATTCTAAGTGGGAACTATTCAGGTTGTAGCCTAAATGATTCCAAGTGGGAACCATTTAGGTGGTAACTCAAGCACATAGGCATTAGATCCAATTTTCTTAATTACTTTATATGGTCCACTATTACGGGCATGTAAGTTTTTCATGATTCCAAGTGGGAACCATTCAGGTCGTAGCCTAACCATGACAAAGTCTACTTCATTGAATTCTGAGTCTTTTCTTGGGTCAACCATATGATTCTTATGCAATTCTTTAATGTGTTATGCATATGACTCTGCAAACATCTAATAGACTCTTTATGCATTACTAGTGAAGGAAATTTATTTATTTATTTATTTATTTATTTATTTTTTAAGTCCTTAATTTCAATTCTATGCTTGACTCTTGGTCAGCAGGTGACTTGCAGATGAAAACTTAACATGAACTCCTAATAAATGCCATAAGGTTCTCTAGAAATAGATGGCAAATCTAATAGGGTCAAAGGACTGATGAAACATACTAACCTCAACAAGGTGTAACCTAATGGTTCTAAAAACATTGGAAGCTTCAGGAAAGGATAAAAAATAAGAAGTGGATTTGGGGGTGTCTTGATAGGGTAGAAAATAAGAAAAGGGCTCATAGGTTAGTCCTAAACTAACAGGATTGACCTTAAGGGTTGGATATTGATTCACACATACAGGGAATAAAGGGTTAGCCTGAAGAAAGGATGAGTCAAGAATTTCAGGAAAATGATTTTCAATTGGGACTGATGGAGTGAATTCTTCCTGAGATTGCTAGTTTGGAAAAATCGAGTCCTTACTGATTACTTCAGGACTAAGCTCTATGATTCGAGTCTCTTCTAGTATTTTCTCATGTTAAGTCTCGGCGGTAGGATTAGGTTTCTCATGGTTCTCTTTTTCTAATGGTCCTTCTAGTACAATTTCAGTCAAGGTACGGTCAAGATCAACTAATTCTAGGTTAGCTTTAGTCTAGGTGCCTACTGGGTCAACTAATTCTAGGTCAGCCATAGGTATCTCCTCTTCTCCCTCATACTCATCCACTAAGCTCTTCTCAGCTTCATACACTTCCACTATAATGGCATCTTGGTGAACCAATGGGGTAGTAGAGGTGGGTCGACTAAGGGGAGTTGGACTGATTCTGAGGTTCTGACTAGGTATACTGATCCTAGTGGGTTCGGGTTGATGGATTATGGGTATCTTAGTCTCATAAAATATGGGTTCAGCTCTATAGGTTATGGGTCTACTGGTTTTCTCTAGGTTTTCGAATCACTTATCTAGTTAGTCACACTTATTGTTTATTAGGGCAAACCAATCATTCATGAACCTCATAAAGGTTTCAAAGTTGGACTCCATAGTTAGGTTGGGTTAGGTTTGGGCTAATGATATGGTGTTCCTGATCTAGTAGACATGCAATGCAATCACACACAAAACTCGAACTAGGGTTTCCTAGACCTATAGCTTAAGTAGAATGGGTCAGCTCAATTTATAACCAATTCAGCAATTACCCTATCTACTAGTCAGGTAAGATGTGGGATCGTGGGAGGCTCCCCTTGCAGGGTTCTAATTAAAAATCATGAGACCACTTAGGGCATTTGCCTCTGGACCTCTAGCCTTAGACACCAGATTCAAGTGATAATCGAAGGATTGGGTATACTAACTTTCACACAATACTTGGAACCCGACCTTATTGGTGTCCCTAAGCTGCTTTAGGTTTCTAATTAATTTTAATTAGGATTAGGCTCGATGCAAGGTGGTTGTTTTGGGTCTAGGATAGGTGATGAAATACTGCCCTGATCTGAGATAGTAGAATGCCCTTATGACAGGGACATCAGGTCAACCCTAGTTCACTATGGATCCCTGAGTTTTGAGTCCCTTAGCCATGTTTAAATTTTATCTTTCTGTCCAATAATCTGGCTGTGTTAGCCATTTGAGTCATGAATTTGGGCCTTGAGTTTTGTTTTTCTGACCTTGTTACACTTGAGTCATGTATTTCGGTCCCTAAGTCCTGTTTTAGGCTTTATGCATTTGAGTCCTGTATTTAGAGTCATCCATACCATTAGGGTTTTGGATAAGTCAAGTCAAATTCAGTGAGACATTTATCATTTGGAGTCTTGTAAGTTCAGTCAGCTCATGTTAAGCCAATTTTGAGTCCTATGAGTCTTGTAAGTTTTATATTGAGTCTAGTCCAGCAAGAGAAGATTCAAGACACTGATGGACCCCAGCCAGAATGATAACTTGCCAACTTCAAGGAGTCCCAGTCATATTTGGATATGCCACCTTGGATTGCATGAGAAGCACCTTGAAGATCTTCACATCATCAACCTGCTGAGAAGATGGAGCCCAAGAGAAACTCTAGAACCAACCCAGTACTGAAGTGGGCTGCCCAAAGCCCAAAGCCTTCTTGGATATTGCGCCCCACCCTTATGGTCACCTTCCTTGGTCGGCCACCCTTAGAATTACCACCCATTGGACTAAGTCAAAGAGAGGGAGAGACCAAGTCAAAGAGAAGGTATAATCCTAGTTAGGAGAGGAATTGAGAGCCTATTTGGGAGAGGAGATCTTCCATGTATTTGAGTGGGAAAAGGATACTTAGGGTTTTACATGTATACCCTTACTTGGAGCCCAAGCTTGTATGCCTATATAAAGGCCCCCCTCTCATGTATATTTGATGCTATTAAATATGAAGAATTTCTTGAGTTCTTCTCAACTTTTGGTTTGAATTTTTGTGTGATTAAGGGTATCTGTGTGATCCCTCAAGGTTTATGTGTGACCCCTGTGCTCTGCCTCCAAGCTGCCGGCCTTCTTCATCTCTTGGCTGCCTTCCTCAAACCTCTTTCCCTTTTTCTTCTTTCATCCATCTAGCCTATTTTTTCTTATTTTTCTAACCCTTGTTTGGTGATTTACAGGTCCCTTAGAGTTTATGAATCCAAGGATTCTATCTGACCAGCTTTCGGGTCACTGAATTGAAAGCTTCGAATCTGCAGGGTCGATAGCTTTGTTTTCCAGGCTGCATCCGGGAGCGACGAATGAACTCTTCATGTATCAATCTTTAAATCTCTGCTAGGTACACCCCTAGACTCCTTTGGTAGCGATATTGTAGAAGAGCTATTCCTAACCAGGGCTTATTAACCTTGGTGGTCCTGTTTCTTCACTTTTAGGGTTTAGTTATGCATACCTATGCTTCAGATTTTTTATAGAATTCCTTACTTAATATCTTGGCTTGAAATTAAGAATACAAACTCTTAACTTATTTCCTAATAGAAAAACAATAATTGGCACACATAAATAGTCCGGCATCAGTTTGCTATCAGAGCATGTTTTAGGGCTAGTTTATGCATCCTATAATTCATATACATGGTCTGTTTCTTTTACTCTTTCTATATGTAGCTAGATCAGAAAATTCATATTTTTATTTTTTTAGATTTTTTGTAGTTGATAGTATTTTTCAAAATTTTCTTATGATTTATTTCGATCTGTAGAATTTTTTCATGCCTTTTTTTTTTTCCTAGAAAACTTCAGCATTCTATCTTTGCATTAGGGGTCAGAATTTTGGTCTATTTCATCATCATAGGAATTTTATTTTTCTTTAAAATTTCCATGACATACTATCTATTTAGCTTTTATAATTTTCATAATTTTTATTTATTTTTATAGAAACAAAAAAATATAAAACAATTTGCATCTTAGAAACCCTAATAGAAATTTTGATTTTCTACACATAGACTGAATCCCTAGGTGTTGCATCATCATATGAGTTTTGTTCTACATCAAAATTTGTAGAGATTATCTGCACCATTCATCCTCTATCCTTATATTTTTATAATATTTTTCTACATCAAAAACCATACCAAATTTGGCTTCGAAACAAACCCTAATTTTAGTTCTGCATACTTGACTAAACCAAATCTAATCAACTACCAAACCCTACCTCACCCAAGCCCAAATTCTGTTTGATAACTTAACCAACTTACACTTAATTTGCCACCTCATAAAAGATAAAAAAATATTTTTATTTTCTGATTGTTCTTAGTCGCATTAGGGCTCATCGATTGTCGTCATCTCATTCAATCAATCTTAAGGGCAATTTTCCATCTCAGATCAGGGCAGGATTTCATCACCTGTCCTGGGCCTAAAACAACCACCCAGCATCAGAACCCAAGCCTTAACTAAAATCCATTAGTAACCTAATTGATCTAGTGAGCTTAGGGACAGCAACAGGTCAGGTCCAAATTATGTAGGTAAACTAGTCACTTAATTCACCAGCTATTACTGAAAACTGGTATCTAAGGCTAGAGGTCCAGAGGCAAACACCCTAAGTGGACTGGTGGTTATTTAATTAGGACCTTGTCATAGGTAGAGGGAGCCTCCCACCACCCCACCTCTTACCTGGCTAGTGGAAGGATTAGTTGCTGAGTTGAGTGTAAGTTGAGTCGACCCATTCCACTTTAGCTCTAGGTCTAGCAAACTGTAGTACATAGTAACCTTTGTGTGCTTAACTACATTATAACACCCTGACAGATTGAATGTTTGCATGACCACTAGGTTAGGAACCCAGTACAACCAGTCTAAACCCCAACCTAGCTTAATCATGAAATCCAATCTTGAAACTCTCATAACGATCTTGTATGAATATTGGAATGCCCACTTGATTACCCAACTGACCCAATCCTTTACCCAATCCCAAAATTAGCTTGCCCAATTTACTACTCAAATGAACAATAGATTTGATCAGATGATCCATAAGTCTGACCAGATGGGAGACCAATTAGGAAACCTAAAGAAAATCCCTGAGACCCATATCAGACCTAAACATGAGCCTGACCTTAGGACCCCATGTCCCCCACCTCCCAACTATAGGAGAGCCCAATACCCTGACCCATACCCTGAGCCCAAGAGATCCACAACCTATAGGTCTGAGCCCAAATCCTATGACTCTAGATCCTATAACTCTAGATCCTATGATTGTAGATCCTATGACTTTAGAACTTATGCACCCACATCATATGAGTCTAGTAAACCCTAGACCTATAGAGCTGAACCCTTATCCTACGAGCCCCAGGAATCCATAATCCCTAGGTATCAGCCTAATGCCAATCAATTTTCCCCTAGTCAACCTGAATCCCATAAGATCAGTACCCCTAGATAAGATCTATCCCTAGATATGAGCCTAGTGTTTGTCCACTTCCCTTTAGTCAACATAAATCTTTTAGGACTAGTGCCCCTAGCCCAGGACCAGATCCTAACCAGCCCAAGCTGAACCAACCCTAGCCCAGAACCACTATGGCCCGTAGAAAAGATAGAAGCAAGTCTGAAGAGGTTCGAAGGAGTTCCAATCCCCTGAGAGTGTGTTTTACATGTCATAAACAAGGCCATTTTGTTAGCCAGTGTCTAGTCAGCGCCCTACACCTAGGTGAGCTAGATAAAGATGAGTCTAAACCCATTGTTGAACCCAATGTAGAAGTATATGAGGATGATCCAAGTTTTGTAGATGAATATGAAGGAGAAGACTTTGAGGAGTAATATGAAGAAGAGCAACAAGAGAGTGAACCCATTAAGGAATCAAAGGATAAAGATCCTGAACTCACTATAGAATTTGAAGAAGTGAATGAGCTAAGATTAAACATTATAGATGAAAGTGAGGGTTCACAAGAGTTGTCCATAAATGAGGTCCAGGAACAAGTCCTTAAGGAACCTGACCCTTCTATTAGAATCTTACCCGAGGAGCTACAAGAAGAAAGCCTAATTATAGAGCCCAGTCCTAAAATACAAGAACCAGAAGAATTTATTAAGGACCTAATTTCTTCGAATCAGTATCCTCATGATGAGCCCCTGCCTATAGTTCCTATTAAAGACCTCTTCCCTGAGATTAGTGACCCATTCTTCCATTATGCAAACTGGTGCGGGCACCAGACTCAGAATAAGACTTCAGGGCTCCATCTAGATCTCTGATTGACCTTGCCCGAAGAATTAGGGTTTTTCTGGTTTTGTAATAAGGGTTGACCTGATCAACTCAATTTTGAGTCTGTAATTTTGTCATTTCAATTTTTGTTGGGTCATGTTGACTCAGTCCAAGTCCAAGGCCCAAGTAGGTGTCATTCCCTTTGCCATAGGGCACCACATTTTCCAGCTACAAGTGGGTGCCACACTCCCTGCCACATCTCCATCCAGTGTACCTTGGTCCCCACGCCTCAAGTAAGCAGGTTCTTTTTTCTTGCACCACTTGGGGGAGAAATCCATCAAGATACCTCAATCCAAGGAGGAGCCAACTTCTTTCCAAATAAACCCAAGCCAGGATGGCAAGAATTTTTCTTGAAGAGAGGATCAAGGAGGTGCCCCACAATGTTCCATAAAAATCCAAGTTATAAAAGGGAAGAGAGCATGTCTTGGGGAGAAAATCAAGGAGGCACCCAAAAGTTTCCAAAAGTGCCAAAGCCATGAAAGGAAGAAGCCTAAACTTGTGGAGCAAGACTAGGAGGTGTCCAAAAGAGCCAAACCATGAAGGGAAAATCCTTGATTCATGGAGAGATACTAGGAGACACCCCCATAACCTGCCATTTGGAGCTGATTTTCAAGTTTTCTTGGAGTTTTTGGGCTGCCCACTCATGGAAGGAATCTTGGAAAGAGAATTTGATGCCTAAAGTATGGGTTAGTCCTATTAGTCCCATATGGAAAATGTATAAAATTTTATTTCTTTGTTATGTCTATATATTCAACTCTATGTAACTCTTGAATTTAAAATGATGAATGAAATCAATTTCTGTGTGAGCAACTTTGTGTTTCTCTCTTCTGCACTTGTATTCAGGTGTTGAGCTCCATGAGGGAGTAAATCCGGGTTCCCTAGGAACCTTGAGGAGGTGTGAGATCTCCAACCCCAAAACCCTAGGTTAGCCACTTCACTTCCAAACCCTAGCCGCCCATCATCCTCTTCACTCCACCAAACCCTAGCCTACCCTATCTCTCACAGCCCCTCTCTCCAAGTAGTGGCCGACCACCAGCATCCAGGTCCAGTTCGGCTACTTCGAATACGGAGCAAATCCCAGAGGAAGCCAGATCAGCATCCAGGAGAATCAGGACTTCAGCAACATCAACTTTCAAGTTCTTCTATCTAGTAAATCCTTCCTTGAGTATCTGGTTCCATAAATTATTCTTCTTCTTTCCCAGATCTTGAGTTCAGGAGAAGCCAACTCTGCCAAAGGACCAGTATTGGAGGATCCATTGCGAAGATATCCGAATCCAAGGATCCAACAATCTGCTCGAGAGAGTCCTTCCACCAAACTCTGTAAAGATTACTGCCTGGTACATAACCCTTCCCTTCTCTTTAGTTCTGTCTTGTTGAAAGTTCAGAGCGAAACCCTAGGTCTGGGAGTTTCTCAACCCCCAGCGATCCTTTACTTCTGAACTACTCTGATAACCTAGTTTTTTAAATTGTGCTTTCAATTATTACATAGTTTCTTTCAATTTAGTTTAACTTTCCTTTGAGTCAAAGCCAACTTCTGAAAATATATATATAAAAAAAATAATTAATCTTAGTTTTACTTCCGCATATGCTTCTTTGTTCTTTGTTCTGTATCATTTTGGTATCAGAGCTCATCATTTTGCATCATTTTTGGTATCAGAGCCCTGTCTAGGGTTTCTGTTTTGCTTGCTTGTTTTGAGTCTCTCTCTTTTTACTTTGTCTGCTCGAAGTAGACTCCCTAGGATGTCCGGTCCTAGGAATGAAGCGAGGTGCAAAACTCCTCTTCCATTCCACGGGGTGTTCCTAGGGCGTGTAGGGGATCCGTTGGGTTACAACTTCGTAGCAGGAATTGTAAACGGGGGAAGCACTCTATTTTTAGTCTATAACTATCCTGTTGCAGGAATTGTTTCTCATTGCAGGTAACTCCAAATTATATGATTTTTATTTTTATGGAACCAGTATAATTGAAAATATTTTATATAATTTTCTTGTGATTTATTGGTTTCTGTGAAATTTCTGAGAGTTAAATTATAGCAACTCTATTTCTGTGTTTCTGCAATTCGATTATTTTGAGTGATCATCTCCTAATTCATCTTAAGGGAAATTGAGCATCTAAGATAAGGGGAGGAGTTGATAACCTCTCCTTATCCCAAAACCACCACCCATTCATCCCATCCTAAGCCTAATTTTAAAATTTATTAGACTTAATTTGCCCTAGTGGGCTAGGGACATCAACAAGTCGGGTCAAGGCTAGTGTTGAGTCAGTTTGTCTAGTTACTCTGTGTGTGATGCAGAACGGAAGCTCTGATACCAAAAATGATGCAGAACAAATAAAGGGATGCGATGCGGAAGTAAATTAAGATTAACTAATTTTTTTGTTGTTTTTATATGTTTGTAGAAGTTGGCTTCAAATCAAAGAAAATTTAACCTAACATTAAAAGAACTAATATGATAATTGAAAGCACAATTTTAAGGAAACTAAATTATCAGAGTAGTTCAGAAGCAACGGATCGCTGGGGGTTGAGAAACTCCCAGACCTAGGGTTTCGCTCCGAACTTTCAACAGAACAGAAATAAAGAGAAGAGATGGTTTACCTAACCAGACAATGATCTTCACAGATTTTGGTGGAAGAACTCTCCCGAGCAGATTGTTGGATCCTCGGATTCAGATATCTTCGCAATGGATCCTCCAATACTGGTCCTTTGGCGGGATGGCTTCTCCTGAACTCAAGATCTGGAAGAGAAGAAAAACAATTGATGGAATCAGAGAGTCAAGGGAAAAATTTACCAGGTTGATGAACTTGAAGATTGAAATTGCTGAAAACTGGATTCTCCTGGAAGCTGATGTGATTTTCCTTGGAACTTGCTCTGGATCTGAAGTAGCCGGACTGGATCTGGATGAAGGTGGACGGCCTGGACTTGTAGAGAGAGAGAGGCCGTGGGAGATGGAAGGAGCTAGGGTTCGATGGATTGGAAATAATGAAGGGCGGCTAGGGTTTTGGATTTTTAAGTGGCTAACCTAGGGTTTTGGATAAAGATGGAGATCTCTCACCTCCTCAAGGCTCCAATGGAACCCGGATTACCCCCTCACGGAGCTCAACACTTAGAATAGTGCGGAAGAAGAGAAACCTAGGTTACTCAACACAAGAGAATAGCAAAAATAATTTTTCTTCATTGATTTTCTAAAGTTACAAAGAGAGGTCTATTATATAGACCTAAAATTTTCTCCAAGTTTGTACAAATTCCCATGTGGGACTAAACTCCTCCAACCTCTAGATTAGGTAGAAAACCTCCTCTCTTGGTCGACCAAGAATTCAAAAAAATTTGGGACGGCCATAAAGGATTTTTTTTGGAATTTTTTTATGGCGCCTTCTTTGGAGTTGGATTTGGATTTGGAGTCCTCTTCTCCTTATGGCATTTCTTCTTTTCTTCCACTCCAAGTTAAGCTCTTTGATTTTGATTTGAACTTCAATAAGGAGTAGGTTGGATGTCCTTCTTTGATTTTTTTCTCCAAGAGAAGTCCCTTTCCTTCTTTGCTTAGACAAAATTGGCAGGTATGGGCGCCTCCTTTAAATTGGCTTCCAATTTGATTTTTTTTCTTCTTTGGATGTGGGGACCATGACACTGGGATGCCTCTGTGGCGCCTCCTGGACCCTGGCGTGTGCTCGGAGTGTGGCTGGGCGTGTGGCTTGGAGTGTGGCCTCCACTTGCTTGGACCTTGATTTGATTGGAAGACAAATGTGGCACCATTTTGGACCTTGATTTGATTGGAAGACAATTACGGCACCATTTTGGATAAAATTGAAACCACAACGGGACTTGCACCGAGTCAACATGACTCAACAAAATTTAAATGGTGACTCAAGAAATAAATAAAAATAAATAAACTGGTTGACCAGGTCAACCTTTATTACAAACCCTAATTTCTTGGGCAATGTCAATCAGTGATCCAAATGGAGCTATGAAGTCTTCTTATGAGTCTAGTGCCCGCACCAATTCTCCCGGGGTGGGAGGAACTCGACCCTGTCGAGTAAGGCTCAAGTTGGCTCTGGTATCTCTCCAAGAGGTCTGGGTCCAATTCTTGTAATTCTTCTCGGGAGATCCAAGAGTCATCAGAATCTGGCCTTCCTTTCCAGCGGACCAGGTACCTTTGGTATCCTCGATTACGAGTAGAGATAACCTGATCATCCAGGATCTTTTCAATCTGCTCTTTCCTCACAGGCCAGTTTGTTGGTGGACACACAGGGTCGGGATCACTCTCAATGATAGGGTTAGGCTCAAAAGGCTCACTAGGAATCACAGCAGGCTCCCTGTACTCTACTAAGTCTGTAATGTTGAAAGTAGAGCTAATGCCTAGTTCTGGAGGCAACTCGAGCACATAGGCGTTGGATCCTACTCTCTTTACCACTCTAAATGGTCCAGCTCCTCTAGCATGTAACTTTCTAACGGTTCCAGGAGGAAACCGTTCAGGCCTTAACCTAATCATCACATAGTCTCCCTCAACAAAAGATTTGACTCGCCTTTGAGTATCAGCCAACTTCTTATAAGTTTCATTACTTAAATTTATTTTGGCATGAATTTCTTTATGCAAGTCTTTTACATGCTGTGCAAAATTCTCAGCAGACTCGGAGACTCGAGTGTGGACAGGTAAAGGGACTAGGTCAAGAGGTGTGTGAGGTTTGTACCCATGTACAATTTCAAATGGACTCTTACCCGTAGACCTATTGACCGAGTCATTGTACGCAAATTCTGCCCTTGGTAGGTATAAATTCCAATTTCTGGTGTTTTCACCAACAAGACATCTCAGCAGATTTTCTAGGCTACGGTTCACTACTTCAGTTTGGCCATCAGTTTGGGGATGATAGGCAGTTGAAAACTTAAGTTTTGTCCCTAACTTATGCCAAAGGGTCTTCCAAAAGTAACTGGTGAACCGGACATCCCTATCTGAAACGATTGTCTTAGGTAGGCTGTGGAGTCTAACTATCTCATTGAAGAAAAGTGTGGCTACCTTAGACGCATCAAAGGTTTGGGAACAAGGCAAGAAGTGGGCCATTTTAGAGAATCGGTCAACTACGACACAGATAGAATCATGTCTCCTCTGGGTCTTAGGTAAACCTAACACAAAATCCATACTCACATCTTGCCAAGGATGATCTGGGACAGGGAGTGGGGTATAAAGGCCAGTGTTTTGTTTTCGCTGTTTGGCAACAGCGCAGGTTCGACATCTAGCTACAATATTAGCTACATCCCTTTTCAAGCTAGGCCAGAAAAAGTGGTCTTCAATAGCTAGAATGGTCTTGTCTTTTCCAAAATGGCCGGCTAAACCTCCAGCATGGATTTCCCAAATCAAAAATTCCCTAAGAGAAGTTCTAGGGATGCAAAGCCTATTTTTGAAGAACAAAAAACCATCTACAAGGGTATAATCCTGGTGATTACTAGATGGTCCTTGAACTAGATCCTGATACACAGTTGTGAAATCCGGACAAGACTCATATTCCTCTTTGATTTGCTCAAACCCTATGACCTCAGTTCTAACAGAAGTTAATAACAGAGATCGGCGACTAAGGGCATCAGCTACCTTATTCTCAACTCCAGCCTTATGTTTCAGGACAAAAGTATAGGACTGGATATATTCTACCCACTTAGCATGCCTAGGGTTAAGCTTCTTTTGGGAGTTCAGAAATCTAAGAGCCTCATGGTCCGAAAATAGTACAAATTCCTGCGGTAGCAAATAATGTCTCCAGTAACGCAAAGCTTGCACCACCGCATAAAATTCCTTATCATAGGTAGAATACCTAAGCTTAGCATCATTAAGTTTTTCACTAAAGAATGCTATGGGATGATTCTCTTGGCTTAGGACTCCACCTATTCCTACACCTGAAGCATCACAGGCAACCTCAAATACTTTAGAAAAATCGGGTAATCTCAGAATGGGTGCCTGGGTCATTTTATCCTTAAGATCTAGGAAGGCTTTATGGGCTGACTTAGTCCAATGAAATTCTCCCTTCCTAATACAATCAGTGATAGGAGTAGCTAAAGTACTAAACCCCTTGATGAATCGCCTATAGAAGGTAGCCAAGCCATGGAAACTTCTAACTTCATGCACATTGGTTGGCTCTGGCCAGTCTACTATGGACCTAATCTTCTCAGGATCGGCCGCCACGCCGTCAGGGGTTACTACAAAACCAAGAAAGATAACTCTACTAGTCATGAATTCACACTTCTTAAGATTACCGTAGAGTCTATCATTCCTCAAAACTTGGCAGACTGCTCTAAGGTGGCCTAGGTGATCTGCTGGGGTCTTACTATAGATCAGGATGTCATCAAAATAGACCACCACAAATTTTCCTATGAAAGCTCTAAGTACCTGGGTCATAATTCTCATGAAAGTACTAGGGGCATTGGACAACCCAAAAGGCATAACAACCCATTCATAAAGACCATCCTTAGTTTTGAAAGCAGTTTTCCATTCATCCCCGGGTCTAATCCTAACCTGATGATAGCCGCTTCTGAGATCAATCTTAGAAAAAACCATTGCACCAGCCATCATATCAAGCATGTCATCTAGTCTAGGGATGGGAAACCTATATTTGATTGTAATTTTATTGATGGCACGACTGTCAACACACATCCTCCACGTGCCATCTTTCTTTGGGGTCAGTAAGGCTGGGACTGCACAAGGGCTAAGACTTTCTCTAATAAACCCCTTCCTCAATAATTCTCCAACCTGCTTTTGCAGTTCTTCATGCTCAGATGGATTCATCCTGTAATGGGGCAAGTTGGGCAAAGTCGCTCCTGGGATTAGATCTATGGCATGCTGGATATCCCTAAGAGGTGGAAGGTGGTCTGGCAAATCCTCGGGAAAGACATCCTCAAATTCTTTTAACACAGGTTTAACTTCTTAAGGAGGCTCTGAGGGTTCCAAAGTTCTAAGTTTCTTAGCAGTCAACATCCAGATGGGTGAACCACTATGAATTTCTTGTTCTAGATCCTTAGCACTGATTAGGTTCACTCCAGTTTTCATCTCCTTAACCTTACCGGCTCCTTTAGTTACCTTGTCCTTAGGGGGAACTGAATGGATCGTAATCTTTTCCCATTGAAACTAAAGACACAGGTATTGGATTTTCCTAAGAGGGTGGCATCATGATCATACAACCAAGGTCTTCCGAAAATTATACTGCTCACCCCCATGGGTAAGACATCGTACCAAATCTTTTCGTGATAAGATTGCATTTGGATTTGGACTTGACATCTAGACTGGATGGGTATGGAGGTAGAATCTACCCAAGAAACCTTATAGAGGTTGGGATGGGGAACTGGGATTAAGCCTAACATCTTGACAGTGCTAGTAGAGATGGCATTTACACAGCTCCCACTATCTATGATGATCTTACATACCTTATCCCCTAATTTAAGAAAAGTCTGTAGGATGTTAGTCCTACGCCAATCCTCTTGAACTAGATTCTGGGATAGGATGCATCTTACAACTCCTAATTGGTCAGATTCATTGGGTTCCTCCTCTCCTTCATACTCCTCAACCAAATTCATTTCGGCCTCATAAACTTCTTCTTCAAATTCCTCACTGGGCTCGGAATTATCATTCTCTCCCTCTTCAATGTAAAGGGATCTCCGTGGGCACTAGCTAGCAACATGACCTACCTTATGACACTTGAAACAGGCTATGGCAGTACACTGACTAGAAATGTGACCTGGTTTCTAACACTTAAAACAGGTGATATTTGAACTAGGGGTTCTCTGGGTGTCAGGTGCCTTACCTTTGTCCATGGGCCTAGGGGTAGAAGTACCCTGAAAAGGTTTACTAGGGATAACTTGGCTAGGTCCATTCCTTGGGATTGGGGCACTAACCCTAGAAGGTATAGGTCCTCTCTGAAATTTCTCAGTGTTCAGTGCAATCTGGTAGGCTTGGTCTAGATCAGTAACCTCTCTCAGAAATAGTTCTCTCTTGATATCTTCCCTCAGTCCAGCCCTAAATCTAGACAAAGTGACTTCGTGGGCTTCACTCACATCACATCTCATTAGGTATTCATCAAAAGTAGCTATGTAGTCTGAGATAGATCGGTTTCCTTATTTCAGGTTTTGCCATTGGTCTAACAGGTTTTGCTGGTATGAAATGGGTAGGTATTTATCTCTCAGTTTTTCTTTCATACCCTGCCAAGTGGTTATGGATTCAACATTCCGTTTCCTAGTGGTTAGCTCAATGTTCCCCCAGTATAACCTAGCTTGACGCACTAATTTCATCTTGGCAAACTTGTATTTCCTCTCCTCAGACATAGCATACCACTCAAAGTATTGGTCCATCTCACCCTCCCAATCAGAATACACCTTAGGGTTCAGACTACCATCAAAAGTGGGTGCATCTAATTTGATGTTCCTAATGAACCTATCATCTCTATCTTCAGGCTCTGGGTCAGGCCTCCTATGATTAGGTTCAGGATCTCTATATAAAGGCCTTCTAGGCTCCTGATGTGGGTGAGGTTGAGGCACATTAAAATCGGGGTCAGGAGTCCAATTCCGATGTCTAGGTTCTTCAAGTACTTGGACTCGGTCCCTAAGTTGGGTAAGATCCTCATGAATTTGTGCGCTAAACTGGGCCACAGTGTTTGTCATATCCTGATTCATTTTAGCCATACTTTCAGTAAGAGTTCTGATCATGGCCTCTAAATCAGGTTGGGTTTGACCAGGTTGATATGGCACTCCGTTTCTGGTAGACATGATGATTCAAGCAAGCACACAAAATGAGACTAGACTAAATCGACTACTGGATCACTAGACCTAGAGTCCAAACTAGATGCCCAATCAGAGTGGCAAGCTAGCCTGTAGTAACTCAGGACTCAGCCAGGCAGGTGTAAGGGGAGTGTTAGGTCCCTGAATGCCAATCCTAGACACCAATCAGTGATTGGCCAGGTAGGCAGACCAGCACACAAGCCCTTCGGGAATGGATCCCTGAACCACCGTTCTAGACACTAAGTGCTAAGCACACACAGAATAACTCGGCAAACTGACTCAACACTAGCCTAGACCCGACCAATTGGTGTCCCTAGCCCACTAGGGCAAATTAGGTCTAACTGATATTAAATTAGGTCTAGGTTCGAATGATTGGATGGTGGTTTTGGGCTAAGGAGAGGTAATCAACTCCTCCCCTTATCTTAGATGCTCAATTGCCCTTAAGTAAATTATGAGATGATCACTCCAAAAAGAATTGAATTGCAGAACATAAAAAATAGAGTTGTTGTATTTTAATGCTCAGAATTTTTACCGAAACCAATAAATCACAAAAACATTACGGAAAATCGGTTCAATTATACTGGTTTCAACAAAGCAAAAATCATTCAATTCGGAGTTTTACGTAGGGAGAAATAATTCAGACAACAGGGCAATTACGGGCTGCAACTAGATTGTCTTCCCCATTTATAATCCCTGCTACGAAGTTGTAACCCAATGGATCCCCTACAAGCCCTAGGAACACCCCGTGGAATGGGAGGAGGAGGCTTGTGCCTCGCTTAGTTCCTAGGACCGGACGTCCTGGGGAGTCTACTTCGAGCAGACAAAATAAAAAGAGAAAACAATCAAAACAAGCAAGCAAGCAAATCAGAAACCCTAGACTGGGCTATGATACCAAAAATGATGCAGAACGGAAGCTCTGATACCAAAAATGATGCAGAACAAATAAAGGGATGCGATGCGGAAGTAAATTAAGATTAACTAATTTTTTTGTTGTTTTTATATGTTTGTAGAAGTTTGCTTCAAATCAAAGAAAAGTTAACCTAACATTGAAAGATACTAATATGATAATTGAAAGCACAATTTTAAGGAAACTAAATTATCAGAGTAGTTCAGAAGCAACGGATCGCTGGGGGTTGAGAAACTCCCAGACCTAGGGTTTCGCTCCGAACTTTCAACAGAACAGAAATAAAGAGAAGAGATGGTTTACCTAACCAGACAATGATCTTCACAGATTTTGGTGGAAGAACTCTCCCGAGCAGATTGTTGGATCCTCGGATTCAGATATCTTCGCAATGGATCCTCCAATACTGGTCTTTGGCGGGTTGGCTTCTCCTGAACTCAAGATCTGGAAGAGAATAAAAATAATTGATGGAATCAGAGAGTCAAGGGAAAAATTTACCAGGTTGATGAACTTGAAGATTGAAATTGCTGAAAACTGGATTCTCCTGGAAGCTGATGTGATTTTCCTTGGAACTTGCTCTGGATCTGAAGTAGCCGGACTGGATCTGGATGAAGGTGGACGGCCTGGACTTGTAGAGAGAGAGAGGCCGTGGGAGATGGAAGGAGCTAGGGTTCGATGGATTGGAAATAATGAAGGGCGGCTAGGGTTTTGGATTTTTAAGTGGCTAACCTAGGGTTTTGGATAAAGATGGAGATCTCTCACCTCCTCAAGGCTCCAATGGAACCCGGATTACCCCCTCACGGAGCTCAACACTTAGAATAGTGCGGAAGAAGAGAAACCTAGGTTACTCAACACAAGAGAATAGCAAAAATAACTTTTCTTCATTGATTTTCTAAAGTTACAAAGAGAGGTCTATTATATAGACCTAAAATTTTCTCCAAGTTTGTACAAATTCCCATGTGGGACTAAACTCCTCCAACCTCTAGATTAGGTAGAAAACCTCCTCTCTTGGTCGACCAAGAATTCAAAAAAATTTGGGACGGCCATAAAGGATTTTTTTTGGAATTTTTTTATGGCGCCTTCTTTGGAGTTGGATTTGGATTTGGAGTCCTCTTCTCCTTATGGCATTTCTTCTTTTCTTCCACTCCAAGTTAAGCTCTTTGATTTTGATTTGAACTTCAATTAGGAGTAGGTTGGATGTCCTTCTTTGATTTTTTTCTCCAAGAGAAGTCCCTTTCCTTCTTTGCTTAGACAAAATTGGCAGGTATGGGCGCCTCCTTTAAATTGGCTTCCAATTTGATTTTTTTTCTTCTTTGGATGTGGGGACCATGACACTGGGATGCCTCTGTGGTGCCTCCTGGACCCTGGCGTGTGCTCGGAGTGTGGCTGGGCGTGTGGCTTGGAGTGTGGCCTCCACTTGCTTGGACCTTGATTTGATTGGAAGAAAAATGTGGCACCATTTTGGACCTTGATTTGATTGGAAGACAATTGCGGCACCATTTTGGATAAAATTGAAACCACATCGGGACTTGCACGAGTCAACATGACTTAACAAAATTTAAATGGTGACTCAAGAAATAAATAAAAATAAATAAACTGGTTGACCAGGTCAACCTTTATTACAAACCCTAATTTCTCGGGCAATGTCAATCAGAGATCCAAATGGAGCTCTGAAGTCTTCTTATGAGTCTGGTGCCCGCACCAATTCTCCCGGGGAGGGAGGAACTCGACCTTGTCGAGTAAGGCTCAAGTTGGCTCTGGTATCTCTTCAAGAGGTATGGGTCCAATTCTTGTAATTCTTCTCGGGAGATCCAAGAGTCATCAGAATCTGGCCTTCCTTGCCAGCGGACCAGGTACCTTTGGTATCCTAGATTACGAGTAGAGATAACCTGATCATCCAGGATCTTTTCAATCTGCTCTTTCCTTACAGGCCAGTTTGTTGGTGGACACACAGGGTCGGGATCACTCTCAATGATAGGGTTAGGCTCAAAAGGCTCACTAGGAATCACAGCTGGCTCCCTGTACTCTACTAAGTCTGTAATGTTGAAAGTAGAGCTAATGCCTAGTTCTGGAGGCAACTCGAGCACATAGGCGTTGGATCCTACTCTCTTTACCACTCTAAATGGTCCAGCTCCTCTAGCATGTAACTTTCTAACGGTTCCAGGAGGAAACCGTTCAGGCCTTAACCTAATCATCACATAGTCTCCCTTAATAAAAGATTTGACTCGCCTTTGAGTATCAGCCAACTTCTTATAAGTTTCATTACTTAAATTTATTTTGGCATGAATTTCTTTATGCAAGTCTTTTACATGCTGTGCAAAATTCTCAGCAGACTCGGAGACTCGAGTGTGGACAGGTAAAGGGATTAGGTCAAGAGGTGTGTGAGGTTTGTACCCATGTACAATTTCAAATGGACTCTTACCCGTAGACCTATTGACCGAGTCATTGTACGCAAATTCTGCCCTTGGTAGGTATAAATCCCAATTTCTGGTGTTTTCACCAACAAGACATCTCAGCAGATTTCCTAGGCTACGGTTCACTACTTCAGTTTGGCCATCTATTTGGGGATGATAGGCAGTTGAAAACTTAAGTTTTGTCCCTAACTTATGCCAAAGGGTCTTCCAAAAGTAACTGGTGAACCGGACATCCCTATCTGAAACGATTGTCTTAGGTAGGCCATGGAGTCTAACTATCTCATTGAAGAAAAGTGTGGCTACCTTAGACGCATCAAAGGTTTGGGAACAAGGCAAGAAGTGGGCCATTTTAGAGAATCGGTCAACTACGACACAGATAGAATCATGTCTCCTCTGGGTCTTAGGTAAACCTAACACAAAATCCATACTCACATCTTGCCAAGGACGATCTGGGACAGGGAGTGGGGTATAAAGGCCAGTGTTTTGTTTTCGCTGTTTGGCAACAGCGCAGGTTCGACATCTAGCTACAATATTAGCTACATCCCTTTTCAAGCTAGGCCAGAAAAAGTGGTCTTCAATAGCTAGAATGGTCTTGTCTTTTCCAAAATGGCCGGCTAAACCTCCAGCATGGATTTCCCAAATCAAGAATTCCCTAAGAGAAGTTCTAGGGATGCAAAGCGTATTTTTGAAGAACAAAAAACCATCTACAAGGGTATAATCCTGGTGATTACTAGATGGTCCTTGAACTAGATCCTGATACACAGTTGTGAAATCCGGACAAGACTCATATTCCTCTTTGATTTGCTCAAACCCTATGACCTCAGTTCTAACAGAAGTTAATAACAGAGATCGGCGACTAAGGGCATCAGCTACCTTATTCTCAACTCCAGCCTTATGTTTCAGGACAAAAGTATAGGACTGGATATATTCTACCCACTTAGCATGCCTAGGGTTAAGCTTCTTTTGGGAGTTCAGAAATCTAAGAGCCTCATGGTCCGAAAATAGTACAAATTCCTGCGATAGCAAATAATGTCTCCAGTAATGCAAAGCTTGCACCACCGCATAAAATTCCTTATCATAGGTAGAATACCTAAGCTTAGCATCATTAAGTTTTTCACTAAAGAATGCTATGGGATGATTCTCTTGGCTTAGGACTCCACCTATTCCTACACCTGAAGCATCACAGGCAACCTCAAATACTTTAGAAAAATCGGGTAATCTCAGAATGGGTGCCTGGGTCATTTTATCCTTAAGATCTAGGAAGGCTTTATGGGCTGACTTAGTCCAATGAAATTCTCCCTTCCTAATACAATCAGTGATAGGAGCAGCTAAAGTACTAAACCCCTTGATGAATCGCCTATAGAAGGTAGCCAAGCTGTGGAAACTTCTAACTTCATGCACATTGGTTGGCTCTGGCCAGTCTACTATGGACCTAATCTTCTCAGGATCGGCCGCCACGCCGTCAGGGGTTACTACAAAACCAAGAAAGATAACTCTACTAGTCATGAATTCACACTTCTTAAGATTACCGTAGAGTCTATCATTCCTCAAAACTTGGCAGACTGCTCTAAGGTGGCCTAGGTGATCTGCTGGGATCTTACTATAGATCAGGATGTCATCAAAATAGACCACCACAAATTTTCCTATGAAAGCTCTAAGTACCTGGGTCATAATTCTCATGAAAGTACTAGGGGCATTGGACAACCCAAAAGGCATAACAACCCATTCATAAAGACCATCCTTAGTTTTGAAAGCAGTTTTCCATTCATCCCCGGGTCTAATCCTAACCTGATGATAGCCGCTTCTGAGATCAATCTTAGAAAAAACCATTGCACCAGCCATCATATCAAGCATGTCATCTAGTCTAGGGATGGGAAACCTATATTTGATTGTAATTTTATTGATGGCACGACTGTCAACACACATCCTCCACATGCCATCTTTCTTTGGGGTCAGTAAGGCTGGGACTGCACAAGGGCTAAGACTTTCTCTAATAAACCCCTTCCTCAATAATTCTCCAACCAGCTTTTGCAGTTCTTCATGCTCAAATGGATTCATCCTGTAATGGGGCAAGTTGGGCAAAGTCGCTCCTGGGATTAGATCTATGGCATGCTGGATATCCCTAAGAGGTGGAAGGTGGTCTGGCAAATCCTCGGGAAAGACATCCTCAAATTCTTTTAACACAGGTTTAACTTCTTGAGGAGGCTCTGAGGGTTCCGAAGTTCTAAGTTTCTTAGCAGTCAACATCCAGATGGGTGAACCACTATGAATTTCTTGTTCTAGATCCTTAGCACTGATTAGGTTCACTCCAGTTTTCATCTCCTTAACCTTACCGGCTCCTTTAGTTACCTTGTCCTTAGGGGGAACTAAATGGATCGTAATCTTCTTCCCATTGAAACTAAAGACACAGGTATTGGATTTTCCTAAGAGGGTGGCATCATGATCATACAACCAAGGTCTTCCGAGAATTATACTGCTCACCCCCATGGGTAAGACATCGCACCAAATCTTTTCGTGATAAGATTGCATTTGGATTTGGACTTGACATCTAGACTGGATGGGTATGGAGGTAGAATCTACCCAAGAAACCTTATAGGGGTTGGGATGGGGAACTGGGATTAAGCCTAACATCTTGACAGTGCTAGTAGAGATGGCATTTACACAGCTCCCACTATCTATGATGATCTTACATACCTTATCCCCTAATTTAAGAAAAGTCTGTAGGATGTTAGTCCTACGCCAATCCTCTTGAACTAGATTCTGGGATAGGATGCATCTTACAACTCCTAATTGGTCAGATTCATTGGGTTCCTCCTCTCCTTCATACTCCTCAACCAAATTCATTCCGGCCTCATAAACTTCTTCTTCAAATTCCTTACTGGGCTCGGAATTATCATTCTCTCCCTCTTCTATGTAAAGGGATCTCCGTGGGCACTGGCTAGCAACATGACCTACCTTATGACACTTGAAACAGGCTATGGCAGTACACTGACTGGAAATGTGACCTGGTTTCTAACACTTAAAACAGGTGATATTTGAACTAGGGGTTCTCTGGGTGTCAGGTGCCTTACCTTTGTCCATGGGCCTAGGGGTAGAAGTACCCTGAAAAGGTTTACTAGGGATAACTTGGCTAGGTCCATTCCTTGGGATTGGGGCACTAACCCTAGAAGGTATAGGTCCTCTCTGAAATTTCTCAGTGTTCAGTGCAATCTGGTAGGCTTGGTCTAGATCAGTAACCTCTCTCAGAAATAGTTCTCTCTTGATATCTTCCCTCAGTCCAGCCCTAAATCTAGACAAAGAGACTTCGTGGGCTTCACTCACATCACATCTCATTAGGTATTCATCAAAAGTAGCTATGTAGTCTAAGACAGATCGGTTTCCTTGTTTCAGGTTTTTCCATTGGTCTAACAGGTTTTGCTGGTATGAAATGGGTAGGTATTTATCTCTCAGTTTTTCTTTCATACCCTGCCAAGTGGTTATGGGCTCAACATTCCATCTCCTAGTGGTTAGCTCAATGTTCCCCCAGTATAACCTAGCTTGACGCACTAATTTCATCTTGGCAAACTTGTATTTCCTCTCCTCAGACATAGCATACCACTCAAAGTATTGGTCCATCTCACCCTCCTAATCAGAATACACCTTAGGGTTCAGACTACCATCAAAAGCGGGTGCATCTAATTTGTTGTTCCTGATGAACCTATCATCTCTATCTTCAGGCTCTGGGTCAGGCCTCCTATGATTAGGTTCAGGATCTCTATATAAAGGCCTTCTAGGCTCCTGATGTGGGTGAGGTTGAGGCACATTAAAATCGGGGTCAGGAGTCCAATTCCGATGTCTAGGTTCTTCAAGTACTTGGACTCGGTCCCTAAGTTGGGTAAGATCCTCATGAATTTGTGCGCTAAACTGGGCCACAGTGTTTGTCATATCCTGATTCATTTTAGCCATACTTTCAGTAAGAGTTCTGATCATGGCCTCTAAATCAGGTTGGGTTTGACCAGGTTGATATGGCACTCCGTTTCTGGTAGACATGATGATTCAAGCAAGCACACAAAATGAGACTAGACTAAATCGACTACTGGATCACTAGACCTAGAGTCCAAACTAGATGCCCAATTAGAGTGGCAAGCTAGCCTGTAGTAACTCAGGACTCAGCCATGCAGGTGTAAGGGGAGTGTTAGGTCCCTGAATGCCAATCCTAGACACCAATCAGTGATTGGCCAGGTAGGCGGACCAGCACACAAGCCCTTCGGGAATGGATCCCTGAACCACCGTTCTAGACACTGAGTGCTAAGCACACACAGAATAACTCGGCAAACTGACTCAACACTAGCCTAGACCCGACCAATTGGTGTCCCTAGCCCACTAGGGCAAATTAGGTCTAACTGATTTTAAATTAGGTCTAGGTTCGAATGATTGGATGGTGATTTTGGGCTAAGGAGAGGTAATCAACTCCTCCCCTTATCTTAGATGCTCAATTGCCCTTAAGTAAATTATGAGATGATCACTCCAAAAAGAATTGAATTGCAGAACACAAAAAATAGAGTTGTTGTATTTTAATGCTCAAAATTTTTACCGAAACCAATAAATCACAGAAAAATTATGGAAAATAGGATCAATTATATTGGTTTCAACGAAGCAGAAATCATGCAATTCGGAGTTTTATGCAGAGAGAAATAATTCAGATAATAGTTAAATTACGGGCTGCAACTAGATTGTCTTCCCCGTTTATAATCCCTGCTACGAAGTTATAACCCAATGGATCCCCTACACGCCCTAGGAACACCCCGTGGAATGGGAGGAGGAGGCTTGCGCCTCGCTTAGTTCCTAGGACCAGACGTCCTGGGGAGTCTACTTCGAGCAGACAAAATAAAAAGAGAAAACAATCAAAACAAGCAAGCAAGCAAATCAGAAACCCTATACTGGGCTCTGATACCAAAAATGATGCAGAACGGAAGCTCTGATACCAAAAATGATGCAGAACAAATAAAGGGATGCGATGCAGAAGTAAATTAAGATTAACTAATTTTTTTGTTGTTTTTATATGTTTGTAGAAGTTGGCTTCAAATCAAAGAAAAGTTAACCTAACATTGAAAGATACCAATATGATAATTGAAAGCACAATTTTAAGGAAACTAAATTATCAGAGTAGTTCAGAAGCAACGGATTGCTGGGGGTTGAGAAACTCCCAGACCTAGGGTTTCGCTCCGAACTTTCAACAGAACAGAAATAAAGAGAAGAGATGGTTTACCTAACCAGACAATGATCTTCACAGATTTTGGTGGAAGAACTCTCCCGAGCAGATTGTTGGATCCTCGGATTCAGATATCTTCGCAATGGATCCTCCAATACTGGTCCTTTGGCGGGTTGGCTTCTCCTGAACTCAAGATCTGGAAGAGAAGAAAAACAATTGATGGAATCAGAGAGTCAAGGGAAAAATTTACCAGGTTGATGAACTTGAAGATTGAAATTGCTGAAAACTGGATTCTCCTGGAAGCTGATGTGATTTTCCTTGGAACTTGCTCTAGATCTGAAGTAGCCGGACTGGATCTGGATGAAGGTGGATGGCCTGGACTTGTAGAGAGAGAGAGGCCGTGGGAGATGGAAGGAGCTAGGGTTCGATGGATTGGAAATAATGAAGGGCGGCTAGGGTTTTGGATTTTTAAGTGGCTAACCTAGGGTTTTGGATAAAGATGGAGATCTCTCACCTCCTCAAGGCTCCAATGGAACCCGGATTACCCCCTCACGGAGCTCAACACTTAGAATAGTGCGGAAGAAGAGAAACCTAGGTTACTCAACACAAGAGAATAGTAAAAATAATTTTTCTTCATTGATTTTCTAAAGTTACAAAGAGAGGTCTATTATATAGACCTAAAATTTTCTCCAAGTTTGTACAAATTCCCATGTGGGACTAAACTCCTCCAACCTCTAGATTAGGTAGAAAACCTCCTCTCTTGGTCGACCAAGAATTCAAAAAAATTTGGGACGGCCATAAAGGATTTTTTTTGGAATTTTTTTATGGCGCCTTCTTTGGAGTTGGATTTGGATTTGGAGTCCTCTTCTCCTTATGGCATTTCTTCTTTTCTTCCACTCCAAGTTAAGCTCTTTGATTTTGATTTGAACTTCAATTAGGAGTAGGTTGGATGTCCTTCTTTGATTTTTTTCTCCAAGAGAAGTCCCTTTCCTTCTTTGCTTAGACAAAATTGGCAGGTATGGGCGCCTCCTTTAAATTGGCTTCCAATTTGATTTTTTTTCTTCTTTGGATGTGGGGACCATGACACTGGGATGCCTCTGTGGCACCTCCTGGACCCTGGCGTGTGCTCGGAGTGTGGCTGGGCGTGTGGCTTGGAGTGTGGCCTCCACTTGCTTGGACCTTGATTTGATTGGAAGAAAAATGTAGCACCATTTTGGACCTTGATTTGTTTGGAAGACAATTGCGGCACCATTTTGGATAAAATTGAAACCACATCGGGACTTGCACTGAGTCAACATGACTCAACAAAATTTAAATGGTGACTCAAGAAATAAATAAAAATAAATAAACTGGTTGACCAGGTCAACCTTTATTACAAACCCTAATTTCTCGGGCAATGTCAATCAGAGATCCAAATGGAGCTCTGAAGTCTTCTTATGAGTCTGGTGCCCGCACCAGTGTGTGCTTTGTACTCAGTGTCTAGAACGGTGGTTCAGGGATTCTATCCCAAAGGGCTTGTGTGCTGGTCCGCCTACCTGGCCAATCTCTGATTGGTGTCTAGGATTGGCATCTAGGGACCTAACACTCCCCTTACACCTGCCTGGCTGAGTCCCGAGTTACTACAACTAGCTTGCCACTCTGATTGGGCATCTAGTTTGGGCTCTAGGTCTAGTTAGCCCGTAGTCGTTCAGTTGAGTCTTATTTGGTGTGTTTGCTTGCATCATCATGTCTACCCAGAATGGAGTACCCTACCAACCTGGTCAAACCCAACCTGATTTAGAGGCCATGGTTAGAGCTCTTACTGAGAGTATGAACAAATTGAGTCAGGATGTGACTGCTACTGTTGCGCAGTGTAAAGAACAAGTCCATAAGAATTTTACCCAGCTTAGGGATTGAGTCCAAGTACTTGAGAAACGTAGACATCAAAATTGGATCCCTGATCCAAAATTTAATAGGCCCCAACCTCATCCATGCCCGGAGCCTAGGAGGACCTTATACCGTGATCCCGAGCATAACCTTAAGAAGCCTAACCATGATATCTATAGTGTGGATCGTGTCTATGAGAGGTCCTTACAATATTCTAGACCAGTCACTCAACAACCCAAGTCATCTAGATCAAACCATTTAGATCCACACCCATGCCCAAGTAAGGTATCTACTAGCTTGAAACCCAGTGTGACCCAGGTTCCTATATTGCAAGAATGTTTGTTTTGTGGAGAAAGAGGCCATAAATCTAGTCAGTGCCCATGCATAGGACTGGCTTGTGCATAGCTAAGTGGTAAGAATCCTAAGGATGACATTAATGAGGGAGAACCCAAGCCTACCAATGAGGAAGAAAGGTTAGGTATGACAAGCCTAGGATCAGTTGACCCGATTATCACTGACCCGAAACCCATTGAAGATGGCATCGAGGAAGTATATGATGCTGGCTTGAGTCTAGTTGATGAATATGAGGGGGAAGAACTTGAAGAATGTGACATCGGTACTATTGGTTCCTTATCTGAGGAGACCTTGGAGAGCAACCAAGTGGTAGGACCTTGTTTAGAAATTCAAGAGATTTGTGAGAACCAGGTTCCTTTAGTCAAATACCCCCAGGAAGAACTCATAGTGTTAGCCCGAGCTATCAGTTCGTACGCTCTAATGACAGTCATTCCCCAAGTACCAATTGAAGATCTTTGCACTGAACTGTTTAAGTTTGCTCACCCTGTGGTAGATCCTCTCCTTAAGATGACTGAATCAAGCCTCTTACAATTGGACCTTGTCCCGTGCCTAGCCACTAAGGTCTCTCCCATAATCTTAGTTGAACATCTTTGTCTTGAGCGGATTGATTCACCCAGTCCTGTAGAAGTCCTCCTTATGACCCCAGACGCCTTCCTTCGCATGACTGACCTACCCTTCTATAGAGTATACCTTTCCGCACCCATATGTCAAATTTCAAGTCTTGAGGTCATCATCCATAGGCCCTTCCATGAATCATTCTTTAATCCAGTTCTTGAGAAAATGGATCATTATTTCCTTAGAGAACAAACCTTAACTGTTGCAATCACATGTCCTAGACTACTTCCCGAACCATCTCTAGATCCATTCCTGGGAGTAGCAAACTTTTCCTTTCGTAAGGATGACCAGTTGACACTCATAGATCACCATTCAAACCTTCAGGTCACCACCTTTAGTCAACAGGTAATTCGAGACTCCATCTCATATTTCCTCCCTTTCTCTAGGACTTCCAATGCTTCTTACACCATCCAAGTATACTTTATCAAAGTCTTTAGAGTGAACCATGTGTCAGAACCTATTAGGTTTGCCACCTACTTCTGGAAGACCTTATGGCACCTACTAGGCACCCATGATAAGTTTTCATGCTCTGCATGCCATCCTCCGACCCAAGGTCAAACCTAGAGAGCCGTAGTTTGTTAGGTTTAGACCTAGGGTTCCTTTGAAATAAAGTCCATTCTTTAGGAATGCGTCGTCAGTCTAGTTTAGTTTTTCTTGACCCTTTACTAGGCTTTGGCTCAGATTTTGGTTTGATTGAGAGCACCAGGAATTGGGATTTGTATTTTATCCCGGGCTGAAATTGCATTCAATGTTTCGATCAATAGGTCTATAGGCTAGAGTCCCTTTGAAATTGTTCATGGATACAAGCCTCACACACCACTTGATCTGATTTCACTATTAGCCCACACACACAAGTCTCTTGATGCACTTGCACAGCATATAAAAGACTTGCATAAAGAAATTCATGCCAAAATAAATTTAAGTAATGAAACTTATAAGAAGTTGGCTGTTTCTCAAAGGCGAGTCAAAACTTTTGTTGAGGGAGACTATGTAATGATTAGGTTAAGGCCTGAACGGTTTCCTCCTAGAACCGTTAGAATGTTACATGCTAGAGGAGCTGGACCATTTAGAGTGGTGAAGAGAGTAGGATCCAATGCCTATGTGCTCGAGTTGCCTTCAGAACTAGGCATTAGCTCCACTTTCAACATTACAGACCTAGTAGAGTATAGAGAGCCAGCTGTGATTCCCAGTGAGCCTTTTGAGCCAAATCCTGCTTTTGAGAGTGATCCCGACCCTGTGTATCCACCAACAAACTGGCCCATGATGAAAGAGCAGATTGAAAAGATACTGGATGATCAGGTTATCTCTACTCGTAATCGAGGATACCAAAGATACCTGGTCCGCTGGCAAGGAAGGCCAGACTCTGATGACTCTTGGATCTCCCGAGAAGAATTACAAGATTTGGATCCAGACCTCTTGGAGAGATACCAGAGCCAACTTGAGCCTTACTCGACAAGGTCAAGTTCCTCCCACCCCAGGAGAATTGGTGCGGGCACTAGACTCAGAAGAAGACTTCAGGGCTCCATCTGGATCTCTGATTGACCTTGCCCGAAGAATTAGGATTTTTCTGGTTTTGTAATAAGGGTTGACCTGATCAACTCAATTTTGAGTCTGTAATTTTGTCATTTCAATTTTTGTTGGGTCATGTTGACTCAGTCCAAGTCCAAGGCCCAAGTAGGTGTCATTCCCTTTGCCATAGGGCACCACATTTTCTAGCTACAAGTGGGTGCCACACTCCCTGCCACATCTCCATCCAGTATACCTTGGTCCCCACGCCTCAAGTAAGCAGGTTCTTTTTTCTTGCACCACTTGGGGGAGAAATCCATCAAGATACCTCAATCCAAGGAGGAGCCAACTTCTTTCCAGATAAACCCAAGCCAGGATGGCATGAATTTTTCTTGAAGAGAGGATCAAGGAGGTGCCCCACAATGTTCCATAAAAATCCAAGTTATAAAAGGGAAGAGAGCATATCTTAGGAAGAAAATCAAGGAGGCACCCAAAAGTTTCCAAAAGTGCCAAAGCCATGAAAGGAAGAAGCCTAAACTTGTGGAGCAAGACTAGGAGGTGTCCAAAAGAGCCAAACCATGAAGGGAAAATCCTTGATTCATGGAGAGATACTAGGAGACACCCCCATAACCTGCCATTTGGAGCTGATTTTCAAGTTTTCTTGGAGTTTTTGGGCTGCCCACTCATGGAAGGAATCTTGGGAAGAGAATTTGATTCCTAAAGTGTGGGTTAGTCCTATTAGTCCCACATGGGAAATGTATAAAATTTTATTTCTTTGTTATGTCTATATATTCAACTCTATGTAACTCTTGAATTTAAAATGATGAATGAAATCAATTTCTGTGTGAGCAACTTTGTGTTTTTCTCTTCTGCACTTGTATTCAGGTGTTGAGCTCCGTGAGGGAGTAAATCCGGGTTCCCTAGGAACCTTGAGGAGGTGTGAGATCTCCAACCCCAAAACCCTAGGTTAGCCACTTCACTTCCAAACCCTAGCCACCCATCATCCTCTTCACTCCACCAAACCCTAGCCTACCCCATCTCTCACGGCCCCTCTCTCCAAGTAGTGGCCGACCACCAGCATCCAGGTCCAGTTCGGCTACTTCGAATACGGAGCAAATCCCAGAGGAAGCCAGATCAGCATCCAGGAGAATCAGGACTTCAGCAACATCAACTTTCAAGTTCTTCTATCTGGTAAATCCTTCCTTGAGTATTTGGTTCCATAAATTGTTCTTCTTCTTTCCCAGATCTTGAGTTCAGGAGATGCCAACTCTGCCAAAGGACTAGTATTGGAGGATCCATTACGAAGATATCCGAATCCGAGGATCCAACAATCTACTCGAGAGAGTCCTTCCACCAAACTCTGTAAAGATTACTGCCTGGTACATAACCCTTCCCTTCTCTTTAGTTCTGTCTTGTTGAAAGTTCAGAGCGAAACCCTAGGTCTGGGAGTTTCTCAACCCCCAGCGATCCTTTACTTCTGAACTACTATGATAACCTAGTTTCTTTAAATTGTGCTTTCAATTATTACATAGTTTCTTTCAATTTAGTTTAACTTTCCTTTGAGTCAAAGCCAACTTCTGAAAATATATATAAAAAAAAAAAGAATTAATCTTAATTTTACTTCCGCATACGCTTCTTTGTTCTTTGTTCTGCATCACAAACCCTGTAGATATACGTCAACCTCGTAAGGTTAGTCTCATTAGTCTAGAATTAGTCCCTGACACCCTTTCTTATATCCAACTTTATCCAACTAACCCTGAACCTTTTTCCCTACCCTACCAGACTAATCCTGAACCAACCTCTTATTTTCTGCCCTTTCCAAAAGCCTCCAGCATTTCTAGGATCATTAGATTGCATTTTGTTGAGATCAGCATACTGCATACATTCATTATGCTTGTTAGATTTGCATCTTACTTCTGGTATACCTTACGGCATTTGCTAGGAGTCCATTGTAAATTTTCATGTGCATGCCAAGCTATGATCAAACCTAGAGAGTCTATAGTCTATTAGGTTTAGGCCTAGAAGAGTCCAATAAAGTTCCTCTTAATAGGAATGCATAATTGAGTCTGCATTTTTGTTAGGTGTCAGTACAAGTCAGGTGCATCATCCGCATTAAGCATTAATTTTGAAACAAACAGGCTAATTCCCAGAAAAAAGCCAAGAAATTTAATGTAGGAGATTTTGTTATGGTTAAGAAGCTTCATGCTCGCAGAGCTGGATCCTTTAGAGTGATAAAGAAGGTAGGACCCAATGCCTATGTGCTAGATCTGTCCCCGGATTTTGGTATTAGCTCTACCTTCAATATCGCGGACTTGGTTAAGTTTTGGGAACCGTCAGTGATTCCTAGTGAGATTGTTGGACCTCACCCATCCTTTGAGAGAGAAACCTTACCTGAGTGTCCACTAAATTTGCTTGAGAGAGGAATACGGATCGAGCGTATCCTAGACGATCAAGCTATCATGACCTAGGGTCGCGACTATCAACGCTACCTGGTTCGATAGCAAGGTCGACTAGAATCCGGCGATTCATGAATTACTCAAGAGGACCCACAGCGCCTCTACCCAAACTTGCTGCCAGCACTAGAGAAACTCGACAGGGTCGAGTTTCTCTCATCCTGGGAGAATTGATGGGAACATCAAGTCAACCCTAATTCACTATGGGTTCCTGAGTTTTGAGTCCCTTAGCCATGATTCAAATTTTATCTTTGAGTCTAATAATCTGGCCGTGTTAGCCATTTGAATCCTGTATTTAGGCCTTGAGTTTTGTTTTTTAAGTCTTGTTACACTTGAGTCCTGTATTTTGGTCCCTGAGTCCTGTTTTGGGCTTTCTACATTTGAGTCCTATATTTAGAGTCATCCATACCATTAAGGTTTTGGATAAGTCAAGTTAAATTTAGCTGAGACATTTATTATTTGGAGTCCTGTAAGTTCAGTCAGCTCTTATTGAGCCAATTTTGAGTCCTATGAGTCCTGTAAGTTTTATATTGAGTCCAGTCCAGCAAAAGAAGATTCAAGACACTGATGGACCCCAGCCCAAATAATAACTTGCCAACTTCAAGGAGTCCCAGTCATATTTGGGTGTGCCACCTTGGATTGCATGAGAAGGACCTTGAAGATCTTCACATCATCAACCTGCTGAGAAGATGGAGCCCAGGAGAAACCCTAGAACCAGCCCAGCACTGAAGTGGGCCGCCCAAAGCCCAAAGGGTTCTTGGATATTGTGCCCCACCCTTATGGTCACCTTCCTCAGTCGACCACCCTTAGAATTACCACCCATTGGACCACGCAAAGAGAGGGAGAGACCAAGTCAAAGTGAAGGTATAATCCAAGTTAGGAGAGGAATTGAGAGCCTATTTGAGAGAGAAGATCTTCCATGTATTTGAGTGGGAAAAGGATACTTAGGGTTTTATATGTATACCCTTACTTGGAGCCCAAGCTTGTATGCCTATATAAAGGCCCCCCCTCTCATGTATATTTGATGCTATTGAATATGAAAATTTTCTTTAGTTCTTCTCAACTTTTGGTGTGAATTTCTATGTAATTAAGGGTATCTGTGTGACCCCTCAGGGTATCTGTGTGACCCCTGCGCTCTACCTCCAAGCCATCTGATGGGGATCCAGCCGTTGTCCAGGAATTTTTTTATTTTTCCTTATTTTCTGACATTTTTTTTTATTTTGGCCTATTTCCGCTATTCCACCTATTCACACTATTCCAGCTTTATCTCAAACTTATCCCCAACTTATTCCTTTGTTATTCCATCTTCATCCCGTGATTTCAAAAAACTTCCCAAACCCTAGACGTCGCCCCAAGATCCGGGCTGCCCGAACCCCGGTTGCCACTGCCGACCTACCACCGGTGTTCACAGGCCTCGCCCTCGTCGAAAAATTAGGCCGTTCGCCGCCCACGCCGTGGGAAGACGAATGGATGTGGAGGCGTTCGTCCATTGCCTGCCCACGGTCACCGCTGCCGCCGTGGCCAGTCCTGCTGCCCGCCGGCTCTCGCCCGGCCGCCAAGGGGGCCCTTGCTAGCGCCCAGGACCCCACGGTCATGGGGAAGCCCAACGGATGCATCTGTCCATATGGTGCCACCGCCCGCCGCCTGACGTCGCCGCCGCCGTTTGCCTGCCGCCGTCTTGCCGTCTGCTGGCCAAGGCCCGACCACTGGAGGTCCTCGCCGGTGCTCGGGGCCCCCACGGACCAAACGGCATGCCCAGGGCATGCCATGCCATCTCCATGCCACTGCCCCGCCTGCAGCCACCGCCGGCCGTCTGCTGGCCTCGTCCGCCGCCCGCTTGCCGGCCACTGCCCATGCACCGGTTGCCGCTGGAGGTGATTTCCTTCCTCTGTGCATGTCCGCAAGAGATGTTCCACACACTTTCTGGAGCAGTCCAAGCAGCATGCTTTTCAGAGCAAATCATCAAGTCGACACGCTTTCCAGAGTAGATCAGCACCAATATTGATGTAGCATGGATTTTAATGTAATTTATTTTCCTTTTTTGGGTTTCTTGTAGGCTAAGTAATTGAGGGTTTTAGTTTTTTTCTATATAAAGGCCCCCTCTCCCCCTGTAATGAGTAAGTTGAATAGAAGTTTTTGGATTTTTCCATTAGTTCTGGTTCTGGGCCGAGGCCTGTTTTTCCTTCACCTGCGGGTGTCGAGGGGTGTGAGGCCCCAGTTATCTTCTCCCTTGCTGAGTCCCCTCTATGATCTTGGAGCTTCTCTTTCATGACCCCAGGTAGCGATTTGGGTGGGATGCCCTAGGCTCTGCATGTAGTGAGATGGGTGAGATGCCCTAGATTGCTTGTAGTGGGGTGGGTGAGATGCCCTAGAAGCGCGACGTCTCTCCGTGAAGGTGAGTCCCAAGTCCATAGAGTATCCATTTTTCTTGCCCCACATCTTTTTTTTCCGCCTTCTTGATACTAATCATAGGATACTTCTCAGCTCTCCAACAATCCTCCTAGCTAGCCCCCCTTGTTATCCTGCATCAATTTTGGTATCAAAGCTTCATCCTACATCAATTTTGGTATCAGAGCGAGTTATGGATTAGGGTATGCTCCATTTCTCGAACTTGATGGAGTCGAGTTCTTCACGGTCGAAAAGAATGATGGGGATCCAGCCATCGTCCGGGTATTTTTTCATTTTTCCTTATTTTCTCACATTTTTTTTATTTTGGTTTATTCCAGCTATTCCACCTATTCCCACTATTCCAACTTTATCCAAAACTTATCCCCACCTTATTCCCGTGTTATTCCACCTTCATCCCATGATTTCAAAAAACTTCCCAAACCCTAGCCACCGCCCTCGCCGCCCCCAGATCCGGGCTGCCTGACCCCGGCCGCCACCGCCGACCCTCCATCAGTGCTCGTCGGCACAACCCTCGCTAGAAAATCTGGCCGCCCGCTGCCCATGCTGTGGGAAGACACCACCGCCGTCGTCGGCACCGCCGGCCTGCTGCCAGCCACCTGTCCCACCGCCCGCCGGCTCTTGCCCGGTCACCGGTGGGGGCCCTTGCCGGCGCCCAGGACCCCACGACTGTGGGGAAGCACAACGGATGCATCCGTCCGTGTGACGCCACCGCCGCCCACCTGCTGCCATCCCGCCATCTGCAGGCCAAGGCCCGGCCGTCGGAGGTCCTCATCGGCGCCCGGGGCCCCCATGCCCGTAGGAGACCAAACGGCATGCCCAAGGCATGCCGTGCCATCTCCATGCCACCCCCCCACCTATAGCCGCTGCCAGCCGTCCGCCACTCACTGTCCACTGGCCCCGTCCATCACCCACTTCCCGGTCGCCGCCCATCCGCCGGTTGCCATCGAAGGTGATTTCCTTTCTTTGTGCATGTCCGCGAGAGATATTCTGCATGCTTTCTGGAGCAGTCCAAGCAGCATGCTTTTCAGAGCAAATCATCAAGTCGACATGCTTTCTACAGCAGATCAGCACCAATATTGATGTAGCACAGATTTTGATGTTTTTTTTTTGGTTTCTTGTAGGCTAAGTAACTAAGGGTTTTGGTTTTTTCTATATAAAGGCCCCCTCTCCCCCTATAATGAATAAGTTGAATAGAAATTTTTGGGTTTTTCCATTGGTTATGGTTCTAGGCTGAGGCCCGTTTTTCCTTCACTTGGGGGTGTCAAGGGGTGTGAGGCCCCAGTTATCTTCTCCCTTACTGAGTCCCCTCTATGATCTTGGAGCTTCTCCTTCACGGTCCCAGGTAGCGATTTGGGTGGGACGCCCTAGGCTCCGCATGTAGTAAGATGGGTGGGATGCCTTAGATTGCATGTAGTAGGGTGAGTGAGATGCCCTAGAGGTGCGACGTCTCTCCGTAAAGGTGAGTCCCAATTCCATAGAGTATCCATTTTTTTTGCCCCACATCTTTTTTTTTGCCATCTTGACCCTAATCACAGGAGACTTCTCTGCTCTCCAATGATCCTCCTAGCTAGCCCCCCTTGTCCCGCATCACCATCGGCCTTCTTCATCTCTTGGTCGCCTTCCTCAAACCTCTTCCCCTTCTTCTTCTTTTAGCCATCTAGCCTATTTTTTCTTATTTTTCTAATCCTTGTTAGGTGATTTGCAAGTCCCTCAGAGTTCACGAATCCAAGGATTCCATCTGACTAGCTTTCGGGTCACCGGATTGAAATCCACGAATCCGTAGGGTCGATTTCTTTATTTTTTAGGCCACATCCGAGAGCGACGAGCGAACTCTTCATGGATCAATTTTCAAATCTCTGCCAGGTACACTCCTAGACTCCTCTAGTAACAGTATTGCAGAAGAGCTAGTCCTAACCATGGCTTCTTAGCCTTGGCAGTCCTATTTCTTCACTTTTAGGGTTTAGTTCTGCATGCCTATGCTTCAGATTTTCTATAGAATTCTCTACTTAATATCATGGCTTGAAATTCTGGATACAAACTTCTAACTTAATACCCAGTAGAAGAAAAATAATTGGCATGTATAAATAGTCCCACATCACCTTATGATTAGGTTAAGTATGATGCATTCACATGATATGAAACCCTAATATGCAATGAAGCTAAAATAATAAAAAAAGAAAAAAATAAATTTTCTTTTTTAATTAATTTTTAGATCTAAATAATTTTTAAATTTTCAATATCGGGATTTTATGTCCGGCCATAGCTCATTACTCTCATGGGTCATTATAGTATAGTTGTGTATACACGCTCAAGAGGCGTGATTTCCTTCCACCAGAAAAAATAGAAAAAAAAATTTTCTAATTTCTTTTATGAAATTAGTAGTATATTAATAGAGGATTAACAAAAAATTAATTAATATTTTTTTTATATTTTTTTATGATGGTTTTTATGTAGTTTATTTTCAACCTATGACTAGGTATGCAGAAATTTCAGAACTAGTAGTTAAACTCTAGTTTAACCTTTGCTCTAATACCAAAGATGATACGGGATAATATACAAAATTAAATTAATAATTTTTTAACTAATTATCTCATATCAACATCAATTAAGTTTTTTTTAAGATGATGCGGGACAATATGCAAAATTAAATTATTGATTATCGAACTAATTATATGATATTAACAGTAATTAAAACTTTTTAGATTTTTAGATCAAAAGACCCGAAGAGATTAACAAAGCAAAACTAGTCACTTAGTTATCAACCCACAAAGTAGGTCTAACAAAATAGACTAGAAAAACCAAGAATTGTGTTTAGTCTCAGGTGGTGCATTCATGGCTAGTTGGGTTAATGTACATGTGTTGATCTAGTCTATCATAGTTTTTCATGATGTGTCTAGGGCTAGGGTTGAGTATGGCATGAGTCTTAGGTGTTTAGGCCCAGTTTTGGTCAGTCTGGGTCTTAGGGTCAGCTCTTCTATTATAAGAGTCAACTCTGTTAGTTGGCACGTCTCAGAACAGGTGATTGTGAATTGAACGAATTGACTCAGATGGATTCGGGTCATCTCGGATGCATAGTTAGAAAATCTACAGTCTGGACGGGTCAGCTCGGATGCACAGTCAGGAAATCTGCAGTCTAGATGGGTTGGCTTGAATAGATTCGGGTCAGCTCGGATGCATAATTAGGAAACCTATTGACTGGACGGGTCGGCTCATATGAATTTGAGTCAGCTCGGATGACGGGTGAACTATTTTTGAACGGTGACAGCTGGGGGAGTTTTGGGATCTCGGGCACGTGTGACCGAGGCATATATATATTGTATTCTCGTAAGAGGGTGTGTGGTGTAATGAACTTCTTGGAAGTGGAAATCCCTTTCTCCCGTGAAAATTTCTCTGCTTTTTTCTTTCTTCTCTCTTCTCCCGTTCTTGGTGTTCTTGATCTTCATAAACTTGAATCCTACCATGATCTTCAATGAAGATTGCTGGCAGATGGTCATCCATAACCTGGTGATACGCTTCTGTGATTGCTTTGTTGATTATGGTGTTCGTTCTTGATCGGGAACAAGGCTGTTCTTGAGGATTTGGTATGTCAAATCTGGTTGGATTTGTAGTAGAATTCTCAACATTTGGTATCAAAGCAAGGTTTATGGAAGGAAGATCTCAAGATCAGAGGGTTTGAAGTAAGGCTTCTTGCAGGTACAATTTTCATATCTCTTAAATTCTTGATTATGGTAATGGCATCAAGTGGGTTCAAAGTAGATTTTGAGAAGTACAATGGCAAGGAAAACTTCATCCTATGGCAGCAAAGGGTTAAAGATTTGCTGGTTCAACAAAGAATCTACAAGGTCTTGGTTAAAGAAGGACCGGAAAAGGTTAGTGTTGAAGAATGGGAACAGTTAGAAGAGATTTCTTTCAGTACCATAAGGATTGTTTGGCTGATCAGGTTTTACCTAAGATGTGTTCAGAGACTACTGCAAAAGGTCTTTGGAGAAAATTGAAGAACACATACATGGAAAAGAACCTAACAAACAAGCTATGGCTCAAGAAGCAATTATATAGCTTCAGAATGCCTGAAGGAGGAGACCTTGTTGCACATATTCAGAAGTTTAACAGGTTTGTTCTGAGGTGATGAGTTTGGATGTGAAGATAAACGAGGAGGATCGGGCATTGTTGCTGTTGTGTTCACTCCCTGGATCATATGATGATCTCATAACAACTTTAGTTTAAGGGAAGGAAACCCTAAACTATGAAGAAGTTGTTGGTGTGCTTAGATCCAATGAGCAAAGGGAAAAGATCTGCAAAGGTAATCCTAATTCAGAGATTCTTGCTGTGAATGAGAGGCAAGGAAGATCCAAGGAAAGAACTAGGAAAAAGTCCAAGGGCAGATCTCAGTCTCGGAACCACGAGAGTTTGAAATGTTACAAGTGTCGACAGCTTGGGTATATCAGGAAGAATTGTCCTCTTTGGAAGACAGAAAAGGGGAGAGCCAACACTAGTGGTGCTAATGCTTTGGAAAGCAATGGAGGAGTACTGGTTGTATCAGATGAATTAGTGGATTGGGAGAATACCTAGATTTTGGATTCTGCACGCTCATACCCCTATACCTCACATCGGGATTGGTTTTACACCTATGACAGGTCAAATGGAGGTAGTGTAAGTCTTGGTGATGATCGCCCTTGTATGGTAGCTGGAGTAGGCACTATTAGGGTGAGGATGTATGATGGAGTGATAAGGACTCTATCTAATGTCAAACATGTACCAGAATTGAAAAAGAATTTGATTTCTTTGGGCTACTTGGAAGAGCAGGGATATGCTTTTAGTTGCCAATCTGGTAGTGGATGTTTGAGAATTACCAAGGGAGTTTTGGTGGTAATGAGAGGAAGAAGACTAAGCAACAATCTATATAGGATGGAAGGCTTAGTGATAAGTGATAGTGAAAGGAAACTATGCAAGTGGTTTGACAAGATCCTACACTAGGCATGCAAACATCTGCGGGAGCAGAATTGATTTTAAAATATTTTTTAAAATTCGAGAAGTGGAAATCTGCTCCGCCAGGAACTAATCTAAATCTAGTTGCATTTAGGCATGTATGGTCATATAAAATATTTGCAAAATATTAAACAATTAAGTCTATCCATGCATGATTAAAAAATTAATTTTCCATACCTTTATTCTTCCTGGAATAACTCTGGAATAAACCTGGAATAGACTGGAATAACTGGAATAAAGTTATTCCAGTCGTCTTCCTCCTTGGAACTCTATTTTTGGCTTGCAAAACGTCGTTGGAACACCTCCTTCTGGACCTTCGTTTGCTCCCAAATTTGAGCAGCGATAACTTGGACAAGTCTAATTCAATTTGCCACCGATAACTACAACCAAATGTAAGCCAAAAAAATTATAATAAATCACCAAAGTCTGCTGCTAGATTTCTGTAGCAGAACTGGGCAACAGACTTTGGCCTTCGTTATGGAGCAGCTGGGGCTATCACGGTCCATGTAGCTTGCTCCTAGGAGTAGAAGGATACTCCCTCTAGAGGGGAGACATGCCCGGGGCTCTCGGATCCTTCTCCACGCACGGTGCTAGCCAGTGGAAGAAAGCTTCATGGTCACAGAAATTTCTGCAACAGGGCAAAACTTTGAGCACTTGAAATAAGGGATTTAAAGCCTTGTTTCTCTCCCTCACAAGCTCCTAAACCCAGTCCCAAAGCTCTCCACTTAAGCCTCTCAAACAAGCCATAAAGACCCCTATTTCTTCCTCTCAAATGTTCTCACGATGAAAAACTAACACCTTGTTGAAAAACAAAAATTCTCAGGCTGAAACAGGGGTGCTGTTGTTTAAATAGGACAGCAATGGGAGAGGGAGGTGGAGAGGCTGGGAGGGGAAGAGACGGACGCTGCCATTAACCTAATTAATCAAGCTATTAATAGGGATTAATCCAGCATTTAAACCGGGAATAAAGTGCTATCGGTGAAGGGAGGAGAAGAGACGCCAGGGAAAACAAGGTTCGGTCGTTTGGCCTTCCAAACATTTACACTTCCTCTCCATTCAAATGACCATGTAAAACGGTCCATGGAGTAGAAAATTCAATGTGGAAAAACTGTGTAAACTGGTCCACCGGTTCAAATAACCGGTCCAAGCAAAAAATGGTTGAAACCGTTGGTTCAATCCAATTGAACTGGTCCGAGCCCAATAAAATTGGTTCAATTGGTTCATAACCAATTGGAGGCCGAAACGAACTCTGAATCAGTTCAAAACTGATTCAGAAAAATCCTGGCACAGTGCTGGTCAGCCCGAAATAATTTTCGGTTGACACAGACAAGGGCAAGACGGGGAAAAGAGTACTCAAAAATACTATGACCATAAAACCGAGACGATTTCCAATCGTAATCGGTATCCGGATCAGAGAGTTATCCTCTGTGGCGTGTGACCTCAGAGGTTCGAACCTAAATGGTAGCACTAGAACAATTCTAGTACCAGCACAGGAAACCATCTAGCAATGGGTTCCGGCGTTCGGATAGGTCGAAGATGCGGGAGCAAACTATCAAACCTCTGGCATATGGTTACCGTATAATTCATCCCTTTGACCTCTAATTCTCAGGTCGACTGAGATTGGGCTGCCAACCCAGACAGAGTCAGTCCATTACGTGTCTCAACCTCGTAAGCCCAGTGACTCTTCACTAGGGCTACCCCGACCTAGGATTTGCTAAATTGAGATACTGCGAGACAGTCAATCCAAACTGTTTGGACAGGTCAATTCCATCTTAGTCCATCACTGCTCCATAAGTACTTGCCTATACCCAGAAACCTTCCATCACCGGATTAAAAATTTGGGTAGTCCGGCACCAAAGCACAGGGAGTTGCTTGCAAGCTACCGTGATGACCTCAGGTCGGAGGGACACATATACCCATATCCATTCGTGAGTATCCCTTTGGCAGAAAGGGGCTGCACGGAGTCACGTTCAATGAGATATCACATATCCCACTTGCAGATCACATCAATGTCTCCACACTCATTTGGTCAAGAGGATAACCAAACGATGTGAACTACAACAACCTATACTTGATATATTGCCATCCAGTATAATATATCCTTTGGTTGTGAACAGGGTTTAAGGACCACTAGATACATCCTCTCTGTATCGAAGTCAGTGTAGTCCTAAGGACTTCATCACATGGAAAGAGTTCATTTCAGGAAAATTTAATATGTGATGAGCTTTCAAAAATATTATTTTATTAATTCATAAAAAGAGTACAATACTAAGCACAACCGCCTACAACCCAGGCGATTGGCTTTGGGACACAATTCCCAACAGATAGTGCTAAAGTGCTTGCAGCGGCACAAGAGGAACAGTTGGAGTATAAACTGTGGCACTATCGAATGGGTCATATGAGTGACCGAAGGCTCACAGAGTTAAGCAGAAGAGGGAACACCCTAGCTTTGAAAAAGAATGGAAATGACCTGTGTGAGCCGTGTATCTTTGGTAAACAGCATAGAGTTAAATTTGCTGTTGGTACCAAGCCAAGTGAAGGAGTGCTTGATTTGGTGCACTCGGATGTATAGGGACCAGCACCTATTTTATCTAGAGGTGGAGCAAGGTATTTTGTTACCTTTATTGATAACTTCTCTAGGAAACTGTGGGTGTATCTGATGAGGAAAATATCAAATGTGTTTGCTCGGTTTAAAGCTTAGAAAGCTGAGGTAGAGAAGGAGACAGGAAGACATGTAAAGTGCCTTCAGACTGATAATAGTGGGGAGTACTCTCTTTCAGAGTTTAAGAGTTACTATGAGAAAAATGGTATCAAACACCATTACACAGTAAGGATGACCCCATAGCAGAATGGTGTCGCAGAAAGGCTGAACCGAACACTATTGGAGAGAGCAAGGAGTATGAGGCTGCAGTCATCACTGCCAAAAACTTTTTGGGGTGATGCTATTACTCAGGCATATTTTCTCATAAACAGGTCCCCTCACTTCAAGTTGGATGGTGGACTTCTAGAAGAAGCTTGGAGTGGGAAGCAGGTGGAGCTTGGCCACCTGAAAGTTTTTGGTTGGCCGGCTTATGTTCATGTGGAGGCAACTGAAAGAAGTAAGCTGGATCCTAAGTCAAAGAAGATGATCTTTATAGGGTATCCACAAGGAGTCAAATGTTACCTACTGTGAGATCCACAGTCTCAGAAGGCAGTGGTCAGTAGGGATGTTATTTTTGATGAGAGAAGCATCTTGGTTAAACTGGGGACTGCAACAGGAAATGCAGTCAATAAGATGAACAGCAGTGAGAGCCCGTCACAGGTGGAGGATAAGTCTTCAACATCAGTAGAAAATGGAGTTTCTGTTGAAGTGGAGTTGGACAGGAAAGATTCTCTAGGAGTGAAGGAGAGGCAAGAAGAATCAGCTATTCAAAGGAAAGTGCAGGAGGAGCCACAAGCAGTAGACTTGCAGGACAGTGCAAGGGGAATGGCATTGCATAAGCCTCAATGCATAATTTGGAAGCCGATTAGATATGGCATGGATGAAGCAATTCCATATGCTCTAATATCTGTGAATGGAGATCCAGAAAGTTTTGTAAAGGCCATGGAAAGTCTTGATAAAGAGTCATGGATGCAAGGCATGATGGAAGAGATGGAATCTCTCAGGAGGAATCAGACATGGCAGCTAGTGGATCTACCTAGAGATGCTTATGCTATTGGCTCCAAATGGGTGTTCACTAAGAAATTATTACCTTTAGAGCAAGGTTGAGTGAGATACAAGGCAAGATTGGTAGCGAAAGGATACTCATAGAGGGAAGGAGTTGCCTACACAGAATTGTTTTCTCCTATGGTACGCCATACTTCAATTCGGGTGTTGTTGTCTTTGGTGGCAAAACATAATTTGGAATTGGAGAAAATGGAAGTGAAGACAGCCTTTCTACATGGAAGACTGGAAGAGAAAATCTATATGAAGCAACCTGATGGCTTCATTGAGATTGGACAGCAGAATAAGTTATGTCTACTTCAGAGGTCATTGTATGGATTGAAACAATCACCTCGTCAATGGTATCACAGATTTGATACATTTATCTTTAGCCTTGGATTTCTTAGATGTGAACATGATCATTGTGTCTATATGAAGGATGTGGATACTATGGATGCTCTGTATTTACTTCTGTATGTGGATGATATGTTGATAGCCAGTAGAAGTATGACAGCTGTGAAAGGACTAAAGAGAGCATTATCTCAGGAATTTGAGATGAAGGACTTGGGATTAGCTCAAAAAATCCTTGGAATGGAGATTTGCAGAGATAGGTGCAAAGGAATACTCCATTTATCATAAGGTGGTTACATTAAAAAGGTACTCGAGAGGTTTGGGATGGATAAGGCCAAATCTTTGGAAACACCATTACCAGGGCATATTTCTCTCTCGAAAAAATAGTGCCCCCAATCAGAGGAGGAGAAAGAGTACATGGAAAGAGTTCCATATGCCAATGCAGTTGGCAGTTTGATGTATGCTATGGTTTGTTGCAGGTCGGATATAGCATATGCTGTAAGCCATGTGAACAGGTATATGGCTAATCCTGGGAAGGAACACTAGAAGGCATTGAAGTAGATTTTGAGATATCTGCAAGGGACTCAAAGACATGGACTGGTATTTGGTGGGTAGCTTGAAGGACATGGATGGAACTCCATAGAATCATTTGAGGATTCATGTCCTTTGGAAGGATTTGTTGATGCAAGCTATGCAGATGATCTTGATACAAGAAGGTCTACAACAGGTTATCTCTTCTACATGTATGGTGGACCAGTTTCTTGGAGATCAGCCCTTCAACCTATTACTGCTTTGTCTACAACAGAAGCTAAGTATATATGGATTACTGAAGCTGCAAAAGAAGCACTATGGCTATGAAGGCTAGTATCTGAAATGGGGGTGAAATAGTGTATGGTGGTCCTGCACAGTGATAGCCACAGTGCCATACACTTGATGTAGAACCCAGTCTATCATGCTAGGACCAAGCATATAGATGTGAGATACCACAGAGTCAAGGAGCTGGTGGAGGAAGGAGAAGTGGCACTGGTGAAGGTTCATACAATGAAGAACCAGGCGAATGCATTTACGAAGGCTCTACCAAAGGATAGCTTCTACTCTTGTATGTGGTTAATAGGTTTGAGGAGTCTGGCATATGTAGCCTTGAAGCACCAAGGTGGAGATTGTTGAGTCTCAGGTGGTGCATTCATGGCTAGTTAGGTCGATGTACATGTGTTGATCTGGTCTATCATGGTTTTTCATGATGTTTCTAGGGCTAGGGTTGAGTCCGGTATGAGTCCTAGGGTTTAGGCCCAGTTTTGATTAGTTTGGGTCTTAGGGTCGGCTCTTCTATTGTAAGAGTCGACTCTGTTGGTTGGCACGTCTCAGAACAGGTGATTGTGAACTGAACGAGTCAGCTTGGATGGATTTGGGTTGGCTCAGATGCACAGTCAGAAAATCTACAGTCTGGATGGGTCAGCTCAGATGGATTCAGGTTGGCTCGAATGCACAGTCAGGAAATCTACAGTCTGGACGAGTCGGCTCGGATAGATTCGGGTCAGCTCGGATGCATAGTCAGGAAACCTAATGTCTGGACGGGTCGGCTTATATAAATTTGAGTCAGCTTGGATGATGGATGAACTATTTTTGAACGGTGCCAGCTAGGGGAGTTTTGGGATCTCGGGCACGTGTGACCGAGGCATATATATATTATATTCTCGTAAGAGGGTGTGTGGTGTAACGAACTTCTTGGAAGTGGAAATCCCTTTCTCCCATGAAAATTCCTCTATTTTCTTCTTTCTTTTCTCTTCTCTCATTCTTGGTGTTCTTGATCTTCATAGACCTGAATCCTACCATGATCTTCAATGGAGATTATTGGCAATGGTCATCCATAACATGGTGATACGCTTCTGCAATTGCATTGTTGATTAGGGCGTTCATTCTTGATCGAGAACAAGGATGTTCTTGAGGATTTGGTTTATTGAATCTGGTTGGATTTGTAGCAGAATTCTCAACAAATTGGTGATTAAGGAACCACCTTAAACTAGGATTCTACTTATCAAGGAATCAAAAACTAAAGAGTTAGAGAAGGGTTTTTAATTCTACCAACGATGATTATATCCCTTTGATGTGGATCTAACTAGACTCTTAAGGATCTTGTGGTAGGACTTCAAGATGGTCGATCTTGAGCTTCGATCTTTAGCTTAACTAGTTCCAAGGCAAAGATTCCTTTACTTCAAATCCCGATCACCTGCAACACTCAAAAAAAAAATACTCAAGTTAGGGCATGGAAGGAAGAATAAAAGTAGAAAGGAAAAAGTCGGAAGGGAAAGAAGATGAAAGTGGCGGCTAGGGTTTATGATGGTTGGATAACCATTGCCTCACACCTCGCGATGCTTTGAAGAACAAAAGAATAGGGCCTCACACCCTGCGATGCTTGACACAGCAAAGAAAATTTGACAGAATGTCGGCTTTATTTCATATATGTGGAATGAATAATACAGGGGGGGTTGATGGGGTATTTGTTGACCATCAACTAGAAGTGTAAGTATTACAAAGACTGGCATTGGTTTCCCTTGGGCAACAACTCCTTGAATCCTTGCTTCTGGTGTCTTGGACTCTAGTCTTTGAGCTCTCCGTGGTTTCTTCTAACTTGGGCAACAACTTAGGATTGCTTTATCCAAGTGGGCGATGAGAAGAGATGTGGTGCTCTTTTGAAATATTGGCGACAAATTTAAGATGGAATGAGGTGCGGTGAGCTGCTTGTCTTTTCTTAGCTGACTCCTCAAAATTGGCATCAATCCATCTCCTATTCTCGGCATTAATCCTTCTTAGACTTCATCTTGATCCTTTCTTGCATTTAAATTTGAATGGTAGATGAAAAGGTTTTCCATGTAAACTCACTTGCTTTTGAATCTTGGATTATTTGGATATGGGTGACCAAGAGAGGATGAGGGGCTCTTCATTTAGGTGACAAGTGAGATGGGAATTGTAGAGTCCTTCTGCTTTACTCATCTTAAAATTGGACTCTCTCACCTTGGCTGATATCTTCTTGGATTTTGGTAAAAGAAATGAGAAGGATGGGCGACCAAAACTCTTTCTTGGTGCTAGCTACGGCTTGGACTCCTTCTCCTCTACTCATCTTAAAAAAAACAAGTATCGATCACTTCATGTGGCCAACTAAGGATAAAAGACATGGCATGTGATGATGTCCTAGATGATGTGGCAAGTGATGTCCAAACATAAGTGACATGTCATGTGATGGTGTCCCGGATGATGTGGCAAGTGATGTCCAAAATCTTGAAAAGGTGGTGTCAAGAAGTGGTTGTCATGTGGCAAGTGACTTGGGCTAGCACGTGGAGTCACATGGCTTGACTTGAGCTAGCACATGGAGTCACATGGATCTTGACTTGGGTCTCCCCTTGTATTACAGTACTCAACTAACAATTACAAGACTCAACAAACTAATTAATTAAAAGCCCAACTTGATCAAATTGATCAAAAGGCATAACCATCTAAATAAAAGGGCTTAAGCTGGTAAATAGGGTTTGGCCTAAAAGGGTTTAAATTGGGTTTGACACAACCTGATAAATAGGGTTTATATACAAAATCCTAATTGGTAAAAAGGGCTAACTAACACTGGACCATTATAATAGAATTTATGACCCAATTGAAATTGGGTTTTTTTTTTTATAAAGTCAACTTTGGATCCAGGGATTTTTATAGGTACTCAATTTTAGGATATAGGGCTAAACCCAACTAAGGTAAAATAACAAAATTTAACGTAACTATTTACAAGTGATCTTGGATTTAGGCTTAGGGCTTCATTCACAGGTGATCCACAGGGATGTGAGTTTGACTTGTCATTTTCTTCTGGCCCTAGTGTCCGCACCAGCCTAGCTCTATGTCGAGAGTCAACCAGGTCAGGAGTAGGAGCAGCCTCAAGAAAGCCACCTCATCGACGAGCAGTGGGGTTGCAAGAAGACCATGACAAGGCTCTCTTGAAGGATCGCTAGCATGTCTTGGGACTTTCCTCTCCATCTTCAGTGGGTGAGGCTGAGCAATGCCTATAGCTCGCCTCCACCTCCCTTGCATACTAGCCAGGCCTCCTATGGATGATGCACATCTTCTCTTTCTTGGCCGGTATATTCTTCAAGCTTCTCTAGAGAATCTAAAAGCCACTTCATGATCTAGTAAAGGAATGGCCTCCCAGAGTGGATGATGCAAGATGAACATGCTAGAGATGAACATGAGAAAATTTTAGATTAGAGAGCAATGATTTCTTGATTTTTTATATGGTTTTGTTCTCGAAATAGAAGTTAAGCACAAGCAAGGGTTTTCATGTAAAGATTAAAGTTCTACCCACAGATTAAGATCTAACAAAGTACTAAAGAAATAGGATCCTAGGGTTAAAAAACCACTAATTTAGAACATGCTTAGTTTCAATAAATTAGAAGTAGAGAGAAGGGATTGGTTTGCATACCTGGCAATGATGATCAATCTCCAAAAGAAGGGGTTGCACAACTCTCTGGATTGGCACCTAGAAGAAAAAGCTCGTTCCCGCGGATGCACCGACTTTCCTTTAGATGATCCCGAAGGCAAGGAAGACCTTTTTCAAGAATTGAGGTACTGGAGGGATCCTTCCAACACCAAGGGTTAGGGGTTCAGAAGATGAAAATTATGGAATCAAAAGTTGGAAGTAGAGAAAGTCAGGAGGGGTGCAGGAGGATGGCTGGCAGCCTAGTTGAAGGAGGATGCCTAAACTCTGGCGGGTGGTCTGGAGATGTGGGGATGCCTAGACTTGGAGCTGGCAGCTTGGAGGGGGAGGATGCCCAGGTGCTTTAGAGCTGGTGGCCTGGAGGGGGAAGAAGGCATGGCAGCCAAGGGTTTGGAAGAGGGCTAGTGGCCTAGGGTTTGGATGGAAGATGGATGATGGTGGCCTAGGTTTAGGAAGATGGATGGGATGGCTAGGGTTTAGATGTTGGATGGGGCAGCCTAGGGTTTTGAGATAGAAGATAGTTGGTTGGTTTGGGCCTCACACCTTCTCCCTCACGGAGAGTCAATGCAAAAGTCATGGAAATATAAGAAGAACACTCAAATTTTCATTCATTCAATAATCATCAATTTACAAGAGAGAGGTGGGGTATTTATAGATTCACCCAGGCCTTTTCCTGTCAAAGTGGGAGTACAAAGTTTGAGTGGGATAAGGAGACTTGACTTCTAGTTGGACTGGGAGACTTGACTCCTAGTTGTACTGGGAGACTTAACTCCTTGTTGGACTGGGGCTTTAACTCCTTATTGGACTGGGGCACCTATTATTGCTGGGTTGGGGTGCCAATTCCTATTGGGCTAGGGGGCACCAATGCTAGTGGGCTTGGGAGGTGCCAATGCAGGTGGGCTTGGGGGGCACCAATGCTTGTGGGCTTTGGAGAATGAATGGTGACCAGGGGTGGTGCATGAAGTCTGCTTCAATGGGGACCTAGTAACTCTTTTCTTGGACTTAACTTGAATGAAAGAAGTCAAAATTATAGGACTCAAATGAACTCACTTGACTGGACTAAAACAAATGGACTCAATGTTGGTGAAAACCAATCATGGGGACCTACAGCGAAAGCGATCACAGGATATGGATGATCCTCTGCCAGCGATCCAAGATGGATGCGGTAGGATACAGATCACCGAAAATCAATAGAACTTTGATTGTATTCAGATAAGAAAGAAGAAGAGAAGAGAAAATCCAATCTAGGAGAAAATAGGCACTCAATATATATCCATCTCTATCCACTTTACAAGACATACACGTTTATATACTAGGTCACAAATGACCTATCCCCTAAAAGCTCCCCAGGCCAGCAACCATCGAGATTCCAAAATCCAGACATCCGAGTCGACTCTTAGACCTTGAGTCAACTCGACCAGAACATAGTTCAACAATCTACAGACATCCGAGTGGACTCTTAAACCTCGAGTCGACTCATCCAGAGCACATAAACAGCAATCCATAGACTCGAGTCGCTCTTCCTAAGGGAGTCGGCTCAACCACAGACTTGAGTTGGCTCTTCCTAAGAGAGCCAACTTGACCAAACCACTGTACTCCAGATACCTGCTGAACCAACCATCGAGTCGACTCGAATACCAATCAAGCCGACTCGAAGTTATAGACTAATAGAACTTCAATCTAACACCTAGGACTTGTACACGACTAACTCCTAGCCCTAGATACATCATGTAAGACATGATTTACAGACCAAAAACATAACCTTCCTCTCCCCGAGCCTTGGATGCACCACCTGAGACACAATAATCTCCACCTTGGTGCCCCAAGGCTACATACAACTATGCTAGTTCCCTCAAACCCATTAACCACATACATGAATGAAAGCTTTCCCTTGGTAAAGACTTTGTGAGTGTATAAGCCTGATTCTCCTTTGTATGGACCTTTACCAGTGCAACTTCTCCTTCGTCTACCAGCTCTCTGATCCTATGGTATCTCACGTTTATATGTTTTGTGCATGCATGATAGACTGGGTTTCGAGTCAAGTGTATGGCACTCTGGCTATCACCGTGCTGGACCACCATACACTGTTTCACCCCCATCTCAGCCACTAGTCCTTTTAGTCATAGTGCTTCCTTTGCAACCTTTGTAATGCCTATGTACTCAGCTTCTATTGTAGATAAAGCATTAATAGGCTAAAGAGTATATCTCCAAGAAACTGGTCCACCATAAATGCAGAAGAGGTAACCAATAGTAGACCTTCTTGTATCAAGATCACCTGTATAACTTGCATCTACATACCCTTCCAAAGGACTCGAGCCTCCATATAACTTCCTGGAGTTCCTTCCTTGTCCTTCTGGCTGCCCACCAAATACCAGTCCATACTTTTGAGTTCGCTGTAGATATCTAAGAATCCACTTCAATGCCTTCCAGTGTTCCTTCCCAGGATTAGACATATACCTGCTAACCTGACTCACAGCATATGCTATATCTGGCTTGGAACAAACCATAGCATACATAATACTGCCCACTGCATTTGCATATGGAACCCTTTTCATGTACTGTCTCTCCTTATTTGTCTGGGGGCTCTAATTCTTAGAGAGAGATATGTGCCGTGGTAATGGTGTTTGAGCTGGTTTGGACTTCTCCATCCCAAGCCTCTCAAGAATCTTCTTGATATATAATCCTTGTGACAAATGGAGAACACCTTTGCATCTGTCTCTAGAAATGTGCATTCCAAGGATCTTCTTAGCTGTACCCAAATCCTTCATCTCAAATTCAGTAGATAATGCTTTCTTTCGCTCCTTCACAGCCATCATACTCTGCTTGCCAACAACATGTAATCCACATACGGAAGTAAATACAAAGCATTATCACTATCCACATTCTTCACATATGCACAGCAATCATGTTCACCTCTGACAAATCCAAGGCTTAATACAAAAGTATCAAATCTATGATACCACTGTCGAGGTGACTGTTTTAGACCATACAGTGACCTCTGGAGTAGACATACCTTGTCCTCCTGTCCAATCTCTACAAAACTATCAGGTTGCATCATGTAGATTTTCTCTTCCAGATTTCCATGTAGGAAAGCTGTCTTTACATCCATGTGCTCCAATTCCATATCATGTTCTGTCATCAAAGACAACAACACCCGAATTGAAGTATGACGTACAACAAGAGAGAACACCTCTGTATAGTCAACTCCTTCCTTGTGTAAGTATCCTTTTGCTACTAGCCTTGCCTTATATCTGACTCTACCTTGCTCTGAATGTACTGTCTTCTTTGTGAACACCCATTTCGAACAAATTTCCTGAGCATCATTTGGTAGATCCACTAGCTGCCATGTCTTGTTCTTCCTAAGAGATTCTATCTCTTCCATCATGCCTTGCATCCATGATTCTTTATCAGGACTTTCCATGGCTCTATTAAATATTTTTGGATCTCTATTGATAGAAATAAGAGCATAAGAAATAGTATCATCTATGCCATATCGTGCTGGCTTCCGGATTGTGCATTGAGGCTTATGGAGTGCCACTCCCCTTGCACTGTGCTACAAGCTTGCTGTGTGTGGCTCATCCTGCACTTCCCTCTGTACAGTTGGATCTCCTTGCTGATCATTCATCACTGCAGAATATCTACTGTCAAACTCCACCTCAACTAAAACTCTCCGTCAATAGAAGTAGAAGGTCTATCCTCCACCTGTATAGGACGATCACTGCAATTCACCTTTATAGCTGTACCTCCATCCGTACTTCCTGGTCTATCCAAGATACTCCTCTCATCAAAGATGAAATCCCTACTGATCACTGCCATTTGAGACTATTGATCCCATAGTAGGTAACCCTTGATTCCTCGTGGATAACCAATGAATATCATCTTCTTTGACTTTGGGTCCAACTTACTTCTTTCGGTTGCCTCCACATGTGCATAAACTGTGCAACCGAACACTATCAGGTGGCCGAGCTCCACCTTCTTTCCAGTCCAAGCTTCCTTTGGAAGACCTCCATTCAGCTTGAAGTGAGGGGACTTGTTAATAAGAAAACATGAAAGAGTTATGGCATCACCCCAAAAACTCACATGGAGTGATGTCTGCAGTCTCATAGTCCTAGCCTTCTCCAATAGTGTTTGGTTCATCCTTTCTGCAACACCATTCTGCTGAGGGGTCATCCTTACTGTATAACGGCATTTGATTCCATTCTCCTCACAGTAACTTTTGAACTCTTTACTAGAGTACTCCCCTCTATTATCAGACTGAAGGCACTTCACATGTCTTCCTATCTCTTTTTCAACCTCAGCACTCCAGATCTTGAAACAGGCAAACACATTTGATTTCTCCCTCATTAGATATAGCCATACATTCTTTGAGTAGTCATCAATGAAGGTGACAAAATATCTTGCCCCACCTCTGGATGATACAGGAGCTGGTCCCCATATATCGGAGTGTACCAAATCCAACACTCCTTGACTTGGTTTTGTACTAACAGCAAATTTCACCTTATGCTGTTTACCAAAAATACATGGCTCATACAAATCATTTCCATCCTTCTTCAAAACTAGAATGTTTCATCTTCTGCTTAACTCTGTGAGCCCTCAGTCACTCAGGTGACCCAACCGATAGTGCCACAGTTTGTATGCCAACTGCTATTCTTATGCTACTGTAAGAACCTCTGGACTATCATTCACTACTGAGCCTTCCATCTTGTATAAGTTGTTACTCAATCTTCTCCCTCTCATCACAACCAAAGCTCCCTTGGTAATCCTCAAACAATCACTACCAGATTGGCAACTAAAAGCATATCCCTGCTTCTCCAAGTAGCCCAAAGAAACTAAGTTCTTCTTCAACTCTGATACATGTTTAACATTTGACAGAGTCCTTACAACTCAATCATATATCCTCACCCTCACAATGCCTACTCCAGCTACTGAACATGGATGATCATCACCAAGGCTAACACTACCTCCATCAGACCTGTCATAGATGTCAAACCACTCCCGATGTGAGGTATAGTGATAAGAGCATGCTGAATCTAAAGTCCAAGTGTTGTCCTAATCAATTGTTCCATCTGATACTACCAGTACATCTTCACCACTGCCTTCAGATGCATTAGCACCACCTATACTAGCCTTCCCCTTTTTAGATTTCCAAAGAGGACAATTTCTTCTCAGATGACCTGGTTGATGACACTTGTAACACTTCCAACCCTTTTGACTATTAAGAGACTGAGATCTGCCCTTTGACTTCCCTCTAACTCTTTCATTGAGTTTACCCTGCCTTTCAGATGACCTGGTTGATGACACTTGTAACACTTCCAGCCCTTTTGACTATTAAGAGACTGAGATCTACCCTTTGACTTCCCTCTAACTCTTTCATTGAGTTTATCCTGCCTTTCATTTATAGCAAGAACCTCTGAGTTAGGGTTTCTTTTACAAATCTTCTCCCTTTGCTCGTTTGACCTGAGCACTCTAACAACCTCTTCAAAGTTCATGGTTTCTTTCCCATACACCAAGGTTGTTATCAGACCATCATATGACCCTGGGAGTGAACACAACAACAACAATGCCTGATCTTCCTCATCTACCTTCACATCCAAACTTATAACCACTGCACAAACCTAGTTGAACCTCTGAATGTGAGCAACAAGGTCTCCTCCTTCAGGCATTCTTAAACTGTACAGCTGCTTCTTCAACCATAGCTTATTTGTCATGTTCTTTCCCATATATATGTTTTCTAGCCTCTTCCAAAGATCTTTTGCCGTGGTCTCTGAACACACCTCAGGTAAAACCTGATCCACCAAACACATTCTAATGGTACTCAATGCAATCTCTTCTAACTCCCAATCTTCAACACTGATCTTTTCTAGTCTCTGTTTAATTAAAACCTTGTAGATCCTTTGTTGAACCAGCAAATCCTTGACCCTTTGCTACCACAGGATGAAATTACCCTTTCCATCATACTTCTCAAAGTCTACCTTGAACCCACTTGATGCCATTTCCGCAATCAAGCAATATAACACACTTTAAACAAGTTTCTGACAAAGCAACATAGGAAAAAACCTCCCTTCCAATCCTTTTCTTTCACACCTTTTACAATAAGAATACCCTCCACCTAACTCAGGAGTTTATCGCGAAAGAAAACAAGATAAAGATTGAAGAAAACCTGGTATTCAGAAATTTAGGATATTGAGATCTTCTTTCCTCCACACAACCATGCTCTGATACCAAATGTTGGCAAAAATCGATCACGGGGACCTACAGCAGAAATGATCCCAGGGTGTGGATGATCCTCTGCCAACGATCCAAGATGGATGCGGTAGGATACAGATCACCGAAGATTAATAAAACTTTGATTGTATATAGATAAGAAAGAAGAAGAGAAGAGAAAATCCAATCTGGGAGAAAATAGGGCACTCAATATATATCCATCTCTATCCACTTTACAAGACACACGTTTATATACTAGGTCACAAATGACCTATCCCCTAAAAACTCCCCAGGCCAGCAACCGTCGAGATTCCAAAATCCCGACATCCGAGTCGACTCTTAGACCTCGAGTCAACTCGACCAGAACATAGTTCAACAGTCTATAGATATCCGAGTCGACTCTTAAACCTCGAGTCGACTCATCCAGAACACATAAACTGCAATCCATAGACTTGAGTCAGCTCTTCCTAAGGGAGCTAGCTTGACCACAGACTCGAGCTGGCTCTTCCTGAGAGAGCTGACTCGACCAAACCACTGTACTCCAGACACCTGCTGAACCAACCATTGGGTCGACTCGAATACCAATTGAGCCGACTCGAAGTTACAAACTGATAGAACTTCAGTCTAACACCTAGGACTTGTACAAGACTCACTCCTTGCCCTAGATACATCATGTAAGACATGATTTACAGACCAAAAACATAACCTTGGTCTCAACGAGCCTTGGATGCACCACCTGAGACACAACACTCAATGGACTCAGTTGACCTAACTTTTTTACAAAACTTAATTAACTTGCAAACTTAAGTGACTCACTTTATTACAGGACTTAAGTGACTCAAGATTAATGGACTCTATAGGACCCAAAAGTCTAATCAAAAATCCATAATGGGCCCAGTAATCTATGTCTGATCCTGGTGCCCGCACCAATTCTCTTGGGGTTGGAGAAACTCAACCCTATCGAGTAAGGTTTAATCCGACTTTAGTACTGCTCTAACAGGTCAGGGTCGAGGCATTGTAGATCCTCTTAAGTGATCCATGAATCCTTAGATTCTAGTTGACCTTGCCAATAAACCAAGTAACGTTGGTAGCCTTTGTTCCAGGTACTAATATCTTGGTCGTCTTGGATGCGCTCGATCCTTTCTCCTTTCCCAGGTATGTTAATTGGTGGACACTCAGGGATGGGTTCACCCTCAAGAATGGGGTCAGGTCCAAATAGCTCATTGGGTATTATTGCTGGCTCCTTATACTCAACTAGGTCTGAGATATTTAAGGTTGAGCTAATGCCAAATTCGGGTGGTAACTCGAGCACATAGGCATTAGGTCCAACTTTCTTTATCACTTTAAAGGGTCCAACTCCACGGGCATGTAACTTTTCCACGGTCCCCAGAGGAAACTACTTAGGTCTAAGCCTAATTAATACATAATCTCCCTCAGCAAACTCTTTGACTTTTTTTTGAAAAATAGCTAAGTTATTAAAAATACCATTGCTCACATTAATCTTATGGCTAATTTTCTTATGCAGATCTCTAACTATTGGTGAAAACCAGTCATGGGGACCTACTACGGAAGTGATCTCAGAGTGTGGATGATTCTCTGCCAGCGATCCAAGATGAATGCGGTAGGATACAGATCACCGAAGATCAATAGAACTTTGATTGTATATAAATAAGAGAGAAGAAGAGAAGAGAAAATCCAATCTAAGAGAAAATAGTTCGCTCAATATATTTCCATCTCTTTTTCTCTTTACAAGACATACACACATATATATCCTAGGTCACAAATGACCTATCCCCAAAAAACTCCCCAGGCCAGCAACTGTCGAAATTCAAAATCCTGACATCCGAGTCAACTCTTAGACCTCGAGATGGCTCAACCAGAACATAGTCCAATAGTCTGCAGACATCCGAGTCGACTCCTAGACCTCTAGTCGACTCGTCTAGAACAGATAAACTATATTCCACCGACTTGAGTCGGCTCTTCCTAAGAGAGCCAGCTTGACCACAAACTCGAGCCAGATCTTCTTGAGAGAGCCAACTCAACCAAACCACTGTATTCCAGACTCCTACTGAACCAACAATCAAGTCCACTCGAATACCAATCGAGCCAACTCGAAGTTATAGACTAATAGAACTTTAGTCTAACACCTAGGACTTGTACAGGACTCACTCCTAGCCCTAGATACATCATGTAAGACATGATTTACAGACCAAAACATAATCTTGATCTCCCCGAGCCGTGGATGCACCACTTGAGACATAACAATCTCCATCTTGTCACTCCAAGGTTACATACAACTATGCCAGTTTTCTTAAACCCATTAACCACATACATGAATGAAAGCTTTCCCTTGGTAGAGACTTTGTGAGTGTATCAGCCTGATTCTCATTTGTATGGACCTTTACAAATGATACTTCTCCTTCCTCCACTAGCTCTCTAATCCTGTGGTATCTCATATCTATATGCTTTGAGTGTGCATGATAGACTAGGTTTTGAGTCAAGTGTATGACACTCTAGCTATCACTTGTAGGACCACCATACACTGTTTCACCCCCATCTCAGCCACTAGTCCTTTTAGCCATAGTGCTTCCTTTGCAGCCTCTGAATACCTATGTACTCAGCTTTTATTGTAGACAAAGCAGTAATAGGCTGAAGAGTAGATCTCCAAGAAACCGGTCCACCATACATGCAGAAGAGGTAACTAGTAGTAGACCTTCTTGTATCAAGATAAACTACATAACTTGCATCTACATACCCTTCCAAAGGACTCGAGCCTCCAAATGCCTTCCTGGAATTTTTTCCTTGTCCTTCTGGCTACCCACCAAATACAAGTCCATGTTTTTGAGTTCCCTGTAGATATCTAAGAATCCACTTCAATGCCTTCCAGTTTCCTTCGCAGGATTAGACAAATACCTGCTAACCTGACTCACAGCATATGCTATATCTGGCCTGCAATAAACCATAGCATACATAATACTGCCCACAGCATTTGCATATAGAACCCTCTCCATGTACTCTCTCTCCTCATCTATCTAGGGGCTCTGATTCTTAGAGAAAAAATGTGCCCTGGTAATGGTGTTTCTGCTGGTTTAACTTTATCCATCCCAAACCTCTCAAGAATTTTCTAGATGTATAATCCTTATAAAAAATGGAGAACACCTTTGTTTCTATCTCTGCAGATATCCATTCCAAGGATCTTCTGAGCTGGACCCAAATCCTTCATCTCAAATTCAGTAGATAATGCTTTCTTCAGCTCCTTCACAGCCTTCATACTTTTGCTAGCCAACAACATGTCATCCACATATAGAAGTAAATACAAAGCATTATCATTATCCACATTCTTCACATATACACAGCAATCATGTTTACATCTGATAAATCTAAGACTTAATACAAAATTATCAAATCTATGATACCACTATCGAGGTGACTGTTTCAGACCATACAGTGACCTCCGATCTAATCTCTACAGAACCATCCGGTTGCTTCTTGTATATTTCCTCTTCCAGATTTCCATGTAAGAAAGCTGTCTTCACATCCATCTGCTCCAATTCCATATCATGTTTTGTCACCAAAGACAACAACACCCGAATTGAAGTATGGCGTATAACAGAAGAAAACACCTCTATATAATCAACTCCTTCCCTCTGTGAGTATCCTTTTGCTACCAGCATTGCCTTGTATCTGACTCCACCTTGCCCTAAAGGTACTGTCTTCTTTGTGAACACCCATTTTGAGCCAATTGCATGAGCATTTTTCGGTAGATCCACCAGCTGCCATGTCTTGTCTTCCTAAGAGATTGTATCTCTTCCATCATGCCTTGCATCCATGATTCTTTATTAGGACTTCCCATGGCTTCATTAAATGTTTCTGGATCTCCATTGACAGAAATAAGAGCATAGGAAATAGTATCATCTACGCCATATCATGCCGGCTTCTAGATTGTGCATTAAGGCTTATGGAGTGCCACTCCCCTTGCATTGTGCTGCAAGCTTATTGTGTGTGGCTCTTCCTACACTTCCCTCTTTACAACTGGATCTCCTTGCTAATCCTTCATTACTAGAGAATATCTACTATCAACTGGAACTCTCCTATCAGTAGAAGTAGAAGGTCTATCCTTCACCTGTATAGGATGATCACTGCAATTCACCTTTACAACTGTACCTCCATCCGTTCTTCCCGATCAGTTTAAGATACTCCTCTCATCAAAGATGACATCCCTACTGATCACTGCCTTTTGAGACTATTGATCTCACAGTAAGTAACCCTTGACTCCTCATGGATAACCGATGAATATCATCTTCTTTGATTTTGGGTCCAACTTACTCCTTTTGGTTGCCTTCACATGTGCATAAACTGTGCAACCGAACACTTTCAGGTGGCCAAGCTCCACCTTCTTCCCAGTCCAAGCTTCCTCTGGAAGGCCTCCATTCATCTTGAAGTGAGGGCACCTGTTAATAAGAAAACATGAAAAAGTTATGGCATCACCCCAAAAACTCACAGGAAGTGATGATTGTAGCCTCATACTCCTAGCCTTCTCCAATAGTATTCGGTTCATCCTTTCCGTAACACCATTCTATTGAGGGGTCATCCTTACTATACAATGATGTTTTATTCCATTCTCCTCAAAGTAACTTCTGAACTCTTTACTAGAGTACTCTCCTCCATTATCAGACCGAAGGCACTTCACATATCTTTCTGTCACCTTTTCAACCTCAGCTCTCCAGGTCTTGAAATGGGCAAACACAACTGATTTCTCCCTTATCAGATATAGCCACAACTTCTTTGAATAATCATCAATGAAGGTGACAAAATATCTTGCCCCACCTCTGGATGATACATGAGCTAGTCCCCATACATCAGAGTGTACCAAATCCAACACTCCTTGACTTGGTTTGGTACTAACAACAAATTTCACCTTATGTTGTTTACCAAAAATATATGGCTCATATAAATCATTTCCATCCTTCTTCGAACTAGAATGTTTCCCCTTCTGCTTAACTCTGTGTGCCCTCGGTCACTCAGGTGACCCAATTGATAGTACCACAGTTTGTATGCCAATAGCTCTTCTTGTGCTACTTCAAGCACCTCTGCACTATCATTCACTACTGAGCCTTCCATCTTGTATAAGTTGTTACTCAGTCTTCTCCCTCTCATCACTACCAAAGCTCCCTTTGTGATCCTCAAACAACCACTACCAAATTGGCAACTAAAAGCATATCCCTACTTCTCCAAGTAGCCCAAAGAAACTAGGTTCTTCTTCAACTCTGGTTCATATTTAACATTTGACAGAGTCCTTTTAACTCCATCATACTTCCTCACCCTCACAGTGCCTACTCCAGCTATTGAACATGGGTGATCATCACCTAGGCTAACACTACCTCCATCTAACCCATCATAGGTATCAAACCACTCCCAATGTGAGGTATAGTCACAAGAGCATGCTAAATCTAGAGTCCAAGTGTTGTCCTAATCAACTGTTCCATCTAAAACTACCAGTACATCTTCATTACTGCCTTTAGATGCATTGGCACCACCTGTACTAGCCTTCCCCTTTTTTGATTTCCAAAGAGGACAATTTCTCCTCATATGACTTGGTTGATGACACTTGTAACACTTCCAGCCCTTTTGACTATTACAAGACTAAGATCTGCCCTTTGACTTCCCTCTAACTCTGTTCTTGAGTCTACCCTGCCTTTCATTTATAGGAAGAACCTCTGAGTTAGGGTTTCCTCTACAAATCTTCTCCTTTTGCTTATTTGACCTGAGCACTCCAACAACCTCTTCAAAGTTTAGGGTTTCTTTCCCATACATACACCTAGGTTGTTATCAGACCATTATATGACCCCGGCAGTGAATACAACAGCAACAATGCTCGATCTTCCTCATCTACCTTTACATCCAGACTCATAACCTCTGCACAAACCTGGTTGAACCTCTGAATGTGAGCAACATGGTCTCCTCCTTTAGGCATTCTTAAACTGTACAGCTACTTCTTCAACCATAGCTTATTTGTCATGTTCTTTCCCATATATGTGTTTTCTAGTCTCTTCCAAAGACCCTTTGCCATGGTCTCTGAACACATCTCAGGTAAAACCTGATCCGCCAAACACATTCTAATGGTACTGAATGCAATCTTTTCTAACTCCTCCCAATCTTCAACACTGATCTTTTCTGGTCTCTCTATAACCAAGACCTTGTAGATCCTTTGTTGAACCAGCAAATCCTTGACCCCTTGCTGCCACAGGGTGAAATTACCCTTTCCATCATCCTTCTCAAAGTCTACCTTGAACCCACTTGATGCTATTTCCGCAATCAAGCAATACAACACCCTTCAAACAAATTTTTGATAGAGCAACACAGGAAAACCTCCCTTCCAATCCTTTTCTTTCATACCTTCCACAACAAGAATACCCTCCACCGAACTCGAGAGTTTATCGTAGAAGAAAACAAAATAAAGATTGAAGAAAACTTGGCATTCAAAAAATTTTGGGTGTTGAGATCTTCTATCCTCCACATAACCTGGCTCTGATACCAAATGTTGGCGAAAACCGGTCATGGGGACCTATTGTGGAAGCGATCTCAGAGTGTGGATGATCCTCTTCCTACGATCCAAAATGAATGCGGTAGGATATAGATCACCGAAGATCAATAGAACTTTGATTGTATGTAGATAAGAGAGAAGAAGAGAAGAGAAAATCCAATCTGAGAGAAAATAGGACACTCAATATATTTCTGTCTCTTTTTTTCTTTACAAGACATACACATATATATATATCCTAGGTCACAAATGACCTATCCCCAAAAAACTCTCCAGGCTAGCAACCATCAAAATTCAAAATCCCGACATCCGAGTCGACTCTTGGACCTCGAGTCGACTCAACCAGAACACAGTCCAACACTCCGTAGACATCAAAGTCAACTCTTAGACCTCAAGTCGACTCGTCCAGAACACATAAACTGCAATCCACCAACTCGAGTCAGCTCAACCACAGACTCGAGCCGGCTCTTTCTGAGATAGTCGACTCGACCAGGCCACTGTATTCCAGACACCTGCTGAACCAACCATCGAGTTGACTAGAATACCAATCGAGCTGACTCGAAGTTACAGACTGATAGAACTTCAGTCTAACACCTAGGGCTTGTACAGGACTCACTCCTAGCCCTAGATACATCATGTAAGACATGATTTCTAGAACAAAACATAACCTTGATCTCCCCGAGCTTTGGATGCACCACCTGAGACACAACACTAACATGCTGTGCAAATGATTCAGCTGACTCAGAGACTCGTTGGTGGGGATGCCAAAGGCACCAGAATAAGACAGAGGCTTCTCAACCCTCTATGGATTACTTAGTAGCATTTGAGCCCATTTGTAATAAAGGCTTAGTCCATCTGTGTTATTGTTTTATTACTTGAGTCCTGTACTAGTCAGCTCATGTTGAGCTAGTCATCTTTCGGAGTTCAGACATGCCAGCCCAAGTACAAGTGAAGACCAACCAGTCCAAGTGATGTACAACCCAACTAGAAGATTTGAGGACCATGGAAGGCCTAGGAGAAGAAAATCAAAAGCCTGGAAGTTAAATTAGAAGCCCTGAAGCCCTGGACCGTAGCCTGAAGCAGATTGGGTCAATCAGGGCCCAAGAGGAGAACCAAGGGGTGCCAAGCTTATGGTCACCTCCCCCTTGGTCGGCCACTTAGAGTCATCCCTCTTGGGTGACCAAGGCAAGTGAGAGAGGGAGGGAATTTAGGGATTTTTCTACCTAACCTACCTTATTTTCTAGCTAGAGTTTGGTTTGGATTAAAAGTCCTATGTAAAGACTCTTTTAACCTTACTTGGGGGCCAAGTCTAAGAGTCTATTTAAGAGACTCTAATCTCTTATATCAAGACAACTTTTCATAAAATAATATAGAGTTTACAACTTTGCTGTGTGCTACCTGCTGTGTGCTAAAATGGGATTCTATGTGAGCCCTTCTTCTTCCCGGTGTCCTACGCCTACCTCCAGCCTCCATCTACCTTTCCAAGCCCTAGCCACACTCCTCAAACACCTTCATCCCCTTGCTAGTTTTTCATTTAACTCTCCACCTGTGCTCTATTTTCTCACCCTAGAATGGCTGTTTGGAGGTCCCTCGACTCTGATGAATCCAACGACTCCAGCCGAGCCGCAATCAAACCACCAAGAAGAAAGCCGGGTATCCCCAAGTCTCTGGCTTGATTTTCAAGGCCGCATCCGGAAGTGAGAGTGACCTCTTCGCATACGATTTGTACCAGGCACATCTACCATTGTCAGGTACACCCCCTCTACCTACCAGATACTTTATTGCAGATGAACTAGCCCAACTGAGACTTCTCAGCCTCGGTAGTCCTCTTTCCTTTGCTTTTTAGGTCTTGTTATGCATGCTTCTAGTTTCTTAAATTCATATAGAACTCTTTACATCATTCCTTGGTCTGATCTTTGGATTAAAACATATTCCTCCATATTTAAAATACAAAAAATTAGTTGCATGCATATATAGTTTCGCATCATTTGGTATCGAGCCTGTTTGGGCTCAGTTCTCTTTGGATATTCAGATCGGGTGGTTCACCGTGGTCATCCAATCACAAGAGACTAGTAGGGCTGAAAGACCCTCCTTTCCTAATCAATGGGATCTCCTATGGTGGTAGGGGTGCTGCTGTAAATTGACTCTTGAAGAATAAAACACAAAGAGTTCCTTTAGGTTTTTTTCATTTTCGACCTTCTCAATATATACCCTATTTTTTTAATTGTTTCTGCTCATAAAAAACTCAGAAAATTTTGAAATTTGTTTTGCATTCAAATTAATTTCTAGAATTTCATTAGGAATTATTTTGGTCTGTGGATTTTCTCCCAGCCAAAACACTACCTGAGAATAGTTATGCTCTGTTTTGGCAGCAAAGCCGATTTCAAAAAGTTCAGGATTTTTTTAGTATAATCTTTGCATATCTTTAATTTTGGCATGTTCCTTGCATAATTAGGTCATAATTTGCAATTCATCTTTCTATTTAAGAAAATACCAAAACATAAAAAAATTTACATATACTCAAAAACACCAAAAATACCTAAACCCTAATTTGCATTTTTATCTGCCTACCATCATTGCATAAAATACTTTAAGGGCACTTTCTATGTCAGATAAGGGGAGGAGCTGATAACCTCTCCTTAGCCCAAAACCACATCCCTTGCATTCGGTGCCAAGCCTAATCTAAAATTAACTAGACTTAATTTGCCCTAGTGGGCTAGGGACACTCGTCGGTCAGGTTCTGTCATTGTGGGATGACTAGTGCATCCAATTCATCTCCTACTACTGGATTCTAATGCCTAGGCAAGAGGTACAATGTCAAATGACCTAAGCGGATTGGTGGTTCCTTAATTGGGTCATGTGAGAGCATGGGGGGCCTCCCACCATCCCACCTCTCACCTGGCTAGATTAAAAGACTAGGATTTGAGTTGTGTGTAAGTTGAGTCAACCCATTCTGATTGGACTCTAGGTCTAGGCAGCTATAGTCGAGTCAGTGACGAGTCTTACATGTGCACTAGATCAGGAGTCCCATTTCATCCACCATCTCCCTAAACACATGGATAAGCAGGAAGCCCAAATTCAAGCCCTTGTAGACCAAATAGCCCAGATGAACCATAAGTTTGACCAGACGAAGAATAAGATAGGAACCCTAGAGAAAACCCATTAGACCTAGACTAGATCCAAACCTGAGCCACCTTTACCCACACTACCCAAATTATATGAACCTAGAACCTATGTATCCAAAACCTATGAACATAGATCCTATGCACCCACTCCCTATAAGCCTAATAGAACCATGATCTATAGATCCGAACCCATAGGCCATCGATCGGAATCCCATAAGGCTAGTATCCCTAGATATGAACCTAGTAGTAATCTACTATCCCTTAGTCAACCTAAACCCACTAGGAGTAGTGCCCATAATTAGAAACCAGGACCTAGCCAATTTTTCCTTAGCCAAATTTTCCCTACCATCCCTTTGATTCACAAGGTTTACATTAAAGCGGAAGTGTATGAAGCTGATGTAAACTTAGTGGATGAGTATGAGGGAGAAGTGGAGACACCTTTAGAAGACCTTAAATTAGTTGACCCCGTAGGTACCCAGGTAGAAGCCAATCTAGAGTTAGTTAACCCAGGCTATACCCAGCCTAAAGCTATAGTGGAAGAACAATTAGAGGAAGAGAACCTAGAGACTACTGCTAGAACCTTACTTGAGGAAACCATAGAGGAGAGCCAAATTATAGAGACTAGTCCTAAAAAACAAGAACCAGAAGATTTTATTAAGGACCTGATCTCTTTGAATCAGTACCCTCATAATGAGCCCCCTCTTATAGTTCTCATTAAGGACCTCTTCCCTTAGATTAGTAACCCATCCTTCCATTATGCAAACCCTATAGATATACCTCAACCTCGTAAGGTTAGCCTCATTATTCTAGGATTAGTCCCTGACATCCCTTCTTATATCCTACTTTATCCAACCCTAAACCTTTTTCCTACCCTACCAAACTAATCATGAACCCAACTTTTATTTTCTGCCCTTTCCAAAAACCTTCAGCATTTTTAGGATCATTAGATTGCATTTAGTTGAGATTAGCATACTGCATACATTCATTACGCATGTTAGGTTTGCATCTTACTTCTGGCATACTCTATGGAATTTGCTAAGAGTCCACTTAAATTTTTATGTGCATGTCAAACTAGGATCAAACCAGAGAACCTATAATCTATTAGGTTTAGATCCAAAGAGTTCAATAAAATTTTCTTCGATAGGAATGCATAGTCGAGTCTCTTAGGTGTTGGTATGAGTCCTTTACATCACCTGTTAGGAGTCTCATATGCCCAGAATGTTCACCACCTGCACTAATTTTGAAACAAACTGGCTAATTCCCAAAAAAGGGCCAAGAAATTTGATGTAGTGGATTCTATCTTAGTTAGGCTTCGGCCTAAAAAGAAGCTTCATGCTCGTGGAGCCAGACCTTTTAAAGTGATAGAGAAGGTTGGACCAAATGCCTATGTGTTAGATTTGCCTTCAGATTTGGGCATTAGTTCTACCTTCAATATCGCAGACCAGGTTGAGTATAGGAAACTGGTAGTGATACCCAGTGAGGCCTTTGGACCTACTCCTTCCATTATGAGTGACCCTATCCTAGAGTGTCCACTAATAAATTGGCCTGGGAAAGGAGAACGGATCGAGCATATCCTGGACGATAAAGCCATAATGACCCGGGGCCACGGCTATCAACGCTACTTGGTCTGATGGCAAGGCCAGCCAGAGTCGGACGATTCGTGGATTTCTCGAGAGGACTTGTAGAGCCTCAACCCATACCTTCTTGAGAGATTGTGAGCCGCCTGATCTTCACTCAACAGGGTCGAGTTCCTCCCATCCTGGAAGAATTGGTGGGGATTCCAGAGGCACCAGAATAAGATAGAGGCTTCTCAAACCTCTATGGATTACTTTGTAGCATTTAAGTCCATTTGTAATAAAGGCTTAGTCCATCTGAGTTGTTTTTTTATTACTTGAGTCCTATAATAGTCAGCTCATGTTGAGCTAGTCATCTTTCGGAGTTCAGACATGCCAGCCCAAGCTCAAGTGAAGACCAACCAGTTTAAGTGAAGTACAATCCAACTATAAGCTTTGAAGACCATGGAAGGCCGAGGAGAAGAAAATCACAAGCCTAGAAGACAAATTCGAAGCCTTGAAGCCCTGGACCGTAGCCTAAAGAAAATTGGGCCAATCAGGGCCCAGGAGGAGAACCAAGGGGCACCAAGCTTATGGTCACCTCTCCCTTGGTCGGCCACTTAGAGTCACCCCTCTTGGCCGACCAAGGCAAGTGAAAGAGGGAGGGAATTTACGGATTTTTCTACCTGACCTACCATGTTTTCTAGCTAGAGTTTGGTTTGGATTAAAAGTCCTATGTAAAGTCTCTTTTAAACTTACATGGGGGCCAAGTCTAAGAGTCTATTTAAGAGACTCTAATCTCTTGTATCAAGACAACTTTTCATGAAATAATATTGAGTTTACAACTTTGCTGTGTGCTACCTACTGTGTGCTAAAAAGGGATTCTGTATGAGCCCTTCTTCTTCCTAGTGTCCTACACCTACCACTAGCCTCCATCTGCCTCTCCAAGCCCTAGCCACCCTCTTCAAACATCTTCATCCCCTTGCTAGTTTTTCAATTAACTCTTCACTTGTTCTCTATTTTCTCACCCTAGAATGGCTATTTGCAGGTCCCTCGACCCCGACAAATCCAATGACTCTAGCCGGGACACAATCGGACCACCGAGAAGAAAGCCGAGTATCCACGGGTCTCCAGCTTGATTTTCCAGGCCACATCTAGGAGTGAGAGTGACCTCCTCGCATACGATCTATACCAAGCGCATCTACCATTGTTAGGTACACCCCCTCTGCCTACCAGATGCTTTATTGTAAATGAATTGGCCCAACCGAGACTTCTCAGCCTCGGTGATCCTCTTTCCTTTGCTTTTTAGGTCCTGTTATACATGCTTTTAATTTCTTAAATTCATTTAGAACTCTTTACATCATTCCTTGGTCTGATCTTTGGATTAAAACATATTCCTCCATATTTAAAACATAAAAAATTAGTTGCATGCATATATAGTTCCGCATCACTCATGCATGTATGGGCAAAGGATTAGGTTTATGGGTCTGTTAGGCTTATAACCATGGACAATCTCAAATGGGCTCTTGCTTGTGGACCTATTAACTAAACTGTTGTAGGTGAATTAGGCTCTATGTAATAAAAGATCCCAATTTCTAGTGTTCTCACTTATAAGACATCTTAACAAATTTCGAAGGCTTCTATTTACTACTTCAGTTTGGCCATCGGTTTGAGGGTGGTAGGAGGTAGAAAATTTGAGCTTGGTTCCTAACATATGCCATAGGGTCTTCAAAAATAACTCATAAATCAGACATCCCTATCAGACACAATAGTTTTAGGAAGGCCATGTAACCTAACCACATTGTCAAGAAAAAGTTTGGCCATCTTGGAGGCATCAAAGATTTGAGAACAGGGTATGAAATGATCCATCTTGGAAAACCTATCGACCACAACATTGATTGAATCAAATCTCCTCTAGGTCTTGGGCAATCTTAACACAAAATCCATACTGAGGTCTTGCCAAGGACAGTCAGGTATAGGTAAAGGGTATACAAGCCAGCATTTTGCTTTTGCTATTAGGCAACAGCACAAGTTCGACACCTAGCCTTAATTTCGGCAACATCCATTTTTAGACTTGGCCAATAAAATAGGTCTTCAATAGCTAGAATGGTATTGTTCCTACCAAAATGACCAGCTAGACCTCCTACATGGGTTTCCCAAACTAGAAATTTTCTAAGGGAAGTCCTGGGAATACACAACCTATTATTCTTAAAGAGGTAGTCATCCTACAGGGTATACTCATTATGCAAACTAAATGGTCTTTGTTTCACAGATGGGTAGATCTCACTAAAGTCGAGATAGGTCTCATATTCTTCTTTCAATCTATCAAATCCTATGACTTCAGTACTAACAAAGTTTAAAAGTAGGGATCAATGGCTAAGGGCAGCAGTAACCTTATTTTTGATACCAGCATGATGTTTCAGCACAAAGGTATAGGCTTGAATGTATTCTACCTACTTAGCATGCCTAGGGTTTAACTTCTTCTGGAAATTAAGGAATCAGAGTGCTTCATGATCAGAGTACAAAATAAACTCCTGTGGCAGTAGGTAGTGTCTCCAATATCTCAGGGCTTATACTACTGCATAGAATTCCTTAGCAGTGATCAGATTTACTCCTGATTTCTTTGCTTTCAAGTTGCTAGATTCCCTCTTGATATGATCCTTAGGTGGGGTTGGGTTTATCACAATCTTCTTTCCATGAAAATTAAAAGAATAGGAATTTGATTGGCCATACAGGATATCATCATGGTCATATAGCCAAGGTCTGCCTAGGATAATGTTACTAACTTCTATAGGAAGGACACCACACCACACCTTCTCTTGGTAGGATTGAAACTAGATCATGACATGGCATCTAAGTTTGATGGGGATGGAAGTTGAGTTTATCCAAGACACCTTATAGGGATTGGGATGGGGAACAGGGGATAAACCTAGGATTTTGATAGCACTGGTTGATATGGCATTCACGTAGCTCCCACTGTCCATGATGATCTTACATACCTTATCCCCTAACTTCACAAAGGTCTGTAGGATGTTAGTCCTACGCCAATCCTCTTATTCCTTAGTTTGGGCTAAGATACATCTAACAACTCCTAATAGATCAAATGACTCAAAGGTTTCCTCATCTCCATCATAGTCATCCATTAGGTTTTCTCCAGCTTCATATACTTCCTCAATTTCTACAGTGGGTTTAGGGTTTTCTTTCTCAAGCTTTCCTAAGTGTAGGGATCGGGTTTGGCATTGACTAGCATAATGTCCCAATTTATCACATTTAAAATAGACATGATTAGGGTTGGGATTCCTCTGAACTTCAAGTTCCTTATCCTTATCATCCTTATGGGTCACTGGGATGCTAGGATTGTGTTCGCTTGGGTGTACTTGGCTAGATCCTAGTTTTTGACTAGAAGCACTAATCCTAGTGAGTTCAGGTTGGCAGATTATGAGACCCCTCTGGAATCTCTCATAGTCTCTAGCTATCTGATAAGCTTGCTCAAGATCATGGACCTCTCTCAGAAATAACTCTCTCTAAAAGTCTTCATGTAGTCCAGCCCTAAACCTAGATAGGGTCACAGCTTCAGACTCATCTATGCTACACCTCATGGCAAATTCATCAAATTTGGCTATGTACTTAGATATGGTCTTGTTTCCTTGACTCAGCCTTTGTCATAGATCTAAAAGTCTTTGGTGAAAGGATATGAGAAGGTACTTTTCTCTAAGCTTAAGTTTCATGGCTCTCTAGGTAGCTATGGGTATGTCTCTTCTTTGTTTAGTCATTCTCTCAACATTTCTCCAGTATAGTCTAGCCTGGTGAACTAACCTGAGCTTAGCAAACTTAATCTTTTTCTCCTCAGATATTTCATACCACTCAAAGTACTGGTCCATATCTCTTTCCCAATCAACGTATACCTTAGGGTCAACGCTGCCATCAAATGTAGGTGCTTCTAACCTCATGTTCCTAATGGCTCTCTTATCTTGGTCAATAAAATCATGATTGGGTCTCCTTTGATTAAGCTCTAAGATTGGGTCATGGTGTAAGGATCTCCTAGGGTTGAACCCATTGTCTATGATGATCTTATATACCTTATCCCCTATGTTGCCCAGGTGGCCTTTCCCAGGAGGGGGGTGAATTGGGAATTACAAAATTTTTGCAAGTATATGCACAAGTAATTCCTTTTAGTGGAAGGGTGCTGTGTTAATTAGAGAATAAAAGCAGAAGCTAAAAGTAAAGCAAGCACAACTCAAACAAGGCAGGTTTATAGTGGTTTGGAGCAACCCAGCTCCTACGTCCACTACCCAAGTTCACCAATCGGGATTTTCACTATATCTCCCAAATCAAAATACAGTCGGATTGTTTTACAGGCTCACAATCCCAACCTCTACACTTTGGTTTTTGAACCGGGCTCACCAAAGAAACCCACACTAGGTTTTTACAGGCACACCTAGAACCTCTACACTTTGGTTTTGAAAAAGGCTCACCAAAGAAACCTATTTGGTTTTTACAACCGGGCTCACCAATAATCCAAATATTCTAAAAATAGAATAAAGAAGCAACAAAAAATGACAAACTCTGTTGTCTGGTGGTTGCCGATACAGCTCGAGTGAAGCTCAATTGAATGCTCTTCAATGCACTTCAATGGCTTCCTTGCTTTCTTCAAAAGGTGCTTCAAGCTTTTGGTAAGAGTTGGTGAAGGCTTGAAGGCTGACTTTAAAGCTCAAGTGCTCTCTCTCTTATAACTTCAATAAGTGTTCAATAAATATTCATTAACTCATTAGTCTCTCCAAAGATGTTCTAATACCTTATTTATAGAGAATTTAACTGCATTCCCATGATTTTGAATGTTGTAGATCGTTGAGAGGTGACAGGTTACCGTTGGAGCACTTTTGGAATTTAAAAATTGAAAACTGGAACTAGCTGTTGGAGGTGACCTCGTCATTCCAGTCAGCTCGGACAATCTTCGAGTCGACTCGGATCAAATCGGGTCGGATGGGCTGAACGCCAGTTGGCTGGGTTCCATAGTTGAGAAACTGGTTCACTCTGGATGAGTCAGCTAGACTGAATTCAAGTCAGCTCGGATCTCAGAGGCTCTCAGAGCATTCTCAACCAAGTTTTGGATGAGTCGGCTAGGCAAAAATGCAGTCGGCTCGGATCCCTGGGAATCTCATAATGTTCTCAACCATGTTCTGGACGAGTCGGCTAGGCCTTGATGCCAGTCGGCTAGATCTGTGTGCCAGAGAACTTCTTTCCTGTGCCAGTGCCAAAGTCGGCTGGTTCCTCCATCCAGTCGGCTCGAAATTTGTTCTTCAGCCAGATCAAATTCAATCTTCCATAACCTCTTGTGCCAAGCTTTAAAGACATCTTCAAGGTCTTCTTACAATAAAATTAAAAAAAATTGAAGCTTGAAAACAACTAGAAGTAACCCTTTATCTTGATTTAAGTAGGAAGTTTTTGTAGGGTTCTTCTTTACAAGATTCTAAACACTTTACAACTCAACACAAAATAATAAAGATTGTAGGATTTAGAAAGTATGTCAATGTAGTTGTCCTACAAAAACTTGTCAATCATTTGAAGAGTTGTTAGATAACCAAATGTATGCTCCAATGTTTTGTTATCATCAAAATCACTTTAGGGGTCAACAATCTTCGCCTTTTTGATGATGACAAAACACTGGGCATGAAAAGAATCTATTCTATTCACAAGTATGGATGAATATTATAGTAAGCATTTACACTTGTTTGACAATTCATAAAATCAACTATATTCTCAAATGTGTATCAATATATGCTATACAGTTATACACAAGGTCAAATTTATAAACTGTAAGTATCAGAGAATGATTGCTTGTATGTATCAAGCAGCATTAAGTATTGACAGATAGATGTAATGAGTAAAGAGCATCATAGTAATCATTGAAGCATGTAAATTAAACATGTATATCTCCCCGTTTTTATAAAATTTCTAAACAATATGAAATATCTCTAAGTTTCTCCCCCTTTAACATTCATTTGAACATTTTAATAGAAAAGTATGCAAAAATCATTCAAAACTAATTAAGCTCCCCCTGTCTATTGCAATTCATTGAGTTTCTTCTTTCATGCACTCTATTGCTCTCCCCCTTTTTATCATCAAATCAAAAGGATTAAACAGATAAGCTCAGAATTTTAAATAGATTGAGAAAGTTTGAAGATTTGTTTGAAATAATTTCACTTTCTCAAACTTAGAGAGAAAATTCTATTAAAAAATAGAGAGTATAAACAAGATGACACAAATACATAATAGTGTTCAAAAAGATGTTCATTTCATTTCTATCAAAAATTTCAGTACATCAACTATTACATAAGTTTCAAAAAGCTTTCAAAAAAAAAGTACTGAAACTACAAAAGATCTACTCAAAATCATCCTTAGGTACATTGGCACCATGCCAAGAAGTAGGTCTAAGATGTCTGCTAGAGGAAGCATGAGGAGAAGGTGCCCTAGGGTGATGAGAAGTACTAGGAGCCCTAGTGAAAATAGGAGGTGGATCATACAAGGGTCTGGTTCTTGCAGTGACCTCCAAGGATCTGATAGTGCCATAGATAGACACCATCTCCATCCAGATTGCTCCAAGCTATTGCTCCATATCCTTGAGGCTTGCTGGCACTTTGTTCACTGCCTCCTTCATGTCACTAATTTCTTTCTACATTGATATAAGCTCAGAAGCTTCGACATTGGCGAATGCCTCAGCTGATCCTCGAAGTCTTCCAAGCTCCGACCTGATGATCCCAATGCCTCTAGTGTAATCATCTGCTAGGCTTCTTGTCTCTGCAACAGTACCCATCTTGCATATGAGCTCTCTCAACTCAGTTCTGTATTCATTTAATGTAGCATTCACAGACTTCAATATTGCTTCAGAACTTGAAGAGATACAATTCAGGATTGGTTGAAGTTCTATCTGAGGTGTTGATCTTGAAGATTCCATAGCTTCAACCTTTCCTTGTAGATTTGAAACATGCTCTTCCAGTCTATCCAATCTATTGTCCACTGACTTTTTCATATCACTAAATAAAGAAGTAATTGTACCTGTCAGTGTATCTATCAAGCTTCTCATTTGTTCTTCAATCTAAACTTGAATGATTGGAGGTTGTGGTGCTGCAGAGGGTAGTCAGGTAGAGGAATATCAGCTGCGGGTAAGTCAAACTCGGGTACAGGAAAATCAAACTTAGCAGCAGGCATATCAAAAATAGGAGAAGGTAGTCTAGTCTCCTCAATAGTAGCAGCAGGCTCAGAAATAGGTGCATAAGAAGTTCCAGCAGCTTCTACATTCTCTTCTTCTTCTTCCTCTTCACTACTAGAGCTGCCTATAGCCCTGACATTTGTACCTTTCTTCCTCCATACTCCTTCAACTTGGAAATACCCCATCCTCTCTAGAGATTTGAAGGTGTACACATCTGTGTGGTGAAGTTCTACTCCATCTTCACCCTCCAAACTCACTCTTTGAGATTTAAACAGAAGGGTAAGCATCATCCCATAGGGTAGACATGATTTAGCCTTCCTAACTGTCTCCTTCATTTGCATAATTATAATGCAGGATAGATTAACAGGAGTTTTCTCTAAAATGTGTTCCATAAGGCTTAAATCTTTTTCACTCATGCAGTCAAATCTTCCTATTCTTTGCAAGAATATTCTACAGATAAAATTATGAAGCAATCTCATTTCCAAAGACAGGGTGTTAGCAAACACAGTTCCAATTCCTCCAACATCTTCTTTGTTCAATATTGTTCTTAAAGTCTTTTCTCTATTGTCAATTACTAGAAATTTCACTCCCTCAGTAGGTATGTCTAGTAAACCATGGAGAAATTCCTCATTGACAATAATCCTCTTTCCTTTAATAGTGGACTCAACATGATTAGTTCCCAATCTCAGATTTTTATAGAAACTTCTAACAAGAGTGGGATAAGTCTTTTCATTCAAAGAACAAAACTTCCTCCATCCTTGATCTTCAATCAAATCTCCTATTTTCAACCCAATCCCCTTAATAAACTCAAAGTTAATGCATCGGCCAGAGGTTACCGGACATGTAGACATCGAGGGCACTTAACTAGGAACTGTTGGAGCATCCCTTGTGACCTCTTCTCCAGGTTCCTCATTGTGAACGGTGCTACTTGGCTCTTCTTGATGCCTTTTTGACCTTCTTTCCTTTTCAACAGATGGAGCAGTCCTAACGAAGCATTTACCCGTTGCACGCTTGGGTGCCATTGCTAGGAAAGATGGAAAATTGAGATTGGAGTGCTTGGAAGGGAGATAGAAGTCTTTAGAGCAGGTTTTGGAGAGGAACGAACCGTTAGAGAAGACAAAATAAGGGTTGAACGTCTCGGAGAATGGTTTACAACCCAAGGCAAAATACTTAGGCGCGATATTTCAGTCGACTCGAATAGCCCTAAAAAGGCTCGAGTCAGCTCGGCCAGAGCTCTCCCAAAACCATCAGAAGATCTAGTCGACTCGAAAATGCTCGAGTCGGCTAGGCCAGAACTCGCTCAAAACTATCAGAAAATCCAGTCGAATCAGATTAAGATCCAGTCGACTCGAACAGAGAAAATAGAGTTTTGAAAAAATTGATCATAAATAGAAATATTTTGAAGGGAATTTCAAAGAAAATTAAGGCTCAATGAAATAGAATAAATTCAGGAGGTTTTCTAGATAATGTTTTCTTAAATTTGAAGGAATTAGGTTAGAGAATTTAGAAAGGATCGCAAAGTCCTAATTCACTCCTAATCAGCTCAAATCTATCTTGATTTAGTGTCTTAGTAAATATGTTAGCTAATTGATCTTCAGTAGGAACAAAATCAAGCACTATATTATATTTGAAATATGATCTCTAATAAAATGATGTCTAATTTCAATGTGCTTGGTTCTAGAGTGTTGAATTGGATTCTTTATCAAATTGATAGCACTTGTGTTATCACATTTAATTGAGATTTTAGATTGTGATACATCAAAGTCTTCTAGTTATTGTTTAATCCATAACACTTGAGCACAACAACGATCAGCAGCCACGTACTCAGCCTCAGTTGTGGACAAGGCTATGGAGTTTTGCTTCTTATAGTGCCATGAAATTAAATTCAACCCTAGAAATTGGCATGTATCACTAGTGCTTTTTCTATCTATTTTACAACCAGCATAATCAGCATCAGAGAATTCAATCAAATTCAGAGTAGAATATTTAAAATACCAAATTCCTAAATTACTTGTTCCTTTCAAATATTTAATTATTCTTTTAATAGCAAGCATATGTATTTATTTTGGTGATGACTGAAATCTAGTACATACACATACACTATATAATATGTTAGGTCTACTTGCAGTTAAATATAACAAGGATCCGATCATACCTCTATATAGCTTTTGGTCAACATTGGATCCATTCTCATCTTTGTCCAATCTGCAAGCTGGGCTCATGGGTGTGCTCATTGATTTGCTACTCTCCATACCAAACTTTTTGATGATTTTCTTGATGTATTTAGCTTGGTTGATGAAGATGCCTTCCTTTGTTTGTTTTACTTGAAGTCCAAGGAAGTAGTTCAGCTTGCCTATTAAGCTCATTTCAAATTCTCTCTGCATAAGCTTAGCAAATTTTTTACATAGAGATTCATTAGTTGCACCAAAAATGATATCATCAACATATATTTGTACAACTAAAATATCATTATTCTTCTTTTTGATAATAGAGTTTTGTCTACATTTCCTCTTGAAAAATCATTTTCAATAAAGAAAGTGCTAAGTCTATCATACCCTGCTTTAGGTGCTTATTTCAAACCATACAATGCTTTATTTAATTTGAATACATGGTTTGGAAAAGAGTGATTTTCAAAACCTGGTAGTTGTTCCATAAAAACTTGTTTAGAGATAAAACTATTAAGAAATGCACTTTTTACATCCATTTGAAAAAGTTTAAAGTTCATGTAGCAGGCAAATGCAAGTAGTAATCTAATGGTTTTTAGTCTTGCTATGGATGCATAAGTTTCATCAAAATCAATACCCTCTTCTTGGTTATATCCCTTAGCCACTAATCTAGCTTTATTTCTTATAATGTTTCCTTGCTCATCTAATTTATTCCTATAGACCCATTTGGTTCCTATTATTGGATGGTTAGTAGGTCTATCTACAAGTGTCCATACCTTATTTCTTTCAAACTGGTTTAATTCTTCATGCATTGCCATCATCCAGTTTGGGTCAGTCTCAGCCTCTTCTAAGCTACGGGGTTCTATTTGTGATACAAAGGCTAGGTAATCATGTGCAGCCCTAGTCCTAACACCATGTGAAGGATCTCCTATAATTAATTCTTTAGGGTGAGATGTAACATACCTCCAATCTCTCAGTAGATCGGTGTGATCCTTACTTACCGTTTCTTCTCCATTTTGAGTGTTTTTGTCTTGAATGCTGAAGTCATCCATTCCTTTTTGCAATGTACCTGCATCATTATCTATGCACTCTTCTTGTCTAGAAGGTGTAGGGTTAGTTTTAATAAATACAACATGAATTGACTTTTCATCAGTAAGAGTCTTTTTATTAAAAACCCGATATGCATTGCTATGTAATGAATAACCTAGAAAAATTGCATCATCAGCTTTAGAATCAAATTTTTTTAAATTATCTTTTCCATTGTTATGCACAAAGCATTTGCATCCAAACACATGAAAATAACTAATATTGGGTTTTCTATCATTCCAAAGCTCATAGGGGGTTTTTTTTAAAATATGACGAATTAAAACATGATTTAAAATATAACATGTAGTGTTCATCGCTTTTGCCCAAAATTACTTTGGCAGATTGCCTTCACACAACATTCTGCGAGCCATTTCTTCCAATGTCCGATTTTTCCTCTCTACAACACCATTTTTTTGAGGTGTTCTAGGAGCGGAGAAGTTGTGATCAATGCCAGATTCAGTACAATAATCTTCAAAAAATTGATTTTCAAATTTGGTTCCATGATCACTTCTAATTGAAATCAAAGATAAGTTCTTTTGATTTGAAACCTTTTTATGAAATTTTATGAAAACATAAAAAGTTTCATCTTTCGAAGCAATAAACAAAATCCAAGTAAATCTTAAAAAATCATCTACTATCACAAGAGCATATTTCATACCTCCTAGGATGGTGGTCCTAGTAGGTCCGAAAAGATCCATGTGAAGTAGTTCAAGTGGTCTTGTTGTAGAAACTATATTCTTTGATTTAAAACTCCCCCTAGTTTGTTTACCCATTTGACATGCGTCACAAACATGATTTAAATCAACTTTAAACTTAGTTATGCCTCTAACAAGATCTATAGAAATTAGTTTGGCAATAGTATGCATACTAGCATGACCTAATCGTCTATGCCATAGTAAGCCCGACTCTTTGGTCTTAGCATTCATTATAACTAGACTAGGGCTACTTGACATAGCAAGATCATTAAGATCTACCACATAGATATTTCCAAGTCTATGTCCAATGAACTTATTGCTAGAATCTAAAGAGTTAGTTACTATACACATAGAAGATTCAAAGACAATCTTGAAGCCTTTATTACGTAATTAACTTATACTTAAGAGATTATGCTTCAACTTGTCTACTAGCAAAATAATTTCAATAAAAGTGAAGGGAGTTATTTTGATCTTACCAATACCGATTATTCTCCCTTTGCCATTGTCTCCAAAGGTGACCATTCCTCCTTCTTTCATTTCAAGGGTGATAAATTGGTCCTTGTTACCCGTCATATATCTTGAGCAGCCACTATCTAAGTACCACCTTTTCTTCAATTTTTGGGCTGCAAGACATTCCTGCAAAATAGTCAATGAATTCTTTTAGGTACCAAAGCTACATTGGGTCCTTGTAGGTCAAGCAGCCACTATCTAAGTACCACCTTTTCTTCAATTTTTGGGCTGCAAGACATTCCTGCAAAATAGTCAATGAATTCTTTTAGGTACCAAAGCTACATTGGGTCCTTGTAGGTTAGCAGAGGTGGTTCCTTTGGGAATCCAAATCTTTCTTACTTTTTTAAGGACATTTCTAGAATTATTGCATTCAAAAGCTTTATGTCCTATTCTTTTATAAAAATAGCTAACAACTTTAGAATTTTTGATAGAAACAGAATTTGAAGTTCTAAAAGTTGATAAACTTAATATAGATTTTGAACTTTTTGAAATATATGCTTTTTGGATCAAATTCTTAGGAACATATAATAATGACTTTGAAGTAGAAACAATTTTTTGTGTAGATAGAACCTTTTGAGATAAAACATTTTGACCAGGTGTTTTGGATTTCACAAAAGTAGTTGCTGAAATTCCATTCATAAAAGAAGTTTTTAAACCAATTCCAGCTTTGTTTCCTGAAATCCGTTGTTCTTTTAAAATTAGCTCAAGCTTATTTGAAGATAAAGTGAGTTTTTCAACTAAAGGCTTGAGTTTTGTAACCTCCTTTTTCAATTCATTATTTTCAGCAAGTAAATTAATGTTTTTCTTTTCATATAAAATATTTTCATTTTTCAGCTTTTCAATTTTTTCAGAAAAGTCATGCAGTTCTTTTTGTAATAAAAGGTTCTTTTCTGAAATTTCATCTTTTTGTTTGAGTAAAGAATCATTCATATTTTTCAATGATTTTATCTTTACTCCAGCTTTCTTAAATTCAAATAGTAAATCATGAAAAGCATAATTTAATTCATCAAAAGTAAATTCTGTGCATTTGTTAGGGGATGTTACCTCATCTTCGAGATCCATTAAGCATAAATTTGCAGTCTTGGTGGTCTCTTCTTCTTCAGATGAAGATAATTCTTCACTGTCGGACCATGTGGCAATCATGACTTTCTTTTTCTTCTTCTGTCTGAAGGATTTCTTTAATAGTGGACAGTCTAGAAGTATGTGCCCCAGCTTCTTGCATTCATAGCATGTGGGGACTACCACTTTATCTTTTTCTCTGTCCTTTTCTTTTTCCTTTCCATAATCCTTTCTATGAAGTTTCTGATTATATCTTCCTTTCTTTCTTCCCATAAATTTTCTGAATCTCCTCATAACCATAGCAATGTCATCATCTTCTAGGTCGTCATTGGAGGAGGTGCTTTCTTTTTCAGATTCTTCATCATCCCTCTTTGATTCGGAAGCAGCTTTGAAGGCTATTGTCTTCTTTTTCTTTTATTCATCTTCCGTTCTGTGCTGCATTGTCAGCTCGTGGGTGATGAGTGATCCCAGCAGTTCATCCAGTAGAAGTGTGTTGAGATCTTTGGCCTCCTGGATTGCAGTTACTTTGGGATCCCATTTGTCAGGTAAAGAATGAAGTATCTTCTGAACTAAATCTACATTTGAGTATACCCTGCCAAGACTCTTCAAACCATTAATAATATCTGTAAATCTAGAGAATATGGCAGAAATTATTTCAGAAGGTTCCATTTTAAATAATTCATATTATGAACTAAAAGATTTATCTTTGAGGTTTTCACTTGGGAAGTACCCTCATGGGTCACTTCGAGTTTATCCCAGATTTTCTTTGCTGAATAGCAAGTGAAAATTTGGTTGAACTCGTTTGCATCCAAAGCACAATATAATAAATTCATTGCTTTGGCATTCAATTCCCCCATCTTCATGTCATGATCATCCCAGTCCTCTTCAGGCTTAGGGATGTCCACGCCATCAACTTTGATTATGGGAATGTGTGGCCCTTTCAAGATGACCTTTCATAATTGAAAATCTACAGCTTGCATGTAAATTTTCATTCGTGCTTTCCAATATGAATAATTAGTGCCTGTGAATAGTGGAAGTCTATTTGTTGACTGGCCTTCGGCCAAGGATGTACTCATGGGATGAGCCATCAATCTTTACTCAAGTAATCAGAGACACTGCTCTGATACCAGCTATTGCTCGGGTGGCTTTTCCCAAGAGGGAGGTGAATTGGGAATTACAAAATTTTTGCAAGTATGTGCACAAGTAATTCCTTTTAGAGGAAGGGTGCTGTGTTAATCAGAGAATAAAAGCAGAAGCTAAAAGTAAATCAAGCACAACACAAACAAGGCAGGTTTATAGTGGCTCAGAGCAGCCCAGCTCCTACGTCCACTACCCAAGTTCACCACTCAGGATTTCCACTATATCCCCCAAACCGGAATACAGTCAGATTATTTTACAGGCTCACAATCCCAACCTCTACACTTTGGTTTTTGAACTGGGCTCATCAAAGAAACCCACACTAGGTTTTTACAGGCTCATCTAGAACCTCTACACTTTGGTTTTGAAAAAGGCTCACCAAAGAAACCTATTTGGTTTTTACAACCGGGTTCACCAAGAACCCAAATATTCTAAAAATAAAATAAAGAAGAAACAAAAAACAACAAACTCTATTATCTGGTGGTTGCCGATACAGCTCGAGTGAAGCTCAATTGAATGCTCTTCAATGCACTTCAATGGCTTCCTTGCTTTCTTCAAAAGTTGCTTCAAGCTTCTAGTAAGAGTTGGTAAAGGCTTGAAGGCTGACTTTAAAGCTTAAGTGCTCTCTCTCTTCTAACTTCAATAAGTGCTCAATAAATTTTCATTAACTCATTAGTCTCTCCAAAGATGTTCTCATACCTTATTTATAGAGACTTTAACTACCTTCCCTTGATTTTGAATGTTGTAGACCATTGGGAGGTGACATGTTATCATTGGAGCACTTTTAGAATTCAAAAACTGAAAACTGGAACTAGATGTTGGAGGTGACCCTGTCATTCCAGTCGGCTCGGACAATCTTCGAGTCAGCTCTGATCAAGATCGGCTTGGCTGGGCTGAACGCCAGTCGGCTGGGTTCCATAGTTGAGAAACTGGTTCACTCTGGACGAGTTGGCTAGACTAAATTCCAGTCGGCTCGGATCTCAGAGGCTCTCAGAGCATTCTCAACCAAGTTCTAGACGAGTCGACTAGGCAAAAATGCAGTCAGCTCAGATCCCTGGGAATCTCAGAACGTTCTCAACCATATTCTGGACGAGTCGGCTGGGCCTTGTTGCCAGTCGGCTGGATTTGTGTGCCAGAGAACTTCTTTCCTGTGCCAGTGCCAGAGTCGGCTATTTCCTCCATCCAGTCGGCTCAAAATTTGTTCTTCAACCAGATCAAGTTCAATCTTCTAGAACCTCCTGTGCCAAGCTTTAAAGACATCTTCAAGGTCTTCTTACAATAAAATTAAAAAAATTGAAGCTTGAAAACAACTAGAAGTAACCCTTTATCTTGATTTAAGTAGGAAATTTTTGTAGGGTTCTTCTTTACAAGATTCTAAACACTTTACAACTCAACACAAAATAATAAAGATGGTAGGATTTAGAAAGTATGTCAATGTAGTTGTCCTACAAAAACTTGTCAATCATTTGAAGAGTTGTTAGATAACCAAATGTATGCTCTAATATTTTGTTATCATCAAAATCACTTTAGGGGTCAACAATCTCCTCCTTTTTGATGATGACAAAACACTGGGCATGAAAAGAATCTATTATATTCACAAGCATGGATGTATATTATAGTAAGCATTTACACTTGTTTGACAATTCATAATATCAATTGTATTCTCAAATGTGTATTAATATATGCTATACAGTTATACACAAGGTCAAATTTATAAACTGTAAGTATCAGAGAATGATTGCTTGTATGTATCAAGCAGCATTAAGTATTGACAAATAGATGTAATGAGTAGAGAGCATCATAGTAATCATTGAAGCATGTAAATTAAACATATATATCTCCCCCTTTTTATAAAATTTCTAAACAATATGAAATTTTTCTAAGTTTCTCCCCCTCTAACATTCATTTGAACATTTTAACAGAAAAGTATGCAAAAATCATTCAAAACTAATTAAGCTCCCCTTGTCTATTGCAGTTCATTGAGTTTCTTCTTTCATGCACTCTATGATTCTCCCCCTTTTTGTCATCAAATCAAGAGGATTAAACAGATAAGCTTAGAATTTTAAATAGATTGAGAAAGTTTGAAGATTTGTTTGAGATAATTTCATTTCTCAAACTTAGAGAGAGAATTCTATTAAAAAATAGAGAGTGTAAACAGGATGACACAAATACACAATAGTGTTCAAAAAGATGTTCATTTCATTTCTATCAAAAATTTCAGTACATCAACTATTACATAAGTTTCAAAAAGCTTTCAAAAAAAAGTACTGAAACTACAAAAGATCTACTCGGAATCATCCTTAGGTACATTGGCACCATGCCAAGAAATAGGTCTAGGATGTCTGGTAGAGGAAGCATGAAAAGGAGGTGCCCTAGGGTGATGAGAAGTACTAGGAGCCCTAGTGGAAATAGGAGGTGGATCATACAAGGATCTGGTCCTGTTTCTATGCTACACCTTATGGCAAATAGTCCAGCCTTAAACCTAGATAGGGTCACAACTTCAGACTCATCTATGCTACACCTCATGGCAAATTCATCAAATTTGGCTATGTACTTAGATACGGTCCAGTTTCTTTGACTCGGCCTCTGCCATAGATCTAAAAGTCTTTGGTGATAGGATATGGGGAGGTACTTTTCTCTAAGCTTAAGTTTCATGGCTCTCCAGGTAGGTATGGGTATGTCTCCTCTTTGTCTAGTCATTCTCTCAACATTTTTCCATCCCGAGAGAATTGGTGGGGACACCGGAGGCACCAGAATAAGACAGAGACTTTTCAACCCTCTATGAATTGATAAATAATTTATGAGTCCATCTGTAATAAGGAATTAGCCCATCTGAGTTTATTTTAGTTGTTATTTGAGTCTTTGAGTTGTTATTTTAGTTCTGTACTAGTCAGCTCATGTTGAGCTAGTTTAGTCCAATGCAAGTCAGCTCATGTTGAGCTAATTTTATTTTTTTTGAGTCCTGTCCAAGCATATCGAAGACTCAAGACCACATCATATACGTGAAGGCCAAGTCCAACCAGAATGAAGACATAGAAGTATAGCCCAAGTCCAACCCAGCTTGAAGATTTGAAGACCCCAAGAGGAAAATTCAGAAAACCCTGATTCCTTGCAGATGCCCTCCAGATGCCTAAATTCCCTTCCAGATGCCAAAGTATATTCATAGACCAGGGCATCCATGATTCCAGAAGTCCATCTGCATCCTAGCCCAAAGGAATCAAGCCCAGGCACCAAGCCCAAGCCCCTAAGAAGCAAGATACGAGGGAGTATTCCTACTACCTGGCTACCAGGCCACCCCAGCTTCCAAAGGCCCAGGCCCATGCGCCCAAGCCCCTTTGGGCTGCCCCCTTGCTGCTCTTAGAAGCCCAACACGCCCCCCTAGGCATCCTTGGAGTGTTGGCCAAGTCAAGAGAATTTTTAGGGATTTTTCTATCTAATGTTTCCTTATTTTCTAGCTAGGGTTTGGGAGGGAAAAGGATTCTTATGTAAAGACTAATGTGCCCAACCTTGGAGCCCAAGGTTAAGGATCTATTTAAAGGACCCTAGCCTCTTGTATGAAGCTTGATTTTGATATATAAAATAAACCTTGAGTTCTTCAATTGCTTTGTGTGATTACCCTACTGTGTGCATAAACGGGTTTGAGAGTTCTTCTTCCTGGTGAATGCAACCATCTTCCTGCCGCCAACCATCCTTCCAGCCCCCTCCAAAATATTCTTCTCTTTATTGTTTTCCTTTGTTTTCATGATTTCCTTTGAGTTTTCTAACCCCTGACAGATCGTTTGCAGGTCCCCGTGTTCCTACGAATCCAACGACTCCAGCCAAGCCTCAATCGGACCACCGAGCAGAAAGCCGGGTATCCGCGGGTCTTTGGCTCGATTTTCCAGGCCGCATCCATCGAGGAACGAGAGATCCCTTCACTACAATCTTCACCAGACACTTTAGACATTGTCAGGTACACCCCCTCTACCTCCAGTCTTTATATTGTAGGAGAACTTGCCCTAATCGAGGCTTCTCAGCTCCGGCGATCCTTCTTCAGTACTTTTCTAGGTTCTAATCTACATGCTTGGTTTTAAGAATTCATACAAAATTCTCTATAACTAATTTTGATCTGAAATTCAGGAATTAATCACCTAACCCCACATATAAAATATACAAAAAGAATTTCATGCATATTAGTCCCGCATCATTTGGTATCAGAGCTTAGATTAGGGCTTGTTTTCTGCAATTTTTCAGTCCATATATACTCTATTATTTAAATTATTTCTCCCTGATAAAAACTTAAAAAATTCTGAAATTTTTTTTTTGGATTCATCATAATTCACAGTAATTTTCATAATTTTTTTATATTTTATTATGGCCTGTGAATTATCTGCAAGCCAAAATATAGCCTACAAATTTTTGGCTCTATTTTTTTCAGCAAGACAAGTTTGGAAGTTTTAGGGTTTTGTTTAGCATCTTTGCATATCTTTTAATTTTAGTATATTTCCTTCATATTAGGCCATAATTTGCAAGTTTTCTTCTATTTAAAAAAATACCAAAAAAAAAATTACATATTCTCCAAAAATACAAGAAACATCTAAACCCTAATTTGCATCCTCATCTGCCTGCCATCGTTGCATAATTTACTTTTAATGGCACTCTTGCTATATCAGATGGGGGGAGGATTTGATCACCTCTCCTTAGCCCAAAACCACATCCCTTGCATTTGGTCCCAAGCCTTAACCTAAATTTAACTAGACTTAAGTTTCCCTAGTGGGCTAGGGACACCAACTAGTCGGGTCCGGGCTAAGTGTCAGATCATTGTGTCAAGCTAACCTATGTGTGCCTTGTGCTCAGTGTCTAGAACGGTGGTTTAGGGATTCAATCCCGAAGGACTTGTGTGCTGGTCCACCTACCTGGCCAATCCTTGATTGGTATCTAGGATTGGCAATCAGGGACCTAACACTCCCCTTACACCTGCCTGGCTGAGTACAGGGTTATTATAGGCTAGTTTGCCACCCTGATTGAGCATCTAGTTTGGACTCTAGGACTAGTCAGCTGTAGTCGGTCTGATCGAGTCTTGCATGAGCACTAGATCAGGGGTTTCATATCACCCACCTCCTTCACAAATGTCTGAACCCATGAAAAATTTGCATGCCCAAATAAATGCACTCACTAAGCATCTAACCCAATCCATGGCCCAATTGACTACCCAGTTAACTCAGTCTAGTACCCAAACCAACAATAGAATTGACCATCTTGCCAATAGGTTTGGCCAGTTAGAAGGGCGTGTAGGGACCATAGAAAGAACCCATGGGTCACAGTCTGAGCCAGATCCTAAGTCCCCTCAACCTAGGAGGACCCCAAACCCTGATCTATACCATGAGGTCGAACCTAGGAGAGCCCCTCATCCTGACCCGTACTACAATCCTTAACCTAGGAGGACCCCAAACCCTGATCCATACCGAGAGGTTGAACCTAGGAGAGCCCCCAACCTGACCCATACTATAATCCTGAGCCTAGGAGGACCCCAAACCCTGATCCATACCTTGAGGCTGAACCTAGGAGAGCCCATCATCATGACCCAATCCCTAAGGTTAGTCCTAGAAGACCCAATCAGGATTTTGTAGACCAGAAAGATAGATCCTATTTACCCTCTCCTTATAAGCCAAGTATACCCACAACCTATAGATCTTATGACTCCAAATCCTCTGACTCTAGAATCTACGAACCCATATCCCATGAGTCCAGTAGACCCAAGACCCATAGAGCTGAACCCAAATCCTATGACCCCAGATCATATAATCCCGTGACCCATAGATCTGCACCCTTGTCCTATGAGCCTAGGAAGCCCATAACCCCTAGGTATCAATCTAGTACTAGTCAGGTTTCTCCTAGTCAACTTGAACCCCATAGGGTTAGTACCCCTAAATATGAGCCCAGTAGTGAGCCACTACCCTTTAGGCAACCTGAACCTACTAGGATTATTGTCCATAATCAGAAACTAGGACCTATCCAATTTTTCCCTAGCCGACCTTCTCCAACCATTCTTGAGATTGACAAGGCTTACATTAACGCGGAAGTGTATGAAGCTGATGCGAGCCTAGTGGATGAGTATGAAGGAGAAGAGGAGACACCTTTAGTAGACCTAGAATTAGCTGACCAGTAGATACCCAGGTAGAAACCACCCTAGAGCTAGTTGACCTTGACTACATCTAACCTAAAGCTATAGTGGAAGAATAATTAGAGGAAGATAACTCTGATACTAGGATTTTACCTGAGGAAATACTAGAAAAGGATCTAATTATAGAGCCTATTCCTAAATTCCATGAACAAGAAGACTTTATTGAGGATTTGGTTTACTTAACCCATTGCCCTCAGGATGAATCCTTTCCTACCATTCCTATTGAAGATCTCTTCCCAGAAATTGTTGACCCATCCTTCCATAGCATGGACCTTTTCTTGCTCATAGATATATCGCAACCCCGTAAGGTTAGCCTCATTAGTCTAGGATTAGTCCCTGACATGCCTTCTTTTATCCTACTGTATCCATCTAACCTGAAACCTTTTTCTCTACCCTACCAAACTAATTCTGAACCCACTTTCTATTTTCTGCCCTTTCCAGACATCTCCAACATTTCTAGGATCATTAGATTGCATTTAATTGAGATTAGCGTACTGCATGCATTCATTACACAGGTTAGGTTTGCATTATAATTTTGGCACACCCTTTGGCATTTGCTTGGAGTCCATTATAAATACTCTTGTGCACACCACACTAGGCTCAGACCTAGAGAGTCTATAGTCTCTTAGATTTAGGCCCATAAAAGTCTAATAAATTTCCTTCGATAAGAATGCAAAGTCGAGTCTATTAGGTGTTAGTTTGAGTCCTTTGCATCATCTTGTTAGGAGATTGCATGTGCCTAGCATGTTCACCACCCGCACTAATCTTAAAATAACTGGCTAATTCTCGAAGAAGGGTCAAAGAATTTGATGTAGTGGATTCTATCTTGGTTAGGCTTAGGCCTAAAAGAAGCTTCATGCTCATAGAGTCAGACATTTTAAAGTGATAGAGAAGGATTGGATCAAATGCCTATGTGTTAGACTTGCCTTCGGATATGGGCATTAGTTCTACCTTCAATATTATAGACCTGGTTGAGTATAGGGAACTGGTAGTGATACCTAGTGAGGCCTTTGGACCTATTCCTTTTCATTATGAGTGACCCTAATCCAGAATGTCCACTAACAAATTGGCCTGAGAGAGGAGAACGGATCGAGCGTATCCTAGACGATCAAGCCATCATGACCCGGGGCCATGACTATCAACGCTTCCTGGTCTGATGGCAAGGCTGGCCAGAGTCGGACGATTCATGGATTTCTCAAGAGGACTTGCAACGCCCCAACTCAGACCTTCTCGAGAGATATGTGAGCCAGTCTGATCTTCACTCGATAGGGTCAAGTTTCTCCCACCCCGGGAGAATTGGTGGGGACACCGGAGGCACCAGAATAAGACAGAGACTTTTCAACCCTCTGTGAATTGATCAATAATTTATGAGTCCATCTGTAATAAGGAATTAGCCCATCTGAGTCCATTTTAGTTGTTATTTGAGTCTTTGAGTTGTTATTTTAGTTCTGTACTAGTCAGCTCATGTTGAGCTAGTTCAGTCCAATGCTAGTCAGCTCATGTTGAGCTAATTTTATTTTTTTTGAATCCTGTCCAAGCATATCGAAGACTCAAGACCACATCATACACGTGAAGGCCAAGTCCAACCAGAATGAAGACATGGAAGTATAGCCCAAGTCCAACCCAGCTTGAAGATTTGATGACCCCAGGAGGAAAATTCAAAAAACCCTAATTCCTTGCAGATGCCCTCCAGATGCCCAAATTCCCTTCTAGATGCCAAAGTATATTCATAGACCAGGGCATCCATGATTCCAGAGGTCCATCTGCATCCTAGCCCAAAGGAATCAAGCTCAGGCACCAAGCCCAAGCCCCTAAGAAGCAAGATATGAGGGAGTATTCCTGCTACCTGGCTACCAGGCCACCCCAGCTTCTAGAGGCCCAAGCCCATGCGCCCAAGCCCCTTTGGGCCGGCCCCTTGCTGCTCTTAGAAGCCCAACATGCCCCCCTAGGCATCCTTGGAGTGTTGGCCAAGTTAAGAGAATTTTTAGGGATTTTTCTTCCTAATGTTTCCTTATTTTCTAGCTAGGGTTTGAGAGGGAAAAGGATTCTTATTTAAAGACTAATGTGCCCTTACTTGGAACCCAAGGTTAAGGGTCTATTTAAAGGACCCTAGCCTCTTGTATGAAGCTTGATTTTGATATATGAAATAAACCTTGAGTTCTTCAATTGCTTTGTGTGATTACCTTGTTGTGTGCATAAAGGGGTTTGAGAGTTCTTCTTCCCGGTGTTTGCAACCATCTTCCTGCCACCAACCATCCTTCCAGCCCCCTCCAAAACTTTCTTTCCTTTGCTGTTTTCCTTTGTTTTCTTGATTTCCTTTGAGTTTTCTAACCCCTGACATGTTGTTTGCAGGTCCCCGAGTTCCTACGAATCCAACGACTCCAGCTAAGCCTCAATCGGACCACCGAGCAGAAAGCCGGGTATCTGCGGGTCTTTAGCTTGGTTTTCCATACCACATCCATCGAGGAACGAGAGATCCCTTTGCTGCGATCTTCACCGGGCACTTCAGACGTTGTCAGGTACACCCTCTCTACCTCCAGTCTTTATATTGTAGGAGAACTTGCCGTAACCGAGGCTCCTCAGCCCCGGCGATCCTTCTTTAGTACTTTTCTAGGTTCTAATATGCATGCTTGGCTTTAAAAATTCATACAAAATTCCCTATAACTAATTTTGATCTAAAATTCGGGAATTAATCACATAACCCCACATATAAAACATACAAAAAGAATTGCATGCATATTAGTCCCGCATCAGGTAGGCTCACACCCAAAACCCAAATCCTCTCAAATCCCACTCTAAGGATACCTTCCCTCCCTCTCTAAGAAAAGCCCAGCAATAGTCAGCCTCAACTAACTCTGTTGCCCCTACAAAGACACCTATTTATAGTTGTAACAAAGAGGGAGAGAGATATGGAAGGAAGAGTGATGGGAGAGAGGGTTAAGGGTTGAATCAAATTAGCTCTAGGTTTATATGGGAGAAAATCTGCATTCTAAATAATGCATTTCATAAAAAACCTTGGAGCCAATTTCAGCCAAGATTTGAAATTTGAATTCAAAATTCAAATTTGAATCATTTAAAGAAAAGTGAGCATGACAAATCAAATCTAATTTGATCCTAAGCCAAATCACATTTAGCTTGATCCATCAGATTGCAATCATATTGCAAATAAGTCCTCCAAAAATTTATTAATCGAATTAGTGAAAAATCCTCCTCACAGCCAAGTGTCGACTTATGGAAGTGTCGATATTTGGATCATGGTTAATCATATTGACCCTATAGTGATGCTAAACGATTCTCTATCATCCATCAGCCTTTAGATCGCGTAGAAACTCCTATGGTGTGTGACCCCATAGGTTTGAACACTAAGCCGGTAGCACTAGAATTTTTCAGTACTAATCAAAGTCATCATCTAATAATGATACCCGACATCCGAATAGGTCAAAGATGCAGAGCAGCTCTCTAAAACCTCTAGCATATGCTTATCGTATAATTCATCCCTTTGACCTCATAATGCTCAGGATGACTTAGGGTTTGACTACCAACCTTAATTTAGTACATCCAGATCGTGTCTCAATCTTACAAGTTCTATGACTCCTCATAAGAACTACCCTGACCAAGGTTTTGCTAAATTGAGACATAGTGAGTCATTCACTCTAAACCATTTAGAGGGGTCAATCCTATCTTGATCCACCACTGCTCCACAAGTACTTGACCGTACCTAGAAACCTTCCATCACTGGATTAGAAATCCAGGTAGTATGGTACCAAATTACAGTGAGTTGCTTGCAAGCTACCATGGTGTCCTCAGGTCTGAGGGACACATATACCGATATCCCTTTACGAGCAATCCTTTGATAGAAGGGAGCTCCATAGATGGTCACATTCAGTGAGACATCATACATTTCACCTATATATCATATCAGTATCTCTACACTCTTTGGTTAAGAGGATAACCAACCAATGTGACATACAACAACCTACGCTTAATACATCATCGTCCTATAATAATGTTTCCTTTGGTTGAGAACCATTTTAAGAACTACTCGATACATCTTATCTGTATCAAATATAATGTAGATCTAAGGACTCCATCATACAAGAATTCTTTTTATAAAAATGCATATGTGATGAATAGCCAAAAGAATAACTTTATTCATTTAAAGAATTCATATTCAATTACAAAGTAGTATAACCATCTACATGCTAGACAATTATCTTTGGAAGACTATTCCCAACAACTCCCACTTGTACTAAAGCCAATCAGTACAGAATCTTATTCCCATTTTTCATTTACAATTATTGAACTCTTGAACTCCGATAGCTTTAGTGAAGGGGTCGGCCAGGTTCTCCTTTCCATCGATCTTCTGAAAGTCGATGTCACCTCGTTCCATGATTTCTCGCACAAGGTGATAGCACCACAGAATATGTTTGGTGTGGTGATGGGACATTGGCTCTTTGGCTTGAGTAATGGCTCCAGTGCTATCCCAATACACCAGAACTTGACCATCCAAGGAAGGTGCCACTCTTAGCTCGCCTAGGAACTTCCATAACCACACAGCTTCCTTTGCTGTATTCGATGCTGCGATGTATTCTACTTCATATACTGAGTCTACAATAGTAGGTTGCTTGAAACTTTTCCAGCAGATCTCTCTCCCATTTAGGATAAAGATAAATCCTAACACACTCTTGTTGTCATCCCTATCTAACTGAAAATTGGTGTCAGTATATCCCATAAGTTTCAAGTCCGGTTCTCCATATATCAGCCATTGGTCCTTAGTATTTCGCAGATACTTAAGGATGGTCTTTACTACTTTTCAATGAGCTTCACATAGGTCAGACTAGTATCTGCTCACTACGCCTAGTGAGTATGCTACTTCTGGTCTAGTACATATCATGGCATACAGATAGAACCCACTACCGAAGTATATGGGATTCTACTAATATGCTCTCTCTCCTCAGGAGTTATCATATAATCCCCTTTGGAGAGTGAAATTTCAGGGCCTATGGGGAGATACCCTTTCTTGGAATTCTCCAAGCTGAACCACTTTAGCACAGTATCAATGTACATAGACTGGGACAGTCCCAGAAGCCTCTTAGGTGTATTTATATAGATCTTCATACCCATGATATAAGAGGCTTCACCCAAGTCCTTCATAGAGAATTAGGATGACAACCAGACCTTTATTCCTTGTAGTGCTGGGATGTCATTTCCGATTAAGAGAATGTCATCCACATACAATACAAGGAATATAATCATAGAACCATTAGCCCATTTATAAATGCAAGGTTCTTCTTCATTCCTAATGAAGCCATACAACATGTACACTTATCAAATCGCATGTTCCAACTCCGAGATGCTTGCTTCAGTCCATAGATGGACCTTTGAAGTTTGCACACCTTTGACTCATCTGTGGATGTGAACCCTTCAGGTTGTACCATGTACACGTCCTCTTCTAGCTCACCATTCATGAAAGCTGTTCGGACATCCATTTGCTAGATTTTGTAGGGTTCGGGAACCAGTGCGGAAGTGTGGATTTCAAAAACTTTATGAAATCAGGTCCGAACCCTAATCCCAAAATCTCCTTATTAGCAATTAAAACTTATGACTACATGCATGTCCAAATTTAAACACAGTTTAGATACTAACCTCAGATCACTATATCCAATCTGATGTAGAAATAAACTCCAAATAGGGTAACCTTTTGAACACACCAGGCATCCACTTGTCCGCCCTCCGATGGTGATCCACACGGGCAGATGATCAAGACAGTGACTCCTCAATTGGGTTCCTTCCAATCAAGTTCTACCCCAAGAACTTGATATATGAGCTATTGGCTAGGACTCCTCTTAGCCAAACGGGGACCAAAACTTTCTCTCTTACTCTTCTCCTAGTTTTTAGCAACTTTGGCCCCTTAAGACACTCTTGTCTTAAGAATAAGCCCTTGTCCTAAAGTGAGACAAGGCTTGTCTTGGAGGGAGAAGAAAATTAAGACAAAGTTGTCTTAATGTAAGAAAGAAGGAAAAGAGGCGCCTTCTTCCTTTACCGTCGGAGAGTTTCTCTCTCTGACTCTCCTTCTGTTCTGAGATTCGACAGAGCCTAGGCTCTGTAAAGGAATCAAAGAGGAAAGAGAGGAGGGGGAAACAATCTTCTGGAGAGGGAGAAGGAAAGAGAAGCAAGGCTTCGCCGTAGAAAATCTGGAATAATCTTTTTTACGGTGAAGCCTTCTTCTTAAATAGGCGACAGAGAGGCGCCTTCTCCTTCTGAAAAATCCTCTCACGTCCCTCTCTCCCTTCTCACGTCTTCTCTCTTAATCTCACGGCCCTTGGGATTAATCTCACGGCCTTTGGGATGGGAAGACGCGAAGAAAGATCGTGAAAAACACAGAAGGGCGCGCGCAGAAAAAAGAGTCGCGCCCCTTCGGTGTTTTTCTCTTCTTTTCCACGGTATTTTTTTTTTTTCCTTTTTGGAGAGTCCACGCCTAGGTGGACTCTCTTCCACGCCTCTTCAAAAATCACCGGTGTTTTTTCTTTCTTTTCACGCAAAGACGCGTCTTGGAAGAGTCCACGCGCGTGTGGACTCTTCTCCTTGCGCGCGCGCGTGGGAAGAGAGGGGGAGGGGTTTTAGGCAATGTGGGAAAGGGGTTTAGCCTCTTAGGTTAGCCCAATTGCTAGCCTATAGTTAGCCCAACATTTTGTATCTTCAATTAGATTCAAACCGGAATGAATTTGGATCTAAAAAAGACCAAATCGGAACCCTAACTCGAATCCGATTCAAGTAGAAGTCATGGTTTGCAACACATGCTAGTGTGTTCATCTGCAAACGAGATTTAATTCCAAATTAAATCCTTGATTATCTGTCCTAAGTGTGTGACCCATTGGGTTCCATACTTAGCCAGCAGTGGGTCCGAGTGCAAGTTGACCTAATCTTATCAGAACTCATTCTAATCGATTTAGGTCAAATCGAGCTAACTCGAGTCAGTCAATTAGGACTCCTCCTAATTAGTGATCCAATTAAACCATTTAATTTGATCAACCCATAAGACAAGATTGACGTCTAGCAACGTGTCATGTCTACCCGGAAGATATGGAAATTCTGGTGTAATTCCAAAACTACCCTTCAGTGGAAAGTTCCCGTACAATTCGATCCTTCAATCATCTTGCATCCCGAATATAACTATGGATATGGAATCATGTCAAATCCAGTTTATACTCATTCCCAGCTCAGTCATACACTAATGATTCAATTAATTCGATATTAGAAATCATTTCTAATATCTGTACTTTGATCAAAGATTTCCTGAATCATCATCTGACCTAATTTGGCTGGATGCAATCTCCTCCTACTAGGAGTGATCAATTCCTTGTTGACCTACTCATTACCTTCATATACAATTCACCATACCCAGCATCAACCTCGTGCATGACCTAGTGTCATGATTGAGATTGAACCAAAGCATGGGTTCATGTACATAAGGTATTATGGCAGTCTCAGGTCATAGGACTACTTGCACAACTCCCACTATGTGAAACATCTATTGACATGCAGCTAAGGCTCCATTAGATGTTCTCAAACTGGATCTATTCAGTGAACTCATTCACTAATGAGCACCCACATCCTTGTATTAGTGTCCTACACAAATGACTGTGAGAGCAGTCACCCTTTTCAGCATACATAGGATGTGCCAGTCTTACCGGAAAACCCTGATCCCCAACTCAGGGTTCCTATGACTAGGAATATTCTAGATTAGGGTTTTAAGGCCTTAGATCTCACTGGTATGATCTCATCATAGCCCTACAACCATAGCCCTAATCTATGGGGTTCATCATATAATGACACAGCGAATGATGAAAAAATTATTGCCTTTATTAATTTGTCAATTTACAATGGTCTGGGAGATACAGATATTGGCTTATAGGGCATAATCCTTTCAGATTTCATAGTCAAAGTGTGCCACTAAAGCAAGCATGATCCAAATGGATTTGAGCATTATCATAGGAGAGAACGTCTTGTCATAGTCAATACCATAACATTGATGATATCCCTTAGCAACCAGGCGGGCTTTATAGGTCTCTACCAGCCCATCTGTACCCCTTTTTGATGGGAACCTAAGAGCTATCAGCTACCACGTGGAGTCCCAGCATGTGTCATCCACCCTATTAGGCATCCCAGGATTCTCATATATCTACTCAAGCACAAAAAGCAGCTGATCAACATCTTGTATGGAAATTAGGGACCACCCAGGAAAAGATGGAAGGGAGTATCAGGAAAATCAAGCAGCATTTGGGCACCCACTCTCCTTCCCTCTTTTATGAGATTTTATTTCATTGTGTTGACCACCCTTTTATGGAATGTTTGTGGCACCCTTCATCTTTCCTTGTAGCATGCAATCTCTTACCCTTCTAGTCCCATCTCTTACGGCATGTAGTTGGCACCAACAAAGAAGCTTGTTGGCCCCACTTTTTTATGTTTATTTTTTCATGTATTCCAAGGGCTAGGGTTCCTTATATAAGGACCCCTCTCTTGTATTGAAATATAATAATGATGATGATTTGAGAAGAGTGATTCTTCGTTCTGCCTCTATAAAGCATTGGGCGTAAGGCCTGTCTTGCCTTCACCTTCAGGCATCGAGGGGTGTGAGACCCTATGCCTTCTCTTTCGAGCATTGAGGGGTGTGAGGCCCTAGTTATCCCCTTCCTCATCGAGTCCTCTCTATGGTCTTAGAGATTTTCCTTCACGGCCCCAGGTAGCGATTTGGGTAGGATGCCCTAGGTTTCGCATGTAGTGAGATGGGTGGGATGCCCTAGACTATATGTGTGGGGTGGGTGAGATGCCCTTAAGGTGAGAGGTATCTCCGTGAATATAAGTCCCAAGTCCGTAGAGTGTCCATCTTCTTTATCCCTCTACGGCCTTGGAAAGTTACCCTCAAGGCTCCATTAGTAAGGTGGATGAGATGCCCTAGAGGTGAGAGGTCTCTCCGTGAGTGTGAGTTTCCAAGTCCATGGCAGTCCAAACCCCTACCTTCCATCCCTGTTGTTTCCTTCAGCACCTCCATCAAAATAATAATAATAATAAAATATAAATTTTTTTTGGTACCCTAATCCCTGGCGACTTCTAGGCTCGCCAACGATCCTACCCCCCCACCTATCCCCCATCACTTTTCTTTTTGAAAATCCATTTACATCCAATGGATTTTATTTTTTTAAGTGGATCAACCAATGTCCAAATATTGTTGATTTCCATGGACTCCATTTCGGATCTCATGGCTTCTAGCCATAGTTCAGAGTTAGACCTTTGCATTGCATCCATATAGGTGATCGGGTCCTCATTGTTCTCATCGAGTTCAATGGGATCACCATCCTAGACCAAGAAATCGTAGTATCTGTCCGGTCGATGCGATATCCCACCAGACTCCTTAATGGATCCTGCATGGGCTCTGGGTGTGATCTAATCACAACCGATTCTATGTTGTCCCCTAAGTGTATCGATTCTTCTACTTGTTGAACTTTACTAAGTTCAATCTTAGCAGCTACAGTTCCTTCACCAAGGAACTCTTTCTCCAAAAAGATAGCCTTAAGACTGACAAACAACTTTTGTTCCTCAGCCAAGTAGAAGTAGTATCCCTTAGACTCTTTTCGATACCCAACAAATAGGCACCATTCAAACCTAGGTCCAAGCTTATCCATTTCCAAATGTTTGACATAAGCCGGGCAACCCTAGACCCGAAGGTGTGCGAGTGTTGGCTTACATCCAGTCCATATCTCATATAGGGTTTTGCTAACGGACTTACTTGGAACCCTATTTAAAAGGTAGCAAGCTGACTCTAGAGCACATCCCCAAAAGAATAGCGACAGAGAAGCAAAGCCCATCATGGACTGAACCATGTCTAACAAGATTTGATTCCTCCTTTCAGACACTCCATTTAACTAAGGTGTCCCTAGAAGTGTCCATTGAGAGAGAATCTCATTCTCCTCAGGATATGTCAGAAAATCACCGGAAAGATTTCACCACCTTGATCTGATCGAAGGGTTTTGATATACTTTCTAGTTTGTTTTTCTATTTCATTACGATATCGTTTGAACATTTTAAACGATTCAAATTTATATCTCATCAAGAAGACATAACCGTACCTTGAAAGGTTGTCTGTAAATGTAATGAAATAATTTTACCCATCTCTGACACTAATATTCATAGGTCCACATACATCAGTATGTACCAAACTTAGAATTTCTTTGGTTCGTTCACCTTTTCCAGTAAAAGGTGATTTTGTCATCTTTCCAAGAAGACATAACTCACAGGATGGTAGCGAATCACATTCACTAATCTCGAGAAGATCCTAACTTTTCAACCTGTTTATCCTATTCTTGTTGATATGACCTAGCCTACAATGCCATAGATACACTTCACTGACATTATCTATCCTATGGCATTTGCTAGATGTGTACACTATACTAACAGGTCATGATAGTACATAAATGCCATTATTCATGTATCCATTTCTCATAAAAGAACCATTCCAAATGATTTTATAAATATCATTCTTTATTGATAGTTCATAACCATACATGGCCAACTGGCCTATAGAAATGACATTTAAAATGAAAGACGAACAATAATGACACTATTTCAAAATGATTGTATGAGACTCGAAAACTAATTTGAGGATTTCCAATGCCAGGACTAGAACTTGGCTTCCATTTCCCACATTCAAGGATCTCTTACCGTCGTCGAATCTCCTACTAACTTGAAGTCCCTACAAGGAATTATAAATGTGAATTGGACTTCCAGTATCCAATACCAGTTAGTAGTATCGCAGATAGAGAAACTACAAGGTATTATCATATAAATACCTTGTTGATAATGGACGGACTCTAACTAATGATAGATGACGTGAAAGGGATGAACATGAAGAAAACCAGATTAATAGAACAATGAGTTTCAGGTTTTTTTAAGTGCTTTATTCCCGAAATAGAGACTAGGACAGGTTAGGGTTTTTATATAATAGTTAGAGTCCTACCCACATGCTAGAAACTATCAAAAGAAATAAAGAAAAATAGATCCTAGGATTAAGAAATCCTATTAGGTACATGTTCTTCAAAAAATCAGAGAAAAAGAGGAGGGAATCGGGTTTAACATACCAAGCAATGATGTCTTGTTGTTGTAGATGGATAGCTCCTCTTAGATTGGCACCAGGATGACCCGGTCACTTTCCCGTGAATCCACCAGCTATTTATCAGCTGGGTTTGATGGCAAGGAGGTCCTCTTCCAATGCTCGCTTCACTTGAGGGATCCTGCAAGCATCATAAGTTAGGCACATAGATCATGGAAAAAATAATAAATAGGATGGAAAGAAGAGATCTGGCAGAAGAGTTGGCTATAGGGGGGAGGCTGGTGGCCTTGGAGGATGCTTGGGCATCAAGATCATGGAGGGGCGACCTGGGGTTGATGAGACGATGCCTGAGGGCCTTCTTGGAGGGCGGCCTAGATGGCGAGAGATGGGTTGGCGTTAGGGTTTGTGGAGGAGTGGAGGGTGGTGGCCTAGATGAAAGTTGTATGGGCAGCTTGGGAGACTATTAGAAGATGGCATCCTAGGGTTTATGTGATGGAGGTAAGCTAGGTTAGATGATATGAGGGGTGGATAGGGCTAGGGTTTGGAAGATAACAAGCTAATAAGATAAACGGGCCTCACACCTAGTCGATGTTCCGAAGAACAAAGGCAATTGGAAACAAAGAATCACTCAAAATCTTCATTCATCAAGTTATATCAATACAAGAGGGGGAGGGCTAGGTATTTATAGATTCACCCAGGACCCTGGACTCCAATACAAACTGGGATTACAAAACTTGAGGGCCAAAAAAATCCTCTTGGGCTAGGGCCTTGACTCCTTATTGGGCTTGGAAGACATCTACTTGGACTTGGTCAAAACCCTGGGGCATCTTGGACTGGGTCAAAGCTTGGGGGGGTGCCAACATGAATGGGCTTGGGAGGGGCGCCAACTGCTATGGGCCTTGGACTAGGGTGCCAAGGCTAGGGATCTGGGGTGCCACTTCTTCATGAGATCTTGTGGACTTGGGGTGCCATCACTTGAAGCTTGGACTGGGGCACTCTCATGTGGGCTTGGCTGCATTAAAGGGCCCAGGTGCTTGGGCACCACTGCTAGGGGGCCTGAGTAGGGGTCCAGGTGCTTGGAATCCAGTTCTGATTGGGGAGGACCTAGTGAATCTTCTGGTATGGTGACTCTCCTCTTGGTTCTTGTCTTGAATGAAAATTACATTGACTCAAAGGGCCTAACTGACAAGACTCAAAATAGACCAGATAAAATAAATGGACTCATGGGCTCAATTGAACTAACTAAACTGGACTCAAGGGACTTAATGAATTCAATTGACTCACTTTATTACAAGACTCAAAGTACTCATTGAAAAAATTTGACTAACTTTTCCAACACATGACTTAGAGATCTTCATTGAACCTTGAACTTCATGTCTGCTCCTGATGTCCCCATCAATTGTCCAGAATTGCCATGTTGCTTCCTCTTTTTGGATCTATTTGGGTCAAGGGATGCAATGTAAAGAGGACAGTTCCTCTTCCAATGACCCTGCTTCTTACAGAAGAAGCATTCTACCTGGCCCTTATCAGCCTTCACCTTCTTGACCTGACTGGGCCCAGACATATTTTGCACTTTCTTCCCATTATTTCTCTTTTTCCCTTTCTTAAAGGAATGATGCCCAGAAGAGGATCCTCCCAATAGATTTACCATCCCTTTATTAAGTTGGTGGTTTTTCTCATAAGTCTAAAGTAACCTCAACAAACCATAGTAGTTAATTACAAGCATATTCATTCTAAAATGATCGAGAAAGTCTAGATAAGAAGAGAGTAGGGAATTCAATATCGCATCTTTCTCAGGCTATTCATGCAAGGGATATCCGAGCTTATCCAAGCGCTCAATCATCTCGATCATGTATAATACATGATCAGTGATTGAGGCCCCATCAAGTATCCATGTGTTGTATATAGCAAAGGAGACCCTGTACCTCTCAACAACATCTGGTGTACCAAAGGACTCCTTCAACTTTTGAAGGAACTCTTCCAGCTGGGCTTCCTCGAATTTGAGATTGAACTTATCATTCATCGTCGCCAACATGATGCATCGGATAGTGGTCCTATCAGAGAGCCACTTTTGATAAGTATCTCTGACAGAACCCTGAGCATTGGGAGCAAGGATTTTAGGCATCGGATTCGATATCACATATAAGATCCATTCATACTCTAGGACAATCCTGAGCCATCGATACTAGCTATTGAAGTTGGGACCCTTGAGCTTCTCATTATCGAGAAGAGATCGAAGTGATAAGTTGGTAGACATCTGAAAGGAAAACTAAAACTTATTAGTGTATATGAATTATTAACCCAAAGACATGGACTTTAGTCTAAAGGCCCTCCCACTATTTTATTCAGACTGGTAGCATCTACCTCCAATCCGAGGAATTACTTTAATTCTTTGGTGTGATGTGGACACCAGGGCCAGAAAAGATCGACAGGTCGAACCCACATCCTTGTGGATCACCTATGAATAAAGACCTAAAACCAAACCCCTATTATCTGTAAATATTTTATCTTAAATTATGTTATTTATGTTTAGTTGGGTTTAGCCCTTTTTACCAACTGTAATTAAGATTTTTATTTTTAACCTTTTGGGCCAAACCCTTTTTACCAAGTTGAACCATTTATTTACATGTCTATTACTTTTGATCAATTTGATCAAGTTGGGCTTAGAGTTGGTTTTTAGTTAGTTAAATCATGTGATTAGTTAGTTATTGAGTCTTGTAATACAAGAGGGGACCCAAATCCAGATACCATGTGCAATCAAGTCAAGACACATGTGACCCTATGTGACAACCCAGTATACCATGTGCTAGCTCAAGACAAGTCAAGCCTTGGCACCACATGTCATCCACTTCTTGGCACCACCTCATCACATGCCACCTCATCAAGTCAAGGACACCCATGCCACTTCATCATCATATATGCCATGCCATTTCATTTGGGACAACACACTTGCCAAGTCACTTCCTATGTTCGGCCCATATGAGATGAATTAGCACCACTTATGTTTTAAAGGGAGTAATGAAGAAGGAGACATCAAATTAGCATCCCCCCCCCATTCAAATATTTCATGCCAAAAGCCAAGGAGTCGGCCAAGCTTTCCATTCTCTCTTTGACACCAACTTTCAAGGAAGTTCAAGTTCATTTGATTGCCCAAAGTGAAAGAGATTCTGTGGTTTTCTACCTTAAGTGTTTTGATCAATCAGGTTCCAAGTTGCTCAAGTTTAGAGAACTCAAGAATCCTATAAGAACTCTTGAATTTTCTTCTATTCAGACTAAAGTGTCCACTATCCTGCAGGAGCCCACATCATCCAGAGTCCAGAGTCCAGCAATCAAGGCCCATCAATGAAGCAATCTTGGCCCTTCATCATGACACCTCACCTATCCTTATCATTGGCGCCCAACTTGGATGGAGTTCCCTTGTTGTCGCCAACCTTGGAGAGAGTTCCAAATCTGCCCAATAGCAAGAGTTCAAGATGCCCAGAGCAAGGATTCAAGGAGTTGTTGCTTTAGAGACACCAGTGTTAGTCTTTGTATCCCTTAAATCACTAGTTGTTGGTCTATAAATACCCCATCAACCCTCCTATATTATTGATGAATTATCAATCAAACAAAGTGACATTCTGTCCAATTCCTTTTTTGTGTGCATCGCGGGGTGTGAGGCCCTTTTCTTTGTTTTTTGGAGCATCGCAGGGTGTGAGGCCCTACATATCTAGACACCGAGAAACCCTAGCTGCTCACTTCCACCTCTTTTCCTTTCACTTTTCCATCCTCTTTCCTTCTTCACTACTTTCTAACTAAGAGATTTTCCTTTGTTGAGTGATTGCAGTTGATCAAGGATTAAAATCAAGGTGTTCTTGCCTTTGAACCAGCATCATGGAATATCGAAGCCTGAAGATCGAGATCTTGAAGCCTTGTCGCAAGATTCTTGAGAGTCCAGCAAGATCTACTTCAGAAGGAAACATCTTCATTGGTAAAATTCTAAAACCCTTCCCTCTCTTTGATTTCTGATTATTTGATAAGTAGACCCTAGTTTACGGTGGTTTCTTAGCCACCAAATCCTATTTTTCTAATTTACTTTGTAGATTTTCTTTACGGGTTATTAACTAGTAGACTAGTTTACTTAATTATCTCCTTTGAGTTTCCAAAAACTAAAAATTATAAAAAAAAATTAATCTCTATTTTTCTCTATTAATTAGGCTAATAATCAGTAGATTAAGTTTTCATAGTTGTCCCACATCGATTTTGGTATCAGAGCAAAGGTTAAACTAGGGTTTAACTTTTAGTTCTGAAATTTCTGCTTACCTAGAACTAGGCTGAAATTAAAACTGCATAAAACCTATCTAAAGAAATTTTAAAAAAATATTAATTAATTTTTTGATAATCCTTTGTTTAATCTCAGAGAAAATTAGAAAAAAAAAAATTTTGCTATTTTCTGGTGGAAGGAAATTACGCCTCTTGAGCGGGTATATGCAAGTATACTGTCATGACCCATGGAAGTAATGAGCTACAGTCGGACGTGATATTCCGATCGTACGTGATATTCCGAGATCAAAAATCTAGAAAATTAATTAGATCTAAAATTTAATAATTAAAACTCCATTTTTTTCTATTTTTAATTATTTTATCTTTATGCATATTAGGGTTTCATATTGTGTGATTGCATCATCCAGTAACCAAATCTTAAGGGCACTTGAGCATCTCAGATCAGGGCAGGATCTCATCATCTATCCTGGGCCCACAACCACCACCTTTGCATCAAACCTAATCCTAATTAAAATTAATTAGAAACCTAAATTAGTTTAGGGACACCAAAAGGTTGGGTTCCAAGTATTATGTGAAAGCTAGTGCACCCAATCCTTTGATTATCACTTAAATCTGGGGTCTAAGGCCAGAGATCCAGAGACAAATGCCCTAAGCAATTTCATGGTTTTTAATTAGGACCTTATGAGAGCAGGGGGAGCCTTCCGTGACCCCACCTCTTACCTGGCCAGTGAATAGGATAATTGCTGAATTGGCTGTAATTTGAGCTGACCCATTCTACTTAAGCTCTAGGTCTAGGAAACCCTAGTTCGAGTTTTGTGTGTGTACATTACATGGCTACTAGATTAGGAACACCATACCATTAGTGCAAACCCAACCTAGTCTGACCATGGAGTCCAACTTTGAAACCATTCTAAGGTTCATGACTGAATAATATGCCCAAATGAACCATAGGTTTGATCGACTAGATAAATGATTCGAAAACCTAGAGAGAACCCCTATGACCCGTACTAATCCTAAACTTGAGACCCAATGTCCTACACCTCCCAGCCCTAGGATAACCTCTCGTCATAACCCAATTTAAGAATCTAACCATAGAAGACCCAACTATGATTTCACAGACCAAGATGAGAGAACCACCATGAACTTTAAGCTAGAAGCACCTACATTTAGTGGTGATCTTGATCTTGAGGATTATATTGATTGGAAAGAATGTATGGATCTGTATTTTGAGAGGGAACTAGTGTCTGATGAAAGAAAGTTTAAGATTGCTAAGCTTAAGTTAGTACGCCAGGCTAGAATTTACTGGGATGATGTTGAAAGAATGATCAAACGAAGAAGAGACATACCCATAATAACCTGGGGTGACATGAAACTTAACCTTAGGAAAAAGTACCTACCCAGATCATATGAACTTAGTTCCTATGCACCCAGATCCTTTGAACCTAGCTCCTACGAACCTAGATCCATGATCTATAGATCTGATCCCATATCCTATGAGCCCAAGGAATCCAAAACGCCTAGGTATCAATCTAGTGCTAGTCAAGTTTCCTTTAGTTGGCCAGAACCCATTAGGATTAGTGCTCCTTATCAAAAATCAGGATCTAGTCAAGTCCACCCGAGCTGACTCAATCCTAACCCGAGCTAACTCAACCATCTCTAGCCAATTTCTCCTTAACCAACCTACTCCTACTACCCTATTGGTTCACCAGGATGACATTGACATATAAGTGTATGAAGCTGAGGTGAACTTAGTGGATGAGTATGAAAGAGAAGAGGAGATACCTATGGTTGACTTAGAATTAGTTGACCCAGTAGGCACCCAGATTGAAGCCAGCCCAGAGTTAGTTGACTATGACTGTACCCTGACTAAAATTGTACTGGTAGGATCCTTAGAAAAAGAGATCCATGAGGAGTCTAACCCTATTATTAGGACCTTATCTGAGGAAACACTGGAAGAGACTCAAGTCATAGAGCCTAGCCTTAAAATTCTAGAACCCGAAGTATTTAGTGAGGACTTAATCTTTTCAATCCAGCACCCTCAGGTTGAATTCATCCCTTTGATCCCAATTGAAGATTTCTTTCCAGAAATCACTGACTTATCCTTCCATAAGGCTGACCTTTTATTACCTGTTGACGTAACTCAAAGTCCAAACCTTAAGGTCAACCCCATTAACCCAGGACTATTCCATGAGCCCTTTTCTTATTTCCTACCCCACCAGGCTAGCTCCAAATCCACTTCTTACTTTTTACCTTGGCTTGAAGTTTTCACTCTTTCTAGAGCCACCCGATTACATTTTGATGAAATCAGTAGGTTGCATAAGTTCTTTAAGCATATTCAATTTGCTACCTATTTTTGACAGACCCTGTGGCATTTAGTACGAGTCCATGCACTATTCTCATCTGCATGTCACCCACCAACCAAGGGTCAAACTGAGTTGTAGTTTAGGATTTAGTCTAGTTTGTAGTCCATTAGGTATTGTTATTAGTCATTTACATGCATGTCATTAGGTTAAAAAAAAAAAAGGAAAAAAAAAGAGAAAAAGACTCAAAGAAATTCAATAAAGGAGACTTTGTCATGGTTAGACTATGACCTGAACGGTTTCCACCTGGAACCATGAAAAAGTTGCATGCCCATAGTAGTGGACCATACAAAGTAATTAGGAAAATTGGATCTAATGCCTATGTGCTTGAGTTACCACCTGAACTAGGTATTAGTCCTACTTTCAATGTTTCAAACCTTATCGAGTATAGGGAGCCAACGTTGATTCCTAGTGAGCCTTTTGGGCCTAATCTAATCTTTGAGAGTGATCCAACCCATGTGTGTCCACTGCCATACTACCATCTCGGAGAGATAACATCGAGCGGATCTTAGATGACAAGATTATCGCTACTTGGGGCAAAGACTACCAGCGATATCTAGTTCATTGGCAAGGATAACCTAAAATTGATGATTCTTGGATCACTAGAGAGGACTTGCAAAGAATTGACCCAAACTTACTAGAGCATTATCACTGCAAGGTTGACCCATACTCAACAGGGTCGAGTTCCTCCCACCCGGAGAGAATTGGTGTGGACACCAGGGCTAGAAAAGATCGACAGGTCGAACCCACATCCATGTGGATCACCTATGAAAAAAGTGATGGGGATCCAGGGCAGGTCTAGGTTCTTTTTCCATTTTTCTTGATTTTCTCATATTTTTTTATTTTTGGCTATTCCTGTTATTCAACCTATTCTCACTATTCCAGCTTTATCCCAAATTTATCCCCATCTTATTCTTATCTTATTCCATCTCCTTCTTGTGATTTTAAAAAACCTTCCCAAACCCTAGCCGCCGCCCCCAGATCCGGGCTGCTCGACCCCCGGCCACCGTCACCTACCCACCGCCGGTGCTTGCCAGCCCTACCCACGCCAGAAAATCTGACCGCCCGCCGCCAATGTCGTGGAAAGACGAACGGACATGGAGGCGTTCGTCAACCGCTTGCCCACGACCATCGCTGTCACTTCCATCACCACCGGCCTACTACCGGTCGCCCGCCCGCCGTCCGCTGGCTCACGCCCGGCCGTTGGGGGGGCCCTCGCCGGCGCCCAGGACCCCACTACAGTGGGGAAGCTCAATGGATGCATCGTCCATGTGATGCCACCGCCCACCGCCTGACGCCACCGCCTGCCTGCCATCGTCCGCCAGCCAAGGCCCGACCATCGGAGGTCCTTGCCAGTGCCCGGGGCCCCAATGCCCGTAGGAGACCAAACGGCATGCCCAGGGTATGCCGTGCCCATCCTGTGCCGCCACCCCGCCTGCAGTTCGCCACCCACCATCCGTCGCTCGCCATCCGCCGACCCCATCCACCGCCGGCTTCCCGGCCGCCGGCCGTCCACCGGTTGCCACCGGAGATTGATCCTCCTCTATGCATGTCTGTGAGAGATGGTTCCACATGCTTTCTGGAGCAGTCCAAGCAGCATGCTTTTCAGTGCATATCATCAAGCTAACACGCTTCTCGAAGCAAATTAGCACCAATATTGATGTAGCATGGATTTCGATGTAGTTTATTTTTCTTTTTTTGGGTTGCTTGGAGTCTAAGTAAGTGAGGGGTTCTGTTTGTCTATATAAAGACCCCCTCTCCTCTTGTTCTAAGCAAATTATTAGAAGAAATTTTTAGTCACTGGTTCTGGTTCTTGTTCTGGGCTGAGACCCATTTTGCCTTCGTTCCCTGCTATGTGCATTATGGGTTCGATGAGAGGTGTGAGAACCCTGCTATGTTCATTATGGGTTTGAGCCCTCGGAGCATCTCTGAGAGCCCTACTATGTGCATTATGGGTTCGATGAGAGCGCCCTAGTTATCCCCTATCCCATCTTCTTATCCCCTCATGTCCTTTGAGAGTTATCCTAGCATCGAGAGGTGTGAGAGCCCTGCTGTGTGCATCATGGGTTCGGCGACTCCCCGTTAGAGTGAGTCCCAGGGCCATGAGTTCCAGTTCCCAGTATCCCATCACCATCCTTCCTTCATCACCTCCACCAAGAAAATTGAAAAATAAAAGAGACCAGCTATTTTAGAGTTTTAGTTTCAGTGTCATCCCATCATAAAGCCCTAAAACCAAACCCCTATTATCTAAAATATTTTATCTTAAATTATGTTATTTAGGCTTAGTTGGGTTTCGCCCTTTTTACTAACTGTAATTAGGATTTTTTTTTTTAACCTTTTGGGCCAAACCCTTTTTACCAAGTTGAACCATTTGTTTACATGTCTATGCCTTTTGATCAATTTGATCAAGTTAGGCTTAGAGTTGGTTTTTAGTTGGTTAAATCATGTGATTAGTTAGTTATTGAGTCTTGTAATACAAGAGGGGACCCAAATCTAGATACCATGTGCAATCAAGTCAAGACACATGTGACCCTATGTGGTAACCCAACATACCATGTGCTAGCTCAAGACAAGTCAAGCCTTGGCACCACATGTCATCCACTTCTTGGCACCACCTCATCACATGCCACCTCATCAAGTCAATGATGCCCATGCCACTTCATCAGCCTACATGCCATGCCATTTCATTTGGGACAACAATCTTGCCATGTCACTTCCTATGTTCGGCCCATATGAAAAATTAGCACCACTTATGTTTTAAGAGGTGTAATGAAGAAGGAGACTTCAAATTAGCACCCCCCCATTCAAATATTTCATGCTAAAAGCCAAGGAGTCGGCCAGGCTTTCCAGCCTCTCTTTGATGCCAACTTTCAAGGAAGTTCAAGTTCATTCGATTGCCCAAAGTGAAGGAGATTCAATGGCTTTCTACCTCAAGTGTTTTGATCAATCAGGCTCAAAGTTGCTCAAGTTTAGAGAACTTAAGAATCCTGTAAGAACTCTTAAATTTTTTTCTATCCAGACTAGAGAGTGCACTATCCTGTAGGAGCCCACATCATCCAAACTCCAGAGTCTAGCAATCAAGGCCCATCGATGAAGCAATCTTGGCCCTTCATCATGACACCTCACCTATCCTCATCATTGGCACCCAACTTGGATGGAGATCCCTTGTTGTCACCCATCTTGGAGAGAGTTCTAGATCAGCCCAACAGCAAGAGTCCAAGATGCATAGAGCAAGGATTCAAGAAGTTGTTGCTTAAGGGACACTAGTGCTAGTCTTTGTATCCCTTACATTACTAGTTGTTGGTCTATAAATACCCCATCATCCCCCCTGTATTATTGATGAATTATTGATCAAATAAAGTGACATTCTGTCCAATTCCTTTGCTATGTGCATCGCGGGGTGTGAGGCCCTTTCCTTTGTTCTTCGGAGCATCGTGGGGTGTGATGATGCGAGACAAGGGGGGGCTAGCTAGGAGGATCGTTGGAGATATGAGAAGTCTCCTGTGATTAGGGTCAAAAAGACGAAAAAAATATGTGGGGGCAAGAAAGATGGATACTCTTTGGACTTGGGACTTACCTTCATGGAGAGATGTTGCACCTCTAGGGCATCTCACCCACCCAACTACATGTAGTCTAGGGCATCCCACCCATCTCACTACATGCGGAGCCTAGGGCGTCCCACCCAAATCGCTACCTGGGGCCGTGAAGGAGAAGCTCCAAGATCATAGAGGGGACTTAGTAAGGGAGAAGATAACTGGGGCCTCACACCCCTCGACACCCACAGGTGAAGAAAAAATGGGCCACATGCCCACTCCTAACGGAGGCAGAACCAAGAAACTCTTTTCTCAAAAATTCATATTCTTCATCATATTTTATTCAAGAGAAGAGGTGCCTTTATATAGGCTTACAAAACTTGGGGTCCAAGTAAAGAATACAAGGCATGCAGTCCAAAAAAGGTGACATCCCAAACCTGCTTGGTTTGTAGCCTGAAAACATGGTAGAAATCTAAACACAATCCTCCCTATATGGTGAAAAATAAAACTAATCCTAATCTAAAACTAATTTAAAAAAAACTTCCCAACTAGTCCATACATCCAGATTTAAAATAAATAAATTAGGCATAATCTGAATTTACCAAAATCAGCACTTGCTCTGAAATCCATGTTGCTTTGATGAGGGTGCAGCTTTGAAATCCATGTTTCTTTGAAGAGGGTGCAGCTTTGAGAAGCGTGCGCTTTCACGTTCGTACAACAGCAGGTTCTTCTCCACGGACTAAAGGGGGGGCTAAACGACGGAGGTCATGACGGCCAGCGGAGGGTGTGATGGCTAGCGGTGAGCATGAGTGGCCGACGGGAAGCAGAGGTAGACGGTGGTGATGTGAAGGAGGGGCGCGGCACGAACGGGCGGAGAGCAGGGGAGGCACAGCCGATGGCCGTGGGTGCTGGGGCTTTGGGCGGGGACCTTGGGTGGCTCCGCTGGCGATCGGCGATGGTGCTGGGGAGGACGACAACGGACGTGGGCACGAGCGGTGGGGGTGCAGGGGTGGATGGCCATGGGTGCATCCGTAGGGGGAGATGGATGGCCGACGGGGTCCATCCAATCATTGGGCGTGGCGGTGCGAGGGAGATGGAGGGCCGTCACGGGGGTCGCCGGTGGTCGGGCATGGCAGATCCGGGACGAACGGGAAGAAAAAAATGAGAAAAATGGAGTTCTAGGAGTTTTTTGGGAGGAAGAAGATGATTGGAATAACAAAGGGATAAAATGGGGATAACTCTGGAATAAATCTGGAATAATAGGAATAGGTGGAATAGTTGGGATAAAAAAATTAAACTAAAAAAAGTCTGAATAAAGAAAAGGAAAACCCGGATGGGTTTTGATGTCCCCATAATTCCCCCGAGGTGGAAAAAACTCGACTCCGTCGAGTCAGGCTCACTAAAATTTTTTTTTCTCTTCTTTTTTCTCGCCCTTTTTTTCTTTCTTTTTTTTCTTTTTAACCCTAATACTCTCCTGCTCTGATACCAAAATTGATGCGGGACAAATGGGGAGGCTAGCTAGGTGGATCGTTGGAGAGCAAGAAGTCTCCTATGATTAGGGTCAAAAAGGTGGAAAAAATATGTGGGGGTAAGAAAGATGGATACTCTATGGACTTGGGACTTACCTTCACAGAGAAACGTCGCACCTCTAAGGCATCTAACCCACCCCACTACATATAGTCTAGGGCATCCGACCCATCTCATTACATGTGGAGCCTAGGGTGTCCCACTCAATTCGCTACTTGGGGCCGTGAAGGAGAAGCTCCAAGATCATAGAGGGGCTCAGCAAGGAAGAAGATAACTGGGGCCTCACACCCCTCGACACCTGCAGGTGAAGGAAAAATGGGCCACATGCCCACTCCTAACAGAGGTAGAACCAAGAAACTCTTTTTTCAAAAATTCATATTCTTCATCATATTTTATTCAAGAGAGGAGTTGCCTTTATATAGGCTTACAAAACTTAGGGTATAAGTAAAGAATACAAGGCATGCAGCTCATAAAAGGTGACATTCCAAACCTGCTTTGTTTGCAGCCTGAAAACATGGTAGAAATCTAAACACAATCCTCAATATATGGTAGAAAATAAAACTAATCTTAATCTAAAACTAATTTAAAAAAAAACTTCCCAACTGGTCCATACATCTAGATTTAAAATAAATAAATTAGGCATAATATGAATTTACCAAAATTAGCACCTGCTCTAAATTTTGTGTTGCTTTGAAGAGGGTGCAGCTTTGAGAAGCGTGCACTTTCACGTTCATGCAACTGCAGGTTCTCCACGGACTGAAGGGGGGCTGAATGATGGAGGTCATGATGGCCGGTGGAGTAAGTGACGACTGGTGGCGAGCTCGAGTGGCCGACGGGAAGCAGAGGTAGACGGCGGCACGGTGGAGGAGGGGTGTGGCACGGACGGGCGGAGAGTAGGGGAGGCATGGCTGGCGACCGTGGGTGCTAGGGCTTTGGGTGGGGACCTTGGGTAGCTCCGCCGGCGGTCGGTGATGGTGCTGGGGAGGACGACGGCGAATGTGGACACGAGCGGTGGGGCCGCAGGGGCGGATGACCATGGGTGGAGCCGCAGGGGGAGATGGATGGCCAATGGGTTCCATCCAATCGTTGGGCATGGGGGCGTGGGAGAGATGGAGGGCCGTCGATGGGGTCGCCGGTGGTTGGGTGTGGCAGATCTGGGATGAACGGTAAGAAAAAATGAGAAAAATGGAGTTCTTGGAGTTTTCTAGAAGAAAGAAGATGTTTGGAATAACGGAGAGATAAAATGGGGATAAGTCTGGAATAAAACTAAAATAATAGGAATAGGTGGAATAGCTGGGATAAAAAAATTAAACTAAAAATAAAAAAAATCTGAAAAAAAGAAAAGGAAAACCCGGATGGGTTTTGATGTCCCCATCATGTGAGGCCTTACATATCCAGACACCGAGAAACCCTAGCCACCCACTTCCATCTCTTTTCCTTTCACTTTTCCATCCTCTTTCCTTCTTTACTACTTTCTAACTGAGAGATTTTTTTTGTTGAGTGATTACAGGTCATCAAGGATTAAAGTCAAGGTGTTCTTATCTTGGAACCAGCATCATGGAAGATCGGAGCCCGAAGATCGAGATCTTGAGGCCCTACTGCAAGATTCTTGAGAGTCTAGCTAGATCTACTTTAAAAGGAAATATCTTCGTTGATAAAATTCTAAAACCCTTACCTACTCTTTGATTTCTGATTCTTTGATAAGTAGACCCTAGTTTACGGTGGTTACTTAGCTACCAAATCCTATTTTTCTAGTTTACTTTGTAGATTTACTTTGCAGGTTATTAACTAGTAGACTAGTTAGCTTAATTATCTTCTTTGAGTCTCTAAAAACTGAAAATTATAAAAAGAATTAATCTCTATTTTTCTCTATTAATTTGGTTGATAATCAGTAGATTAAGTTTTCATAATTGTCCCACATCATGGCAGGTACTATAACCCAATAGACAACACATGAGCCCGACTTTTGCCGGCCCACCCATGCACATCTAAAGGTAGATTCTTTAACCGATTACTTCTCTAAGTAACTTCTAGTATTTAGATTTTTTCTAAGGTACACTTCAATCGACCTTTAGACCTCCTATTGAAGGTCCCAGTTAGGTCCAACCATTAACACGACTAAAATTTAATGCTCCAACCAATAAAAAGTCAAGCCCGACTTTGGCCTGCCCACCTGACCATCGTTAAAAGAGTCACACTGAGCCATCATATTAGGAATGGTAATTCCAATAGCCCGATAAACACCTGATCTTTGGATCTGCCGATGAATAGCTAACTATTGGATCCATTATCATTCCACTTAATGGGAGGCTATGACTTAGTTATCCCTATAACTTCATCCTTTTATGGACCTAATAATTTAAAGGGTTTAACTTTAACTTGACAAATGAAATAGATAAGAAGACATGGATCAACCTCCCACTAACTACATTAGTCATAAAAGAGGGTTTCAAAAACTAATGATCTATGGGCACCTAAAATTAGTCAAGATTGATTAACCTTAGGTAACATGGGTTAACACGAGTCAGTGAGCAACCCAATCAATTCTGATTGACTACATTGGCCAGGTAAGAGAGATCATCGGATGGGTTTTGCCATTAACCATCTTGCCTTAGACTCCAAGCGGGTTGGCTAGGTAAGAGGTAGCCCCATAGAACCATGATCAAATTCTATACTTATCTTAGATACCAATTGGTTCATCAGACTTGATTAGACTAGCTAAAAGACTCGGGCTGACCACTAAGCCACAAATCATGTCCATTTAGATTTATGGACTAATCAATCTAACTATTAGAGAGATCTATAGAGAGGAAATCCTAACTCAACATTTGATTAGATTAGTTCTCTATTTGATCCATTCATCTAAACTTAGGTCTAACCCAATTAAGGACCTAATTGAAGCTAACCCATGATCCTTAAAAGTTATTGAAATGACTTAGAGTCTTTGAATCATATTCCTAGATCACTTTGTCATTCAAGGTAACTTAATTCTTAATTAAGTTCAATAATCTTCATAAATCAAAACAATTTCAATTTATATCATAAAATAATTTTACAAGAATATATAATTTGAATTCATTGTTTCAGGGTTTTCTGGTCGAGTTGACTCATGCAGAATGTGCGTTGGCTCGTCTAGAACTAAAAATTGACAGATTGTTCTATCTGCAGAGATGAGTCTTCATTCTTTCTTTATCGTTATCATAGTGAGTTCTGTCTTTA